>CM021731.1:177143189-177365590 GCA_011075105.1 Heteronetta atricapilla | reverse complement strand
TGGGCTGGGCATCGGTCAGCGGGTGGTGAGCAATTGCATTGTGCATCACTTGTTTGTACATATTATTATTATTATTATTACTATTACTATTATTATTATTATTATTATTTTCTCTCTTAATAAACTGTCTTTATCTCAACCCACAGGCTTCACTTTCCCGTTTCTCTCCCCCATCCCGGAGAGGGAGGGGGGAGGGTGAATGAACGGCTGTGTGGTGTTTAGCTGCCGGCCAGGTTAAACCACAACAGCCACATCACAGCATGACATTTTCAGATACTGAGCAAGTTCACAGTGAATACTGACATTTCAACAGGTTTTCTTGATGACAGAACAGTAAAGAAAACAATAATACCAATTCTTTCAAGATCACAGTAAAAGGAATTAAATACTTACAGTTAATTTACACAGAGCATTTGCTTAAGAGTGAGGTGCATATAAAGTAGGATGTATTCTGTTAGTATTATTCCCAAAATCCCTGATCAATTTTTCCTGATCAACCTTCTGACTGGATATATTTATTCTGAGATATTAAACTTGATACATGAAACCCATAGTCTACCTCCAAGAAGGACTTTGCTTATCCAGGTATCAACTGCTACTCCAATGGAATCCTGCAGCAGACATTGGGGTGAAGCCTACAAACCACTTATACAGCAGTGGCTTAGAAAACTATTTCCTTGTGCTAATTTATGGGAAGAAACAAAAATTCTGCCAGAGAATCCTACGTAGAAATTTGGTGAAGCCTTCTCTGTCGTGTTCAGCTAGGAGTCTACAGCTGCTGGTTCAGACCCATCAAGGGACAAAGTTTAGATAAGCAGGCAAATTCCTAGAAACCCTGAAATATTAAACTTCTGCTGTCCCTTACCAAAAGCAGAAGGAACCTTCTCTCATTGTCCACATCTGACAACTCTTTTTCATGGTGCTGACATAATTTATGTTAAATTAGAAACATTTTGGCAGAAGATACAGTGCTGATGAAGTGCTATGAAAATTATGCAGGATGCATCAGAAAGAAAATAAGACACAGTGAACGTACAAGAGAAATAGGGAAAGAAAATGAGATAAAAGGAAAGAAGTAATAAACAGTGGAAATTTAGGCATGGAAACTACAGAAGAAAAACATGTAAAACAGCTCTCTGTACAGCTGTTCTACTGTTAATAAAATATTTTTAAATCACTCCAGGCACTTCTTTTTCATTCAGTTTTCCAGGCAGAATTTTAAGATTTTTTTTTTTTTTCCTTGTGGAAGAAGTTACAAAGCCAAAAGATACTTTGAATGAAAGCTGTCACTGACTATTGAGCACAGCAATGTGAGTACTGCATCTTTAAGGGATTTACCTGAAGGCTGAGGGCAGTCTTACGGTTCAAGAAGCAGTGCCATACTTTCACTTGGGATCTGAAGATCAGTTTTTCCTTTTCAGCTTGCTTGCTTGCTATGAAGTGGAAACTTCAAGCATTGTCCACACTATTGCCATCGGGCCATGATTAGAGTCTATGATATGAAAAAGGATGCCAAGCATTACAGAATTTCTTAGAGGAAAGCAAACATTAGAAAATAAAGACTAAATACGAGGTGTTCTGCAAAGCTCCTAAATCTAATCATTTAGATCCTCTGTTGCCATACTCAGAGAAGGTTCTCACATGTAATCAGTTTAACTCACGAATATCTGCACAAAAATATAAAGATTGAAGGGTCTTTACAATCACTTCCTTTCTTTTTCCTTTGATGAGAGAAGAGTAGATGTTTACATTCAAAAAAAGGGGACTGGGAGTAGACTGGGCTTATGGCCTGTAGTTACGGCAGTAGTTTGCCTCCTTCCACAGTTACCATTCGGAGTGATGGAGACTACAGGGTTCTCATTGCATGGGACTGAACCCAACATGAACGGCTTCAGAATTGGAATCTTTCTACCAAGTACTTCAGGTCTTGTAACTTCAACCTCACTGTCGCTTCAAAGCCAAGCCAAGATGACAGATTATTTTGTTATGCTATAATTCCACTATTTTGCTAACGCAACAGTATGTTGTGGTATAGTCCCCTACAGTCTGGAGTTGTCATGGCACGTTTCTGAGAATCTGATTTCCCACAGTGCCTCTTGATGACTGTCACCCCATGATGTTCATCTGGTTTATCTCATAAAAGTGACATATATCTTGTTCCTACCTGTAAAGGGTCCTTCTTCTCTTCCAGGTTCACTTAATTTTACATAGTGTATAAGATATGCCTTTTCTTTCTTCTGTTCTTCCAAAAGTTGTTCTGGCGAACCAGATTTTATTATTTTCTCTTGCAAGGTGATTTCTAAAGAAAAAGCAACAGTGGAAGATATTGCACACAAGAAATATAATGCTTAATACAAATGACTCATAGTTCTATTGTGCTAAAGCCTTATATGTTGTTCAAATGCAGTAAGAAAGACCTTAAATATAAGAGATTAATTTTAAAGCAGGTTCAAGAAAAGACATAGAATAATAAAACAATTCCTCTTGGAAGGGGTCGCTGAGATATCATCAGCTCCAACTCCCTGCTCAGAGCAGGCCTAGATCAGGTTCCTCAGGGCCTTTTCCTGCTGAGTTCTGAGTATCTCCAAGGATGGAAACCCACAACTTCTCTCAGCAACCTGTGCCAATGGTTGACCAACCTCACAGGGAAAACATTCTTCCTTACATCTAACCAGAATTTTTCATTTTCCAGTCTGTGTGAGTTGCCTCTTCTGCTGTCACTGTGCAACTCAGAGGAGAGCTTGGCTAGCTGATGACAGCAGCAGGATCTCCCTTTAAGCGTCTCCTCTTTAGATGGTACAAACCCAGCTCTCAGTCTCTCTTACATACCATGTGTCAGCCTCCTGACCACCTCATTTGGCCTCTGCTGGAGTGGATCTCTATCTGTCTTACACTGGGGAGCCCCAAGCTGGACAGAGTACCCCAGAAGTGGTTTTACAAGTGTTGAATATGAGTTTACAGACGCTTCCCTTGACTTGCTGGCTGTGTTTGTTTGAATACAGCCAGTACGTGGTCGGCCTTCTTTGCCACAAGGACATGATGCTGGGTCGTGTTTAGCTTGTCATCCACCAGAACCCCTGGTGCTTTTGTGCAAAGACACTTTCCCGCCTGCACTGGTGCACGAGGGGTAATTACGTCCCAGGAAATCCGAGCCTAAGATTGTGTAGTTTAGCATAAAAAAGGTTTATATTCAAACTATTACAAAATAGTTTCACAGAAAAGCATTCTCAGCATTAAAATTTGAGATCAAATAATAATAGGGCTGACCACTACCAGGAGATAAATAAATATATAGCTTAAAAGCTGCACACAGTCAGTGTACTTCTTCTCTCAAGCAATCTGAAGAAACACCTCTCTCAGCCACAATCACCCTATCTGTGTCTGCGGTGTAAGCAGCCAGTACAGAGCCTCAGCACTGGCTACAGCGAACAGCTACGAGTTTCTGTGCTTAAAATAGACCTGCTATGATCTGCTCCTCCTGCAGCTGACCGTGGGTAATATGACAGAAAGAGTAAGCCAGTGACACTGCAAATCTCTATTTTACTATAAATGGTCAAAAAGTAGACATCTGTTTTGTGCTTCATTCATTCTGCCCATCTTAGATGCTTACCTTGGGTTAGTAAAATCTGCCTTCTGGAAGTGTCTGTCCCTCTCTCCACAGTTCAAGGCAGAAGCAAGCACTACTAGTTATGATTAAATGATTAACTCCAGGGATTTGAAGTTAGGTGATAGGAACTGACTCCTTGAGGTTTCAGTTTCAGTTCAGTGCAGGAGAGTCTGCACTGTCACTTAAGGTAGCAGTGGTTTGCCAACCTCAAAGATTAATTTTTTTAATGTTTTGGGCAACACCCACAGTCAGGAAGAAAAAGGGATGCACCTGCCTGAGAAAGAGCAGGAAAAATGGACGCTACAGCAGCAGCTATTCCCAGTTCTGATGACCTTCTTGAAAGGGACTGGAGAGGCTGAGACAAGGCCCCAGAAAATACTTTGGATTTATTATACTTTTCTTCTTTTCAATGCAGCTGAAAACAAACACATCACAGTACCCTTCTAACAAAATGCCTTTCCAGTAGGGTGAAACCTCCGTGTGTTACCATCCACTTCCTCAAAACTACTTGCCTATTCCTGAGTGACACGGCACCTGTATTCCCACCCATGCAGAGTTTGGACGAGTGGTGTGCTCAGACTATTTAATCTGAAGATAAGCCTGTGGCAACCGAACAACGCTGCTTATATCCTTTCACAGGTTTGTCTAGACTGGATACAAATAGGAACATGAATGCTACAGTCAGGTGCCTGTCACCCCACCTCATCAGAAAAATCGGACTGCCACTTTTTTCTTCCAAAACGTACATTTCTCAAACTCTGAACACGGTGATCAGGGTTCCTGCCAGTGGAATAGGTGCCCTCTTCAAGCTCTGTCCATGCAACCTGTGTGACAGAATCCGTCTGCAATGAGAATCGCTTCCCCTGTGCCAAAGCACATGCAAACTCCAAGTGTGTTGATTTCTTGAGACTGTGCTTTCACTTTATTACCACACACCAAAACACAATTTCCACTGTGTGAATGATTCACGGTGGAAGTACAGAAATAAGTGTGAACCTGCTTCTAGACCACCACAGCAGAAGGATGAGGCAAACCCTTCTTCCCATGGAACAGAGCTACTCACGAGTGAGGAGTGGCAAAACCCAGGAATTCTGCATTTGAGAGTTGGCTTCCAGAGAGCCAAATACCTCTCACGTGAAGTAATTGTAAAATGTCAACTTGTGGCATCACCTCCATGCCTCTAAATCCACTTGTGCAACCCAGCTTCACCATCAACACATCTCAAGATGGAACCCATGGGAAACCTTTCTCTACTATCACTGTGATGTTTCTGCTGGAAGGAAACCTGGTTCAGAAGCACCGACAAAGCCGGGGTGTACTACACATAGTCCCCTGGGAAGGCAGGACTGTGGTTGCCCTCGGAGGAGTTCACCCCTCTACCTCCAGCTCAGGCACAGCCTCTAGTGCTGCTGAGGTTTCATTCTACGATGTGACTGGAAGCAACACCAGCCTACAGAATTCCCTATTGCTTATTCCTTCCACTGTCATACTTCTCTCACAGCTTGTATCAGCACAACCATTTGTGGGAGATCACTAATATAGGACACAGGAGGACATCGGTCTGTCCTGAAGAAAATCCCACAAAAATAAACATAGCTTTTTTTTTTTTTTTTAAGCTGGATAAATTTATTGATCTGGTCTGTAGCATGGCCACCCAAACACTAGTTTCAGCATAGTTGTAGATGTAGATGGTAAATGGTTGCGAAGGGAAAGAAACAAGATGCCAGTATTTATTTTTAAACCTGCTCAACACGAGACCTTCTTAACATTTAAACCTGCTTAACATGGCTGGAGCAGCAGCATAATGCACCAAGAACACTCAATGCTCTGTGGGTAGGAAGCCTGGGCGTACAGAAACTTGACAGAAGCTCATTCGCTCTGTATGGATTTTCAAAGATTTACAGCATGGGACTTTTTACGTTCCCCTTTTACCATCAGTTATAATAAACCTACACGTTTACATTTAAATCATCGTTTGCTGTTATCTGAAAGCACAACATTTAATTTAGTTAGCACAAGCTGTAATTCTCCACTGACTATTTCTCAACTAATGAGGGCAAATTCAAAGACCCACACAAGTAAAAACCCACACATAAATGAAGGGGGTTTTTTTGGTTGTTGCTGTTTGTTTGTTTGTTTTTCTCCCTGCACGAGATGCTTAGGAAAATCTTACAATAAAACACTGTACCAACAAAATAAATACTGCAATATTTAATATCAATTACCTAGGATTTTCTGTTGCTCAGGCTTTCTTCTTTCAACTACTGGTAAATCGATATCAGATAACATCACTGTGTTAACTTCAGTCTGCAAGCTCCTGTTTTCAGTCATTAACTTGCTACTGAGGACTTCACAGTTGTAGTGGGAAACAAGTGGCTTTTTGAGTGTTGTCTTCAAAGGCAGATGGCGAAAGGATGAACCTGCAGCTAGACTTTCCTGTGTAAATACAGGGGGAGTGAAATGGTTGGGGCCAGTGAGCTGTAATTCTTGGTGCTTCACATGAGAGGATTTATGATTTTTGCAAAATGCAAAGTTATCAGGCCCACTGAGATTTTTAGTGGTAATAAAATTGCTCCTAGGAGTTTGGACAGAAACGACGTTTTCCTCTTTGCTTTGGTTTGGCATTTGGCTGCTTGCGTAGACGGGAATAATTTCATATTGGTCATGGAATTTCCTTTGGTCATTCAAACCTGTAGTTCTGGGCTGGATCTCTATTTGCCCATGGTTACTATCTTGCTTAAGCTGACATACGTGTCTGCGTTGGAGATGTATTGGGCAAGAAGAAATGTGTTTGGACTGGAGTTGGGTACTACCAGGTAGGAACTGGGTCTGAGGAAGAAGATCTTTAAGTCGGACTTGCGTTTGATCATGGTAAATCTGATGAACAGACAAAAATGTATCTTGGTGTTGGATTTGCAGCGGTCTCTGGGAAATCTGACCATGGCTGAGGGAAGCATCCTTCTGCTTGACTTGCCCTTGAGCACTGACATAACCTCCACACACTGCTTTTCTATTTCCATCATTTGTACTCTTCATCACTTTACTTAGATATCGTCCAGAAACCTTGCCTGTTGATGACAAAAGAAAAAAAAAAAAAAGACATTTAGAATGATGCATACGCTGGCATTCTTTTAGAGGAAAAGTTTGTGTGACAAATCTCCATGCCCTGTAAAGATTTTTCTTCTTCAGAGGACATGAACAAACAGTTAAGACTAAGCATCTCAGCATTACCAATCACAAAATAAGAGTTTTTTTAAAAAAAATAAATTGAATTCACCTATACACCATATTGAATGATACATGGCATGCAATAGAAGGGTTAGATAACAAGCAGGACAGAAAGGGCAGGGTTTTAGAGAGATGAGTCATGTAGTTTAAGGAAGAACAAATGAGCAATGTTCTGCTGTATGTGAAATTTGTGGCCAACAGGTCCCTATTTAGGGATCCTGCATCTATTCTGCTAGGTGCAACATGACAAGGCAAGGAGATCTGTGATGTGGGAAGGAGATGGTGAATGCTCAGTGAATGCTCCTCTTTCTGCTCCATTATGTTCCAGGTATAACCTAAACCCCATTTTAACACAGCTGAAAGGGAAGGGGGAAAACATTTAGGGAAGTATCATATCAAAAAAGCACCACGGAACGGACTTGTGGCAAAGTCAGTTGTGGCCAAGCTGTGAAAGGAACAAGGAAATCAGTTTCTGGAAACTGTCTTAAAAGTAAGTGCAGGATCTTTTCCAAGCTGTAGACAGCTTCAGAGAATTTATCATTCTTTTGCAGAAAGCACTTCTATTTTGAGTCTGGATCCTTTTTTTCTGCTGTTAGGCACCCAGCTGAAACACCATATTCAGAAGCCTGTCTGCTCCTTGGTCCTATTAATAATGCAGTAGGATATATATAATAATAATGCAATAGGATGTATAATTCCTCTATTTGGAAGGGCGGAAAGACCCCTCAGAGAGTGAACCAGATCTTCAGCCAGCTAAACAACTTGCTGGAATTGCTTACCTCTCTTCCGTGACTACTGAGAGGCTTAGAAATACTATTCTTTTAGCTTATTCATCTCAGCTCAATGAGTAGGATGCATGGTGGGATGGTGCTGAGTGCTTGTGATCCCACATCACTGAGACATCATTTCATACTCCTCACGTATGAGACAGACTTTGCTACTAGGGCTATCCCAAAGGCCTCATTCTGGAAGTCTATTGGCTCCTGAGCTAGTCCCCAGTTCCCAAACAGTACCACACCCACCAGTCATTTACAGAACATTTTAGTCAACGAAGAAATACTTAGCAGATTACCCTTCATTGAGCTTGTGTAGTTCCACAAGCTTGGTGCTCTGTTTGCTTTCCTAGGGAGACTCATTGTCAGAGTCCTGTTGAGGGAGAAGTCACTCTCTATAACTCTTTGCTACAGCTCAGCTCTCAAAGAAAGCTGGGACTATCTTAGGGGCTCATTTCCCTGGCTTTCTTGCCCCCCCAGCACTGTGGTTGACAACTTCAAGCCCTCTGCCAGGCACAGGCTACCACCACAACTCCCTGAAATTTCTTCTGCATTTTCAGTCAATTGCTTAATTGTGTTACATCCTTCACTTTCTATAGTCCTCTGCAGGGGAAGATACTCATGCGACACCACTGAGGCTCATCTTTTTCTTCCTGGCTCAGAGCTCCTGGCCCCAGGTCTCAGTCTCTTCATGAAGCATGAAACAAGGCCATCCCTTGGGGGAATCATCATTGCTGAAGAGCTGCTTTTTGATCAATGGTCACGCTGCTGTACAAGTATCTATCACATGTAATTGTTACATTTGGAGAAATGATCCTTGAACAAACCTTACCGCACAGCTCTTAGATTCTTGTCAGGTGTACAACATAAATACGTAATCTATAAATAGCATCCATCGCTAATCATCATGCTCTACTACAAGGACAGCCATCACAATAAAACTTTGTCTCGGGATAAAAGGTTTATCTATCATTTTTAAAATGGTTTAAATCACTGAAGCACAGCGCTGGTACTGAGCCAGAAATATTTACATCTGTTTCGACAGCACCAGGCTGTACTGTATAGAAACAGATTGTACCAGCCTTTCAAAATCATCTTCAGAAGGGCCTAATCATGTCAAAGGAACAATCTTTACATCTTCTAAGTTTTCAACCTTATTTCTCTAACTTAATTCTCTGTAATATTTTTAATACCGTTATAAAGGTATATTCTTAATCTTGTTGTTCCTTTTAAATTAGTGTTAAATATTCATTAATAACAAATATAGCATGACAGTATTCTAACAAAAAACAGTGAGCTGTAACAAGTCAATCATCAAAAAATATATATATATTTTTCTTTCTGGTGGTCTGTCATGGTGATTATGTGAAGATTGAGCAGGTTTAGCTATTTAGATACTCTAACAAAAATATTTTTAGATGCTCTAGCAGGTTGTACAGAATCTAGAGGGAAATTAAAAAAAAAATAGCAGCTTGCTTTGTTTTCTTTAACCCAGTTTCTAGGGACAGCACTGTTCTTGCATGTGACCTTTATTCTTTCATATTACATTTATTCTAATGTGCTGATCAGTGAGAGAAAAAACAATGACAAAATGCTGTACACCGTAATTCTACAGCAGATCCTGGGGCCTTGCAGTTTTGACTGCGTCCAGTTAATCTGTTCAGACATCACCATCCTTCTTTACAGATCTGTTTTCAGAATTGGTGCCTAGTTTCCATTATTTATTTATTTATTTTTATCACTTAGGTTAAGAATATTTGGATTATAGATCACATTATTGTTTTTCATTTTTATTTTTAAACGTTAGTGCTTAAATATTCAATCAATAGCTACTTTATATAAACTGGAAAGAGCTTTTCATTCACATATACTGGCACATAAAATGTCTATTTATTTCTGACCATACTGCACTGCAAGTCCTTTGTTATAAAATAGAATTCCTGGATGCCTTTAAAATAATATAAGCCAACATTTGTCTTTGTACATGAATGTATATTCTGAGAAGACCACAAACATCCTCCCTGAACATATTTTTTCATTTTGTCTGAATCAAAATTGTATCTCATGTCCCCTATGGTATGAATTAATCTGTTTTAACCTAACTTTTCTTGAAACCAGCATTTTCTCATATTGCATCTTGTATTTTCAGATGAGCCTCACAGTAGGTAGTGTTTGAGTCTGACAGGTGGCAGACTCAGGTTCCAGCACATGCCCCAACCACTCTTCCACTATTTTACATGAACAGCCTCCCAAAGAAATGCAAGGTACATGGGTCATCGTGAAGTCCTAAGCACTTGGCTTTGCACTGGTTGCTTGCAACACTTGCTGACAAGGATTATGCAGATGAGATTTATTGTTTGTTGAACAGCCCTAGCAATTAGAAATAGACACTTACGGCATATTTTGTGCTAGGGTAAGAGGTTGGCATGCTAGCATTGGCTCATGTTGGTATGCCTGCAGTGCACATTAGCATATGGAGCCTGTTCTAGATCACTCACTGCACTATCCAGAAGCTTTAGCATTGGAATTGGCTGACTGGAGCCAGTGTGGGTATCTCCAAGCACTCCATTGAGCATTCACACATTAGCCAATAGATCCATCTTCTTCTGTGCTAATTTTAGAGAACACATGGAATTTGAAACTGTGCACTACACCATCTATTTCTGTACAATTTACCTTTACCAACCTTCTCCCTTGGTGTAAATAGTTTAGATGGCAGCTTAGGAGGCAGAGGTCTACGAAGAAGTTTTGGCTGCTCAGCCATTTTCTGGTTTGCTTCTGATCATGACAGATGACTGCAGAGGTTTCAAAAAATCCTGAAAAATCTGACAAGTCAAAACAAAAGACACAGGCATTTCCAGTTTAATGTGCTGAACTATAAATGTCTGCTCATATAAACTGGGTGACAGAAGAATCGTAAAACAGGACGAGTAGCCAAAAACGAAGATTTGTTCTCTTAGTGACTGATTCAGCAGTTTTTCTAATTATCATTAGTGTTTCAGGAAATAAATCAGTGATATTATTAAAAAAATAAATCTAAAAGAGCTATTCTATTAACCTTGAAACGTTTGCATTAAAGAATGATTTTCAGCACCTCTGTCACAGGAGGTGAAGCAATCAGAGCTTCTCATCTCTGAGGAAAAGGAGGCACAGGAAATTAGAGAAACACCCCACGTTAAGCATTCTGAAATCTCCCGGAAACAGTTTTCTGCTGTATAAACAGATTTAATAAGAGCAACAGTTAACTCCGGTTTAAAAAAAAAAAAAAAAAAAAAAAAAGCCAAGCATACTATATTTAAGCTTATTTCTGTCTTCGTATTAGTTCATGAATAATAGTATGCCCATAATGATTCAGACTTCCATCACAGAATTCCCAATTTGGTGTCAGAAATCCACTCATTAGTAGCTAAGTTTAGCCCATTTCTGATTTGCAGTCATTTTCAAGATTATCTATGCCCCAAATACAGGGCTTAGGCTTTTTTTTTTTTTTTTTTTTTTTTTGGTAGGTCTAATAACATGCAAGACATCACACAATATAAAGACTCTGTCCTAAAGAACCTGAAATCAGAAGGGGAACACCAAAGACAAACCAATGATGAAAGTGACTTTGAAGAGAAACTAAAAGTGCAATCATCAGGAAGCTATTGGCTCACAGGAAGATAGACAAAGATTAAGAAAATTCTCACATACAGTTAGAAACAAGGGGGTTTCTAGGCAAAAAAAAAAATCAAGTATTTATTTGGAAAGTACATAAACTTGAAACTTCAGTACAACTTTGCATGTGGACAAGATTAATTTAAATGAAGTGCAACATCATGCAAATTGTGATGAAAAGAATAAAAATCTGTGCTGAAGGGTGAACACAGTCCTGAAGTGTGTAAGCAGGTCCAAGTTCAGATTTGACACAGCTTATGGACTAGTAACTACACTTACTTAGTAACTGGAACGAAATATGGGGATGGAGAGAGGAAGAAGCAGGAGAAGCTTAAGAAGGGAGCCTGGAGTTCAATTTTCACGTTGAGTTTACATGGTCGAATATCACAACAAGATGAGCTACCACTGCACAAAAACAAGCAGAACACAGCACGGTTCACACTTACTAGAGGCACAGTAGGAATATAAACAAAACAAAACAAGCTAACAAAACAAAACAGACAACAGCAGAAACGCACAATGCAGGAATTATTACAAAACCAAAGCTGAATTTCAGGAACAGGAGAAAAGCACTCCACAGCTATGTCTGGTCTTCCCAGGTGATACACTGCGTCTTTCCATCCCAGCCTTTCACTCTTCAGGATAGGGGTTCTGCCTGGCACCTGCCACATGGATCAAAATAACTCACGTTGGGTCAGGAGGGTTGACTACGAGGTCAGAGCAGATTACTCTTACTAGCAGAGTTGTAACCGGTCTGATCTTTAAAACCTTCCAAGGATGGAGACCTCACAACCCTCTGGGCAACCTCTGCACCTCCTTCCAACACTGATCTAAAAATCGAGATGCAGAATTCACGCACAGAAAATACACACATCTAAACATGGAAATATGTTTTTGGTTTCTTTCCTGTGTAGGCAGCCTGGGTTGAAACAGGCTGACAGGTCAAAGAAGAGAAATGCTCTCAGGCTTAGTTAAGAAGGAATCATCAGTGCCTTGAGCTCAGACAAGAAACCCCGCTGTTTTTGGCAGAGGTGAATGAAAGCGTTGTTCCAGCTGCTCAAGACAGGAAAGATAAAGCCAGAAGGCGAGAGAACTTGATTTCCTCATGAGATAAAACCGACCACTATAGATGGTGAAATTCTAGGTAAAAATCTAAGTGAGAGCAGAAGCAAGAAGTTGACAGACTGTGGCCACAAAAACATGGCTGTGTTCGCAGCTGTAGGTCAAATTTATCTTGGGACAGTAGAGAGTTGAGCCACCAACACTGAAGAAGGGAAAAAGCACATTAGAAGTGGGGAAGTTCAGCCTGGTGAACGCAGAGACCTTGCGATAGGAGCAAAGCCAGGGGATGGAGAAGGGAAGATGGACGTGTCACAAAGAGAGATTTCAGGTGAGAATCCAAGGAAGCCTATATGTAGCTGTATCCTGCCCTAACCACAGCCAATTTTAGTGGTTCACCCATTCCTGACAATGCTGTGTACCCCAACAAGGCTCCAGGCCCACCAGGAAGCTCCCTCACCCCCCTCCACAGCAGCAAGACCCTGCTCACACACGAAATGGCGGACACCCTCCCACTGGGGGGGGGGGCAGGGAGTTGACGGTTAGAACACGGTGGGCGGGGCTTAGTGATATGGGCGTGGTCTGATAGGATAGGGGCGTGGCTTGGTAGAACAAGGGCGTGGTTGCTAGAATGTGGGCGTTGCTTGGCGGCAAGGGGGGCGTGGCCTGGCGTGGCGCCGGCGGGAGCTGGCGGCGTGGCCGCGGCAGCTCGCCCGCCCCCCGCCGGCACCGCCTGCCGCAGCGTGCCTCCTCGCCGGTAATTACCCTCGCCGCCTAATCTTATTTATCACTGTTATTATTATTTTCTACGAGGGGGGAGGATATGGCATTAATTAATTTCATTTAATTCAATTAAAGCGAACCGCCGGGCGCTTGCACCGCCGTGCCGGTCCCGGTAGGGTCGGGGCAGCTGGGAGTGTGTGCCGGAGCCCCCCCGGGTTGGCACTGAGCTGGATGGAGCTGCAGAATAACGGGGGCATCTCGGGGTGCGCCGTGCCCCCAGGTGCCCCTCCCCGCAGCGCCCGGGCAGGGTCGGGGTGCGGGTGCGGTGCCAGCCAGGGCGAGGGGGGGCAGAGCCCGTCGGTGAGCCTCGGAGGCTGGGTTGGTGTTGGGAGATCGGGCACTGCAGCCCTCAGGCGGGCAGCCCCCCGTGGATGAGGCGTGATGGAGGTGTCAGTGGAATAAAGTCAGCTTCGAGGGGTTTGGAAATGAGGGAGAGGGTAAAGAGGGGGCCAGGAAGGTTTGGAGGTGGGGGGGAAGCTCTGAGCATCCCTACGTGCTGAAAACGGGTTGCGTTTCGGGACTGATGAGTAGTCTGCATCTGGGTTGTACCCACACTACCCACCCGCCATCATCTCCCGTGTCAGAAAGTACTTAGTTGCTACCGTTAATCGTAGTATTTATTTCTTAAATTCCTTTTTGTCCACAGGGTCCCACTAAAGACAACTTCTTTATAAGCAGTAATAGTTTGGAGAATATCTGAAGGTCATTTCCTTTGACTCACTATGGAAATGAAGAAGCTGTTTTGCATGTTGCAGATGACTCTGCTGTTTGTCCCCTCTCTGCAAGGTTATAACGTTTTCCTACCAGACTGGCAGCAATCAATGTCCCTGTCTTGCCTCTGCTTCTGCTCCTCCCTTGTGCATATCGTGCTGCGTAAAGGTTAGTGAGTGGAGTAGGCTGAGGGAGAAATTTGGGTATCTTTCTACAGAAGAAGCCGTGTAAATGAAATCAAAGGTATGGCTGCAGCCCGCATAGCAGGCGCCAGCGGGGAATTATTTACGTAACGCACCAAGGCATTTACATTTTCGTAATGTAGTCATCATTCAAGGATTGATCCTGTGCCCGAGTGATTTATTAGATTGCTTGCTTCCGTGCTTAGGGTTACAAGCTGAAAAGCAAAGCGGCGCAACTAAGAAATACCTCTGATGTCCATGCCGTGAGCCCTCCTGTGTTAGACTGTAAGCTCTTTTGGGCAGGACTGGTGGTGGCACCGTCAGCGCAGCAGTGACAGTGGCATCTCCACTCTGGTGTGGCCACCAGGGGCCCGAGGTCTGGCTGGTGGGACACCCCACCTCCAGCTCCATCGCACCGTTCTGTGGGAGGCAGCACGAGGGTGGCTGATGGGTGCCTTTGGGTCTGGAGGTAGGGTAGGACCAGGGCAGGCATCCAGACCTGGGAGCCCAGACATGCTCCTGAGTCCTCTGGTTGGATGCAGGCATGTGTGCTGAAGATGATGCCCCTGAGGAAGGCTAACCAGAAGGAGACTGGAGTCCTCCTGCTGAAACGTTTTGTGTGTTTGTACTGTTGACAACAATATACTGGCTTGCAGTCTTCCCATTGAGTTAAATGTGAGTTTTTTGTGACTGGCAGTAGGCATAATCCAACAAACCCTAGCCAAAATTGGTAATTTTTTTTCGCCTGAGCTCAGACTTGAGCAGGGTTCGTAGTTTTGCTAACATCCACGGAGCCAAGTGTGAGCTGATGGAGAAGGTGAAGCGGGTGGTGTGACCCTAGTGGCCGGGGTGGAGGGGTGCGCACTTCTGGGCAGTGCCACTGGTCTGTCTGGGTTGACTGGTTGGATGGTGTGTCTGCTAGCTGCCTCCAAAATTATCCCTCTGTTCTAACGATCATTAAGATGCACTAATTGCGAGTGAGGAGGTCAACAACAGCCCTGTAATAACTCTATAAATGTTGTTCCCGAGTTAGAAAAGAAGGTGCAGCTCCCTTTCCACGGTGCTTCCTTGCTGCTAGTGCCTTCTCCCTTGCCACTGTCTCGATGACAGAGCTGCGATTCCTGAATTTCCCTGCCTGCAATGCATGTTTCAGATAGCCCTTGCTCTGTTTATGGTGTGATGATAAAAAAAAAAAAAAGAGCCCTGAAACAACTCACACCCTCTGCTCATCCATGCAAAATCAGGAAGGAGCAGCAGGGAACTGCAGACAGCTCTGTTTGGAGCATGGGCCTGGAGTTCAAGAGGAGGGACTTGGAGATAGACTTCTTTTGCCTCTCAGCCTGCACATGTAACCCGTGCTGTGGCTAAATAACAGGACTTTTAATTTTGAATTTGTTTTACAGATGATTGTCGTTTTTTTTTCCTCATGATTTGTGTAATCATTAATCAGAAATTGTATTATTTTCCGTGTTATTACAGAATCTGTATTTCAGTTTTGAGGGATGGGTGAAATAAGTGCCAGTCAGAGCAGTGTGGGTTACCAAAATGGACTGATTTTATCGGAGACGGTGCTAGACCAGTGTGCTGCAAGTCTGCCTGCCGGCCTTTAGTACTGGAGACGCAGGGAGCACAACTGGAAAATTCACAGATGGGTAATAGCATTACGAGTTGGACATGAGGGATGGCTTTCCAAATCGTTGCTGTGTTGTGCAAAGAAAACATCTGCTGCTTTCCTCTCTGTGTTCTGCTTTTCTCAGGCTCTCCCTCTGGTGCCTGTGAGCAGGGCCCTGAGGCTGGTCCTGCTGCATGCAGGCTGAGGGACCCGAGTGGGATGCTCAGTGCTAGGAGTGGGAATACTCCCCATGTAAATAAATGTCTCTTGTCTGTAGGCTTCTCCTTCCCACTGTCTGTGCTCTGGTGACCCTGAATGCATACGCTGCACTCGTTTCCTTCTCTCTTGTGGGAAGACAGCTAGTCCACTTAATCAGCATTCTCAATAAACCTAATGTGTGTTTTAATCTGTTTTGGCCATATTTAATGTGTTCTGATTGTGATCATTCTTACACTTCCTTTTTTTTTGTGTGGTTTTAGTCTGAATCTATACTTAATGTATTTCCCCAGTTAATGTTTTCCTAGCTGAAAATTTATGTCTTTGTTCATTTTTGTTTCTGAGCCTTAGACTGTGAATGTATGCCCTTGGCAACTACTGCTTCAGGAAGCCATGCAAGTAGTTTTTTTAGGGTTTTCTTCCGCAAACAGAAGCACAGAAGAAGGTCAAAACTTATCTTTTTGACCTAGCAAGCCCTTATCCTGCAGAAGGTCAATCATTTTGGCTGGGAACAGCCATACCTATGAGCTGAGTAAGCACGTATGCTTTTACATCAGAAAAGTTTCCTTCCTCATAGCACTGCATTTTCATGTCACCCCCGAGCAGGAGGTTTGAGGAGGTGACTCCAGAGGTCCCTTCCAAGCAACACATCCCTGGTCATTTCTTCTCAGCCTGTTTATCAGGATGGAAAAGCATGGTTAAAACTCCAGTGTCAACATATCTGGGACAGCAGAATGGCAGCACCTACCTCCCACGTGACATTGAAGGCAGTGAGGTCCGAAAGGTTTTGAAAAGGAGGCCGGTATCATTTCTAGAATTGATTTCCCCATAGATTGTAAAATTGTAGTAAGGATACGTTTGTTTCAGAGACTTGAGAATTTTACAGAATGGCTTTGCTCCTGTAAACAGAAGTAGCCGTATTTCTTATCAAAATGGAATGTCTTGCCTCGATACAGTTCCTGTCACCTTCCTGTTATGTTCGTTAACCTAGAAATGAAAGCAGTTCAAACCCTTTTATTTTTTTATTTTTTTGACAAATGTTTATTGCCATGTTGGGATGGAATTGCGAATCCCAATCAATAGTAGAAAAAATACAGAATTTTCCTTTTCTTGCATGTACTGATAAAAGGGAGCCGGTATGCTGGGTAAGAGTGGGACTGAGTGGCATTATTTTTGATTGAGGAAAGGATGTGTTCTGAAAAAAAAAAAAAAAAGAGATGCTGCTTTTTTTATTTATTTTTCATAGTTTTGTGTGTTTGTATGGCCACCATGTTAAATAACAGGGAAAAATGCAAAACCCAACAAGCGTCTTCTCTTAAGCAGAAGTCTCAAGTTGAATCAGTGAAGACACATATCTAAAAATAGAAACAGCTTCTTTATTTCAGGGTTATGAAAAGATACGTGAGTAAATGCTCTAATTCTTATACAAACAGAAGTTTCTGGATGACTCTAGGAAGTTGCTAACAGTTTTTCTTCTGTTGCTTATGAGAAGAACTCAACAGATGAGATTTCGGTGGATCTTCCAGGCAAACACGTCTTTGCATTTGCAAGAAAATAAATCATTTAAGCCATATATTGAAATGTCATTTCAAGCTATGCAGACTTTTCCCTACTTTCGAATTTGTAAGCATCTGTGCTCTTAAGTGTCAGCAAAATTTTCTTGCATTTATGCACTGTTGTTTTACACAGCCCTGGCTTGCTGATGTTCTCTAAGGAGAAACTTGAAGTACAGTTTGTGATATTTTAATCATGAAATATTGATAATAAAGGCTTGCAAATGTAACTTGTACTTAGTAGTTAACTTTGGCAGACTATTTTTTCATTCTTCCCTGACCCATATATTTGCTGCTTTTACAAAAGGGGCATGTGGCTTCTTCATTCCTTACTTTTCCCACCTGTGTATCTCAGTCAGAGTTTTCAAAATAAAACTGAGGTTTCAGAGTACCCAGTTTAAGACATGAAGGAAAAAAAAAAAAGACAAAGACAAATCTCATCTCTGGAAAGTGCTGATGAGCTGCTGTCAGAAGGCTGTACCCTGTAAGGTCCCAGGGAAGAAGATGCATACAGGCTTTCTGAAAGTCTTGTGGACCAGAAGTTCTTGGAAGTCCTCCAAATCTGGACCTCAGAGTTCATACATTTCCACTCGTGGTTAGCACAAGCAGCGAAGACCAGACAGGATAAGTGGAGATAGCTTGAATTAAGTTTTGCAGCTACAGGGAGGTCATTTGCATGTTTGTGACTTGATCAGCTTGGCTTTAATGAGCAAAGCTAATCAGAGCTGTGATTAATACAAGTAGCATGAGCAGGGACAAGCAATGGGTGATAATCTCGGAATATGTATTTTTGCCAATGAATTAAAATGAAGGAGTTTAAGTTTTTCCTTAAATGAAATAACATGGTTTCTCCTAACAGCTCTATGTTAAAATATACCCAGCTTGCCATTTTAGCAGTGTCTTGGGCAGTGCTCATTGAGATGGATTCATTCTCAGTGGCTGCTCTGTTTTATTGCAAGTATAAAAAGTTACTCCTGGGACCGAGATGCTGCTGTCTAGACCCCGTGCTACCAGTTTGAGTGGATCAGGACTGAATGGGCTCCCCCTCGCTAAAGTCTAAAAATCAGTAGAAAGCATCCTCTTCAACAGTGACCCAAAGTCAAATGCTTGGCCAAGCAGGCTGGTGGGGTTACCCTTGCACAGGAGCATGGCGGTATCCCTTCTACCTGGTGGGAGAGCCCTGTGGTGCCATCAAGTGATAAGCCTGGGACATCTTCTGCCTGTAAGGGGGTGCAGTAGTTACACCTCACAAGAGAGATGCTGCAAGGGGACACTGCCGCAGAGGAATTAACACTGTGCTACTCCCTTCCTGATGAGGTGGGGTTGGCAGCTACTAAGGGTCTCTCATGCTCATCAGATCTTGTTTCTCAGAACTAGCACCAACCAAAAACTCTAAAAAGAAGCTATCTTCGAATGTGCACGTCCTGATATTCGCAAAAGTTGCTGGGTTTTATGTAGTACTGGAGTAGTCAGTATGCATAGGGCATTTGGGACAAATAATTGGAAGTCCCACAAAGGGAAAATAATCTTTTGCACATTTTCCTTTTTTACAATGGTAAGCATTGTACAGGATGGGGCAGTAATCAGTTCTGTTATTTTTATATCACAAATAAAGATCTCGTATCTTCTGTTTGCCTAAGAGAAATTGCTATGTCAAAAAAGAGGTACTTGTCAGAAAATGAGAAAGATGTTTATAGTCAGAGAAGGAAAACGTCCTTACTAAAGATCCTTTAGACCCACCTTCCATCTCCTGCAAATATCAGGATAACTGACACATTTTTCATCCGATTTCCTGTATCAGAAGGATTCAAAATATTTTAAGGATCCTTCCCCTGCCTTCTTTTCCTTTCGGGGTGTCCATTCAGTTAAAAAGGCGATGTAGTCGTAATGCTGTGACAGACCAGCGAGCCCCTCCGATGCTCCCACCAGTGATACTACACACATAGGTGAGAAAA
This sequence comes from Heteronetta atricapilla, assembly GCA_011075105.1. NCBI lineage: Eukaryota > Metazoa > Chordata > Aves > Anseriformes > Anatidae > Heteronetta > Heteronetta atricapilla. Next base: position 177,346,257 of record CM021731.1, on the reverse strand, counting down.
ACATCAATTTTTCAAGACAATTAAAAAGCAGTCCTCTAATGAAGATTGGCATTTTACACTGATTTTCATACATAACCCCTCCTGACTGCCCTTGCTGCAGAGCTTTGCATTTGCCTTTGTGTGTGGTTCTTATTTGCATCTCGATATCTACTTTCATAATTACGTGCCCCACACAGACATGGAAACTTTTGGGCAAGCAAGGAAAATTTTAGGACAGGGTGGACTGTCCAGTGCTTAAACCACTATATCAAACCATGAGAGATCTCTCTCATAGACATACATGCATGTACATGTATCTATATATGTAATATGTATGTTTTTGAATAGAAGCAGAATACATTAACTAGTTGCCACAGTATTGCTACCAGCATTTGAGCTAGTTTGTTCAAGGTGGAATTTGAAGACTCCTGCATTTGCCCAGGTGCACAGAACCCATGTACTTATAGAATATATTTATTTATAGAGTATATTTATAGAAATATTGGGCAGAAGAATGTGACTCTTCCTTAAATGCACACTTATTTTGCAAGTGCAGCTAAGAAGACCTGTTGGAACAGTGGCCTCCAGAAAAAAATTGGGTTTGTGGCTGCAGGTAACCTGCACGCTGGGAAGGGAGGCCACAAGGCTTGCAGGGAGGCTGCAGAACAGCTGGTACACAAGATTTTACTGCATGCTTGGTAACTTACCTCCCTTTCATTCATTACTAAACAATTCTTGCAACATTGCAGGAATACTGGGGGTAGAATAGCTTGAGAATCATGGTTCACATGCCTAATGTCCTCTTGGACATTACCAGAAATGCACTTACCAAAGGTGTCCCGGAGCTTTAAGGAGAAAAACTGAGTACCAAAGACTCACTGGGGCGTGGATATGCACTTATTTTTAAAATGAAAGGTAGCAGCTCTTCAGGAAACAGAGCTTACAACATACAGCTGAAACTACTGAGCAACTGTAAACAAGCTGAGCTGCTAAATCTAGTTTGCAAGGGCACTTGCAAACCCTCTTGTTCAAATATGATTTGCAAGTCAGAGCCTCCGGCATTCAGTCACCGTATCAGGGTGCTGCATGGGAACACGGTGGGTCTTACTTCTCTGTGATGCTAGGCAAGATTTGTTGGTGCTGGGTTGTTGCAGGCCATCAGAGCCATCCCCCAGTCTTTTCATCCCTTTCCTGTTTCAGTTGCAGAAGAAGCTCACGCACAGAGGAGAAAAAGGACAAACTATTGGGGTTTTCTTCAGTGTGGGATCTTTGCCTGGCTCTGCTCTAGTTTGTCTGTCAAGAATTTCTGAAGACAAACTGGTATTTCATGACATTACTCAGCCATGTAATATGTAGTGTTGTGATGTGCTGAGGAACACATTTTGTAGTACTGAAAATTTAGATGCTTTCCACACTAATGCTCCAAAGAGGATTTCGAGTTACTGTCTCATAGGAAACTCATTGCTGCTTGCGTGAAGCTTGTAATTCACCAGAGAAGGGAAAGAGACGCCTGAAGGAGCATTAAACCAGCCAATACCCGTGTAACCAGCAGGTAGACTGCTTCTGCCACACTGAAGCCCTCTTTCACTTCAGCGATTTGGTGGTTTGTGCCAACCTTCATCTCAGTGGTGCTCCATCTGTCCTATCTGTGTGTCATTCTGCCCTGGCTGGCAAAAGGCATTGAAGTGATAAAGATGCTCCTGCTTTCTCCTTTTGTCCACCCTTTGCAGCTCTCTGATGGTGGCAGTTTTGAATAAGCATCTTGGGCACGAGCATGCAGGCAAAATAAGGTCAACGCAAAGATGCTGATACACAAACTCCACAGCCATCTCTCTGCCCCAAAAGTCCAAGCTGTCTGAGACCCCACAATTGCTGGTGAGGCTGAATGTCACCACAGGCATGTGAACAGCAAGTCCTGGTTTGTAAGACCTCCAAGACATGTTTGGAGGCCTCTTTGTCTTGGAATCAGAAAATCCTACTGCTCAGATGGCGTTCCTGATGCCCATCCCTCCTCTGTGCACCAAACCTCCTCGGGGTGTCCATGCTGGGCGCTGCTTAGCTTTCGTCCATGACCTGTGAGAGCACAGAGGGCCTTGCTGGGATGCCTGGGGTACATCATGAGCATAGCACGGGGCTCTCAGCTCCAAGCTTTGCTGGCTCAATGGCTTGGTTTCTGAATTCCTGTCACCATCTACACACACGTACCATCATTGTGGTTGTGCTGGTTTCTTGTGTTACCAAACTGTTCAGCACTGCAGTTGCCCCCATGCCTCCCGAGTGCTGTGTCAGAAGAGCGATTGATGTTTGCTTCAAATTTGTCTTTTAGAAAACACTCAAGATTTTGTGCAGTTGTTTAGGGCCTATTTTGAGTCTTCTGGCATTTGAAAACCCACCTGATGACTCTGTCTTGATATTTTTTGGTGCGTGTTGGCCACAGTGGCACAGAAAATGGAGCAGCTAAGTGCGAAGGCAGAGAAGAGAAACTGCTCAGCTTGCCTGAGGGTCTGCTCAGCCCATTTTCCGGGAGCGAAGACTGCTCTTCTATGACACCCATTTGTAGCAGCACAGGCAGCATCTGTGAGCAAAATCACACTGCTTGGTACGTGTCTGGCACTTCAGTCTTGGCACTTGCTTTTGAGTGGAGGATCTTCCATCTCTCTGTGTGCTCCCTCAAAGGTCTTTCACTCTCAGCAGTCAGGGAAAATAAAGCCTTGTTTTCTTTTTCACATCATGTACCTTTTGTATGATCGCTAACTTAATTATCACAGTGTTATCGGTGCTCACAATGTTTGCCACTCTTGCTGCCAGAACCTGACTACTGCCCCTGTAGACTTAAGAACAGAAGGGATGTATCTTTGGACTGGTTCCTTCCAAGAGCATGTCCACATCTCTTCAGCTTTGTCTCACTTGAGCTTCAAACAGGCGTCAGTGCCAACCACTGGGACAGGAAGGAGTGTGACTAGCACGATGAAAAGAATGCAAAAAGCTTGGTTTTGCTTATTTGAGATAAGCAGAGCTGGCACTGGGAGCATGAAGGAATCAAAACAATCTTTGTAGGGCTTGGGCTGAAGCAGAAGACCAGCAGTAATGGATGTTCATGATTACGACCTAGCACAGAGGTGCAGAACTGTCTCTCCCTTCCCAAGTTCTTTGCTCTCATATTTGTCATGGAAAGGATTCATCTCAAATATAAACTCTAATACATTTTTTTTAACCAACATCTAAAACCATTACTGAGATCGGATTTGTCAGGAAAAAGGGTGGCATTATACACATTCTTTTTCCAAAAATTGAGATACACCAGACAAGAATCTCTTGGATTCAGGATATTCATATTACAGACTTTGTTGAAAGCCTGGCCTCTAATACCTCTTGTGATTGATTTCTGTCCTAATGTCTCCATCAAAACAAAAACCACAAAACACAATCCAACATTATTTCATTTTTTAATCATTTTTTTTTGTCATCCTGCAGCTTCAGCTTAGTACTGGCTTTCATCCTTCACCCGCAGAAGGGTGGTGAGCCCCAAGATGCAGAGCCTGCTCTGAGCACAGCTGCGATGAGACTGGAAACAAAACCCCATGGTTTGGGCATTTTCTCTCCAGATTCTGTAGTGAGTGTTTTTTTTTTTTGGTTTTTTTTTGGCACATATGGGAGAAACACAGCAAGTTCCTCCTTGGGGTGGCAAACTTCCCCTCCAGACAGGGAACTAATAACTGCTTTGAGAGGTTTCTGGGCTGCAGCGTGCGGTGGTTTCAGTGCAGAATTTTGGGCCACTGACCACGGGCTTGGAAAATGCATGTGAGATGCTGCAAGAAGTGGGGCTTCCTGAACTCCCTCGGAAATATTAAAAAAGTTGGCAGCGGAGCAGCATGTGGGAGTAAGTGAACAGAAACTGCTAGGGTAGGAGTCCGAGGAGTGAGGAAACGGCAGGAGGTAGGAAAAAATGCAGAAAATGCGCAGAGGGAAAATGAGAGAATAAAGGGAAACGTGGAAAAAAAAAAGAGGAAGAGATACAGGAATATGGTTTTTAAAGAAGCTGAGTGGTTAAAAACAAGTTCACAGCAAAGCAAAAAGTCTAGGAAGTTACGTTTTCCAACATTTAAAACCATTTAAAATCAAAGCATAATGATAAAGTGTAGAGGAGGATATATATGCAAGCGTGCCTGCGTGCACACAACATTTTGTTCAGTCATGCAGGTGTCGGCGTGCAGGCTTCCTTCTGGATACAAAGCAAACTGAATCACTCATTTCTGAAACCCTTGGCAAAAAGCCCAAAGGGGAGAACTTGTTCTGGAGAGCATCCGTAAACATTTTTCCCCCTGCCTTTGCAGCAGTTTGCAGCAGAAGACAGGTCCTTGAAATGCCTGTGGTGGAATTGCGGTGCCTCTGCTCCTGGCACAAGTGCTTTATCTTTGCCATGATACTTGCCCTGGGCACACATCCTCCCCTTGCCTTCACCGCGAGCGGAGGATGTGTTGGGAAGCCCATTTTGCTGCAGTGCCAAAGCCATCAGAAAGTGACATTGAGGCTGTAAGTCTAACAAATAGATGAGAAGGTCACTTAGCTATGAGACAGCTTCTCAAAAATGAGATCCAGATGCTCAAAAATCATGGCTATGTTTCCTCCCATCTTTGCAAAAGTAACTGTCATAATAATTATAATTTAAGCATTTTTTCCTTCTGTTTCTCTATGCTTTTTACTTCTGCAAGCGTCTGAGCCACTGAAATCACGTCCTTGCTCTTTTCTCCCAATCACAAAGCTGAGATATTTCCTGGAAGAATAATATAACAGCTTGCAAACCGGCTGAGTCAGGGTCTAGCTGAAACTCTGATTTTCACAGGAGTGAAAACAAAATCATGAGAGCCAGTATTGTTCAAACAGCATCTGAGAATGCTTCCTAAGAACCTCTATCCTTCTGGAAATGGATTTATCAGCTCATAGGGTTGCTGTTGGTTGCTGTTTGATACATGGGAATCCAGTATTTTTCTGTGAGAGCCTGATGAGTGTTGCTGCCTTCTTTCCACTTCATCCAGATCCACAGAAAGCTGTGGCCCTGGATGCTCTTATTTTTTTTTTTTGCATTAATAATGGCCAGACTTTTCAAACCTGTTCTTCTTTCCCCCCTCTACCAAGTAAAACCTAAGATTAGCTCATGTACTCTTATTAATATTTCACTAGTACTCCCCATTGCAACAAATGGATAATTCTGCTCAATAATTCATGGTTGGGTGTAGCCTATTAAATTTGTATTGGGGTGTACACTTTCATGTTACTTATTTATTATCGCTTTCATTTTGCTGGAGGTTTTTTTTCTATGCTATTTCAATTTTCACTCGCTTAAATGCCTCTCCTTCAAAGTTCAGACTGCTTGCAGGAAATTAATCTCGTTCCTTATGCCTTGTAAGTAAGGCTGAGCTCTTACTGCAGGCGGCTGGGACTTAGCCATAAGAAAAACCTTCAGACACAAGTGATTTGATGGAGCTAATGATGGCGGAGCAAATGATTTTGGAACTTGGGTGCCAAAACTAACAGCCCAAAGATCACCCACGGCCTCAGAGCTATCTGGTTTTTGCTTTATGTAGATGTTTGGTTACTTCTGTTGAGGGAGCAACCTGCTCCAAGATCCGTGACTGATAACTGCACAATCTGCTCCTCTGCCAACAGGCACTATTCTGCTCTAGGTCCTGCACATGTGTTTTGGGGAGTGTAAATCTTTCTAGGCTGGTTGTACCCCCTCTTCAGGAGAGATCTTTTGCATTGCATTGTGGAAACCATCTCCTCATAGCACCTTTGATCTGTGTGGCTCATCCAGATTACCAAACAGGACAACGGGTCAGCGAAACCAAAGTAAAGATTTCCTTAGAAGAGTCAAAGCCAGGTTTTCAGTTAGGAGTGCAGAAACTGGAAGCTGCGCAAGCAGGTAAGATCATAAAAAAGGCTCCCAGCCTAGGTTTAATAGGATGTTATCATCATGGTCATTCCTGTGGCTAGCTCTAGGGGAAAAATTAAGATATGGAGACATTACTTGTTGAAAAGACCCCAACAAAAGCACTCTTCTTAATACGAGAACTTAATTTTACGTGCCTGTATTTCCACATGTCCATAGACATAGGTGGGTCCTGGCACCTCTTGGTGCACCTGGCACCTCTTGATCCTGATGTTGGGGATCCTGTGAGACTAAGAGTGAGATGCTCTTGTTGCACCAACAGATGTTTTGTGGTATCATGATACACACCTCAAAAAGACTCCCAGTATCTGTAGCGTGACAGGTTCAAGGGGATCAACCATCACAGCTTTGCATTCTCAGGGCTTTTTCTGGCAGATGTAATGCAGGGCGAATGCATATTTTTTTATATGCATTCTGCAAAGTCTCTTCTACAGAGATGACACGTGGCATTTCAAGACACATTGCTAACCTGGGCAGGCACAGCAGCAGGTAACCTGCCCAAACAGATGTTACAGGTCGAATTACCAGCCCCTACCTGAGTGCATGCTATCCGAGTAAAGACTCCTGCTTCACCAGAACCCATTTACCTTTCAACAACGTTTAAGTTCTTAGGGTCCGCTTTCAGAAACGAGGCAGGAGTGTCAGTGCCAGCATTGCTAGTGGCTGCAGGAAGTGTCACCGACTTTAACAGGGACAAGAACAGGGTCACACTGAACAAAGATGTCGTTCAGATTGCATCAAACTGCAGTGGGAATTAGACTGGGTCCTCTGTATTTTTATGAGAACAAGATAATTCTCTAAATGAGTTCACTTATTAAATAATTTCCATTAATTTTGATTTGTCCTAGTTTTTCACAGACAACAAGGCTCCCCTCAAAAGGTTCATTTTAAATTGTGCTGACATTGAAACAGATATTTTGCAAGGTCCACAGGAAGCTTCCATGGTCATCTTGGAAGATCTGTGCATCTATCCCTGCTCGGTTCCCCACCATGCCGTTCCTGGCCAGTGTATTTTCTTGGATGGATGGCATGTACACAACCCGTGACTGTACCAGCTGTGGTTCTGTCCTTCCACCCTGATGGACAGTTAAACTCCACCACAGCTGCTCCCTCACTCTCCCTCCTCAACGGGGAAGGGGAAGGAAGGGTTGGAGGGAGTCCTGATGTGGTGCCAGCAGTGCTCAGCCATAGACATAATCCTGGTTCTGTACCACTGCTGTTCTAGCTATACGTGCAGAGCACAGCACTGCATGGGCTGCTGCAGGGAAGTTAACTCCATCCCAGCCAGACCCAGAACATCAACAGAGGCAAGGAAGGTGTTGCCTTTTGTGAACACGTGATTTTCCAAAACACGGCTTTTGGAAAAATTCATTCGATGAAGCAGAAACAGTTTAGAGAAAGGCAAAGCTCTTGGGAGACTTCTGTGGGAAGTTACAAACACAAGATCCGAGATGTGGCCATGCCAGAAGAGGCTGCCACAGGACTATCCTTTCTTAATTCCCACCAGGAAACTGTTCTCCTGCCACAGACCCCTGCTCCCTCCTGAGATGGGGATGCCTGCATGTTCCCTCCAGGATACTGAAACAAAATGATGCCACGTTAGATAAAGATGCTGTACCTCTCCTTAGGCAGATTCCCCATTTCCTCTACATGTAACTCCCATTCATTGGAGGAAATGGGATCAAAGGTTCCTTTGGGCTTTTTGGGTTCCCAAATATTTTTTGGATTACCTTGCTAAGAAATTTCCGAGCTTGATGATGGCAGGAAGCGGGCACCACTGCTCTCCTTGTGGCGGAGGGAGAGTGCACTGCCTCTGAGCCACTGCTGCAAACCAAGGCTGGGGAAGCACACGCAGAGCCAAGGCCAAAAACTTCTGAAGGGCTTTGGCACAGCCTGGTTGACCTGCCCAAAGTGTGGCAGTCATGCCCGGGCAGCCGGATGACAGTGTCAGCGTTACAGGTGTGTAGACAGAAAGATCCTCCAGACACCAAGACAGTAACAGGCAAGGCTTGTGAAGTGCTGTAGCTGTGAGAGCAGAGAGGAAAGAATTGTTTTAGAAATGTTCAGCAGTGGCTCAGGGGTATGGTCTGTTCATACTTAGAGTCTTCCTCAATGAGTTAATGCTTGTTAAATTATGGCACTTACTTCTGTAGACAATCTTAGCTGGTTCCTGATGTCTTTGCAACCCCTCCTTAACTCATCTGCCTTTTGTAGAAGCACATCTCAAAGTAGCTTAGTTGGGAGTTTGGCCCTAAAACTGGAGCTCTAGGTCAAGTATAATATGTTTTTAATGCAGGAAAGCCGTGGATATTTAACTCAGTGTTGCAGTACATCCTATTGTGACACCAGCTTGTCTTGCTAGCTGTAAGCATGCCTTATTGCAAAATACAAGCTACTTACATTGAGGAGTTATGATTTAAAACTCTTTCAGAACATAAATTATCTAATGATTGCCTGCAGCATTCTGCCCAGTGTAGGAAATTACATTAGAGAGATCATTGTCATACAATCATACATTGCAGTGCCACAAATGAACATCACATGGGTACAAGTTAACCAGTTGCAGGTAGGAGTTAATCATTGCATTGTACCAACTAAATGTAATTCAATGCTGCCCAATGAAATTGTTACTTGCATGATGTTTTACAGATGTACAGTGCAGAAATCAAACAGGGTACTGTGCCAGGACTTCAGCTGGAGTTGTGTGTAAGGATTACTTCAGTTCTGTAATGTTTGGTAGACAGCATTATTGGGTATGCACAGGGATATTCTAGCAGGCCTTGAAATAAGGCAGAAAAAGGGAAAGGAATACGTGGTCTGCATGGCAAATGTATTAAAATCTTTTGTTTACACTTGCTTTTAAATCCCATCTCCACTGTACTTGTATTTCTAAGCTTGCTAGAGCATTGTTTTAGCACAGGTGGTGCATTTTGGGGTACATGTTGGTATAAATCAGTGCTGTGTACTGATCAAACAGGATTGAGTTCAGTCTAAGTAGGATCAATATAAAGTTACACACATTAGAGTGGAAAATCTGAGTCTCTCACCTACCTTTTACATAAGTTATAACAACCCAAGAGAGGATGTTGCAAACATATCTGATAAGGAAACTTATACCCCTGATTTTCCTGTGCAAGTTGTTAGATTTAAGGCATGCAGTGTAACACCAAATAATGGCGTGGAATTATCCATTTGGTGTCCTCTTCCCTGTCTCAGGAAAGAGGTTGTAGCATTCAAGGAGACACTGCGCAGAGAGCAACAGAAATAATAAAGGATTTTTTTAAAGCCTGCAAGGAGAAAGTTGCGGCAAACCTTTATCAGGCTGCTGTCAAACAGCCTGGTAAACAACACAGAGGAGCTGTGGCGCTGTCTATCAAACAATGAAATACTGTAGAGGAGACAGAGTAAGAACATCTCCTTGCCTAATAATAAAAAGCCAAAGAGACCTTGCATTAAACTGAAAACCAATTTAAATCACCATCCTGATCTGCATAGTCACACCTTGGAAGACCTTCCCACACTGAGTGTAATGTTAAAATACGATGTGTTATTCAATATATTCAGTATATCCAGTTATAACAGAAATGCTCGGGGACAGGCAGAAATTATGGAAAATCTACAAGTGATGTCTGCACTTAGTCACTGTACAAATATCAAAGGGATAATTGGGCATTTGATGGAAGGAGGTCTTCTGTTGTCAAAAATGCCTCGAATGCATTTCAGTGTAATTTTGAATATGGTGAACCTATGGGTGCTTGGATGGGATCTTAATTATGGGGATTTGTTCATGCAAAGGTTTTTCTGAAGTCTTCTACATCAGCATGTAGCTGATGGTCCAGCTGGTCTGATGAATTATGAATGACATTTTTTTTCATGAAAGACATCCAGTTTGTTTCTTTTTCCAGCTGTATGATTTCAGAGGTAAAAGTCAGAACAGAAGTTATTTAAAAAGCTCAAGGCTGACTCTTCGGCCTGTGGAAAGAGGTGGGAATTTTGCTGTTAAGGCAAGAAATTTCTTAAAATCCCCATGGGGCTGCTGAATCACTTTTGTACATTGATGCTGTATTTTCAGTTCTCTTCAGGTTCTCTTAAACTCTGCGTCATCGATGTTGAAAGGCAGCTAATGTTTGCATCCATTTTAAGCACTTTTCCACTTGACCCTCAAGGTACCTGGGAAATGTGTCCTTGAAGTTGGTGTCAGTTGAGGCTGCATGAGTGCCTTGTCCTATTTGAGGCTCCCCTGTACTGTAGGGAGCCACCAAGATGGCCAGGGGGCTGAAGCACATGAGGTATGAGGAGAGGTGAAAACAACTTGTACAGCCTGGGGAGGAGAAAGAAGTTGGAGAATGACCTTGCTGTCTACACAGGAAAAAAAGTTTTCACAGCCAGCAAAGTCAAACGTTGGCAGGTGTTGACAGAGATGCTGAAGAGTCTCTTGCCCCAGAGGCAGTGCCGTGAGCACCCTAAGCCTGACTCTACAGCCAGCCCTGCTTTGGGTGCAGGGGTGGGACTGCAGGCCTTGTTATTCTGTGATCCTAAAATGCAGCTGGTTTTATTGTGAAAGAGAAGGTGTAAAATTGTGTGTGTGTGCGCACGCACTTAGTGGGAGAGAAAGGAACTGAAGAGGGGTAAAAGACATGATGAGGAAGTGGCACGTATCAGACCTATTGTATGAGTAATGAGGTGATGAGGAGGAGAGACTAGAGAATGCTAAATTTCCTTATAAAGACAAAATCTATTTCACTATGACGTTTTGTCACCAGTCACTTCCCTCACGGTGCTCAGTCTTGGGCTTGCAGTCCTGGGCTCGAGCAGTTGCTCTGCAGAAGATTTTCTAGTCACGCTGTTTCGACATAGTCCCCTGCAGTTTATCAACCCACATCAAACTTTGCTTTTTTAAGAAGTTCTCCCCTTTCTGTCGGACTGACGAGCACTTGCTCCAGCAGCTGGGACCCACAGCTTGAGCCCGGGAGGTAAGATCCCAGCACCTGCTGTTTTTTACGCCCCTCTCTGAGCGTACGGGCAGTTGAACTGCACAGGAAATTGTGGTCGCCATGAAAAAGACATGCAGGTTCGGTACGAGCGTAGTTATTTTCCAGTTGTCTTGTGCAGAGTGTATTTGCTGACCTTCGGGAAAGTATTGCCTGGGTTTAATGGAGCAGAGAGGTCTATGGCTGAGCAGAGTGGCAGTCTTTGGACTCGCATTTGCTGGCGTTTGACTAGTTTGGCGGGATGTGAGAAACTAATGAGCTGTTATTTAGGTTGCAGAGTGGATCCTTGTAAAAGGGTGATTCCAATTCCAGCGATGAAAAACAGCGATTCTCAAACCCAATGCATTTTGGCCTGTATTGTTTCCACCATAGTGTTTGGACATTCATTGTAGGCTTTTACAAATTTGCTCTCAATAAATCAAATTGATTCATGATTTTGGAGCCTGATTGTAGTTGGAGCTTCTACTTAAAAAATCAGTAATACGCTGTGGTCCTCACATTTTATGTGCTTTTGAGTATTTTGACTGTTGAAATTGGTCAGACTTTTCCCCTGACTTCTCTGGAATTTTAGATCAGGCTTTAGATGGACTTTGACGTGTAAATGTCTACAGAAATCTTAGGAAGTTGTACTGTGAACAGGCACATTTGAGCTTGTATTTTTGTTCTGCAAGAGCTGTAGACTTGTTGTTTTTGTCAGGTAGAGGTTTCCTCACTGTGTGCATTTGGTTTGAACACTGTAAACCAACCCACAAGCCTGCGAGCAAGTTGACTTTTCAAACAAAGAGGACCTAAGGTTTTTCGTAGTGTTGGCAGTCACATTGGCCAACTGACCCCTCACTGCTGATCTCTGTCAAACGGTAGATGAAATGTTGCTGTCAGAGGTGCAGGTGGGTGCTCAGCAGATGGCTCTTCATCTTGATAAACACCCTGAAACCTCTTGTGTGGAGACACTCCAGCATGAACCACCTTTGCCCCCGCCGCTCGTCAGACAGGAGCGGTTTGCCCTCCCAAGATGGCGCCAGAAGGGCTGCAGAGGTGCTGGCATCAGGGATGGGGCTCTCCCGGGTGAAGGGGAGATGAGGAAACCCCCTCCAGGGTGGGAAACTCCACCAAGAAGGGATGCTAGAGGCAGGAGGGATTGGGAAGTACCTGCTGGTGGTGATGGGGATTTCTGCTTCAGTCCTTTCCGTGAGGTCCAGATTTACTTAGCTCAGGAGCTGAAGAAAGTGCTCACACAATAAGTCAAAAAAACAAAACAAAAAAATCAAAACAAGAGCAGATATTCTATTACATTATGATTTTTGAATCTGCTTCCTCAATTGAAATCAAGTAAGAGTTTGAAGTGAATACTTTTACACCTACTAAATGTTTGAGGTCCTCTATGCAACTTGTATTTAAACAAGTCTAGCAGTGCTGGTTCTTCTTCCCTGCCAACAAAATCTACCTTGCACTCCATCATGTTTCATTAGGTCACCAATTTTTTTAAATCCCGTTCCCTTCTAATTACAGTTATAAGCAGCCTAACACTCAGCTGTATAGCATGAGCAGAGCTATCTTGATAGAAGTACTACAGTAAAAATAATTACTTTTTTAAAAATTATGCGATAACTTCAGAAAGAAGTAACAATAATGCATTCAGAAATGCAGCTGATTTTCATACTCTTATCCCTTTATGCAAAACAGCAGACTCCAGTGAAACGCTGATACAAAACCTAAAATACTTCTCAAAAATAATAAAATTTATTTAAAAAAATGGCATTTAGCAGCCTGAATCCAGCTGTGCTGTAGGGCTCTGCACTGGTCACTCTGCATCTTTTCAGTCATCAAAGGGGAAAGCTGCAGGACAGGAAATAAATTGCTCTGGGGGTTGCATTGGTTGAGCTCAGACTGTTTCAGAGTTGCTCACTGTGCTGAATTAACAGTGAGCATTAATTGCCAACAAGCGCAGAGGCAGCGTGAACACAGGGAGAAACAGGCAGAGGTGAGACAAACTGGAGGGGACTCAGGGAAGCATGCCATAAAGCCAATTTTTTCTTCAGAGGGAGTGGGCTCAAGAGGATTCTGCCTCCTTCTGTTCCAGTTGCTGCTGTGGTTCCCCAGTGCAAACCCAGAGACCCTACAGTAAATCTAGGTGGAATCAATCATAGTAAGAATTAATATTTTCCGTGCATGCAGGAACTGTTTTCTTGCTAGTGAGCTGGGAACACCATCCATGCTCTCCTTCTCTTATATCAGATACTGGGCTTTTGCAGGACATCAGAGTCTGAGTCACAGGATGCTGTGACCAGACTTTCTGCCATCGTTTTGCAGCATGATGACTACCTTACAGGAACAGGAAGAGAGGCTTTTATCTATCTGCCACAGGGTTTTGTGTCTGGTCTGCCACCCTGGTCGTGATGGGGCAGGTGTGGGGTACCTCCTCTTACCAGCATCCAAAGCAGCCCCTGGAGATGTTCTTCTCTTCCCCCACTGTAGTGAGCAAAGGTGGGACTGGGTGGGTCAGGGCTTTCTTTCCCAAATTTGAAATCTGCTGAAAGACTGAAACTGTCAGTTAGTATGGCTTGGGTTGAAACCCAGCTTCAGTCAAAAAAAAAATTAAAAAAAAAAATTCACCACAAGCTTTCAAAAATCAAAATTGTTCCTATTTTTATGGGGATGTGTTTTCACTTAAAAGCTAGCTAGGTTTTGTTGGTAAAGGGACAGAAAAGACAAGTTACCCAACAAAAAATGTACGATCGACTGGCTCAACATTTTTCCTTTCTCAAGAAAAATTCTGGAGGCTCTGACTGTGTAAACAATATACACATATATACAATATACACAACTCCCTGGTAGGATATATCTGACACACAAGGAAAAGATTTAGGGGTTCACAGCTCTACATCCTGAGTGCCTTAATTTCCCTGAAGGATTATCACTCCCTACTGCTGGGCTGTAGGAACGAGTTCATATTGGAACGAGTTCTCTGTTCCTCTGTAAGTTCTGTGGATTTTCTCTTCCTAAGGCCTGTTGATTTGTATTTGATTTTGGACTCAGGCACTGCAGTGACAAATAAAGTCCTTTATAAAATGGAACATTAGGAAAATTACTCATGGAACATCAAGTTGCCTTCTAAACAGTAGTAAATGTCTTCTCTCTGTGTTTCTTCAAATCCATAGAGAATTAACTTATGGGAACCTTAATAATCCCAGTGTCTGTATACACATTGAGCTTTGCTGTTACAGACTCTTGTCTTTTAAAATGCTTTTGAGGCAAAGATTGTCATTTATTGTGGGCTTAATTGTGAATCTCTAACACATAGTAGGGAGGAACTATTTGCCACACCTTCAGAAAGACTTCTCTTTTTATTCCATATGATGATTTAAATAACAAGATCCTACTTAGATTGAAGCCACTGTGAGAATTTGGATAAATTACCTGTTGCTATTAGAACCAAGTATGTTTCTACCTTAGGATTTAAAATTTAGTTCAGTATTGCTAAAGAAATCAGAAATACCTTTTATCTATGTGTGTATCTATAGCTATTTAAATAGGCAAATAGTCATACCACTAAATGCGTGACTTGAAAAATGAACTTTTTAATGAACTCCATCACCTGTTCAAATATGTTGCAATTCTTCATGCATCTTCAATGCTCTTCAAAGCTGTTATGTGAGAAATGCATCTAATTGATACATGGCTCAAAACCTGATGGTATTTGCTAATGCTATCAGTCATGGTGCATAGCTGGATAGCTGACTAACTAAACAGTGAGGAAGGAGGCACAGAGACATACTGATTCTGGTTTATATCATACATCTCCAGCAGAGGAAAAAACAAACAAACAAACAAAAAAACAACTCTCACAAATAAATGTCGATGCAATCTGGCTGGAAGCTGTGACATCGAACTAGAATAAAAGACACTGATGGGACTGTGTGCTTGTCTAACCTGCTTGGATTCCCTGGAGCCATCACCACAAATTATCACTACTCCAAACTGGCAGTAATTCTGAGGAAATTCAGTGTTAATGCTACTATCTTACTTGGCTGTGGGTGTATTATGGATCACCCTGCTAGTGCAGGGATGCAAGCATGTTATTTTAATCAGAACTTTAACAATAACAAGAGGTACTAACAAATGTACGAGGAGCATGCATGAGAATAGCACACGTGCCAAGAACATGAAGTTTCATGGGGAGGTGAACTATTCTGGATTATGGAAAACAGTATGTTTTGCTGAATGCCAACAAGATTGTTTTGCCTCGATCATTTTAGTTAAAGTTGGTTTTTGTTTTGGTCAATGAGCGCAAGATGAAACTTTGGAATTGAGGAAGTTCTAGGGAACGCTGCTGTGGTTATAGCATTGATTCTTCTTTCAACATGAGATCCACTGAAGAATTTCTTTTTTTCTTGCTCCTTCGTGAGACCAAAAATGCCAACGCTTGTCTCCAGCAAGACAACACTTAAAAGAGCCTAATTCATAAATCTTCTTCTCTTGTCTCATCCTTAGTCAGGAAAGGGATGCTTGTCCTGTCTGTCTGATATCAGCTGGAAGAGAAAGAGCTGGGGAAGTACTCCACAACCCTTACGGAAAGCTAGACATTTGGAAACTGAATTTGTGTAGTAGAGAAGAGACAGAAAAGAGAAGGAGCTGGAGCTGTGAACTCTAATAAAGCAAATGGCACAATCTTGTGTGCAGGGACTTTTTTCAGGGGGGAAGGGGCACAGTCTTGTGCTTCCCCATGCAATTCTAACAGCTGTATTTCGCAAGACTGAAATGCTTGGTGTTTCATCACTTTCAGAAAAAAATAAACAAATTCGAAGAGAAGAAAGCAGAAGAACTAGGGAAATTCTGTGACAGGGAACACACGTGTAAACCATTATCTGGTCACTCTCCGACAGCTTAGAGGGGTGATCATGTTATTAACAAAACGCTAGTGCATTAACGAAATAAAATCCTAATGGTATAAAATGAGTAGATATTAGTCATTCATTCAATTTTATCAACACCAGATTCACAGTTATGTTGACCCTAATCACTTAATATCTGTTTGTAGAACGTAATGCTGCCTCATGAAATTTGCTTCTTTGCTTTGGGGGAAAGTGAGACTTTAAGTGTATCTATGATGTGCAGTTTTACGTCTGCAAGGTTTTCATTGTCTTGCCTGTAATAAAGCTTAAACAGCAGAGAAATGGAGGAAAATATGAAACAAGGTAACCATTTAATATAAGTCATGGAAACCTCTAGGTTTTAATGTCTTTGCCATTTATTATTTATATTGAATCGTGAATGCACACTTTGCTAAGTAATACATAACAAGGCCACTTTGCAGGCTCTGGACTCAAAATCGAAAGAGATGAAGGTACATCAATAGTGCTGTGTTTCAATTTAACAGTAATGTTAGGGTTTTAGTTCTTGCTTTACATTCCTGACAGAAAATAGTTTGTTATCGGATCTCCTAAAACAGTGTGATAGTAGATCCTTCTGTAAGGTCAAATAAAAGGAGGCTTACGGCATGGTTTGGTTTGGATATGACAGCAGGAGAAAGAATGCTTCACAGAGGCTGTTTTCATATCTGTTTTTTATTTTTTACAGTTCTCAGCAGCTCACATGAGACCATTTTGTCTTTTTTATGTAAACCTGTAACTCAACAGTCTTCTGTTGAGCAAGGAGTGTCTTTGCACAACAGCTTTTTTGCTTTTGCAATAGTGGGCTTATTGCTGTTTGGCAAACAAGAATGAAGTGTCACGTCCCAGCAATGTATATATCAGGTGTTCTGATGAAGCTCACTCTGTCTCAAGGAGTATTGTTCTTCTGAATTTCTATCACCTTCCGCTTCTTTCTTATTGGCAGTTTCACTGTCAGCATCCTGCTTCTACATCCAAGCATATGCTGACTTTCATCTTGTTCTCTCTGATGGACTTCAGTGCCTTCACTGATCTTCAACCATGCCAAACTCAAGATCCTTCCTCCCAGCTGCTGCTGACCTTCAAAGTCTCATTTGTGCTGATAGCTAAGCTGTTGTTTGCGTTTGTTCCTTCTTAAATTCCCTCCCGTCTTGCTATCCCTCCCTCCTGCCCAGCTTTTCTCTCTGCTCCTTGCCATTCATCTCTGTGCTCAATGTCATTGCTCCTGTATCATTCTGTGTATTTGTTTCTCTGCATCTGTCTCATCGTGCTGATTTCGCAAATGTTTTGGAGCAGAGATGTGTACTTAGAATGCCTTGTGGATTATCAGTAACTGGATTGTTCCTAGAGCTGTTAGATAATTCTCTTGATGGGGTGCCCAAAGTTTTTCACTTTGTCTTGAGGACAGCGAGGTGCTGGAAGTGTTTGACCTCTAGAAGCAAATTATTCTGGTCTTGGCTGATAAAATCAGAAGGAAGATATAGGGCCTGAGGTTCCATATCATTACCCAGAAGCATTTTACATTTCTATGTGTCTAAATATAATTTACTTTTAATGATCAGAGCAAAGTAGGCAGTTTATATACAGAAAAGAAGCTTTTAAAGTATAAGTATATTTGCATGTTTGCTGTCTGCTCCTGTCTGTTGCTTTGGACCTTTATAGCTGCCTCTCTGTCTTAATTTTCCCATGTTCTGTTTTACTGCTTAAACAATTTCAGAAATGATAATGACTTTGATAATAGCATCTGACACAGTTGTGTTTTGGAGCAGGCCATCACGGTACCTCCATCATTCAAGTACAACCAGTCCTTGGGTGATGTAGGACCAGTTCTCTTCCTGAGTTCAGGGTTCCCTGCTAAGTTTGGCCACCTTTACAAAAGAATGGGCAATACTGACCTAAATAAAGGTGTCAGAAGGGTGCACTGCAGCAAAAACCCTCATCCTGTTATGTATTATTAGTATACGCACATGTGAAAGATACTTACTATTAATAGGATTCTGTACTTAACAGGTTGGGTGCAATCGATAAAAGTCCAGCTTAGGATGGTGGTAAGTTTTGCTAGAGGTTATAAAACTCTTTGCAAAAGTAGTAGGCAACATCCTGTTGTTTCTTGCCTGTTATGCTCCAGAGTCTTCAGTGCTGTTAAGACTTGTGTTGAAAATTGTATTGCTTGGTAAAATGACTGGAGATGTGGATGATCTTGCGGTGGAATATGAATTTTCTCGCTGATAGCGCTGCAATATTTTCACGTGTCCAGGAGCTTCTTAGGCAGTCCACATGCTGCAAAAACATGAAGAAAAAAGCCTAGAAGTGAGGAATTGTGTAGAAAAGAGATGAGCATAACAGAGCGAGACTATGGATCTCATGGTGCCCAAATATACATAACCCACATTCTTAGTGGATCACAGGGATTTTTACAGAGAATCCTTGAAAGTATTATTGGAATTACTTAGTACTTAAATAGCAAACATCAGCCCCATTGTACTGAAAACTGCACAGACATTCATGGGCCCTGAGAGTGACTGCCTTATGGATTATGCTGTATTCCTTAGAGAAGTTGTAGGTAGTGGCTGACCAGATGTTTCTCTGGAAGCTGTTTCTAGGCCTTACCCCAAAATCACGGTGATTCTGTGATCACAGTAATGAGGCAGCATGATAGCACTGGGGGAGAGCAGACAAAAAGCCAAGTACATGAGATTGCCTTTGGGCAATTTTAAACACATTTCCATAGTGATCCTCACTAATACAAGGGATCAATGCATGAGTTCAGGAGAGCGTTAAATGTGAAGCCCAGATACACTGTGCACAACTCTGTGTGTTTGTAGAGGGCTGTAGAAAATCTGCCATTTTTTAATTCTTCCCTGAATATGTTTATATAAAGTTTGGAATCCATGTATGTAGAATGCAATGGTGCTTTTAGTCTGGGAATGTGCTATTTCTGAATTTCTTTTCTGATTTTTTTTTTTGTTATTTAAACACTGCAACTGCAGCCACTCTTTTCCAATATCAACTCAGGTTTCCATTCTATTTTATTTAATTAGTTGTTTGCTTAATTAATACTTAAAAAGACCTAGGACACTAAAGTCATTCTCACAAATACAGAATAATAAAAAGCTTTTCTTCTGAATAGTTTCCTCCACGAAGAGATGTGAGGAACAGTAGATGCAGTGAAAAGCAGAGGGGTTATTATAAAGTGCATCCTATGGCATTGTGTTGGATGGTGTAACAAGCAGAAGTAAATTTTCCATTTCTAGGCACCTTTTTTAATAATCAAAATAAGTCCAGTCTAACCTTTCCTCATGGCTTTGATGAAAGAAAAGGCAGGAAAACTTCTTCCAGCTATCCATCCCTAAACTGCTACCTAATCCTAGACACTTCTTCAGTTGGCGAGTCCCTAACCTCTCCCCACAGCCAGAAGGAGAGACATCCATCTGAGAAGCCTAGTGCTGCCAGGGCTGCTGAAGAAGCACCCTGAGCTATGGCAAGTCATGTGTCCAGAGGGGGAATTATAACGAAACAGCATAATTTTGTTTGCTTTTCTCCATAAGAAACAAAAGTGAGGGGTAGGATTTAATTCCAGTGAAATTAGTATAAATAAAGCTGTTGGGATTATGAGTAGGATTTGGCAAAACAACAGGAGTGACATGGATTTATACCTCAGGTACTCAGGATTTTAACCCATCACTTGGTTTTGGGATGCAGACTGAGTTTTCAGGTATGGAGAACTGCTATTACAATTTGGATCCATGCTGTTAACTCAAAAAAAAAATTAAATCCATAATGAAAATCCCTCCTTTTTGTGATGATTACAAACCCAAAAGGGAACCACACAAAAATGAGTGCTTTCCTCTTGCAGATTTTACAGATAAACCATGGCGTCGACAGCACACTTCTCAGAGGAGGAGATGGCAGAGCTCCGGGAGGCTTTCAGCAAAGTGGGTGAGTATGACCAGAAAGGAGTATGAAGTTGTAGCTGGCTCTCTGCCCCGACGCTCACCATCCATGTTGAAACGGAGTTTACACCAGTGCTGATATGCTGTGTCACAGAAACCACAGCAACTCCTGCCTTCTCCTGCAGCCCTCCCAGCCAAAACCACAGTAGCACGCTGCAGAGGCTGCTAGAGGCAGAACACCAGATATTATGAAATAACTTGAAAAACCACCTATACAGAAAGCCATGCTAGAAACACTTGGAAGTGTTTTCCTAAAAATACCGTTTACTCCTGGCAACTGATTTGGAAAATAATAGGTTTTTACTTTAATGCAAATTGAGTTCTCCTGCTGGGAATAAAGGTCTACAGGGAAGAAATGTGCAAATAGCTACAAAATTTGTAATCCTTTTGCTGTGACCTTTTAAACCCTAGTTATTTTTCAACTGTGTGTTTCCTTTATGAGCCTTCAAAGGTCTCCACTGCTTTGTTTCCTTTAAAGTCATGCGGATCTATCACTGTCTACCCAAATCCTCAGAAAAAGTCCTTGTTTTTCTCACAGCTGACTTACTTCTTTTAACAGATCCATCAGCCTTACTGGATTATGTGTTATCAGTTGTCCTTACTGATTCAGGTGATGATCTCTTCATTTCTGAGCACACAGCAGTCCAGGCAAAATTTGAAACACCTGGTCATTGTGTGTGCCAGTGTACCCAAAGCATTGGGCTGTACCCAAAGGCTGGAAGGATGCTCTCATTCCTTTTCCAGACATTTCCCTCTCCAAGTCCAGATCCTTTTGTTGTATGACTTCAGAGATGGGTAGGATGCTCTCTGCAATCTGTATTAATCCCAGCTGTGGATGCTGACAGCTAAGGGCTCAGCCCTTTTTGCAGCGTGCAGCAACTCAGTTTGCAGCTCACCATGCAGGAAATTGACACCCGCCTCTTTGAAATCACCTCTGCCTCTGGGCTGGGGAAAAAAGACTGCAGAATAAGAAACAGATAGATATATAAAAAATGAATGCAAACCTATTTTTGAGTATGTATATACTATATTTTTCAGGTGAAATAAAACAATGGCCTTTGTGTGCAGAAAATTTAATTGGGCTAATAGAGAATCTAAACATTCTTTTTAATTTTTGCAGATATTAGTGGGAATGGTTTCATCCATGCCAACGATTTAACAGATGTGTTGAAGGCAGCCAACCTCCCTCTCCCAGGATATAAAGCCAGAGAACTCGTTCAGAATTTGACAACCACAGAGGATGGCAGGATCAGCTTTGATGAATTTATTTCAGTAAGTGAGATATTATTTCAGAGAATAAATACAGAAGAAGGCAAAAAACAACAACAACAAAATACCACTTCTAAATAATAGAGTTTGTTGGGAATTTTCGGTACGTTGTTTTAGCTGAGAATACAATTTCCACAAAACTGACCTTCTCTGTGGGTAAATATTTGGTTTTCCGAAAAATGTTTTCATTATCTGTGGTGTTCAGGGTGGTCCCTGGGGCACAGGAGAGCCATGAGCACAGGGTCTCATGCGCATATCATGGGGCATATCATTAGGCCAATGTGTTCCCTTGCTGGAGAAGACAAGAGCAGGATGTAACCAAACTAGAAATCCTGCAGTTAACTGGGACAAATTAAATGAATGCAGCTGTGTATTGAACAGACTTAATATCTTTCACTTTGGTTAAGGTGATGGGATGAAGTTTTTCAGTTATAAATTGCAAAAAGATAATGTTATGCCTAGATGACTATGAGAAATTTCAACAGATTGAAAATGAAAACTTTACAAGTTTTTTTTTTTTTTCTATTTAAAAAAGAAAAGAGAAACACTTCTTCATTTTTCAGGTCTGAACTGGGAAAAAAGGAAATGCTAAAGTTTCCCTTGGGATGGAGAAACAGATCTTACTTGTCCTTTTCTCAAACTGAAAACTTCAAAGGCATTCCTCCTGCAAACTTCAGCTATGTAGTTTCATACCATATATGCTTCTGTCACTTAGCTGATCATTGTTCGTGGCTTTGAAAATATAAGAGCAGATTACAGTTATTAAACAGAAATCCACCAAATAGCACACAAGCTGTGCTTCTATATATGTAAAGCAGAGGGGATATGTCCTACAGCCCAAGAGCTCATGGTTTTAGCTTGGTTTAACTCTCTGAAAATGTGAAATTGTCTCTTTTACTTGAAAGATTTTCCAAAACCTGAAGAGTGACGATGTTGCTAAGTCATTCCGAAAACAAATCAACAAAAAGGAGGGGATCTGTGCTATTGGTGGGATGTCAGAGCAGTCCAGTGCCGGCACACAGCACTCTTACTCAGGTAGGTACAGGGGTTCTATGCTGATAGCAACTGGGAACAAATGTCCCCATGGGGATTTTCTGCGCCTTATCTTGGTGCAAATCCAGCTTTGGCTTCTGTGAAGTTTGGCAGCTGTAGAGGTTGCTCAGGAGAAGATGATTTGAGGCAAAGAGCTGTGAAAGTGACAAAACTCCAGAGTCAGATCCTTGTCAAAAATAGAGTGAGCTGCATTACTGGAGTGGACAGAGATGGGGCTACAGAGAAAGC
Organism: Heteronetta atricapilla; assembly: GCA_011075105.1. Lineage (NCBI taxonomy): Eukaryota > Metazoa > Chordata > Aves > Anseriformes > Anatidae > Heteronetta > Heteronetta atricapilla. The sequence goes on along the minus strand of CM021731.1, from coordinate 177,323,945 downwards.
TCCATCTGCCTTAGCTTCCCCCATCAGGAAAGCCTTGCAGCCTCCTGACATGGCTTCAACTGAATGAAGACTCTGGCCCTTTGCTGTCCCTGCTCACCAGCAAGGCAAGGCAAGGAGTCCCTGCTATTGCTAACCCATTTCTTCATACATTTTCCCTCTTCTATAGTAGTCATTGTGTAAACTTGTAATCAAATGGTTCCTGACATTTTTGCTAAAGAGGGCATAACCCCACCAGGGCTCAATGCATTCAAATCACTATGTAAATGCAAATTATGCTTAGCAGAGCATAGCAATTGCAACATATAGTTGAATCATGGGAATTTAATTACCCATCTCTATAACACGCTCACCCTCATGACAACAGGCAACCCCATTCAGTGGAAAGGAATATGGAGGGTTGAATGTACTGAAGCCCATTGCTCTTGTCAACTCATTTTATTCATTTTTCAGATATTCTACTCTGTGCTGAGCCATGTATGTACCCCCATACTGGTCTGGCTAACTGAGGAAGACATATATTTGCATTGTCTTGATTAACTTAGGGATGAACAGTTACACAGCTCACTGATTCACTCAGCTGAAGTACAGAACCCATTTGTACAGAATAAATGATTCCCCCTGCTTCCCTTCGTGACAAGACTAAGTTCTGCTCCCCTCACAACAGCTGTGGTCAGTCACCCCATACATCCTTCTTCATCCTTTCATGAGTTTCACAACCTCATACCTTTTGCCTGTCTCCTCAGAGCCTTCTTCCCTTGTAGAGGTTCTGTAATTAGTCACATTCAGATTTAGGAGAGTCTTTTCCCCCATGAGTCCTGCCTTTGAAAGTAAAATGATGGAGATGTAACACAGCAAACTGATGGATTTGATGTTGTGTCCACAGAGGAAGAAAAGTATGCCTTCGTCAACTGGATTAACAAAGCTCTTGAGAAGGACCCTGACTGTAAACACGTGGTCCCAATGAATCCAGAAACAGATGATCTCTTCCAGGCGGTCGGTGATGGCATAGTGCTTTGGTAAATAATACCTGTATTTCTCATAAATGCAAACCATAAGCCGGCAGAAACAAACACCACTGCTCACATGGAAGCTGTTGACTTTACAGTTAGACTCAGGAATCTTTGCAGATTCAAGGCTACTTTTGTTGTTCCTTTTCACTTTATAAAGAAAAAGCTTCTTTCAATTTAAATGAGAGTTTTTCTTTGCCTCCAGACCCATAAAATTAGATGAAGTCAGTGAAACTTGCCCTGAGTAATTACTTGTTTCTATTTTTGTTCAAGGGCTTTTTGGGTTTCACACAAATCAGCATAAGTTAGTAAGTGGTTTCACAGGAATTTCCGCAAAATAAACTTCTTATACAACTTTACATTATGGTATCCTTGCCTGGCATTTATAGTACATTTGGCACGTGACTCAAAATAGTTGCTCAAGTATTGCATGTGTTAATGTATATGTAAAAGGCGGAGGCTGACTGTGGTCACTTAGTAATTCTCCCTCTCTTTAATTGGCTTTTTCAGTGTAGTGACAAAAGCTCTGTCTGCATTTTGTGCATGTGCAGCTACTAGTGTATTTTTTTTTTCCAGTAAGATGATCAACTTTTCAGTCCCAGATACCATTGATGAGAGAACAATAAACAAGAAGAAACTCACACCCTTCACGATACAGGTACCAAAATATAACAGGATTCCTTGCTTCTTCACTTAGGATGCTCCAATGTAAACACTTAGAGCAGAGGCTGGAGATGGTCCTGCACAAAACAATCAGGCAAAGTTGTTTGTGGCAAAGTTAGATGCTCAGGATTACATGGTAAAGAAGGTTTAGATTTCTGTTGTTTTTTTTTTTTTCTTTTTTTGGAAGCATTTGAATAATCTGACTAGATAAATTTTGTATTTGTCCTTAAACCAGTATATAAATATTTACCAGGTCAAAGCTTTGGATACTTCTGTGGAAGATGCCATATGAATGCAAGAACAGTTAGATAATTTGATGACAAATTCTAGCTGCAGTAACTCTCAGAAAGCTGAATCCTCCCTCCCACATCACCCAGGCATGGCCTTGGACTTAAATTCACAGCTGTCATGCTGCAGTCTGATGCCCTCACCCAAATATTAACTGTGGTCCAGGCAGCACTGTGGTACCATGTGCCTGAGGTGGAACCAGAGCCTTTGCCTGTCTTTTACAATCTGTACTTTTTCACCTTGAATACTGAATCCCTTCTTTATTGCTATTTTGTACACATAGATATGATTTTACAATTGGACAAAAAGGTGAATTTTCACCTATTTAAAGTTTATTGTGTTTCTCACACAGCAAAATATAGAGAGGTATTTTTATATGAACGGAGTCTATATATCTGAGTACAGAATATAAATAGATATTTGGAATGGATGTGAACCTAACCCAGTTTAGCCCTCAGCTACTCTGATTAGATGGAACATTAGCCAGGCTCAAGTAAGCTCAGAAGCCATTAAATTGGATTTTTATGCTGTATACCACATTTTTCAGTTCTAATCGTTTTGGTCAGCAGCATCACTTAGTGATGCAGCCCAGATCAATCCCTGTCACATGTAGACATGATTTGATCGATACAGCTTCCACTTTAACTTAACCCTTTTACAGCTGTCTGGTGGAGAAAAGATAATTAATTTGAAATGCTCCAATTTTTCCAGCTCATGAGAATTTACACTGTGTCTCTCCATGCGTTTTGTATCTAATCAAATCTCTTTGTCATGCTAGCAGTGGTGAAATTCAGGTGAATATTGCAAATCTGTGTGATAAATGGTATTTGCCAGGCTATTTTGTCTGCTTTACTTTCCCTGTTTACCAAGCCTCCTCTCTGAATATTGCATACCTATGGGGCAGATTTTCTTACACCCTTTGTTTTAAATGGGAAGGAAGTGGTGAAGAAACATAGTGTTCCCGAAACATAATTTTCTTCCTGCCCTTTGTGAATTACAGAAGCCCTTTGCCTCCACTAAGCACTCCCAGCCCAGGGCTCCACACCCCAATATTCAAAAAGAAAATACCCAGGCCTGACCAGTTCTGACCTTGGCTTAACCACCAGGTTAAAAATACAACAGGTTTATTCATACCAATTCCTATGACCAAGTATTTTTTGTATACATAGCCAACTAGACACTTAGGGCTTTTGCTTATCTGGAATACCTCCTGGTCAGCTCCCTCATTCCTGCATGTGTGCCAGATTAAGTGGAGGAGAATTTGCCCTGTGCTGAAGCCAAGTCTTAATTTGAAAATGTGCTTGTGCATTACCAACGTGGCTATGAGGAGAGCCTGGCTGGACTTAAGTTCACAGCTGGACTGAGCGAGAATATCACTGCAAGTGCAGATGTGCTCTGAGCTCCAGTGCCTTGTGACACTGTGAGACCAGGCATCCAGGGCTTTCACCTTTGTGAAAAGGATCCTTTCCATCTTTGTGTTGGGAATAAGAATTTACCTGTAATTCTAGGAGATTCTGGATTCCCCTGCTCCCTACACCCAGCATAGGACCCACTTGTACCAGTGAAGTTGCTAGTAGATTTCAGTAGTTTTGCCTGTGTTCCCTTCTTGTACCCTCAGCTCTCCAGTTATTGTATCATTCAGACCTTCACTTTCTTCCCTAGGAAAATCTGAACCTGGCCCTGAACTCTGCTTCAGCCATTGGGTGCCATGTTGTTAACATTGGAGCTGAAGACTTAAAAGAAGGGAAACCTTACCTCGTTTTGGGTCTTTTATGGCAAGTCATCAAAATCGGACTCTTTGCCGACATAGAGATCAGCAGGAACGAAGGTATGTGTGTGGCTCTTGGTTTCAGTGCTGCACTGATATCAATGAACAGTCTTCTTAATTCAAACTTTTATCCAAGTCTGTGTTGACTGTTTTCTTGATTGTTGTCATATCCCTTGCTTTCAACAAGTTCTGGCACTCCAAACTCCAGGGTCACGTGTAGGCTTGTATGCGCAAAGCCATTTTCATGCTCATTTGGTGAGGACTGATGGTCTACACCCAGGTATATTGGAGTTTTGGCACTATGTTTGACATAAAATTAATTCTGTCTAAATCTGGGATCAAAGAAATGCTACAAATGCTACACTGCATCCAGGAAGCTTTATCTTTCCTTTTTTTTTTTTTTTTGTCTTTTGATGAAACCAGTGCCAAACATCTCCTTTTCTTTGTAAAATTTGATTTATATGATCACAGAATAATTTAGGCTGGAAGGGACCTCTGGTCTACCATCCAACCACCAGCTTACATCAGGACCAGCCTCAAGGTTAATGAGGTCGTTTAGGGCCTTTTCTTGTGCTCTCTGGGCAACCCGTTCCAGTGCTCAGCCACTCTCACTGTGATTTTTTTTCTTACGTCTAATTGGAATTTCCCTTCTTCCAACTTCTGCTGCAACTTCTTGTCCTTTTGCTGTGCATACAGGGAAAATACAGCTCCATCCCCTCTGTAGTTGTTGAAATCAGTAGTTAGTTCCCCTCTCAGACCTCTTTGTATGCTGAACAAACCCAATTTTCCCAACCTCTTCTCATGTTTCGGGTACTCCAGCCCAACATCTTGATGTCCTTCTGCTGAACTTGCTGCAGATGTCAGTGTATCTTGTACTGGGGAGCCCCAAACTGGACACAAAATTCCAGATGTGTCTTGCCAGTACCAAAGTTCTCCATGCACTTGCTTCAGTGGGAAGCTGGGGGTGTGTACACACAGTCCTAGAGGGCATCTCTTCTTGATGCTTTGTTTCCTGCCTTTGTGGATAGAGATATGGCCTGCTCAGCCAGTAGTGGCACCACTTTCCTTCTGTTACCATACCTCCTGCAGGTATTACCTTCATTGCTTCACCCCTTGCACCTTCTAGCCCTTTCATAGCCAGAGAGAAACCAGTTTCCAGAATTCTCAGCTCCCATTCCTTTGTTACATAGCAATGGTGGTCAAGCTGACAGCCTTACCCTGTTTAGTAGATCTTTTCCCTTAATGGCATTTTCTTCTTTACCTCTCGTCTCAGAGTTCAGTTTGTAGGGGTAGACAAATCAACGTCATTATGATTTCTTTTCAGGTTCTCTCTTTCCCTGATAGCCTTCCTCTATAGCTGTTCCAGGTGAAATTCCTTCTTCTTGAATATGGGCCATTGTATTCCCAAAGACCTCTCAAGAGCAGCTGTGCTGGTTTTACCCTCCTGTGGAGCCAAACTCCACCACAACCAACCTCTCACTCCCCCTCCTCAAAAGAGGAGGGGGAATGAGGGGGAGGGGGGGAAGAAGAAAGTATGCTGGAAAGAAGAAAAAGGCTCATGGGCTGAGATAAGGATAATTTAATTAAAGGGAAAAGAAAGAGGAAAACATCAAGCAGAGGCATCACAGAAGTAGAGAGAGAAGAAAAAAGAAATATTCTCTACTTCCCATCGAGTGATGTTCAGCGATGTCCCAGGAAGCAGGGCCTCAATGCGCGTAGCATTTTTTGGGGAGAACAGATGTCTTCATAATGAGAGCTCCCCTCTCCTTCCCCTTTTCCACCTGAGTGTGAAGGCACGGAAATCCCTTTGGTCAGTTCAGGACAGCTGCCCTGGTGATGTCCCCTCCCCACCTCTTGCCCACCCCCAGCCTGCTGGCTCTGGGTGGGTTGGAGAGAGTCCTGATGCTGTGCCAGCACTGCTCAGCCATAGACACAACACTGCTGTGATACCAGAGCTGTTCTAGCTACACGTGCAAAGCACAGCACTGCACGGGCTGCTGCAGGGAAAGTTAACTCCATCCAAGCCAGACTCAGTGCAGCAGCTAGGGTCAAGGCAGTAATACATCCCAACCTCTATGGGAAATACCTGGGGCGCACTAATAGCGTGTTTGTTTTTCTCTGGTCATATCACACGATGGCTCAGATTAGTTCAGAGGACATCTAATACAGTCGGGTTGTGCTCATCCCCTGTTCGTAATAAGAAGCTTTTAGCTAATAGGGGGTATTCATATTAATTCCCCAGTGAGTGTCTTTGAACATGGTACTATTGAATTTCACTCAATTTCTGTCACTGACTGCCATCTAGTTCTTCCTGTCTGATTTCCTCACTGCCCTTCGTATTAACTATGCCACCTAGTGAATAATATCATATTTTTTTTTGCACATTGCTAGTATTTGTGCTGAGATAATTAATGCATTTTTTCTAAAAAGAAAACTTTTATCCCCAAATCCAACCATGATATACTCCACTAGAATCCTTCTTCTAGCATACTTCTCTCATTGTTAACATTCTTCTCTTCAAAAAATCCAATGTCTACTTTAAAATGCTTCTATTATCCTCTTCTGGTTCAGTTTAATCCTATAGCACCCTATATCGAATTATCTATGGAACTCTAGATATATTACATCTCCACAGTTTCTTTTAGGTAGCAAATCCCTATTTCGTTCAAGAAATTACAAAAGAAAGGAGAAACATATCACAGTGGTATGACACACTGTCCCTTTCTAAACCAGTGGTACATTTCATAACATTAACAGTTAACTTCTGTATTTTTAGTTTCTTTTCAAAACTTATCGTAAAGCCCTTCATGCCACAGAGTGCAGCTGAATATCCTGCAGTTGCAAGGGTCAATTTTTCCCTCCTGCTTCTTCCTCATTTTATAAACATAACTATTATACTAATTTTCCTCTAGAAATAGGATATCTTCTCCAGTTTGACAGATGTGTAAACCCACTTGCTAATAAGCCTGTGCAGTCATGTGCAAGTTCTTCAGAATTCCTGTGTGGATCCAATTTCAGTGTGAAGGTCATGCAGACTTGTTTCACCTAAATTGCAGAAAGTCCACGTTCATTTTTTTCATTCCCATCTTGCTCTTGTGCTCCATATCATCATCTTTTAATTAAAATCTGAGGAAAGGAAATCAGGTAGTTTTTAGACCATACTGAAACTGTCTTGCATTTGTATGTGATTGACTCCTAGATCCATGGCTAACATCCTTGTCCTTTTTTTTTTTTTAAAAAAAATATTATTTATTTATTGGTGAGACCATTTTGTTATTTATATCCTCTGTCATGCAATTTCACCTTGAATTTTGGCAATCCTTTGGTTGCTCAGTTAGAAACTAGGTAGCAAAATATGTGAGACAGAAAATAGTCATACATTCACCTCTACAAGTAATCACAACATCAGTATCAAAAGTATCAGATCTGATGGTAGCCTTATTTTACCTCAGTGGGTATTGTTATTACCTGTTGGCATCTGCAAAACCAGGATCCGTGAGTTAGAACTGCAGAATAATTTAGGTTGGAAAGGATTGCTGGAGGTGATCTAGTCCACTCCCTGTTCAAACCTCAGATCATGTTGCTCAGGGCTGTGCCCAATTGAGCTTTGAGTGCCTCCAGGGATGGAGATTCCACAGCCTCTCTGAGGAGCTTGCTCCTGTCTTTGACCAACCATGTGGCAATTTAATTTTTTTTTTTTTTTTAGGAATACAGTGAAAAAGCAAGTATTGCAGAATGTGGCCTTTATTTATTCATTTTTCTTTTGTCTCTGCTCAGCCTTGATTGCTCTGCTGAGAGAAGGAGAGAGCCTGGAGGATCTGATGAGATTGTCTCCAGAGGAACTGCTGCTGAGATGGGCAAACTATCACCTGGAGAATGCAGGATGTAACAAGGTCAACAACTTCAGCTCAGACATCAAGGTATAAAAACAACTTACCAACATTAGCAAAACAGCAGCTCCACACCCATATCCATGTCCTTCAAACAAAGGTACTTGCTGTAAATTCTTCTAGACCTGTCTTGAATTTGGAGAAGGCTGGACCTTACCCAGACATGTAACTAGGGGTGGGGGATCAGAGTGGGACTCTTCCAATTCCTCCATCGTACAGCACAGGAAGTCATTTACCATGACTTAAGTGACATACAGAAAAAAGCACCAGGGAAAACAACAGGAGAGTCTGAGAGTCACACTCAACATTATAATTTTTACTGTAACAGATTTTTGGTTCACTGTGTGGAGTTGACCGCAGGACATCCATGGAAAGGGAAGATATTAGGGACTTCCCCATCTTTGCATAGGCTGGCTGAGAGGACTATAATCCAACTGATTAAATGCTATCTGCAACTGAAAGATAAATTGCACTTGCCATATTTACATTTGGAAAATAAGGTACACATTTGCCTCTCGGAAGCCAAGACTTCAGCCTTTACACTCATTGTCAAATTAAGTGTGTCTCTCCACCTCAATACTGTTATAAATCTCTGCCTTCAAAACACAGAGAGTAATAAATGCATATGTACAAATAATTTTGGGGGTAGAACTGTAGGGAGTAAATGGTATTTCTTATACAAGAAGGAATAAAAACAAAAAAATAAATAAATAAAAGGAACAGCTAATCTACTTTACATTTTTGAAGAGTGTTTGTTGGTTTAGTTAGTCAGGTCCCCAGACACTAACATGCAGTTCTGTTTTCAGTTCTTCTTTGACTTATTTCTGAAGTGATATTAATATTTTCCACACATGGAAACAACTTTAACAAAAATTTAAAGACACATGTTAAATCCTTGTCTTGTTCCTGCCCTTTTGCCTGAAAAAAATGCTGATACTGTTGTTGTTTTCAACTTTTGTCCTTGAAATTTGTGCTTTCTCTTCTATAAGTGTTCCAGCATTTCTCTGAAATCTGCTTTAAACCTCTGCTTTCTCCTTCTGCATTTTCTTTTCTTAAATGCTCAGCAGCCTGACTTCTACAACATTATAAAGGTATGCTTTTTTATCTCTAATATCGTGTTCATATTGAATCGATTCTAACATCTCTTTGTTGTTGCTGTCCTTGTAATTGCAACGCAGCATTTTGTCTCGTGCTTTGAGCTTTCTGTAGCATATATATATTGACTTAGGGAAGAGGTAGATCTAGCAAACACAGCATAGAGTGGGGATTGTTAAGTGCTTCCAACTTTAGTAATTTAATTATGTAGCCCAATGATTGATGTAATAAAAATGTAGCATGCATGCACATTGTTCAGGAGAGTGCTGGAATGCAAAATCTGGGCTTTAGATGTAATTCTTCTCCATTTAATTTCTCTGTCTGTCACAGGACTCGAGAGCTTATTACCATTTGCTGAACCAAGTTGCCCCCAAGGGAGATGAAGAAGGCATTCCAGCTATTACTATTGACATGTCAGGATTAAGGGTAAGATGAGATAAGTTTAGAGTAAATGCCTGTATTTTCTGTTACTTGCATTGCTGGCCAGCACAGAGTTGCACGAGGGTACCACAGAAAGCAAACTATTTAATGTTGCAACGTGATCTTATGTTTCAGAAGTCAAAGCTGAAGAATTAAATAAACTATTTTGCCTTTCATTAGATATTTATAGAATCACAGAACACTTGGGGCTGGGAGGAACCTTGAAGACCATCTTAATCCAACCCTCCTGCCCTGGGCAGGGATAGTTTCCACAAGGCCAAATTGCTCAAAGTGCCATCCTACAGCCACTGAACCACACTGATAAACTACTAACATGTAGCAAGTATATTTAAATGCAATTATTTGGGAATTAACTCCATTTTATGTGAGATACAATTAAAAAAGAACATGGTGAGATGGCTGGATTGTAGGTAAAGCCCGTCTGAAGCACTGACTTGGCATTACTAAAGGTGAGAGGAAATTGTTATAAATTCAGCAGGGACCTCTTTTAGCAGCCCCACACCTGGCACCACATACAGGGACCCTGAATGGGTTGGTGTGTGCATGGTGCCAGGCTGTGGGCTGATGCTGATGTGGTTTCATCCCCATTTTTGGCCGGCACAGGAGAAGGACGACGTCCAACGCGCAGAGTGCATGCTGCAGCAGGCGGAGCGGCTGGGCTGCCGGCAGTTCGTCACAGCCACAGACGTCGTCCGGGGAAACCCAAAGCTAAACTTGGCATTCATTGCCAACTTGTTTAACAAATACCCTGCCCTGCATAAGCCAGAGAACCAGGACATCGACTGGAGCTCTATTGAAGGTAAGAAAAATGCAAGTAAAGGATGTTTCTGGCTATCCATGCCACAGTATGCCCAACTCTGAGTTCATGATAAGTTAAAGATGAAAATGTCTGTGGGATGTCTGAACCTGTACTGACTATTGAGTGTGCTTCTTAGCTGAAATTACAATTGATCTGGCATTCTCTTAATTTAGAACATTTAGAACATAATTTAAGAATCTGATCTTACATGGACCTGATGCCTGCCTGGTCTGGGTTAGGGTCAGGACCACCGTTGTGTGGATCAGTCACTGAGCTACAGGTCCTTCTGTTTGACCTGTGCTCTGGATCTGGAGTCCCGGTGGCCTTGTCTTTTGGACTACTACCACTCTGAAGCGAGTGGTGATTACGGATGAAAGACCACTTGAAAATGCCTCTCTCACCTTTCTCGTTTTAAACCTTCCTAAAGATGCTGCTTAATGAAACCTTTCTTTTTCTAATACTTGTAATTTTCTGAGGCAGGGTCTGTAGAGCCATCATGAAGCAAGGCAACAGAAAAAAAAAAAGAAAAAAAAACTTTTTCCTTTTTTGGAACCATTTGAAGGGGTTTTTTTTGTGCACAGAGATAGCTCACAAAATCCTGAATTGAAAACATCTAAATTGTTTCTGGGTCTAGTTCTCCTTGAGCGGTAGTTCTGAGATTTTAGGAGAAGGCAGCCTACTCTTCGTTTTTGTATGTGGTATTTCTAGTAAATGAGCTGCATATCAAAATATAGTTGATGACTGCATATAAAAAAAAGTCTGAAACAGTTCAAGTGGCAGTTAAGACTGTGAATCTTTCGAGGGTCTGAGCTCTATAGTGTGAGTCAGCAAAGTACTTAATCATGTACTGACAAATAAGAAAATACATGGTATCCTTGGGGTCAATGGGACCAGTTTAATAACTGGTTGAGCATGTACTTGAAAGCTAAAATGAATGGAAGTGCTCGGTTCAGTCTAGCATTTATTCAGCATAGGTCATGCTTACAAAGAGACGCACAGAATAAATCTGTGTTTTCAATTATTTTTAAGTTTCTCAAAAGCTTTATAATGAAACTGTTCGTGCTAGGGCACAGGCTACTCTTGAATTCTTGAAGGCATTTCAAGGCCAATCTGCCTAAATACTATAATATTTAGGGCATGAAGAAATATTAAGTGCTGCACTGTGCTCTCTTATTTCTCTTGTCAGCCACTGTCTTGTTCTGTTTATGGTTCAGTGCACTGTAGATTCTGAGTTACGGTTTCATCACAAGACACTTATTTTACTGGAGTGTTGTGGTCTGCCGTCCTGTTGATTGATATACCTGTTGTTTTAGGTGAGACAAGGGAAGAGAGGACATTCAGGAACTGGATGAACTCCCTGGGTGTTAATCCACGTGTAAATCACTTATACAGGTAAGGGGAGGCATTACACTTCCTTCAGACAACACATGCAGCCAGCAAATTGTTTACAGAAAATATAAAAGAACTTCTGGACCCTGTAATAATATACATATATATATATATACAATTTTTTTTAATAGAAAGCTAAATTTACCTCTACAAATGATTTGGTTGGATTCCTTTCTTCAGTTCTTTGGTCAATGATCTACTTTTTTTGTTGTTTTCAGTGACCTGTCGGATGCCTTGGTTATCTTCCAGCTTTATGAAAAGATCAAAGTGCCAGTAGACTGGAACAGAGTGAACAAACCACCATATCCTAAACTGGGTGGCAACATGAAGAAGGTACAAATAGCTGAAATAGCTCCAGTAGCAATGCCTTACCCTCAAAAGACGTCTACATCATTTCACGCAGCAATATGGGCACTCGTGTTGCTCTCAAGTCCCAAGTACAGCACATCAAATGAATCTTTTTGTCTTGTCAGTGAATAATTCTTCACCCTGAAAATAAATGTATCTGACTCACTAACTTTGTTGACAGGTAAACAGTATCTGTAACGTAAAAAGTCTTGACACCTTTTGTATCAATCTTTAAAAACTGTATCTGCAAACCACGTTTGCTGTGGTTTTAGTCACCAACTGTAATGCATCTTCAGCATGAGTAATATGGCACCAACTTAATTGCTGCTGTTTGGACCATTGCCCTCCACAAGAAATGAGGACAGTGATAATCAGCGTTCTTCACTGCGTGCCTCAGGAACTGATCATAGAGTTGCTGCTAAATGCGCAGCTTTCTCCCAGCTCTCTGGATGAGCAGCACTGTACAGTTTGGGCAGGGTAACTAACTGGCCTGAAATATTGGCTGGGACACTGATTCTTTGTCTCAGTGCAATGCCTTGTTACTGGAGGTACTTGTGAGCTGTAGATTTGTATTTTCCAGGGTAATGGGCTTTATGAGCCCTGATGATGAAGTATAACATTTCCTTCTAGGTTGATTCTTATCTTAGTATCTTTGGGATGATGTTGGCTGCTGGTAGTCAAACACCTGTATTATCTATCAAAAAAGATAGACCTGTTTACCCAGGAGGATCTGGGCTAAGTGGTCAAAAGAATTTAAAGTAAGAGTGGATGTCTTGACAGCCACTTTTTTTCTGTGTTATTGAACCATATTAACTGGTCTTGTCATTAACAGCTTGAAAACTGCAACTATGCAGTAGAACTGGGAAAAAATCAAGCCAAATTCTCCCTCGTTGGCATCGCTGGGCAGGATCTGAATGAAGGAAACCGTACACTCACGCTGGCCTTAATCTGGCAGTTGATGAGAAGGTATGGTGGTGAAACACAAGTTTCAGAGTGTTTTGGTTTACATAGTTGGCATGGTAATGTTTTCTTGATGCTATTGATGAGAAGGCTTTACAGGCTACAGCTTTTTCTCTCATCTGTTTGCACATACATGCAGAGACAGAGTAACCGAGTTAGGGATGTGATCATGAAGTACATTATCTTGTGGCCAAGGCCATTGCATTCAGCTCATGCAGAAGATTATTATTGTCACTATCCATATAGTGTGAATAAATGTTCACTGCACAGAAGAGAGAAAAACAAGATGAAACATCTCTGTATCAGGGAGTGGGGAGGGTATACTGGAAATTAAGAATTGATGCAGAAATTCTGTAATCTGCTACCTAGAGTGGATGCAGCTCAGTAGCTCTTCCCACTTTCATGTAATTCTTTGTGCATGTGTGTCTGTGGGCCTGTGTGCCTGTGTTCAAAAACTTGATGATCAGGTGTAAAGAGACGCAATGACTAGGGACTACATACAGACTAAATTTATCCTAAAGAGAAAGTTTAGGTTTATCAGGCATGTGATTAATCTAGGGATGTGGTGATTACTTGCCATCAATTTGGCATGTCTTTCCAGAGTATATGCTGTCATATAAGCAAAATATTCCAGACCTGTGTTTATGCAGAAGGTCAGTCTTAGAAGGGTACAACAATTTCCTTCTGCCCATAAAGTCAGTGATTATTTTTTTAAAGCAGTGTGTGAATGAGGCATTTACACTGAGATATGCTGGAAGGGACCATTTAGGGATTTTGAGAAACAAAACCATTTGACACTGCCAGAGCAGTGCTTAGGGAACTGGGCGTGAATGAGACTCATTAGATGAATTAGTGTGCTATAATATAATTAATTCTCTGAGAGTGCAGGAAGCAGGAAGCTGTTGGGTCTAAGAGTTGGGTTTGTCCAAGTCAGGATCTGCATGTATGGGGGTGGTTCTGAGGTTCTGAGGTTATGATAGACTATGAGCAAAAGCAAGTATTCTGGCTTCTCTCTTAAGGTACACTCTGAATATCCTTGAAGATATTGGTGGTGGAGAAAAGGTCAATGATGAAATCATTGTCAACTGGGTCAATGAAACACTGACTGCAGCTGGCAAGGATTCAACTATCTCCAGTTTCAAGGTAACAAATTTTTGTTAGAAGTCTCTGTTTAGGAATCTCTAATACAATGTTCTTATGTGTATGTTATACACATTGTGTGTATATAGGCATATAAAAGCATATTATCATAAGCTATATTATAATTGACTACATAATTTGGTTATTTTTCATTCCTTTTTAAAGGCATTTTCAGACACACAGATTTTATTCAAGGGCCTTGAATAAAGGTAGAGGTAGCAGAAACATAATATGAACATAACAGAAAACACCCTGAATGTCACTTTGTCACAGGAAATCAAATTATGGAGCTGGGAAGGATGACTGGTGTTTGGCAAGAACTGTTGTGTTGTTGATTATTAAACATTAGCAATTAGAAATGACAGTACTAAAAATAACAATAACAGTACACGTAATCTGGTAGTAATCTGGCTTTGTGGGAGACACGTCTTCCTGTTCTTGCATCTGATTGTATTTTTCATCTGTGCAGGACGGCAAAATCAGCACCAGCATGCCAGTCCTGGACCTTATTGATGCCATTCAACCAGGATCAATCAAATATGACCTCCTGAAAACAGAGGACCTGAATGATGAGGAGAAACTAAATAATGCTAAGTATGTTCATGCCAAGTGACACTTACCACCAATTATTTTTTTTAATTGCTCAGCCTTGCTTGACTGTCTTTCAAACCACTCTGCTATCATTCTCATCTGGCACATCCTCATCTGAGAAATACCTTCAGAGTTAGAAACATGAAGGCTAGAAGTTAGACATTAAAAAAGGCTATCACTGGAAATGAAGTGTCAGAGTTGCTGCTTGGTAATTCCCTTCACGGGATCAAAATCACTTGGCTTCCCAAGCTTCTGTTTTCTCTTATTAAATTTAAAATTATTTCAGAGATTAGGGAACAACACCAACAACTGCAAGCTGTGGAAACCAGTGATTAGAGGTCATGGTACCTCCTTAGTCACATACAGGTGGGGCGTGGGCATATTTAAGGCAGAAAGGGGAGGACAGGATTCATCCTGAAAAACTGTTTTTGGGGATGTGGATATTGATTTTTTTTTCTGAATGCAACCATTTCCTATCAGGAAGCCAATCCTAGGAGCATCTTCCTGTGATTTCAGTTACATGGATCACCTCACAGTTTGGTTATCAGTTTAGCTTCTTCTTTGCTGTGTGGCAACTACAAAGGAGAAAAGGATGACTCTAAGGCAGTCACAGCTGCCAATATTTATTATAGTGACTTTTCTCATTGTTCCTTTCCTCTCCTATTTCCTACTAGCTGTTCATTTCTTTCTTTCCAGTCTTCTGTGTGCTTCTCTCTGTACTTCATCCCTCTGCTGATGTCTTGTTTTGTCTTTTTCCCCCTTTCTTTCCCCTATGCATGTTTCTCTGCATTTTGGGGGCTGATTTCACAGATGTGTGTGTTCTGTGATGGGAAGAACCCTGGATTTCTGTAGCATTTTTCATGGAAAAAACAAAGAGAAGACACATACCCACTGGAAAAGAGCCAATAGCCCTGCAACAGCACACTCTGAACCCCCTCTGAAGGGGTTGGAGGGGTTGGGAAGGTCAGCTTGCAGATTCTGGGTATGACTCAAGCAGAAATCCCTAAACAATGATTTCTAACAACTCTGATCTCCACCAGCATCAGCCATGTGCTTTCCCTCCTCATGAATTTGCTTGCGTACAAAGACTGAGCAGCAGAGAATGAGAGGAAGCAAGACCAACTTTGTTAGGATAAACTTTGAGGACATGGGAGACTAAATGTGTTTCAGCCCAGAGTTTGACTGGCAGTATCCAATGCTGCAAGTAATCAGTGCTCTAACCATAAGGGAACTCTGTCTTTTACTAAAATGTAGTTCTTTATGAACTGGCTCATATGTTCCTATATAAAAGCTGAATTTTTGGTGAATCAGTAAGAAAGTTCCCAACACTCTCTGGTAATGATCATGAAGAAACTTCTTAACAAAGAGAACATTAATGCCATTGCACTAATTTATTTTTTTTTCTCCCCCTGCAATGCAGATATGCCATCTCTATGGCAAGAAAAATTGGAGCAAGAGTCTATGCCCTTCCAGAAGACCTTGTTGAAGTAAAACCCAAAATGGTCATGACAGTGTTTGCTTGCCTTATGGGAAAAGGCATGAAGAAAGTTTAAGCACAAAAGACTTGCACTGATGCCTGGTATTCACCCTTTTGATTCCCTCAAACTGGATGCTCTTTGTATCAAGGAAATATGCAGGCTGCTCATGCTTGTAAGGCACGAATGTTGTAGGTGGTTCCAGATCATATAAAAGTTGTGTATCCACGTGTATCCAGGAGATGTTTTATTTTGAACAGTACTATGAGCTTGGTTTCTTTGCCTTATTTTCCACTTTGCTAGATATAACCATTTCATATTCCTGAATGAGTTTTCTAGGAGGTCTGTACATAACCTCCAGTTAATGGATATCAGGGTTATCTGTCAGAGGTCACCTGGAGATCCTTGCCTTGGAAGGTACAGACAGGTTTTAGGATTATGAAATGTTATATACTGCTTCTGCCTGAAAATGTCCTCATGCTTCTGGCAGTATTTCTGCCACACTTTCCTTCAATTTGCACCTGGGGTTACAAAAGGGATTTCCCTGACCAATACAAAGATTAGTGACTATATTTTTTGAATGATAGGATCCTCTTAGGAAATGCTCGTGGAAAGAGAAAAGTATTTGAAGTCTGCTTTGTGCTGCTGGTATGTGATGTGTGCAGTACCTTTCCCTGCAAGCTTTGCCTTTGCCATCACTGGTGTTATTCACAGAGTACAAACCATACTGTATTCTGGTCCTCCAAGAGCAGCCGAACTCTGGAGCCTTTACAAGGAGTGCTCTCCAAAGGTTAATTCATTTTTATGCCATATTACACTTAAAACCTTAGCAGACTGCAAAGCACGATAGAAATGAAAACCATGTTAGGGAAACTAAGGGGGTATACTCAGTTAGTAGCAATAATAAAGCAGAGGTAAGAAGTTAACCAAAGGGATACAGAAAAATATATTTATGTACTGAGTAAAAATTAAACAATGAACTGTACAGAGGTACTCAAAGGGCTGTTGCCCTGATTCAGAAGAGCATTTAAATGTGTGCTTACAAATGAAACACACTTAAATGCTTCCCTGAACTAAGGCCAGGATCCCCAACAGCAGCTACCAAGGCTCTGGCAGTCTGCCTCAGTTGAGGACCTAGCCCCATCCATGGATAGTCAGTGGGGTGATGGCACTGAATCTTTTCCATGGCATGAGTCATTTTCTGTCCTGACCTTTATGTGGATTTTACTGTGGTGAAATGCAGAAGGAGGGAATTTTGCCTTAATGTGATCCTGTTGACACAGTCTCCGTTTCCTTCCCCCCCTCTAGCCCATTCAGAATTGCCTTAATAAAAAACTGATGTCCAATGATGTGAGAAGTCTCTATAAATAAAATGTTCTACAAAGCCAAACGTGTGGTCTTTGCTGTTAGCAGTGCGTGTGCTAATGTGAAAGTGAGCATCATAGAGCTGAAAGTGGGACAAATTTAGAAAACAACACTGTGGGCTTGCTGAGGACATCTTACATATTGTTGTTGAAACCACAGATTGTGGGAAGCGGGAAGAATGGTTTTCTAGGCCATTTCTGCACATGCCACTCTTGAGATACTGCCAAAGATGTGACAATGCTGGACAGACCTGCAGCCTGACCTGGTACCATTGTCTGCGTGTGGTATGCAATACGAAATTTTTATTTGCAATACCTGTCATCCCCTTCCTTTGCTCATAAACCAGTAGACTTGGCTTCTTTATATATTCTGCAATGCAAACATGCCATTTGCTTTCAGTTCTAATGATACTTGGGAGAAATTAGGGGGATTTTTAGAGGAGCCTACTAAGCCAGACAGGGAGAACAGGCTTTCACACATCACCCATTTCCCATAGGCAGGATTTCAGGGTGCCTGGAAACTGATCTCTGGCTTTAGCTTTGGCTCAGGAGAGGGAGCAGGGGATGTGCCGTGCTATTCAAAATAAGTTTTGTGGTGGGGGCTGCTTTTCCTCCCAGTATCCCAGCACTGGAGCCGGGTGCGGGTGCCTGACCCAGAGCCCTCCCCATTGCTGCTCCCCTGTTTCCCAGGCCGCGTTTTAGGGCAGTATCTGTGCCAAATTCTGTGATCTGCATCCCAAGCTGAAGCTCTCTGCACCAGCCTGAGCCCTGACACCAGTGCAGCAAGGAGAGCCAACCACGAGATGGCAGTCACTCATCTGGAGTTTTAGAGACTGGCACTCGTGAGTTCAAAATGTTCTCTCCTTCGGAAAAAGGAGAAAAAAAAATGTGATATTTAACCCTAGGCAAAACGCGGGCTGCTGTCAGTGCACAAAAGAGAACAAGATCTGTTGGCAGGGATGCTACAGTAAATGCCTTACCAGATCTTCACCTCTATCTCTAGAGTCTCCTGTGAAAAATAAAGCTGTCATGGACCTGAAGGTGTGGGAATGCTTGCATTCCAGTACGGGACAACAAACATTTTCACTTTTAACCTCAAATTTATATATATATATTATATATATATAATGAACTTGAGATTTTGCTTTTATGGACTGGTAATAGTAGCCTGTAATAAAGCTCCTAGCAACCCTGGAAGAGTTAATCCCATGACAAACATCACACCTAAATAAAAAGGGGATCTGGATTTTTTTTTTTCTGCTGTTGCTTTTCTCCAATTTTTTTCCATCACTCTCAGAGAAAGCAGCTGTCTTTGGGATTCACTCCTAAATCAAGCTGGCTTTGTAAGCACTTCCACTATTGATTTTCCTTGCACAATTAATCATAATTTTCAAAGCTTCAAGAAGGCTTAGATATTCAGATGAATAAAAGTAAAGCATCAGCAGTTAAACTAACTAGGAGAAAAAAAGCACAAGGGCAATCAATCACATGCTTCAGGGTATGGTCTCATCACCAGATGGACTCAGAAGGAAATATCCCCCCATAGTGTAGTAGAGCATAATCATGTGCATGATGAGGATTTTACACCTTGTTGTAAATCATCTCTCCTGGCTACCTTTAGAAGAGGGACAGCAAGCAGTATGACTGGATTCTGTGGTCTTATACAGATAAAGTCATGTTTCTGCTTCCTCCGGAGGTGGGAATGAACCGAAATCCCAGCCTGGCATCACACCTTCTTCCACGGGCAGCTCAGGCCTGCGGCAGGCCTGGCCACTGCTTCAGATCCTGGTGTCCACCACTGCCTTACTAAGGTGCTATCTGTGGACTTTATATATCTTACTGCAAGCTAAGTCTGAATTAGGACCAACATTTGATTACATTCTAATATTCTTCATATTTCTTAGACAGATCAGTGGTCCTCTTCCACTACTGGGAAAATCACGCCGTGCTCCTGATACTCCTTTCTGCTCATGAAGTGACACACAGCTGCGAGTCTTAGTTGTCCTAAAGTCTAATAACTATTTTGAAAGCACTTTCTTTATTGCATATTATTTACTTCTGGGGCACTGTTCACTTTTTGAAGGCGATAGTGTCTTACAGAAAACCTAATTGCCTCCCAGGTTGCAAGCTATTATTGCTTGAGAAGTACATCACAGAGCCATAATAAATTGTCCAAAGCCTAAACGTGCCTGAAATCCCATAGGCCATGTGCTCACCAGGAAAGACATGCCTGAAATTTGTGTAAAAGGCAAAAAGCTACAAAACTGATCAGGCATATAAGCACTGCACTCCCTCAGGGTAGGCACTCATTTAGTGCACGTGTTAAGGATCTAAAGGAACACAGCGAGGAATATCTGCAAACACACAAAGCATGGAGAGAAAACCCCCCACATCCACCCAGAAAATCTCATAGAAGGTGCCAGGGAAAGAGCCCAGTGGTTAAGCACCATGACAGAGAAAGGCTCAACCAGCCACATTAGTGAAAATTAATAAAGATCCCTGAGGAGAGTTGTAGGCCCTGGGACCAGGCCTCCCTCCTCAGCTTAGTGTGCTGTCAAATTACATTTCACACTGGGGAAATGTGGCTGCAGTGCTCCCACAGTGTTTCAGTCATGACCCTTCCCACACCAGCACAGGACAGGGTTGCCCATGTGGTGATCAGGCTTTGCAGAACAGACAAATGCCTCTTTCTAGTGAGAAACTCCCCGTATCTGCTGCAGGGGCCAAACACTGGGAATATAGGTTCTGCTAACTGTAGGGTCTGTGAACAGTGCTCAGGGGATCCTGTGCTGTCACAAACTTCCTTGCCTTGCCGAGTGTCATGTTATTGCCTGGGATAGCATTAATTTTCTTTGTAGGGGCTCACACAATGCTATGTTTGGAATTTTTAATGAAAACAGTGGTGATAACCCAGTGATGTTTTGGTTGCTGCAGAGCAACACTCACGCAGAGCGAGGACTGTTCTGCTCCTGGGGGTGCTGGGGGTGCCTCAGAAGCTGGGAGGGGACATGCTGGGACACAGGTGAGTGTCTCTGCAGCATGGACCTGCTCGTGCAGACTGATGCTCAGCATCAGCCAGGACTGGGATGTGCCACTCCAAGGTGGGGATCACACCAGCCAAGAGATTGAATGAAATGAATCATAGAGTCATTAAGGTTGGAAGAGACCTCCAAGGTCTGGTCCAACCATCCCCCTACCACCAATATCACCCACTAAACCACATCCCTAAGCACCACGTCCAACCTTTCCTTGAACACCCCCAGGAACGGTGACTCCACCACCTCGCTCAGTGACAGGCAGAATACACAACTTTTCTGTGGTTGTTTGCATTCCTGTTATGTATATCCATACAGATATATACACAGAGAGATGGGTACATGCATCCTCTTGCACCTTGGCCAAAGCATGCTCTGCACGCGGTGCATGGGGCACTTTCCTGAAGTGCTCAGAAACTCTGCCCGTGGTGCTCCTGCATCTCCCGTTGACATCCTTTGTTTAACAAAGCTGCACTTTGCTTTGCCACTGCTGGTTGTTAAGATACCAGCAAATCAATCAATATCTCCTGACAGTAAGGAAACACGAGTCACTGGGAGAACATACTGTTTGGGTGGAAGCTGATAACAGCCCTTCGGGAAACGGAGATCATGAAGAAAGCATTTAGTCAGTACTGACACATCCTCACCTCCCCAGCCCACAAACAAAATGTGGTGCCGAAACACTACCGCGTCTTCTCTGCTGAGCCTGGAAAGAAAAACAACCAAGAAAGAATAAAAATGAATGAAGTAGGTTGAGGAGTAGGATCACACAAACTGAACATACATTTCAGTCTCTGCTCATATCTAGAAGACACACGCTGCCCGTACAGCACTCACACAGGGCTCAAACATTCATTTTCTCCCAAGTTAACCCATCATTTACTAACACAGGTAGAGTTTGACTTTTATATTTGGGAGTAACATCAGGCAGAAATACCAGAAGCATAGAAGTTTAAAGATATCCCACAATTTCCCATCCTGGTGGTTTCACGGGCTGTAAAATTGTTTCCAGACTGAAATGACAGAGGTTGGTGACATTGGCCATGTATGTAAATGATCACAGTGTCCTACGGAGATTAATTGGCTCATGAATAAAGACGAGGAGCTGAGGTGTGGAGGGAGAAATCATTTATCAATTATATGCCTCGGAAAACTGAAAGATGATGTGGCCTTAACGGCTGAATGGTTTTGAAAGGGAGACTTGTAAATTGAGTTCTAATTCTGCTCTGCCACATCCATAATAAAGAGCTGTTCAACTAATTGTATCCTCGTGTGGCTCAGGAGCAGCGGCACTCAGCTGCACTGCGTGGCAAGCATCAGGGATCAAAGTTTAGTTAGATTTTAGCCGTCCTTTGCCTCACATAAGAAGGATGCTAGCCAGTTACCTTTGGCCTCATCAATAGTGATAATGCACCAAAAAAAAGGGCAAGAGCCTGTAACTATTTTTCAGAAGACTAATTTTGCACTTGAACCTGGATTTAAAGAACCAGAAGAAGAAGAGCACAGACTCACTTGGCTTTCGTGTTCTGCTTCAGCACATGGACCCACGGGGGTGTTTACCCATCCCCGGAGGGACTCGTTACTGATTAACTGGAAACAAGAGGAGATGGGAGGATCAAAACTAGAGCAGAATATGCTAATCCTGAACAGGGAAAATGATCTGAGGGATGTGACTGCTGATAACAGCTGACCTCCCCTCCTCCTGCCCCTTCTGTCTGCTTGATAACAGGTTTGCTAATACCAACAGCCTTAGCATGGGCTCCAGCACATGCTGAAACACAGAACTCAGACCTGAGAACCTCGAGGCAGGATGAGCCTCGTTATTTAAAGCCTTGCTGCTGGGTGTTGTGCAATTCCAAGGATCAAAGAAGGCAGCCACGCTTCGGTCCTGGCTGAGCTCAGAGGGAACCTTGTGGCACCTGGCTGCTGGAAGCCAAGGCTGCTGCTAACAGGAGTCACTGGAGATGGCTCAGCCTCAGCTGCCTGAGACCATCTCAAGACATGGGCCCTGGCCTCTTCTGCTACCACATTTTTTGGCATTAACATCATAAAACACCACAAAAACAAAATAGAACAAACAAACAAAAAAATGTCAGTTCCTGGTCTCTATGATGTGCAACACCAGTGCAACGTCCAAAGGATGTGGATATGACCACATGTGAGAGAGGGAGGAGAGAGACAGCAGGTTCAGCCAAAGGAGTGGAAATATCTCATTAGAATTGCCTTTAAAGTGTGATTATACTTCAAAAAGCAATATAATAACGGCAGCAGGAGGCTTTATGTACTGCCAGTCCTAATTCCCATAGTAGTATTGAACAAAGAAACTAAGAGACTATTTTGTTAATTATCTGCTCTAAAAATTAGGGCCTGATCATCCCTTTTTAAATAAAAGGCTGTGCATGTCCCAGGGCTACTCTAAAAGTTAACAGAAATCAGCACAGATCAAACTCTCTGTTTTACTGCAAGGCTTCTGGTTGCATAGCCTGTGGTCTACTCAGTGTAGTGTCTGCTCAGTGTAGTAGCAATAGTTAATCCAGGTCTACATCCAATCTTTTTTCCTCCGGGTCTTAAAAAAACATGCCCAGAAATGTGAGTTAGTTTTCAATAAAACTATTTAAAAGCTTTGAAACTGAATCAAAATCAAACTGATTAAATTATCAAAATGAAAAGTTTTGAGTAGACCAATTCTTTTTATAATTGCCCTTCACGGTGTTTTTCATGACCACATTTTTCTTCCCAGCCTAGCTGGGAAATACTTTCCAGGTTTTCAGTAATACTTGAAGGTTAAAAATAAAAAATACTGTTGTAGGTAGGGCAAGTATATCTCAATTTATGACTTAATTTATGTAGCCTGGAACACAGGAGATTGCTCCTGTGCATAACTAACACCCAAAGTGTCCAAGCTGAGGAAGGGAGATAGAATCAACAAGATTCACAGGAACAAATCCACCTTCCATGCAAGTCACCCCAGCTCCTCTCGCCACGAAAGAACAGGATCAGGCATTTCGTTACCCTCTGACTGCGATGTCCACAGCAGGTCGGATGAATTGCTCCCGAAAAAAGCCCATTTCCCTGCAGTGCCTATGAAAGCGGCACGAGGCGGCCTGCGCTGACTCTCACATCCTACGTGGATGAGAAGAGCAGGTGGAGGGAATGTCAACAGAAGTCAAAGGACAAATGATAACCCCTAAGAGCTGGGGAAAATCAAGGAAGTTGGTGTTTAAGTCTGGTGCTTAAATAGATCCCCATCTCTCTCTGTTATGTCAGTAGTTTTTTATACTTGGGTTCTGTCAGCAGCTGACAAGGCTTTGGGGGTAATCAATATAGTTGGTCTCTCATTAGAGCAAACCTCAGTGTCATGGTATAAATAGATCGTATCAGGAGAGGAAATCCTGAGAGGAATTCACTCGGAGATTGAACTGTCACAGAAATTGTCTTTGTGTGTGAAACACACGTCGCACGCTGTAAACGTCCTTGTGATGGCAGCCTCCATGCCCGAAAGTCAGCCCACTTCATGGAGGTGCTGGCTGGCTGGTCAAGAGCCTCATTTTAGGCACCCAGGGCTGAGCAGGATGGGTGCTGCTCTTGGGGTGGTGCTGCTGGCACGGGGCAGGGGGTTGTGGTGGGTATGGAGCTGCCATTTAATGACCCAAGGTCGATGATCAGTGATAATGGCATTGCACATGTCCTTGTTGCTGAGGCAGGCTGCACAAGTGGGGAAGGATGTTGTCTGTGTTGCTTATATACTAAAGGAAGGGAAAAAAAAGCTAAAATGATCCAAATAAGCAACATCCAGCACATGCTTGAAAGGCAATGGTTTTGTGTCCTACCTTGAGCCAAAATACCTCAGAGGCTTTCAGACAAACAAGGGTGGTGGGCATACACATCTCTGCCATCTCTGTCAGTCACATCTCCCATTAGTTATTCTTTTAATTCTTATCCTACATTTACTTTTTGGTTCATTGCATTTCAGCCTGTGTGGTGCTTGAACCATCACAGGACTTGGGTTTGACCTTCTCTCAGGGTTTCAGCTAGTGCCTTTAGTTTCCTCCAACATCCATTGCATAGGAGAAGCAACCTACTAACTTCATGTCTGATCATGTCTGATGTCTACCATTTGTCCAAAATTTTCTTCTCAGGTAGATATGGGAAAGTATTCCCTTTTCTAGCTTAAATAACATTTTAACATGGATAAAAATGATCCTTCTCTTTCCTTTGTTACCAGCAACACCACTCCATCATTTTTTTTTCTTTCAATTTTCTCCATTACACATATCTCTGTAGATTCATTTTTTCTTTAAATTTGTATCTGTGCATCAGACATTTCCAGATGCAAGCATGCCTCCAATGTTTTGTCCTCTGCTGGCACCTTCTTTTTGCCTAGGTGAAGGAAGCACAGCTGAGCTGTCAGCTTAAAAGTCAACCACTGTGGCAGAGCGCTGCCCACTTCCCGTGCCAGAAACAGCCTGTGTGACTTACCGAACTTCGTGTTTGTTTGAACAACATCTAGAAAAGATAAAGGAGGAACTGCAAAATCTAGGTAAGGTGCCAGTGGTTTAGCTTCCTGTGAGTCTTTTTTTTTTTTTTTTTAGTTTCACTTTGGTGCCCAGTTTGTGCTTAACCCAATATTTCCAGTTTGGAGATTTTCGGTGCTTGAGTATTTTCACAGAGATGTTCACCTCTGCTGACTTCAGCTATCTAAAACTTAGCTGTCTGACTTCTTAGCACATATCTTCCCTCCTAAGTAAGAGAGCCAGGAGGACTGATTTTGAGCTCTGAAGCCCCAATTGCTTGCCTAACTGGAGCACTGGCTCTGATCTGGACCACTCCAGAGCTGTTTGAGAGGTGGCTGGTGGATGCAACCTAGTCCATGTCACCTAACCTTGGCTCAGGGGATTGCTCCTAGGCATTTTTAAATCCAGTTCTATAGCTATAACCTTAAGCTACAGTGTCAAATAATTTAGTTCCCCAATTCAGCCCCAGGTCCTGGCTCCCTGTTGTCCCCACTGGATGTGTGTGGATTCACTCTTTGGTCCTCTCCTGGAAAGAAAACCCTCTGGAACAAAACCATGTCATCTTTCTGGGCACCGTCAACCCGAAGAATATTTTGTATCAAACAACATGGATGTGTCAAATTCATTCAGCTTTTGGCATGTCCTGTCTGGACAACCACACATAGAAACATGAGAGGCAAATCTTGAGGCATGCATAAATTAATAACAATGAGATGAAGAGTCACTGGTACTTTTCCTTGGAAAAGTGTGGCATGTGGAAAGCACAAGCTGGATGTTAGAGTGTCACAGAGAAGGGGATATGGAGCAACACAAGCCATATGAAATCCTTGGATGGATCAAGTGTTAACCAAAGAGGTAGAGACCAACTGTGGGAGATGAAGGCCCTGTCAAGGTGCTCCATCTGGAAAGGAACAGCTCTCTGTAGCAAGAAGGTATCCATCTCACTTGCTCCTTGTTCTCTTTCTAGCAAAAACCAGCAAAAGGATCTTTTCTGTTTAGGATTCTTCCATTTGGACTTCACCACCTCATTGCCACTCCTGTAACCAGCTTCATGCTCAGCTGTGACATGCTGTAGGAGTACTGAATGCAGAGCACACTGCTGGACCTCTGTAAATATGACAGGATCACAAAACCATCGTGCCTGGTGTTCTTTCTCATGTCTGTGGTTCATAGCCACAACAAAATAAAACAAAGGCTCAAATGACAAAGTGACTTGTCAATATGAAAATGTCCAAAATGTACTTTATCCTTTCTGTGCTGGGTGACCTCAATATGAGCAGAACCTGCCCAGAGACTTCTGTCATATTGACTCAGCCACCACGAGCTTGGGGCTGAGGTGAGAGGCAGCATTAAAATTTAACCACTCTTTAAATAACATTTTTGAAATCAATAATGTGGGTCCTGAACCCTGGGCTTTCCGATTGCAGTGGGTTTCATCGTGGGTGCTGTGAAGATGAAGTTTTACTTGCTCTTTTTTACCCTATTCATCTGGATTCAAGAGAAGCGTGTCTTCACTCTTCCAAGGTAAATACCTCCTGTGGCTACCAAGCTCTTGGTGTGTGGTGAGTGGGACAGGGAAAATGTTGAGGTAAAGTAACTCCAAGTTGCATAGGAAAACATTTGGCAAAGGCTGACATTTATTTATTGCTCTTGTAATTGGGTCTGTGGTTCAATTTAATATATAGATGGTGGAGGAAATGAAATTATTCTAAGTCTTCTTTGCATCCATAAATCCTATGTTTTTAATCATATTAAAACTATTCTTTTCAGTCTAAGTGCAAATCAATTCTGTTCATTCAGTGCTTTCGAATGCCAATAAAGGGCATTCTGAAACTTAATGGGAAAAAATAATTTGCTTCGTCTGCCTTAAAACAAGACCTTAAATGAATTACTTCTTGAGGTAGAAAGAGAAACCATTTCAGAAAGTGCTAACAATCTGTTTTCTTTCTAAAGCAGCCTTTATGATTGTTTCTCCAGTCATAAATCATTTTTGAATAACCATTTTGTATTTGTACAGTGTTTCAGAAGCAGCTTTATTGTTACCTATCGATAAACTTCAGAAATACCCTGCAACCAAATGCTTTGTTAAAACACGAAAACATATGTCAGAGAGGAAGACAGCCAAAGTGCTTTTATTTTCTATATGGGCAGCTGGCTTTAAAACCTTCAGTGTCTTAATAGGTAGAACTAAAAAGATAAGCCCCTCATGTGGTGGTATGAAGCAAGCTGAACAACCTAGAGGAACCATGATTAAACACTCCCAGAACTCAAATACCTACACAAGTAACACTGAATTGGGGCTCAGGGCCCTCTGTTACTCTGCACCCCTAGTCAGTAGCAGGACTGCGACAGGTCAATGCTTCTTGAGTTCATGCCTTAAAAACACGATCGTTCACCTCTGTTTCACATTGCAATCATATTTTGTTGTGGATTGCTATAGAGGTGTGGGGTCCAAAGTAGGGGGACAGTTAAATAAGCTTGTAGGTGAATTCAGCAATATTGTTCTGTGCTACTTGGAGGTCCATTTATTTAACGTTTAAATAAAACACTGAATATCTGACCCTTACAGAAGAATATGGCATTGCCCACTGGAAAGCATGAGGCAAAACAAGTAGCACGTGTCTCTTGCAAAATAGAAGAGGGACACAAGAGGCACGTGGCAAGGTCAGGGAGGACAGGAGCAGATCCTGGCAGCTTTCTTCTAGCAATCCTACCTGCTGAGAGCCAGAGGAAGGCTTCCAGCTGGAGACAAAGTAGGGAGGCTTCTCGTCTGGAACAGTACTCCAAAACACCATGCAAGGTTTGAATGAAGCCAGGTTATGAGTTCAGGGAGACACATCCACGCTGAGCCCTTCTTTCAAGGGCTGCTGTGAGAAGCAATGCTGGCAGCCTTCGTGGTGATTGAGAAATGCAACAGAGAGCAGGGGGGAAGACACGGAGATGCCTGAAGAGAACTGGCACTGATTTATGTCTGTCTGCGAGGTGGTGGCCAGGACCTCTGAATCCTGGCAGGGATTCATCTGACTATACGGGCTTTCTTCATAATGCTGTATATGACCAAGTCATCCTCATCTTCCTATACAGCCAGTGGAGAGAAATGTGCATATTTAGGATGCAATCAATTCTGGTTTAGCACACACATCTAAATTAGCTCAGGTTCTGCTGAATCCTCACAGTGCTCATTTCTTTATTAACAGGATATAATTCATTGAGAGTATAATAGTATAACAAAGCATATAATATATTTAGAGGGTATTATATCAAACTGAATCAGAGGAACCAAGAAGCCCACTGACCACAATTCCAGCTGCCAATACCCCATGTTAAACACTATTAGGGCAGGGGCTGAACTTGGATTAGCTTGGTCCGTGTATTCATGTCCTATCAATGAGAGCTATGAGTAATTGCTGCTAGCCTCCAGCTGTGCCATGAACCACTGAACTATTTGTGCAACAAACTGTGGAATAGAGGTGCATACCTGCCTCCTTGTTACAATACCCTCTGCTATGTCAGGCTATGGCAATCATAGGATGAAACCACATGCAACAGCCCTTTTCTGGTCTCCCCTGTGAAATGCCTCTCCCAGATATAAGAAGGCAAATTCATTTTTAAAATAGCCCTAAACACAAGCTCTGACATTGGCTTGTCTAAAGAAGAAGGCAAAGCGCCAGCCCTGCCTGGCCCTGATTGCTTTCTGATGCTCTGTCAAATGATGGCAGAGGCAAAAATAAGGCTGGCATTCTGTTGGTTCTGCATGATAAGCAAGAGCGATTGCGTGGAGCTTGGCTAAAAGTAGAAAAGATGAATCACCTAGTTGCCAGACACTGTCATGTCTCTGCTTGAAATCAGTCACAACAATGACTTGTGGCAATCACATTACACAGCTTGAAAATGCTTGTTTTGAGAGCCCTGCCTGTTTTCTTTTCAGAAACATCTTTTCAGGCAGGGCTGGTGGGGACCTGGTGCCTCTCTAATGCACTGCACAAATGAATGCCAAATGACTGAAAGATGAGGGCCACCCCAACTCAGAAAATGGAAATAAGGGCTTAACATTCCTCTGAGTCTCCAGCCTCTGCATTCTACTCATGCATTACTTGAAATACCTATTCTATGCAATGTTGAACTACAGGGCTTGCAGGGCACTGAAGATCAGGGGTGGATTTACCATGCAAAGCAGTATTTTTCTTAAGGCAGCGTTTAGATGATAAAGATCTTTTCAGAGAGATGAAGTACTTCTCCCCCCACATTTGCAAATTTTGTACTTCTACCACAACTGGCCCACACTGGCACAGGGTTGGAAAACTCTTATAGAGACCTAGACTCATTAAGGTTGGAAGAGACCTCCAAGACCATCTGGTCCAACCATCCCCCTACCACCACCATCACCCACTAAACCATGTCCCTAAGCACCAGGTCCAGCCTTTCCTCGAACATCCTCAGGGACAGTTCTTCTCTCATTGTTGCCAACCCGTGCACAAATTTCTCTTCTGTCACCGACAGTGGACTCAGGCATGGAGTAGATGGGCAGGGCCATCTCTCTACAGTGAGTCTGGACCATGGGTTTAAGTAGAAGAGGGAATATAAATTACTGGGCAAATAGGGAGGACAGTGGTATAGAGCACCTGAAACCAGGGGTAAGTGGCAGATGGAGAAAAAGTAGATCAGGAAAACTGGACTGAAGTAGGAATGATGATAGCAGTGGTCTCTGCACATCTACCAAAAGTTGTGCCGGGCTTCTGCAGCAAGATGGGAGGTTTCATGTCTCTGTATGTCTCCTCTGTTGATACCACAGGAGAACAGCAGAGCTATGTTCTTGGTCTGGGCTGGCTGGTTTTACAGCCATCCTGCTGCACTCTAGATCAGCTGGGACTGAGAGCTGTAGTGCTGGTGCCAGCTCCCAGGAGCAATCTTGGAGTACAGCAGTAGATGCTGGCTACCAAAGCTGGCTACCAGCCACCCAGCTCTTGCATATATTTGACCGGTTGGCAGAAGAAGGGGCTGGAATTGAACTCAGTGTCTTCACAACTGAATCTTCTTTGAGTTCGTGGTAGCAAAGTGAGGGAAGAAGAGAAGGGCCAAGGCTGCTTCTCTGGCTATGCTTTAGTTTCAAGTAGCTGTGCATCACCTAAATACCTTTGTTTTTCAGGGATGAGGTTTTGTGGGCTGTCCCACAAACAGACGAACAGGTTGAAGCCCTTCAGAATTTACTGAACACCACCAAGGTAAATGGTTCCCTGTGACTCTCTGGTCTCTAGGCCAAATTATTCAAAAAAAAAAAAAAAAAAAAAAAAGAACTATTTTTTTCCCACTAATAGAAAGATTTAGCCCACTTTCATTCTTTTGTCCTAAAGAAGTAACTCAACAAATGCTTGGTTTTCATCACTCTGCTGCCCCCTAATCTACATGATGAGACCTCTACTTCATAATGTTATTATATTGGAGCTCAGATTTCTGCAATTGTTTTTGTGTATAAGACACCACAAAACCGGTAGAGCACAGTAAGTAGAAAACACATTTACTAGGGAACCTTAACACTTCAGCCCATTGCAGTCTTGACCTATATGACTTGCACAGATTTGAAGATTTACTATGTAAAGTGGTATTTTTATTAAAGCAGCATTTAGATTAAAAAAAAAAATGGTTATGCAATACTTTTTATTATTATTTCACTCTATCATTAAAGAAGAAAACATTTAATTAAAATGAGGCATCTCTTCCTCTTCAAAAGCATTTCCCCAATCACACCCTCACTGTTTGAAGCCAACACTCTGCATCACAAGGTGCACCCATTCCCTCAGCCAACATATTTACAGGATGATTGAGGATGTGTCTCAGATGACTGGAGATTTCAGCGGTGCCTATGCCAAGTCTTTCTCTGTCTTTCTTAGCTCTTATTAATGCTTTGTACACCCAAACTCCTACCAGTCTCCTGCTGACCCTCCTAGTTTCTGACTCTTCCTTCCAGTTCACATAAACCTTTATACCTTTCTTTACTCATTTCCACTTCCACAGGTCAACTCACATATTCATTTATTTTACTGTATTAAAATAGATCTCCCCTCCTCGATCTTTCCTTTGCCTCTGTCATTCTTCACTTGAAAAAAAAAGCATCTTACACAAAGAATCATCAGGCTAATTATAGATGTTACTCCTGCAAAAGTTGGAAACCGAAAATCTAAAACAAAGGAAACACAATCCATACATCACACATGTTGCACATAGCATTCAGAAGAAGACTCAGATGCAGGAATGCTTATAACAGAGTCTTTTGTATCTGTCCCTGGGGCAGTATTGACCCTTGCTGATGATGCGTAAAGAGACTAATAACCACATGCATTATGAAAGTTTCCCATTTACCCCCAACCTAGAGTTCCTTATTTTTAATTATTCCCAATTCAAAGAATGCCTACGTCCTTAATCTGAACTGTTGTGTGTGAGCACAGACATCAGGCTAGCCAAGGCTCCAGGGAAATCGGTGCTGGTGAGCTAAGCATCTGGTTTGCTTCTTGGATGCTTTTTCCAAGCAGTGTTGAGATACATGATGGCACTGCCCTGCCAGTAATGCCTGAGATGGCTACACTGAAACTAGCTCAGTCATTTGTATAGCACAAGGTGTTAATACACCTGGGGACCAAATGTTTTACCATTTACTGTTTTAAATTCTTGATCGCAAACATGGAAGAGTTTTCTGTATGGTTTTGCAGATATGTTCTCCCTGAGAAATGAGTGAGGTAAACAGTCGAATGCCGATGTGTGTCTGGAAACATCGTGCCCTAAATGAAACATAATGTTCCTGTTGCAATTGCACCAGAAAGGAGTAAAATAAGTGCAGTGTCTAGTGACTCTGTGCTGCATCTCTTTAAAAATGCATCCAAGAATTATGTTGACCTTTTCCACATTGTGAATTCATGCCTAATTTTTTGCTTACTGTCACTCCTAGATCTTTTGCTATTACTGCTTCTAGAATTTCACTCTGTTATTGAACATGTTGGCTTCTGATTTTATTATTGTATAAGATTTAATTTTGCCAAGAAGAATCTCATTTTCTTATTTTCTTCCCATTTCTAATCTCTGTATTGCTGCTTCATCTTGACTTATACTCAAACCCCTTCTGGCATTTATTTCCTCCCTGATCAAAGTAATCAGTGAACACAATAGCTACAAAGACTGGTCTGATCTTCATTAATTCTCCAAATACCCTCAGGGAAAATAACTCTCAGCAGACTTGAAAACATGTAACATAATAACTGGCTAAACATATCTATTATACTAGAAATACTATCTCAATAAAGGTTATGTTCCTGTCTTTGTTCTTGATTTATGAATTTATGTGCAGAAGTCATTATAAACATTCCTTAAATACACACATTTCATTTCCAGCAGTAGCAGAATGTTATAACACAACACACATTAAACTGCTTCTTATGAGTGGTCTCTTAAATTGAAAATGTATGCTTTGATAATTTTCAAAGTGCTTACAAAATGTTAATAAGAATGTTCTTTTCTTTCCTTGGTAAAAAGAAAGGGGGAAAAAAAAGATTAAATGTTCCTGGAAACTTTGCAGGTCATCCTCTGGCAACCCGTTGTGGTTGAATACATCAAGAAGAACGCAGAAGTCCATTTCTATGTCGCTGCATCTAGCATAAACAGTATAAAAGCTAATTTAAGAAAACTGAGCATCCAGCACAAGTACGTATTTATTTCTTGTCATGAATATTTCAGTAAACTTGATTGGCAACACTGTCATTTGTCAGGAGTTTGTGCCCTTTCTTTGTTTTTCAGAATTTTGATGGGAGATGTTCAAGGACTTATCGAAAAGCAGACTATCAATGACACAATGAACCCACGCAGTTCTTCATCGTACTATCAAAACTACCACTCTCTGAAAGAAGTAAGATGTTGTAATCCTCTGTAGCTTTGTTTAAGGGGTGAAAGACCTCATGGTTGAGAATAGAGATAGGGAGAAGAAACCATCACCAGGTAAATAATTATCATTGTATTATTCAACCACTGAGAGCTGTAATTAGTGTAATGCCTTTATAGAGAAGGAATGAAGCACCAGACAAAACCTATTATACACACATTACCTCAAACCAGCGCTCAAATGCAGCCTACTCTGAAGTGAGGCACAGCAGTAAAGCACCACATAAATATTTAAAACATGAAGAGAATAATATTTTAACTAAATAAAACCAAAGAGGATTTCCAGGGTTATACCTAGATGGTGTTGTGACTATATTTCATAATTTGGCTCAAGAGAGGTCAGCCTGGCAACTGGCCAGTGGTCTGAATTGCTAGGGTTTTTTTTGGTGGTGGTGGTGTTTTTTTTTTTTTTTTTTTTTTTTTTTTCTCCAATCAGCTGAAGAGGTGGGAATTTGGGACAGAGAATGAAGTCAGGTCCAGACTTCTTTTAGGAACAAGGGAAAGCAACAGGGAGAAGGTCCTTTCACAAACTGCTCCACTTCATCTTTGCAGATATATTATTGGATGGAAGAAGTAGTGAGAGTCCATTCTGATCTACTTGAGAAAATACATATTGGATCATCATATGAAAAACGACCACTTTATGTTTTGAAGGTATGGCTTTGACTTACTGAGAAATCTTTCCAGGTACTAATGTAAGCAAGGGATGGGTTTTGGCCAAAACGCTTTTTTAAATCTATACTTAAATGCATATTCCAACAATGTGTAAACTTTTGTCTTTTTTCAGAAGTTTCCTAAGTTCTTCCGATACGGTGCCGTTACCTTTGACAAAGGCATTTGACCATGTTAGGTTCCTTGTTGGGTCACAAAGAAGTTACCACATCTAGGCCATCACCCAAAAGGCATGAAATACGGGCATGGGAGATAACCTTCCTCTGTTGACTACAAAACCAGTTGCTCTGAGTAGCTGGTGATCTGATGTCTTGAAATCAGCACCTAGTGCAGTCTTGGTTCTTACGTTAGCAGTATGAATATGGCCCTCTGACCATATGTGAGCATAAATGAGAGCAGAAACCTGGCCCAGCATCAGTCTAAACAGTCCCTACATCACAGGGGCTTCTTTTTCCATCTTGGTTACCCTACTCACTTCCACCTTTATGTGATATTCTTTACAATAGTGATCTTAACATTTTTTGTTTGTTTGTTTCTTTTGTCAGCTTTCTAAAGGGCAGGGAAATCACAAAAGTGCTATATGGATTGACTGTGGTATCCATGCTAGAGAATGGATTTCTCCTGCCTTCTGCCTGTGGTTCATAGGCCATGTGAGTAGATATCATACTTGGCTACCATTTTCAAAGCAAAGCAAACTATCTTGCTGCCATTGACCTTCTCTTCCCAATTGCATTCTAAGCTCTGTAACGTCTTAATCCACTTACTTCCACAACACCAGCTCTGTGTCATGTAGTGCGTGGTGGCTCATGTCCATACTACAACTGGCACTGCCAGGAGCAGATCAGAGGACACCTTTCACAAAAGCCAAGTTCACAATAAAAATAAACTAGGTGAGACTGAGACTTCAGAATCAACAGCACTGTAGCCAGAGCATCAGCATAGACGTGTCCTTAAAACGTGAATTATGGTTTGTCCAGGATATCACTAAATGATGATGGTAATAATAATAAAAAAGAAGAAATACATTTATTTCAGTCCTCAGCCACAACTGTAATGCCTCAATGACTATAACATTTTAAAGGAGACTGCAGGAGTTTGGGACAGACACAGCTGAATGTACCTTATGACCCATTGATAATCCCAGCCTTCAAGGTTCCCTTGGAGAGAAATGCATTTGCCCTTTTCACGCTGCTCCAAATAATTACCAGCTACACTGTCAGTTTGCTGGTGACATGTCCCTCCAGCATTTTTCAGAAGTAACAAGCTGAACATTTAGCTTCTTCATCCCCTTGATCTAATTTACATGTTTTAAATCCAGATTTTGTTTCTATCTCAGTTTGTGAAGTACCATTTTAAAATTGGATATTAATACAGGTCTGCGCACACACTAAATTCAGTAGCTCTCTCTTGAAAATACAAGGCATTCTTAATAATGTTTCCACTCTTTATCATTTAATTTTGTTGTTGGATTGTAGAAAGATTGACACTTCTCATTTAAGTCAAAGCACATTGCCTGAGGAAAACTGGGAAGGTTTTAAAATGAAAGAAAGTGCTTTAAAAAAGGTATAAAGAGGACAAAAAAAGAAAAAAAAAAAAAGATATGATTAAGGACTTAATCTATTCCAATAGAAACAAGATCACTTATCTAGGTTAAAATTTATCCCTGTGTGGTAGACCAACAACCAGGTTATGCATCACTAAAGCCTTCAAAATAGGCTATGAGGCCAAATTAGCAATGTGCTGGCTCCTTGCATACATGTGCATTGAACCTATAATGAAATCAGCAGAAATAATGTTAAGTACCGCAGCCACTTGTAATGTGATTCGCTATTTTTGTGCTTGATTTCTTTGATGCTACCTTTGTGGTATTTTGAGTGGGAGAGTGGGTTTCTACCATTTATACAAGCAGCAAAAGCTCAAGCCTTTCTACAAATAAGCTTCAACTCTATCTCATGGCCACCTGCTAATGCTCAAAGACCGCAGTATATCTCACTGACTGTATCAGTTTGGTTCCTCGCCTTTCTCCACCACTCTACCTAAAGTGCTCTTTGGCTATTTAGAAGTTTCTGTGATGTGATACACCTCCATCAGGAGGTAGACTGGTGTGATAACTGCATGATTATTTTACATGGGTTTTCAGTTGCCTTCCTAGGAAGGTAAGAAAACCACTGTTACGAATGCCTTTAATAAGTTTTTCCTGTGTTTTACAGGCAATCCATGTGCGGGAGAGAGATCAGACCATGACAACACTTCTGGAGCATTTTGATTTCTACGTCATGCCTGTGATAAATGTGGATGGCTACGAGTACACGTGGAGCCATCCCTCTGTACGTACATATTTTGTGACAGACTGTGCAAGGTACTGCCATGCTGTTTATGGGAATTAGTACTGTGCATGCCAAAGGCATAACTTCCATCCTGGAACTGCATGCCCCAAACCCTTAATCTGTGCTTGCAGTTTCTGCATCTCTGCCCGATTTAAACCATAACAGACACTGCACCTAATTGCTATTTGACCTATGGTACCTTTGTGTCTTCCAAGCTGCTGGAAACGCACTTAGAAACAACTAAATCTCATTCTGGGATCGCAAAGCTTTCAGCTGTCAGGGAATGCCTTTGCAAGGTTGCAAATCCAGCACAAACTGAATATCAAACTGCACCAGATAGACCACAGCCAAGAATTCACTCCTTCCTCCTGCATGATAGCCCAGTTCTCTGAGTACATTTTGTTTCAAAAAGAGGAAGGTACAACAGGTATCTATCTTTTGTCCAGGATTTTATTTATCAGTTAGGAACTCTGAGTCGCTGAGTGTTTCTGTTTGTTTGTTTGTTTGTTGCTTTTTCCATGTTTAGACCCTACACTTAAAAAGTTAAAAAGTTAAAAAATAAATTCTTCCACTGCAGACCTTCAGTCCAGTTTAGCTTATATTTGGATAGCTACACATATACATCTCAATAGAAGCTCACTAAATCTCCAACGTTACACATGCTGCTAGTGATTGCTACAGAAGGATTAGACTTGGATTTGTAAACTCACACACCTGGATAAACAACAGTATGTTTTCTCCTCTCCTTCCTTGGTCCAAATCCGTTGAAATCAGAGCACTTCTCATCCTCCCCAGCACTTCCATTTATCATCCAGCCTCACTGGCAATCAGGCTGTGGTTTTATAATATGCTGCGGTCTTTTATACCTTCATTGGCACGTGACCTGTAGAGATACAAGTGGGAAGTCGCATTTAACTAACAGGTGAGATGCTGCCATCATTTTTTTTTCAGCTTTTTTCCCTGAACATGCTCTGTGTGTCTCTTTTCACAGAACCGGCTGTGGAGAAAGAGCCGCTCACAGCACGGTAACAGCAGGTGCATCGGTACTGACATGAA
Source organism: Heteronetta atricapilla (assembly GCA_011075105.1). Lineage (NCBI taxonomy): Eukaryota > Metazoa > Chordata > Aves > Anseriformes > Anatidae > Heteronetta > Heteronetta atricapilla. The sequence continues at coordinate 177,287,200 of CM021731.1, read as the reverse complement.
CAGGAATTTTGATGCGCAGTGGTGTGGTATGACATCATTTCCTTTGTCTTGTACCCATCTCAGTTGCAGCCTATAAAATTCTTAATTTTGAAAACATTTTCATACAAAGACAAATGCACTTAAACACGTTTACAAACCTGCGAACACTTCCCCAGCTTGAGATACCTTTTTTGGGGACCCAGGACTCCCAAGATGCCACCCTGGGGACTAACCTCTTCCCAGCATGACGACAAGAGAGAGGGGGACCAGGACCCCGGACCCTGCCCGCTGCATCACCCTACAACACACCTGGAAGCGGGGGAAAAGGAGGACAGAGGGAAGAGGTGGCCCTCACCATGCCACCCAATGCCTGCTGCACCTCTCAATGGAGTACCCAGGGCACTGTAGGGTCACCTCAGTCATCCTTCAGCAATGCTTAAATGACCAAAATTTGTTGGCTCTCAGCATTTGTTGCCAAGGCTATATCACTTTTACTTACCCACAGGCAGTTTAGTACTTGATAGGTTTTTAATATTCTGCAGAACAGCTATCTTAAAACCCTATAGATCAGATCTGGCCTCACTCAGTAGTGTCACTAATGTCCTGTGGGACTTTCAGCAAAGTAATGAGACATGTTTGGAGAGACCTGATGAAAGTGCCTTAACCATGGCAATTGCTCTGATCTTTAAACTCAAGAGGGGAATAGCATTCAAACTTGTTCTATGCAGGTTTTCTCTTCTATGAGAAGAAAAGGCACCTTTAGCAGTGAAGTCAGGTATCCCAAATAGGCATTTGGGGCATATCCTTTAAACTAACAGGTTTGTTGGTCCATTGCTAAACTGGGAATGAAGATGTTTCTTTACCATACATAGCTAGTATAAGAAGAAAAATGTATTTTTTCAGGCACAGAAATGTGAAGTTGGGGACCAAATACATATATTAAAAAGCGATATTCACTATAAATATGCCAAAAGGAGAGGTCTGAAGAGAGGTATGGAGAAATAACAGCAAAAATAACCTATGTGATACAGATACGAGTTTCAGGGAACAGTCATGTAGCGTGTTTAACTTGGCAAGCACCTTTGGTGGTCAACAACTTCTGAAGCAGAGAAGTGATTCCACTTTACAAAGAGGAGAAGAATACAGGTAGCTTAAAATGTGCTTCTTCTCTAAAGGAGTCTTTGGGCAAAGTATACACATTATTACAGGCGAACCCCGTAAGATCTTACTTGAATAACAAGGGAAATATTCATACCATTTTCAGCCATACTACGTTCATCTCTTTGACATGGATGAAAACACAGAGGAGAGAAACCTCAGCACCTTGCAGGTTCATTGGAGAGAAAAAACTGCACAGATGATTCTAAGCACAAAAGTCAGGTGCTTACAAGGACTTAGATAACTGAAAGGATCTCCCTAGGTTTCTATCCCTTTCAGTGGCACACTCAGTAAAATGCTGAAAAACAGTCATGATTTTCCTAATTAGCATAAAAGTACTGTTTATTCAGGAACAGATCTATCTTTGTGTGGCAGTTGATAGGCAGTTACTCATGTCTGTGCAAAACAGAATAGTGTAAAATTTAACGTAATGATTTGGTCATTTTTGCATGATTTCACACAGATGCTATTTGCCTTTTGCCTATCACAATTACGTTTTTCCTGAATACACCTGTATTGAGGTGTATTCTTGTACTCTGGCAGGCTCAGTGCTGTGACCACTGCCCTGGGGAGCCTGTCCCAGTGCCTGACCACCCTTTGGGTGAAGAACCTTTTCCTAACACCCAGCCTGACCCTCCCTTGATGCACCTTTGTGCCTGTATCATATGATAATCACTAGTGTTGATTTTACTCTGCAGATGCACTGGCATTGATTTCTGGAAGACGGACATTTGTTAAAGTGTCACTGTGCCCAGGGAAAGACTTCTGCATGTTAAAGTGCTCAGTGAGCTTTATTCCTGCATAAGATTTAAGGATTAAGACTTAAGGATAAGATGCTTATTTAAAAATCAGATTGTAGCAAAGGGGATATATTTCAAAATTTATTAAAACACAAGGAATTGGCATTTAATAATAAGTGTCCCGGTTGCTTCCAGAAACTAATTTGATCTTCTTGTTAAGATACCAAAAATAGTGACTCCTAGATGTCTTCTTCGCAATTTGTTCGAATGCATACTCTTCCTCACTCTTAAAAATCTGATGCATTACTTTCAATTTATTTGTGTTCTTTCAACTTGCAATCAATAGTTGGCTTTCCCCCTGAGATCAAACATGCCCTTAGAATTAGGAATCTCTTCCCTGTAATACTTCTAGATCCCTCAAGAAGGGATCTCACAATCTTGTTCTTGATTAATTTGTAGAAATGGGAGCATTTTCACCTTCTCCTCTAAGACTTTTTATCCAGTCTTTGAATCATTTTTTTTCCTTAATATTTACCTTATTTTTTTTCCCCAGCACTACAGTAGGTGAGAAATCTGAGTAGGTTCGCACTGATCTTTGCAATAATTAGAGTTCTTTCCACAGCATGGCAGAGTCCACTGTTTCTTGCATATTGACACCATACTCTGTTCTTTCATTAGATGAACAAGAGTGCAGAAGGGAAGAACTTAAGGAGTAACACTGCGTGCTCTTTTGTTACAGGTGAAGGAGCATCTCCCAATGAATGCTACGAAATATTCTGTGGACCCTATCCAGAGTCTGAACCTGAGGTTAAAGCAGTGGCTCGTTTTATCAGAGACCACAAAGACATCATTAAAGCATACATAACAATGCACTCTTACTCCCAGTTGGTATTGTTCCCATATTCTTACACCAAGAAGAAAAGCAAAGACCATGATGAGCTGGTAAGTCTTCCTGCTTCCTTAAGTTTCACATTTATGTCAGAACTTCTTACCCTGCTTGGTTATGCTTGTAACAAGGGAGTCACAATGTTCTGAAGATCAAGAATTTGGAAGTGAAATCTCTCCTCTTAAGAACTTAAAGAGGTCTGGGCTGGTCTAGTAGTGTGCAAACCAGCCAGCTACTTTTGGAGACTGGAAAAAATAAAATATTTATCCCAGACTGATAGCACATCATCAACCCCTGATACTTTGAAGCTGTTGATAGAAGAGCGGAGTGTCAGTTCTTTGGACAACAGGAAAGGACATTTGTGTAAATTCATAATGAAGCCGTGTGGTTTGCATGTACATAATCATACATGACTATGTGATATGGAAGTACTCGGTTGTGTAACTCTGAAAAATAACCTCTACATACCAAAGCAATGAGGTGTTCTGGTGGATACTTGTTATTTTTATTAAAAGTATTTTGTGAGGGGTACTTAACTTAAAATGGTTCTAATGGTAGGACGGGTACCATAACCTGCTTAGGCAGAATTTTAGATCCTTGAGCCACAAAACCACAGGGTAAAAACTCTTCTAGAAGACAGGCAGAGCACAAAGTAGAAAAAAGTAGTTGGTGCTTTTCCCCACTAATCAGAAAACTTTTAGTTTGCTGGATCTGGAAAGGAGATCCAGGCTAAAATGGGATTTATTAAAACAGAGTAATTAAGCCATAAAATTAGGTGGATAGCTTAGTAATATATATATACATATATATTTAAGGTAAAGTCATCAAGTCCCTTAGGGCAAGAAATTCATTTTCCTGCACTTCATAGCCCACTTTGGATGTTCCTAGGCTCCAAGTGCCGAGGCAACACATTCTTTTATTTGAAATAACAGCTCCTGCACAGCACTAAGGAAGGAGCAGAAAATTGTGTAAAGGGGACCATAAATCTGATTTTCATGCTCATGGATTTGCCATATGGGAAGATAGCATCTATCTGAGGTACACACATCATTTCATGTGTCACATGAATCCTTACAGAGTGACAATCTGTAAGAGAGTTTATAAATATATATGATTGACATTTGCATATACTGGCAACAATCCACACTTACTGCTGTCATTTTCACTTCTTTTTAACCTTATGCATCTCCCAGGTCAATTAACTTATAGAGTTTTTTAATCTTCATGTTCTACAGATAGGAATACTGTAAAAAGTGCACAAGGAATGCATTGGAAGCATCCTACTTTGACAAAACAAACAAACAAACAACAACAACAAAAACCAGTCCAATGTAGTGTTTCCATTGGTAACCACTGACAGTCTGTTCAGAAGAAATAAATAAATAAATAAAAAGTCAGTAATGTAAATATAGAACAAAATAATCCCAAACAGCATATGTTCTTATTCTGTCTTGGTTACTGTTTAATTTACTGAAACAACTGTTTTATTTGCCTGCATTAAGAAATGTATTTGTGACTGTAAAGCAGAAGGAAATGCACTAATTCTGGGCCGTAGGTCCTCTACATGGCTTAAGAGTAGAATTTCCTCAATGCAAATTATGTGCTGCTGCTTTGGGTCAATATTACATGAATCACTATTGGAATACTGTGGCAGAAAAGGAAAAATATGAGACAAGGAGAATTTGACAACAGTTTGATGCCTGTGGTGGATGGTCAGGTCTCATCTATGTTTTTTATTTAGATACAACAGAAATAGTATCTGTAACATGGACTTACATTGAAAGTTTTAACCACACTGTTGTGTTTTTTCTTTAGAGCCTTTTACCTGCATATTTAACTAATATGAGATCCAGAGCATGGCAAAAATAAATCTGAACTGAATATATATTAACTATTATCACACAGCTATAAAGCTAATAATGTTTTGCTAATTTCAGGAAAGTCTGGCAAAGAAAGCAGCTAAAGCTATAAAGAGAACAACAAAGAAAATTTATAACCTTGGTACTGGTGCACAAACAATTTGTAAGTACAATTTTTTATTACAACAAGAAGCATGATAGCGTATGCCTATTATCATCAGGAGAGAACTTTTGAACAGAAAATTGAAGTTATGGTTTCAAGTAACTTATCTGTTTTTCCCTTCCTTGTGTAGATTTAGCTCCTGGAGGTTCAGATGACTGGGCTTATGATCTTGGAATTAAATATTCTTTTACTATTGAGCTTCGGGACACAGGAACTTATGGATTTTTGCTTCCTCCTGAAGAAATTAGGCCAACTTGCTTAGAAGCACTTTCTGCTGTCAAAGAGATCGCTCAACATGTTCTTCAAAATTTGTAAAGTTTAATATAATTTATTCCAGCATGATTACACTTAGTTAGGTCACGTAACAATAAAAAAGACTGATGCTTTACTAAAACTATATTTATATATGAAAAAATTAATAACTACACCCTATACACTTCATTTTAGAATATCTCAAGCTTTTTTTTTACCATACTTCCACACATATAAATACAACAGTAGTTCTGTGCAACTCCCTTTGAGGACAGCAACACAGATATCAACAATAAAATCTCCAGTGCTGGTCTTTTACAATCTCTGTAAGAAAGACACTCAACCTGCAAGATGTCATTTAAAATACTATTTATTAGTGCTAGCACTGTAAGGGGAAAACAGTATCGATAAATTTACATCCCTTTAGATGGTTGGAACCTCATGTGCTGCAGCATCACATGGGCCTCTGATCCACATGCAGCATGCAGGGCTGACCCTACCTACAGAAGAGATTCCTCCATTTGGTCATTTCAGCTATTACAGGATTTTCTTACTAGAAAACAATTCTATTCATCACTTCTACTGTCGAACTGAAAGGATGTTCACATGAGAACTTCTTGCTGCACTTTTAGATAAAGCCAAGGACACACAGACAACCTCATCACTGATACCAAGTGGGAGCTGCCTGCAGGCTCCTCCACTGCAATTAGTTGGTGAAGTTCATTTATCCTGTGGCCAACGGTTGGTGCAGCACCATGGAGACCTGGAGGCACAGCACACCACAACACTGGGCCTGCTCGGGTTAACCTGGATCGCTAACTCCTCTACAGTGGTCCCCCAGCAAGGATCAATACAACAAAGACTTACTCGCTCTAGTAAAACTCTCATCAAACACAGTTCTCTAACCTTTCATAAAACAAAGCTTTTGAAACAAGTTACAGAATTTGTACACGCCTCGTGTCTGAAGAGTGGAGGCCCTGCAGCGTGCCCAGAGAAGGGGTACGAGGCTGGTGAATGGCCTGGAGCACAAGTCCTGTAAGGAGCGGCTGGGGGAGCTGGGGTTGTTCAGTTTGGAGAAGAGGAGGCTCAGGGGAGACCTCATTGCTCTCTGCAACTGCCTGAAGGGAGGGTGTGAGGAGCTGGGGTAACCAGTGATAGGACTCAGAGGTAACCAGTGATAGGACTAGAGGGAATGGCCTCAAGTTGTGCCAGGGGAGGTTCAGGTTGGAAATGAGGAGACATTTCTTCTCAGAAAGAGCAGTCAGGCATTGGGACGGGTTGCCCAGGGAGGTGGTGGAGTCACCGTCCCTGGGGGTGCTCGAGGAAAGGCTGGACGTGGTGCTTAGGGACATGGTTTAGTGGGTGACACTGGTGGTAGGGGGACAGTTGGACCAGATGATCCTGGAGGTCTTTTCCAACCTTAATGGTTCTATGGTTCTACGTCCAGGTCTCTCCTGTACTGTGGGGATGCCCATACGAATGCAGTAACATCCCCAAGACAGACTTAAGGTGTGCAGAAGATCAATCCAGCAAACTGATGGTGGGCAAGCGCCTAATTTTGTGCAGACCTGTGAGCCCAGAGAGCGGGGAGGGGGTTCTGCCCTGCTTGGGACGGCAAGCCTGCTCCCGAGCAGGCCCTCAGCACGGGCAGACCCCCTAAACGCCCACACGAACGGAGCGAGAAGCAGACAACCCTACAGCGCGCTGCTCCCTCCCTCCCTCCCCTCCCCTCCCAACATGGCGGCACCGCCTCCCCCTCTCCCTCCCCCGCCGCCGGCCGCCATCACGGCGCAGGGGCCGCCGGGAGGGGAGGGCCGTGCCGAGCCGTGCCGTGCCGAGCCGAGGCTGGCCGGGCCGGGCCGGACCGTGCCGCTTTCCCAGCGGCCCTGAGGCTGGGAGGCCGGGCGGCGGCGGGCGCCGTGGGGCTGCGGGAGCGGCGGGCGCTCCCCGCCTTCCTCTCCGTGTCGCTCCGCGCTCAGGCCCGGGAGGACGGACTCCCCCCTCGCCCCCTCCCACCCTCTCCGCCCCGGGCGGCGGCGGAGGAGGCGGCGGGGAGCGGCGCGGCAGCGGAAGGAGCAGGTGAGTGCGGCCGGGCCGGGAGGGGACAGAGCTGGGGGGGGGACACGACGACACCACCCTCCGCCACCCGCCCCGGCCCCGGGGGGGAGCCCCAGGGGAGAGCGGGGCCGGCCCGCAGCGGGTGGGTGCTGCCCCGTTGAGCCTCCCGCCTGCTCGGCCTTTGGCTGTTTTGTGTGGTTAATTTTTTTAATTTTATTTTTCGCTTTTATTGTTTGTTTTGGCCTTCGGCGGGGCTCTCCTCCCGCTTTCCTGGCAGCGGAAGGGTTTCTGGAGTGAAAGGGTCGCCATTTCCGCGGCTCGGGCAGGGTCGGGCGCGACCCGCTTGGGGCCTCGCCGCCGGCTTCTCCCTCAGCCATCGCCTCCCTGGGGGCCTGCTGCGGGGCCGGGGGAAGAGCAGGCAGGGGCTGGCAGCCTCGCAGGGCCGTTTTGTAGGGGCTGAACGCGGTGCCTCTCGGCAGGCGGGCTCATCCTGCCGTCAGGGCCTGTCTGCGGGTTGCACAGGTGGGTTAGCGGGTGGCTGTGCCCTCAGTAGCAAGCCCTGCTTAGCAGTGTGTATGCTGGAGTGTCCCACCGGCCCAGCACCATAATGTGGCTATCCAGGTCACAGATAACGTATCCAGCTTGTAAGGGCTGAGCCGGCTTGGATCTACCCACGCCAGGCTGCGCAGACTGTCTCTTACTCTGGTAAAACATCATCTTTTAGCATAAGGACTTCATTAGATAAGATACAAAACACTGCAGACCTTCTTCTGTCATCCTAGGGCCTGATTCTTTTTTTACATGTAGGATGCCAACCATGGTTTTATGCTGGTGGAAACAAAATTGTCAGTTCCTCATCGTTCCCAGTGGAGAAATGCCATGTGTGAAATTAGAGGGGTAGCTCCACGTTAACAGGGTGATGGGTTGGCAGCGTGGGGCTGTAAAAGCAAGCTTGGAATAATTTTGAGTCTTCTGTCAAGCAGACTTCTCTGTGTGGGTTGAAGATTGCTAGACTGACACCCTGTAAAATTACAGCTAGTATCTGAGGGGTTTTTTGCAAGTTGGTTAACTACACGTTTTACTATTTTTTAACACTATTTTTAGGTAGTGAAACTGTGGAGCTCCTTCAGATATCACTGTTTGATTAGTATCGTGTCGTAGAAATGTTAGCATTGTAATTAGGAGCAAAAGTCTTTCAGCTCAAATCTCTTCATTTGGAAAAAAGAAAGGGGAGTTCTGCCCCTTTCCTCTTTGCAAGCTGTTATTTAGTCACCACCGGTTATCAATACTTTAGTTTATCCTAGAATTTTAATTGGTTTGTGTCTGAAATTGGATTAGATTTTAATTTTTAAAATTTGATTGTTATTTTAAATGGAATATTATTTATCATTTTGCAGGTAGGATATTTGTAAGTGATGTAATGTTTAGCCTGTGTGTGGTGTGCACGTATGCATGCATACTTGCTACTCATGTTTTGGACTTTTTAAAGAGATTTCATCTCTTTACAGAGTTTTGCGAACTTTGCTTTTGTTGAGTTCTGTTATGTCTCAGTTACTAGTCTACTTTTAGAAGCAGCATTGGTTTTTGCAGAGGGCTGGATTAGGTTTTTCTGTCAGGGGGAAAAAAGCAGATGTTTCAGATGTGTTTCACTTGATGGTGGCTTATGTAATATCATACTTCTATTGAAGAAAAATGTTAAGCGTGCCTGACCCCAAAATGTAGCAATACTGATACCAAAAATGCAGAATTTCAACGAATGTTGTGTCAATCATATCACGTTTCGTGGATTTCAGTTACTTGGTTAGTGCCCGTAGGGATACTCAAATCAGCCTACATTTTAGAGTTATTCATAAAGTATCACCTTGAGGTATATTTCACTTCAAATTGTAGTATAGATAGTGTCGTTAACGGATTGTCTCCCACTGTGGCAAAGCTACTGCATTAAAGAATAACATAGGTTTATCTATAATTAAACAAGTTACCATAGTGTTAAAATATTTCTGATTTATGATGGAAGATTCCTGCGGATGTTATTCAGGTTTGGAAAAGTAATAATGCTGTATAGTTTCTACAGTTAAAATCATAGCTCTAGAATTTGATTTATGAGTATAAAGTTGATTTCCCTAGTGTCTTACCCTTCCTATTACAGGACCTAGTATATCTGTTAGTAGAAGGAAGCTGTTCCAGAGGTTGCAGATACTTCAGAAGCCCTAAGTAGATTTAGCTATACATTGCTGTGTACCTGAAATAGAGAAGTACGTAAGTTTTACTTGGAAAACACAATAATCATTGTTGTAAGTGTTTGAAATATTGAACGGGAAATGTGAATGCTTGAGGCCCAGTCCGCGCTGATGCTCAGTGTTGTCTGATCCTGTGAGTGTTTGGTAAGACGACAGTAGTTCAGGCACAGGAGTTTGATGGAAAGGAGCCACGAGAGTGGGAGGAATAGCAGGATCATGATCAAGAAGGGTAAAGCAGTGTAAGATGAAAACGTGGAAGAACTGAGCAAGTTACAGGATTTTTTATTGGATGTTGAATTATACTTGTTTATCTGTTAACTTGCCACCTGAAAAAATTGGAAGTGAAGAATTTCACTTAAATTTTCTGGTCCGTTCCCCTCACAATGCTCTCTATAAGCAAGGGGAATATTTCTTCATTTCTGTACTTGCCAGTAATACAAAACCACCACTTTTCATCTAAAATTTCAAATGCAGCATTGTTTTAATAGTCTCTTTGTTTATCTGACTTGCTTGGTCTTTTGGAGAGTGAAAATGGGAGTGACTGTATATTCAAATACAGTCTCTCAAATGTGATGTGTGTTTGCAGTGTGTGAATATTCCTCGATTTGTCTCTGGATAACGTGCCCGGGCTCTAATCCTGCAGCCTGTAGAACAGGTATATTCTCTTACAAGTGAAATCTCATCGTGCGGTTCTGGTGGCAGGAGTGAGGCTCTTGTGTGATAATCTGTGCATACAGAAAGTCATGAGCTGTCCAGTCCCAGCATGTTTTCCTTTGCTTGAAATAGTTTCTCATGAAATATATCTTCTGTTAACAAAGTAGCTGTTTTTAATGGTAAACTAGTGGGTGTAGGACAGAACTAAGGACTGACAGAATGTTACCTGGTTTTTATTTTCACATTCCAAGTTTTTATTTTACTTAAAAGCAGCTTTTTTCCCCTTACTTTTTTCTTCTCCCAAACTTCAGAAGATTCAGGGTTGGATGGTGTTCTCTTGATTTCCTTGTAAGTAATTATCAGCCCAAATACAGGGAAGTTGGTAGTTGGACTGAAACAATCTGTTCAGTTATTATATTGCCCTCTTAATCCTCTCCGTGTTTATCATTACCCTTTTAAGCCTAGTCATCATCATAATTTCCTATTGAGGTGAATTCCAAGCAGGTACTAGTTACTGGGTAAAGGGTAACATTTTAAGAAATATGTCTGGATCTTTTGCCTCTGTTTTTCTTGGAAATGACAGGACGTTCAAATCAGGAGGCCAAATGTTTGTAAATTTTTCACATCTGTATACTGCTGTCGTGTCACTGTGCTGTACTTATGTATTAGGTGCACTCATTTTATCTGTCTTCCATGTGTTGAACCCTCCCTCCCCCTTTGCCATTGCCAGTGCCGTTCTTCTAACCCTTTTTGTTTCAGATATGGCTCTTTTTACTGTAACCGTTTAAACCAAATTCAGTATTTGGTATGTGATCGTCTTAATAGAAATGCTTCTGCATATGTCAGTATATTTTTGTATCCTCTGAAGGGTGTAGCTGCATGGAACTTTACCAATTCAGCGGGTTTTTTTGCTAAAATACAGGGGGGAACAATCCTGAAACGGAAGGGTGCTTAGCTAGATTAGTTGTGGTATTGTTTTGCTTTCTAACTTTAATGGTTTATCCTGTCAGACTTGTAACTACTGCTGCACATTGAGCTGTCCACAATGACTCCTAATTGTTTTTCTCAGAAGACTGGACTAATTTGAACTCATCAAGTATTTAGATAAAATCATTTCTTCTTGTGTGCATTACATTATATTTATTTGCATTTCATCTGCTGTTGTATTACTCGATTTTCTAACTCAATTAGATCTCTCTGGAAATCTCCACAGTTTTTACTAACACAAATAATTTCCTTCTACTGGCAAATTCTACTGTTTCACTGTCTGCTTCCATCCTCAAGAGCACTAATGAATGTTAACCATTGTTTTTAATGTCTGGTATACACCACATGGTTAACTTCTTGCCCTCAGAGCATGTTGGTTAAAGTCTAGGTTATGTCAACCCTACTGGGAGATACAATTCAACAGATAATCCAAGGCTTAGAGTTAGTCACTAGAGCTGAGAAATCTCACGGATACATAGCATAAGCTTTCTTCTCTTGTTTATAAATGAGCTAAAGTACTTAGCAAGAGCTTCAGCACAGAGTTTTCTTTGTAGAAAGCGCACAGATGGCAGCTTCTAGGGAGGTCTCACCACCGAAATAACAGTAGGATTCAGAAATTTCACCAACCTACAAGGCAAATAAGCAGCTATTATCAAACTTTCAACTGTAAAATGTAGGGTTCAGCAGCGTTACATTTTGTATGCAGTTGTACACGTTTATACCTTACTACTTTTTTGCTGTAGAATGGAAGCTTACAGTCTGAATGCTATGGGAGTGTACTGCTGATCAGATGAGTGGCATTTGGTACTAACCCAGTGTGGTGGGGGCTAGTTTAAATGTGTTCTGATTGTATGGACGAGCTTTTTGTCATTTATGGCTCTTGTTTGGGTAAATGAAATTAGCTCAAGTGTTTGTACTGAACGCAGTAACACGTGGATGGGGTGGAAGAGAGCAGAAGGGCAGCAGGTCGGTGTTGAGCTAATCGTGTTACGTTGACTAATGAGCTCTGGAATGGTAGCGTTTGGCTGTGTAACAAAGAGATGGCTTTTGGACCTGCATGTAAATTGTCCTGCAACTGGCAGACTTTCCCAAATTTGTTTTATTTCTGTGCAAGTTGATAACACTTAAGGAATGCACAATAGATCCTGGAGCCCATCTTGTCCGTTTTCAATAACCCGTCTCTGTTGCCCAGTATCATGCTTTATTTTTATATTGTTTTCTTCCTGTTTTCAATAACTCCTTTTTGTCCCAGGTAAGATAAATTGTGACTTCTTTTTTTGTCAAATGTATGCTGTATTTGCTTCAAAATCTACCTTTTTTTTTTTTAATTAAACTTAGTTAATTCTTACGAAGCCTAGGAGTTGTATTGCTGTTTTTTTTTTTTTAATATACTCGGGTAGGTCCAAATAGTTGAATGATATAAACCAGTAAGAAATAAAGAGTGTGGATGATGTCAAGGTGGTTTTCAATAGGCTGTCATGCATAACTGAAGGAAGAAAAAGGAACTCTCATTTTCAGACACGCTTCTGAAAATGGGAGCCATTTTTAGTAGTTGGAATCCTTCCGAGAGGTTGGTGAAGTAGTGTTAAAAGTTGTTTTCACTTGAAGTCACTTGAATTGATGCAGAAAAATACATGATGAAGGAAAGCATCTGTACTGTGTGTTGTTTGCTACCTAAACAAATAACATTATATGATCTTTCCCAAAGAGAAGCTGAAGAATCCAAAGCAGGTCATAAAATAAAGTGAAAAATGATCATTACTGGTGTTCTGCTGACTAGTTTGAATCAGAGACATTCCTTGTAATTAAATACATTTCACTCATTTATGACTTCTGTTTCTTTCTTCATCACCTCTGCAGCAACTCTTGCAACGTGTATCATACTATTTTATTCATGTGAGTTCAGTGTCAATAGCCCCAGAATGAAGGATTTTACAGTTTTGCTTTTTTTTTTTGGTTGAAGTAGTACAAAATGTCAAAAATTAGAAGGAAGGTCACAGTGGAAAATACCAAGACCATATCCGATAGCACATCCCGAAGACCCAGTGTGTTTGAAAGGCTTGGACCCAGCACTGGAAGTACAGCAGAGGTGAGTTGTGAAAGCATTCTTCTTTTCCTCCCCACCCCAGTATCTTCTTTTCCAGGATTTAGATGGTGGGAAAGCGTAGCTCACATGTGCCAAATACTCAGATGTCACAGGTGTCAGTAAAGGTGAAAAGAACTCCTTAACTCGTGGATGTTCAGATTACTAATAGTAGAGTTTTCAAATAAAGTGTGTTGTCCCAGCTTCCGGACAGGAGCAGTAGTACTGTACACTTTAATACTGTTTCCACCAACCTATTTTTTTCTCTGCCAGACCTGATTCTCGTTGTTGATCTTTTTTTTTTTTTTTTTTTGAGTTATATTACTGGTGGACAGAAATTAGAGATAAATGGGAGTTAATGTGGAGTCATTTGTTTGTTCTGCCACACTCACACCAATGGTATTTCCAGAAATGAGTGTGAAATTCACCCAGTGATGTCTGTCTCTTAGACACAGTGCCGTAACTGGCTGAAGACTGGCAACTGCCTCTATGGGAACACATGTAGATTCGTACATGGCCCTTCACCACGAGGTAAAGGCTATAGCAGCAGTTATAGAAGGTAAATCAAGAACTCACTCTTTGAATTCTTCACATGCCGTAGGAAAATAGCTTTTGCAACTATGTCTTCTGTTCTTTTGTGTTTTTTTTTTTTTTTTTTTTTAAATAATGAAATGCTGTGGTGTGCCTAATGGTGTGTTTTATCAATAACCACTTGTATTGCGAAGCTGCTCAGAACAGTTGATTTGGCAACCTTCAGTGGGATTTCCCAGGATTTTGGGGAGTAACTTTAATGTAACTTTAAAAGAGAGTCCACTGGATGCAGATTAATTCCTTACGTTACTTGAAATAGGGAAATAAAGTACCTTAAATTATTTTTATGTGTAGTGTCACTGCAGCTTCTGATACACCTTTCTGTCCTTTACTAAAATATTGTTCTGTAACTACTTACAGCAGTAATCACATACTTGTAGCCCTTCACTGTACTGTTTGAGTAAGGTGTGTAACCTTTCTAGCTGTGAGAAAACACTTCTCTTCAAAACATAGCATTGTAACTTTGTTAGCTATAGGCCAAATATCCTATGTCAAAAGAAGAGATTCTAAAAGTTACTACTTTTTTAAAGAAAACAGAATTTTTACTGTTACTCCCACGTTACTCTCATTTTAAAATGCGTTTTTTCCCACTGTCCTATGTATGTTGTAACACCATACTTGTCAACTGAAACTAAATGTAGCAGTAAGTTTGTACTATTCATTTTATAAAGGACAAAAAAAAAAGTCATTTCTAGAGTATGAAGCCTTCATAGAAAGGGGAACCGTGCAAAAACTGTGCTGTGTTTCCTGATGCTACAGTGATGTCAATGTTACCTATAGATTATGGATGGGCGCACTGAAGCATCAAAATGTAAATGAAGCAACTTGGTGAAGGTCAAACGGGAAGGTTGGCTTGATGTTCTCTTTCCTGCTCTTGTGCCACACTCGCAGGATGGTCTTGACTTCGCTTGTTTGATCTTCTAACGTGGTAGCCTCTGGGATACGAAATACATCACTAAGCTTGATGTTTATTTCGATGCGTGAAAGATCTTACTCTGCTCTGTGCTGAATATTCCAAATGGGGGGGAAAAAAAGGAGTAATTTATTGATAGAGATTAAATTAAAAAAACTTAAATGTAGCATGCTGCTCTCTCCTTGCTTTCAGTGTTTGGAACGCACAGTTTGTGGTTCTGCTTGGTCATTTGAAGAGAAGTCACGTTTCTTTTGATGACTAAAGCTTTGTTTCTGCTGTACTGTCACCACTAACACTTAAGAACAACGCTGATTTACTTACTACTAACTTTTTCTTCCTGTTAGGACTGTACTAAAAAAGTCAAAGGATGGATCTTGCTGCTCATTTGCCTGATATATTCAACATTTTAATAAAGATGTTCGTAAAGGAAAAAAAATAGAATAAAAAAACAAGGGGGTCAAGCACACTTACTAAAACAGACAAATGAAAAAAGCACACTTGTCTTCAGAGGATCCTACTGAGAGCTCTTGGCTAGGCACAGAAAAAGCTGTTTTACTTGCGTAATAGAAGTTTGGTTATTTTTATGCTATTTAACACAAGAAATTTTTACAAATGTATCTAGGTATTCTAAATGTAATTTTATTGGCTTTGTGCAAGTCAAACCAATGCTGATTCCACACCAGTTCAGTTTAAGCAGTAATTCCTGTTCATGTGTTTGGGGCATGCTGGTGGTGTGGCTACACATGTGTTCAGCATTCACTGCTTTGCAGGCAGTTTGGTAGCACACAGCACATCTTACTCCCTTCCTTGCTCCTCCTATTTCATGCCTGTCTGAACAAAGTCTCATTGTTAATGTTTTTTTCTGACCATAATTCCTCCCGTGGTTCAGAACATCACCAGACAATAAGAAAACGTGACTCTAAAATGTGAACAAGCCTTTTTAAGGTAGTGCACATGTAACTGTGTTTCAGCATTAATGCTGCTTCTCACCTCAGGAGTTTTCATCCTTCTGTTTAAAACAACTAGCATGTTTTCACATGTAAAGCTTTGCTGATAAGCATATTTAGAATCCATGAATAGACCTGCCCTTCCAGGCATCCGAAAGAAGAAGCAGCTAGTAAAGGAAAGAGCTGTGTGTAAACATACTGTCCCATGAGGAATTTTGCTCTCATGCTCTGCCCGTGGATTGTTGGTTAGCTGCTTGGCAGCCATCCCATCCATCTTATATTATTGTCAGGATCTGTGCCATCGCAGTACCTGTCTCTTGCCTGAACCTCTTAATTCTGGATCCTTACACAGGCTTTAAAAAATAAAAAAGCTACAGTAGTAGGTAAGAATGTATGAATCTTAAAAAGTACAAATACTGGTGCACAGGAAACTGAAACCAGGACAGTGCCGCATGAGCATTCAGTTATGTGTACATTAAACACTAATCTGCCTATACTCACTCACGTGCACACAAATTCTCTGAGAGGTGTATTGTAATGCGTGCCTGGTGCTAGCAAATGTCTCCTGGTGTTGGAAAATAGATACAGAAGCAAAGGGAGGTGCTGTTTAAATGTGCGTTTCCTAACCAAGCTGCTTCACCTGGAGAGTTGAACTGTGGCAGGAAGTAATGCTATTTAAAATCACTTAACTGCTCTGCTAAGAATGTGAAATGGTGAAATTCAGCATTTTCAGGCATACTTAAAATATGGGTCCCACCCAAAATGTTAAATTCATTATTTTTTTTATTATTATTATTTATTTTTCTTCTTTCATTGTACAGTGATAATACTGTGCAGCCTTTTTTGTAGAAGGTTCTACCAGTTACAATATAAACTTAGGATCTTAAACTGTGGAATTAAAATTGTGGTTTTTTTTTTTCCCGAAATTCAGCAGCATGCATTACCTGGAATAACCAAAGGCCCCTTTTCAAAGGGAGG
Organism: Heteronetta atricapilla; assembly: GCA_011075105.1. NCBI lineage: Eukaryota > Metazoa > Chordata > Aves > Anseriformes > Anatidae > Heteronetta > Heteronetta atricapilla. The sequence goes on along the minus strand of CM021731.1, from coordinate 177,270,712 downwards.
AAAAAAAGCAAGTGTATCAGCAGGCCATTTTTAAAAAACAAAAATTGTGGTACACCTGAAGGGAAAATTAGTTAGTAGACCAGCTTGTTTTTCTGTGCATAAGCCAAAGTATCTGAGAACAGTCACAGCTTCATGAGTAATTATTTCTTCAATAGCATAAGATTGAAAACTTGGCAAATACTTGATATTTTTGCCCTCCTTCTCCCCAAGTATAGCATAAAAGCCAGGGTGTGGAACAACTGGATCGTTACCTTGACTTTGCTCCAGCATTCTCCCAAAACTGTAAGACAAACAACAACAAAACAACAAAAAAGTCAAAAACAAAACAAACTCGAGCACAACACAACCCTGAAGCTGTAGCTTTTTTCATTCCTGTGATTTCTTGATGACTTTCATAATGTTAAAGCAGATTTAAATACGGTTTCAATAAACTAAGTTTGTTCTTCCCTCCCTTCCACACTGGAAAAGGGTATTAATTGAAAGTGAAATGGTTTGCATTATTTTTTCCACCCCAGCCTATAACTTCAATAAATATCACAGTATTATACGTCTGTCTAGAAAATACATGGGCTATGTTCATTGTAAGTTCTCTTGCTTTCTCCTTCAGCTACCAGGTTTTCCTGAGATTTGCTCCTCTTGAGAACTAATAATTACAACTACACTATCTGTAATCTCCTTGGCTTTTAAACTGATTTTCAGTTTTACAAATCCGGATCCTTTGTGCCATACCTGAAATACTATTAAAAATGTAGGCTTTGAATTGCCATTTTAATATTGAAGGCTGGTTTACATGTGGATGTAGCTGATGGTTTGGAATGCCTCAGAGAATTTCGGTCATACAAAGGAATTCTGTTTCTAAGATGGGAAAAAAAAAAGATAGCTTGAATTACAACCTTTACAAAAGCCAGATACTTTAAAGATGATATAGTCATGCGTGCAAGGGAGGTAACTTGTTTATATTAGTATGCTGGATATTTTTTTGATCCTTGTTAGTGCTGAAAGAAGCAGAAGGCTACTGTTTTGTACAATTCTTCTGATCTAGATTGACCTGTATTTACAGTTTCACAAAAAATTAAACGCATTTAAAAATGAGAGCAGTCACTGGTCTTTTTCTTTTTATATACTAAGGCACACAATATTGTGACATTGTTCAAATAATTAAATATAGGTAGCATTGTGAAGGAGGAAGTAGAAACAAATTACTGTGTTCCAAATGTGCACAGGCTGAAAATGAAATCATACTCATTTAAATATTTTAATATGCCTAAGCTGGGAAATAAACTTTTCCTATTGTAAATTATGTGACAGAGGAAGGATGGAAGAAACAACTCTTTCTAAACGGAAACTAATTCAGTTTAAAAAGAAAAAAAAAGCAAATGCAAATTTCATTATCCAAATATTAGATAAACTCTTTTAATCAACTAAAGTAGCATTTTTTACTCTTTCTTTAGTGTAAACTGATGGGTACAGATCCAGTACTTTCTTACAACCATTTCACAAAAGAATCTGTAATTAAAATTTAACAGCCATCACAGAAGTGCCACATTTGGTTTCAAGCTAGATTTATATGATGAGAAATCTTGTTTTCTTGAACCGAAACGTCATTTGAAGCAGCTTCTGTGTCCCTTTTTCTTAGTAACTTGTTTAAATTCAAGAGTTGATCTCTTTTAACCTACAGGGGATAAATCAACTTTTGAATCCATACTAGGAGGTGATGAAATTATAAAGATACCTTGCAGTAGTATAGGATGTTCCCCTTCCCTTCCCACATTACAGTAATACATTTTCCAGAAGATACACAGTTTTATGTCTACTTATTCCAGTGTTTTAAAATTAAATAATTAAATAGTTATTGCAAGATGGGAAATGAAGGAGGCCTCCAAGGGTCAATTGCTGATGCACAGCCTTGCAACAGCCGTTCTTTGTGTAGCAGTCTGACCAAGGTCATGGGAGGATGGCAACTAGGGCAGAGGATTTCCACTTGTGGATTTCTTCTCTACTGGGAGCTGTGCTTTTATGTGACTAACTGCTAGTCTACAGTGGTTTGACTCTGCAATAATTTTATTTAAATATGTATATAAACCAGTGCAGCTTAGCATGTGGAGAAGGCTAAAGATAAGTAGGAAGACTTGGTCTGAATGATTGTGAAGCATTTGCATGATGGTCAGAAAAAGAGGATTTGTTGTGGCTAGGATCAGCTGAAGCTGATTTAGAGTGGTCACTGAGCCATGACATAGTGCCATGTATACATACAAGTAATCTGCCCTCTTAGAGTCAAGTCTTCCTTGATGTTCTGAAAGAGTTTGGGGTTTTTGTTTGTTTTGTTTTTTTTCTCTGAATGCTTAAGCCCATTAGAACTGAGTACTTACTTGGTGGGAGGTTTAGATCTGTCTATACTAATAACAAAAATAGTTAAAAGATTGTATTCCTTTAAAAATGATCCCATAGAACTGGTTATATCATGTTTCTGTATTATGCAGGTCACCAGAAAGGCCTACTGGAGATCTTCGGGAAAGAATGAAGAACAAACGTCAAGACGTTGAGGCTGAGCCACAGAAACGAAGTACAGAGGAATCGTCCTCTCCTGTTAGGGTAAGAATGGAGTTTGCAGAACTCCAGAATCCCTCAGTAGCAATTGGGCACTGTGACCTAGAAACCTGATTGTGGTGATTTGTAATACTTGAAATGTTTAACAAATTGATCATTTTGTACATAGTATGTGGCATATTTCATTATGAAGTGTCATAACAGTTGTAATTGGAATTTTATAGCACTGTTTGGTCTTTTGATTCTCAGAGATTTTATAAGTCCTACAGACTAAAATGTCATAAATACTGAAGAACAGCAATTTAATAACAGTGCAGACTCTTTAATATTACCAAGAAAGTATACTGACCGTTGTTGGAATCATCCATTATTTTTCCCCTTGACATTTATTCATACCCATTGTTTATGTGCATCCTGACTTCAGTTGTTCATCTCAAATTTGCTTTTGATGAGACAACGCAGTTACTGTTGTGCTGGTCCATATCACCTCCCTCCTCACATATTCATTAGTCATCCCGACTGCTCATTTTTGGATTTTGCAACAAATTAATTTATCATCATCCTCACTTCATAAGCATCTTTCTCCAACCCTAACCCCCCTCAAATATCAAAATTTACTTTAAAATGGTGTTATCTATTTCTGCACTGATGTTGCAAATAGGGACAGAGTTGGTAATGTGATCCTGCCACCTGTGTTATCAGCATCAGTGTGTTCTTGCATCATGTTTTTTAAGACTTAACTTCCTATGAATAACGGTTAATTTTTCCTTTTTTATTTTTGTGGAAAATCAGTTTTGCTTCTGCAGGTATTAACAGCATTCTTTTTTTCTCTGGATCTGTTTCTACTTGCTGTGTAAAATGAATTTTTCTGTCAGGTGTAAATAAATCAACAGCAGCTGCTATCATTAAATTAACAGAATGGCTTACCTTCCAATCATGTTTTCAGTTGCTGTTAATTTGTGTAAAATTTCGGTCTTTTACTTACATGTGTTTCTTTTATTTTCTAATAGTTTGAATAAACTGTTTAGTTACTAAGTACATGGTTGGTGGGAAAAGTGTTTTTTTTTTTCCAACCATTATTAAAAATTTATTGTAACTTCTCTCTTGGTGCAACTCTAATTTTGATGTAATTCTTGCTTTTGATTAGTTAACCCTGCTTTTTATAGTGTTCTATTCATGCAATAATAAAATACTCTTAAACAACTATACCCCAAATAAAGGTGAACTGGAAACAGGAGTCAAAAGGAACTGGAGAATTAGAGCATCTCTGTTAAAGTACTAAAGAGTTATTTACAGGATAAGCACACTGCAGAGAAAAAATTGCTCTGCTTCAGTGTCATAAAACAGAAGGCTGAGGAAACCACTGAGGTTTTTGTGTTAATTGCACGGAGGCAACTGTGGAAAATACGGGATATCCAAAGAAAATATTCTGGAACAAATAGTTGAAGAGGGACAGTCATCAAGAGTTGCATTGCAAAGAACCAGGATATCCAAAAGAACAGAAGACAGAAGTAAACTGCTTACAGAAATCTTGCTCCATCATTAGTTACTGTTATGGTGGAGATCTAATGATTGACGTTTTCATCTCTTACGAAAGCTTCTGGGATAACTGAGGAAATGGATAAGAAGTCTTAATTTCATTTTGAAATAATGAAAGGTAGCTTGTTTCGTGAAAAGTTTCATTATTGTGTTTTTTTTTTTCTTTTTTTTCTTTTTAAATAAAGAAGAAAGAGCACTGTTCCTGCAGTCAAAATTTGTGCTTCGCTGATCTACTAGCATTGAAACTTGAACAGAGAGTAGTGGTTAAAAGAAAACTGATATAATTGAAATCTTAAATAGCTTCTTTTGAAACAAAGCTTTTGAGGAATAGATAGGTGAATAACAAGCATAATATTGTCAGTTTTAGAAGCAAGCTAATGGGAAAATTTTAGATTAATTTAAAATGAGGTTACAGAGAAAGCTATTGTGCTTCATCTAAAGAGATACTACTTTTTAAGAATGGAAAAAATGATGGACATCCAGAATGCTAAACTTTGCAGAAGATATGAGAATACTAACTGAGATTAATAAAGTCAGAGGAATGCCATAGGGACTGCGGAAAAGATTTTCAACAGTACAATGGCAGATGAAACATGGTGTTTGCAAGTGCAAGGTAATGCACAGTGAAGGAAGTATTTAATACAAAAAATATACGAATTAATATTTTAAAAGTAACCAAAACCATACAGTAGAAGAAAGTTATTGTGGACAGCTCAATGAAATCATCTGTTTAAAGTACAGTCACAGAAACAAAATACTCAGTAATACAAAAATAGAATAGGAAATCATCACTCTTATGCTGTAGGAATTAATGGTCCAGTTTTATCTGACATGCTGTTTGGTTATGATTACCTGTATGCAAGACAGGTCAAAGGTCTTTTTGAAGTGAGCAAGGGGTGGGGAGGAGACTGGAGAGGAGAAGAAAGGAGTTGTGGCGAATGTATATAATGTGTGGTTGAGAGAATGTAAACTAAATGCGTCTTATTCATACTTTATCCCAGTAGAAACAATAGCAAATTTGAAAATAATGAGGGGAAATGCTATTTACATTATATATGACAATTCTACCTGATTGCTGGAAGATAGTGTCAAAAACATGAATAGGTTCCAAAAAAAGTTGAGGCAGTAGAAGAGATTTTCTGTGTTTGGAGATAAAGCTTTTGCTGGTTATTTTATATATATTTAGGAAGAAACTTCATATGGGCAGCTTATAAAAATATATCTTCTATTATTTCTTCATGTCTTGTACTGTTATTTTCAGAGACAATATGCTGTGTTACATGGACAACTACAGCAAACACAGTTGTTTTTGTGTTTCTTAGATTTATATTCGGAATTATTTCAGTTCAGTTGAATTTTTCTCTGAATTCTGAGATAGTTACGTTGGAGTATTTGAATTATTATGTAAAGCAACTTCTGGGTGGTTTGTGTGATTTGGGAAACTGTGGGAAGAACTTAATTTACCTTTAGGAAAGGTTTTTGTAAGGAATATCTATCACTTGTTTTATATCTGCTTTTTGTCACTGTGGCTTTTGAATATCTGCACTGGAAATAGAGGTCAACATTGTCTTCCATCTCTGAAATGGAATCAATACCTGTTCATTTCAGGGAAATGGAATACATTTTCTTGTACGTTTGTGCAGTGTGGTAATAATTTCCGTTATAGAGGTATTATACGTAGAGCAAAATAGTACTGTGCTTACCCAAAAAATGTGAGCTATTGATGCACAATAGCTTGTTCCAGAGTTAAAGTGAATTCTGAATTAGTTTGTATCGCTGCTGTATGCACATGTGCTGACAAGGCTGAAACTGAAGCTTCTGCCTTGTAAGGATTGTAAGCCTTATAAATATTCTCTCCATCTCAACGTTGGCAAAATAACACTTACTAGGTAGAAGCATGTTTTGCAGACTGGGTAAGTCCTTTAGTGCTTGGCCAAACTCTTCTGGCTGTAGTGGGAAATTCCTTCAAGGAGACATTGAGTCTTGTTCTGTAGAGGGCTGATTGTCTTATAAGGTGGGGAACTTCAACTTAAGGAGATGTTTAATTGAATAAAATCTCATAGAATTCTGTCATAATGTCGTTTTTTTTTTCTTAAGTAGCATTTCTCCTGAAATTCAACATTAAACCATAATAATCTATTCAACACATGTTAATAGTTTAACTTTGAGCACATACGTGAAAACAGCGTAGACAAAGTCTACAAAATTACTATCTGCACTTAGGACAGTTAACATTTTTTTTTAGTAAATAATTATACTATTATAAAAGTTTGTTTCTATTCTAGTAAATGGAGCCTTTTTCAGATACAGTATCTTCCAGTACAAATGAAATTACATGGTTTTGCCCTGTAGGAGTTTGACTTACTTTATTCTTGGCTTGTTAAGGTAGACATGCAAAAAAAAAAAAAACAACCACCAGTGTAAAGTATAAGAAGGTCTGTAAGGATATGAATGAAATATTTACTCATTAACTAATATAGCCCATAGTATGAGGGAACGAAGTGTATTGTAAGTGAAACAAATACAATAAAAGGAATATATTGAAGACTTTTCCATGATAAAATTTGAATGTGTTCTATGCCGTCATAATTTAAATTCTTGAATTATGTGCCCCATGAAAATATACTCAGTTTCTAAGAACAATTTTTTTGTGTTTGTTTTTTTTTTTTTTTCTTCCCAAGATGCTGTCTTACCAGATTTTTTCTCATGACAACTAAATTCAAGTTGCTTAGTGTATGGACAGGCTTGGATCAAGTTGTGTTTACTTATAAAATAGCATGCTTGCATTAAAATTGTCTATTCTCTTCCCCTATATTCAATAATTCAATAGAATTCATTTCATAGATGATTTTATTCTCAATTCTTCTTTAGAAGTATGATTGTCCCATTGCTGCCACTACCAAATGTCTCCACTGAGAGGAGAAAATACGGGCTGTTTCAGTACGCTTGTGTGGTATTGTAAGTTTGGAGGTGTAGGTGAGGTGCATATAGGTGTGTACAATTTCTAAGATGGAGCATTAAATTGTTCTTGAAACATGCACTTTACTCTTCGTTAATGAGTTATTTTGTGAATTGGCCTTGAAGTTTTGAGAAGTTAGTGTGTATAGGGTATGGCCTAACATGCATCTTGTGGTTTGCTAGTACCACGTAGGGTTGAATTAATAGAATTTAGTATTTGTATTTATTGCTTGCTTATGTTTATAGGAAATAGTATATAGCAGAAGTATACAGTTTGCTAGAACAAATTCAGCATTCAAGGAGAGTAGTCTAGAAAAATGAAGGTGCTATATAAAAAAAATGTTTGCAAGAAGGGCTTGTTGATAAAGCTGCAAACTTTGAGCCTTATAAAAGTCTATTTTCTTTTCAAGTGACTTACTTTGGAGCTTAGTACGGTGGTTGCTGTTAGACTGGAGTGCATTTGGTACCTGTTGTGATGATGGCCTAGTTGATGTAGACTTGTCTGCGATTGATGTCAGAAACCAATGTGACCTGGTAGGTTAGGAACTTGTGCATCACATTAGAGATCCTGTCATGAAGTGAAGAAAATCTAAGTTTTCCTTATCCTAGAAGCTGCTTTTAGTTACACTTGACTCAAGTTAGTTCTTTCATGTGAAGCTTCTTTGTGTTATTTAGCAAATGGCGAACCTTTGAAGGGGTTGAATATAGTTAGCACATGGAGATGAGGAGCTTGAAGATAACTGAGGATTGAAGTATTTTTCAGTTTACTAGGTAAAATAAATGCAGTACTTACTCTGTGATCACTTATGTCATTAAACTATCGTTTAATATTGTTAAAGAATAAAAAGAAATAATTCAATTGTATTCACTTATAATGTTGTATAGAGTCACTCTTACTATTTCCCTGCTGTGTTTCTGATGTGGTCTTAAGGATTTAAATCAAGTAATGGTCTAAGTCACAATAAGGAATAGCTAGTGAAATTCTCAGGCATCTCCTTTTCTTGGCATAAAGGGTCCTACAAACCAGCACTGAAGAATCCCCAAAAGAAAGCACTCTGGGAGGTGAGAACAAATGGGGAGCGGGACAGGCTTTTATTATTTGCTCTTTCTGGTTTTGTACATAATAAATCAATATGTGATACTTCTAAGCTTGGATGCTTGTGGGTGGTTTGCCTTTTTTTTTTTTTTTGTGAACAGTTTAAAAAGACAAAAAAGCTTGGTCCTGTACTTCACTAAGTCAAGGTAGATTATTTAGAGAATATGGAGTCAGCAGAGGCAATGATGCAACCATGTAGCTCTACTACTGGAATGCAGCAGGGGGAGAAGAGCAGCTTAGGACCAGGTGCCTTTGTAAATTATTTTACATTCTGTAAGAACAATCTCTGGCATCCTTAGGTATCCATAGGACCATTGGTCCTGTGCACCACATGCACTGTTTTGCCACATGCAAAATGGGTGCTACTGCAGTGGTTAGACATGACTAATAAGATTGAGCCAATGAACGTTCAGCTATAAAGCTATTAAGAAAACTCGATTCCAGTTTTTGCTTTAGATTTTCTTCCCCCTTTCTTCTGCCAGCCAAGGGTCCCCCCCTGCATTACTGCCCCCTTCTTTATCCTCTGCAGAGTTAAGTGGTTCAGCTTCTCAGAGGGTCATCTGCCTTGCATATGACCTTCTTATTTACAGCTGAGAACTTATTCACACTGTTAAACTTCTGGTTTTAAGAATCTGATCTGTTCTTTTGGTTCCTATTTTAAACTTGATTCTCTTATATGTGCTTAATTCTTGCCCTGCCTCTAAACCTTATTTTATGAATTCCTTCTTCCTTCTTTTGCCCATCTGCTATATGCATATTGACGATATGAAATTGCATTAGCGTATTTTGCCTGTGGAGTCTCTGCTCATTTAAGAAGGTATTTTTTCAACAGGCTGAAGGGGAAATTGGTTTTTGTACTATAAAAAAGGAACAGCCAAAATACCATGTAAAATGTACCTGCTTCTTCAGGCTTCTTTTAAAAATAAAGTTGTTTACTCTAATGCAGCATTTTTCCCTTATAGAAAGAGTCTTCACGAGGAAGACATAGAGAAAAGGAGGATATCAAAATTACAAAGGAGAGAACACCAGAAAGCGAAGAGGAAAATGGAGATTGGGAAACAAATAGAGAAGGTAAGTGAAATTAAACTAATGGTGTCCCTACAGCTCAGAGAATTGCAGGAATACTGGGTTGCATGTAAAGTAAAATAGTTAAAGAGTTGGTCTCTAAGTAGAGTACTTCTGTGCAGTAGCCATTAAGATTTATTTTTGGAAGAGGGCAAAGGAGCAATTTGAGTTGGTCTGCTATAATAGTAAAACCAACTTCTTTTAGAAACATCCTTTTCTTGAATCCTCAGACAAGAAACTTGGCCATTGGCTATTGTGTGGCTGAGCCTTTCACCATTAGATCAGTAGATGAATCCAAGATGATTTTGAAACTCATCAGTCTGAGAAGAGAACATGACTCCTTTCAAGTCAAAAGTCAGCTTTTTGTTGTTGTTTTTTGTCTGTGTAATTTGTATTGCTGTGGACTGTCTCATTAACAAGGGTGCAATTAGAATGCATATACTAACAGCTGGAGGGGACAGTTGGTGAGCTAGTAATCTTCTGAAAATGCTAGAGGAGTGAGCTTTGCATTACTACTGTAGGCTCCTTTTATGGTTGAAAGGTGATTTTATTGTCCTTGGTGCTAATAATATTCATCCATTTACTACACAGTTGAGGAAAAATATGTATTGTTTTTTCATCCCTCTCCTGAATCTTGCCATTTCCCTTTGCTGAAGACCAAGTTAAACTGCCACTGAAATTCTGACAGCTTGTAACGAAGTGTGGTGTTTATATGGTTTTTTAACTATCAGTGTTTCAGCAGTTGTTAAAATATTGCAAGACAACGTGGGAGGGGGTGCCCTGGCCCACTGTTGAGGATTCTTTCCACCAAACAGTAGTGATGCCAAAGAAAGAAACAGTCATTTTCCAAAGAATTTATAGCGCTTTATTAGACAAGATACTAGTTCTAAATAATTATATTAGAATACATTATCTATATTTTGTTGTTATAACCACAAATCTTTACAAAATTCACAAATGATTCTGCATGGTTAACACTTTCGCTTATGTTTATGGTTATGTTCTGCTGGAAGTTCTGCATGATGCAAACCAAATGCAATCACAGTGCCTTCCTAAACAAAAGGGTTTGTATTAAGCATTTGGAAGGGGAGAAACATGTTATACACTGAGAGAGATGCATGATTTTAACTTAAATTAAGATGCCTAAAATTTACACAGAATCACAGGAAAAATCTCTGTCAAATCAGAAATCTTCATATGCTGTGGTTTTATCTTTTCTGATAAATTGAAAATAATTTCGGCTAAACATATAAATGTAATTGTTAGTTGATTGAAAATTGAAGATTACTTGTCTAGGATGGTATTGTGATGGAGAAAATCGTGATATAGTCAGTGTAGAAAATAAAGTTTTAATAGTCCAGGTGGCAAGCTTTGTTTCTGGAGAAAATAAAAAAAAAAAAAAGGAGATTTCTCAAGTGAACTCAGATATAATCAATCTTTTTGCAGTAAAATGTACTATAAGTTATTTGCACTCTATGACTGTCCTGTGGCATATATGCATGGAAATAGAATCTAAGTTGAGGAAAATTTGCAACATAAAAACATCTATTTTTATATAAATCTGTAGCATGAATCTCTTAATTCTTAGACATCAAGGCTTCTAGCTTGAGAATTATGAATTTCTCAAAATAGTGCTGTTCATAGTTAAAACCTGTAATGTGGGTAAAGCAGAACTGGTGTCTGTGAAGTTGTAATGTAATAAAATTGGACAGATGGACTGGGAAAGAACCTATGCTGTTAAGAACTGCACCATTCTGGAGGCTGTTCTCATGCTTTCAAGCCACATGAAGAGAATTTGTAAACTCAATATAGTTATTGCAAAGCTTTTATATAGTTTCTGTGTGTCAAAAGGGGGGAGAAAGCTAATGAATCTTTACTGAGGTATCGCTTCTTGGAAGGTTCTTTTACCAATGTGCTTTTTGAGTATTTGACTTAAGTAACTATAAACAAAATAAGTGTAAACAGTAAGACTGCTTTCTTTTTCAACAAGATTTCAGTTGCATGGCCTGAAGGGTGTGGTATCAACTGACAATGATGTAATGAAAAGCGAGAAAAAAATGCTGATGTGAATACCAAGGAGTAAGAATGTTTTAAGTGTGGTTTTACCCTATGAAAGAAGTTATGTAGACCTTTTATTTTAAAGTCAATTTATAGATCTAATTAAACAAGTATATGAATTGATTTGTAGGATACCATATTAAACAAAAAGCTCTAGTATAGTGCATTACTATTTTAATCCATTTCACGTGAGATTCCCAATTAAGCAGGGCTCCACATAATTTCGGTCTTTGTGAAAACACTCTTTTTGGGGGATATTTTTGTCATATAAATAGAAAGAAATGGTGTACTGGGTTTCCCTTGCTACCTTAAATGAATAATTGACACAAGTCTCTAAAAGAAGTGAAGTGTTACTAATGAAGTTTAAGTATTTTAATGGTGGGTCATATGGGACTAACCGGAGTTGTTTCAGGTTCACACAGATAATTGGAAGAGAGATTTGGCTTAGCCTTGTTGATCCATTTATGCAATGCTTAAAAGTCACTGAAATATTTATGCTTGGCATCCAGTATGCTAAAGGAATATTATTTATTTCATATTAATCCATTTACTAGTCTATTTACTTTTTTTTTTTTTAATTAAGACTCTGATAATGGAGATGTTAACTATGATTATGATCATGAGCTGTCTTTGGAAATGAAGCGCCAAAAGATTCAGAGAGAACTCATGAAGTTGGAACAGGAAAACATGGAGAAACGAGAGGAAATAGTCATTAAAAAAGAGGTTTGTATCCTGTAAATGCAAAATTAAACTATGAAAAAAAAATCAGCAACCACTTCATAGACTTCTTACTGTTTCCTAAAAGACCTGAGCTTTCTGGATTACCAAAGTTCTACTCTGTACATAGTAGTAGATAAGTGGCATGTTTAGAACTTTATGTGTGACATGGATATTAGCTGGAAGTCACGTATCGTCTGTTCAGTCATCTGGCACCATAAACAAGTCCTTTATGAAGGCAGCAATTAAATTAGTAGGAAACTTTGCAATTTAATGATTTAAAGCTAATAAAACCTTTAACAGAGGTGGTGTAGAAGAAAACACAAGGCATAACTTATACCAGTTTCCTTTTCCTTTGTCTTGTGGTAACTGAGGAAAGTAGAGTGATAGACGGGCAAAGCTATTACCAGAGTGCCAGAAGGACTAATTCTGGGGAAGCCTTTTATTTAAAAAAAAAAAAAAAAAAAAAAAAGTCTAAAAGAAAGGTCCTTTTTTTCTGGACAAACTTGAATACCAAATGGGATGATGCTAACTTTAAACTTTTAGTTACAGTTTTTGCAATGTATTAGAGTGCATCATTTTCTCTTCTCCCACCCTTTTCTTGCCATGTTTCTTTTATGGTGTTCTTGTAAACTAATAAACTGTTTTGAAAACTGTACGGTTTATTGGAGGTAGATGCACAAAAGGTTAAGATCGCACATCTAGACTGTTAGTGTTTTTACATATATGACATGTATCAGCATACAGCAAAGCTTTTGATCATCAGTCTTTTAATATTAAATATATTATTTTCCTCAAGATTTCTCCTGAGGTGGTTAGATCTAAACTGACACCGTCACCATCACCAAGAAAGTCTAGCAAGTCTCCAAAACGAAGATCTAGTCCCAAATCTTCTTCTTCGGCTAGTAAGAAAGAAAAGAAAGCATCTGCTGTATCTTCCCCGCTTTTGGATCAGCAGAGGTGAGTACATACAGATGCGTCTTGGGAGAACGTGGGAGTGGAGAACCACATTGATTTTTATTACTGGGGCTTTCATAATTAATACAGTTTTTCATTTTCCTTGCTTTCAGAACTATTGATTTTATAACTTTAGGGAAAAGTCACTAAATTATGCACTGTGAGTCATCTACTGTGGAAAATTGCTACATGCGCGTAGTTGTCAGTTGACTGATTTCATGGTTTACAGCAGGCCTTTTCTATTTGAATGTCCAGAGTGTCTGGGATGTGATGAGGAAATATAAATAACTAAAGTGAGAGGCAGCTTTCTTTGAGATGCTGCAGCCTGCAAAATAGCTCATCTAGACTGAAGTGAGATGTTTAAAATGGGACCAACTTCACATTCTGTTGGTATTTGCATGTTGCTGTTCAGGAAGTAAGGTTTGATTTTAAAGCCAGAGACTTTCTCAGACTTCAGGAGAAGCAAAGAAGGGGGGAATGTGGATGAGGAAAAAAAAAAAAAAAAAAAAAAAAAAAAAAAAAAAAAAAAACAGGACAAGATAAGATGCATGAAAGCTCCAGGAAGGTCAGACTGGGCACCTTGCCACAAAAAGTCAGTCTCTAGAAACTAAGTTCTTGCTGGCTGCAGGAGCTTTCAAATCACTGTTCGGTGCTTTCAGATAGGAAAGAAATTACTGGAACAGTATAAGCAGACACGTCTGTATTTTCAAAGTAAACAAAACCTTTAAGAACAAACCAAAGCTTTTCGTTACAGGAGGATAGAGCATGGGGGTAATATGCTACTGGCGTGTAGTATGTGGTAGCATCTAGCTTATAGGGTTTATGTCAGTGATAATTCATATGAAAAAAATGGTGTAAATTCGTTTGTAATGTGAAATACATACTCAAAAGCTTTATCCTGCATCAAGTAGTTAACTGTAAATCTAAAACATGAGTGATTGAAGTCATTTTCTGTACTTGAGTGGGGTGTTGCATAGCAGAATTGGGAGTCTAAACAGACAAGATACTCCAGAGTATCTGGTCTTGTGATGTATGCAGTTCGTGCAAAGGCATTGTAACCGTGGACGGTAGTTCTTTCTGAATGGGAGCAGTTCCTATTTTTGCTTCAGAAGTAAAGGTTACAAATTGAAGAGCTCGTTGTGAATTTTTACCACCTGCATTCACCCTTCAGTCAAGTTACTGAGCACTGGTTGCTAATGGAGTGGCAAATCCTATCCTAAAAGCTTCAAGGCCCTTTACATTGTACTTTCCTGCCAACATTTGAGAAATTGTTATTTGAAGTAGTTGGCAGTCCTTCATTTTTTTTCTTGTTAATTTATATCTAGGAGTTCTAAAAGTAACCAGAGTAAAAAGAAAGGTCCTCGTACCCCTAGTCCTCCTCCTCCAGTACAAGAGGAAACCCCGTTAGGAAAAAAACACAAAGAAAAACATAAAGGAAAAGAACGTTCAGAAGAAAAGACAAGGGAGGTGAAAGAGAGAGGCCGTGACTTTGAAAGGCACAAAGAGAAAAAAGAGAAGCAGAGGTAAGTTACGATGCATTATTAGTTTTAACCTTAAAAGCAAGGTTATATTAATGTTACCAAAACACTGAGTAATAAGGAATCTATACCTGCCTGGCCAACAACCATTTCGTACTCATGAAATATTTAAATGCCTTACGTAGTTTGATAAACTATAACTAATATGTTCACAGGTTTAAGTTGCATAATAAGGTTTTCAAATGCCCTTCTGAAAGACTCATTATTTTTCAGGAAGTTGGATCTTCACCAGTGAAACAATTCATTTGCCAAAGTCTTTATCAAAGTCATTTACTTGTCTGCTTGCTTGCTTTTCTGAAATCCTAGAGGACTAATATCTTTCTAAATTGGCGGTGTCACATTTAGACTTCCCCTGACCTTCTGTAGGTTAAAAAGTATTTCTAAAGAAGTCAAAAGCTATAGCAATTCCAGAATTTCATCACTTACACATATATGTGTGTGTGTGTGTGTATCAAATAGTGGACTTAAATGACTATTCCCATTATTTTCTGAAACTTAGTTGTCCATTTAAGTTGTTAAATAAAACGCTTGCATTTTTAAGTTCTATATTCCCTTGATGAAAATAGGGTACATATTCATCAGTGCATCTTTTGTAACTAGTATAGCAAAGACCAAGAGGTTAAAGACCAGTAAATTGTCTATTTTTAATTGATATAGTAAAAACACTGTAATTTGTTTAAAAATACTTTATTTCACTCGTGCTTGCCCACTCTGTTACTGGAAGGCCATAAGCAGTAGAAAAAAAGCTCTAGGTAGTACTGAGAAGGTCAAAAGAGTAATTGGCCCATGGTTGTACTATAATCAGGTATTGCTGTGGTGACTGCAACCTTTAATTTCAGTATCAGATTTTTGTTGACTTTTTTATAATAAAAAAAGATGTAACATCAGTTCTTCATGATGTGAAATATCTGAAGGTTCAGAGAGGTTTTTAATTCATTTGAAATTGCAATTAGTGTTTGAAAATGTCTATGAACTTAAGGATTCTTGAATAAAATGTTAACAGAAATGTTTAAGAGGGCAGCAAATGAGTCTCTGTTAATAGGAATTTTGTTTCACCACTGCCTGAAATATCAGGTAAAAATATAAATGTATTTTGGTTTTACTGTCTTAAAGTTATGGATTTTATGATGCAGTAATCAGGAAGAAATTTAGTACATATCTTGCATTCCTCAGTTCTGCTAACTTCCAGGTAATTTCAGAAATTACAGAGGGAACAAAACATTCTTTAAGAGTAGTTTTTGACCTTGTAAGCACAGGTTCGTTCTTAGAAATGTACTGATGTCCTGTTATGCCTGTTGAGCAAACTGCTCTTTTTGTTTCCCAGAGATCCTTCTGAAGGCTCCCATAGACAGAAGCGTTCTCCTAGTCCTGCAGATCATTCTGGCAGTAACTCCTCTCCTTCCAGAGAGTATTCACCACCTGCTGCAAGGCGACGACAAGCCTCCCGAGCCCCAGCAAAGTCAACTACTCACAAGCATAACTTTTCACCCTCTCGCAGGTAGGTGGTTAGTTGCAAAGATAGAACTTTCATTAATCTAGTTTAGAAACTTCCTCTGATGCTTTGACTACTTGTGCATGTGTGTCTGGGGGTATGTGTGCGCCTCCAGAACTTGAGCTCAGAGGCTCCTTTATGTGTATTGGTTGTAGAGCATCTGATTTCTCCTTGCAGCTGCCAGTAGTAAGGATACTGAAAACCACCTTTGCAGCATGTCTTTCTCCACTTTTTCTAGCCTACTTCCATGTTTTGCTTGTCGCTGCTTGCAGGGAGGTACTATGCAGACATACAAAGTCTTGTGGAAGGGAGCTAAGAAGAAAAGTATCTCTTGCCTTCTGCTAGAGGCAATGAAGCAGGTTTTGAAATATTCTGTTTGTCTCCAAACAGTTCTTGATAGTCTTCTGTGCAAGCAAATTTTGGTAACCCTATGTCTGTTTCATACACTTGGTTTAATGGTGAAAAGTAAACATAGTCTTTGTTTAAAGACTGTAAGTCATGAAATCAGATTTTGTCAGTTCTGGCTCTTACAGAGTTTAACTTTGAGTGCTTTGGAAGCTTTACTACTAAATCCAGGCTGTTTTGATTCTATGTGAGCATGTGTACAAATGGTCATCTTAGAGGCATACAGGCTACTTGTTCTCTCAGGAATAGTGAGTCTTCTGCTTTCAGTGGTCACATCTTTCCTCTTGTGGTGGAAAGCCACAGCCAGCATAAACGTGCAGTCATGGAAACAGAGAAACTTGAGTTTATTCTTTCCTGCTATCCTTGAGGAATGCCTACCTATAGCGTGCATAGGAGACTTTAGGGTTTTTTCTTTCTCCAGATGAAAGAAGCTACACACAAATGTCCTGGAGGTCAGACTGCATGTAGACATTCAAGGCATCCCTAAGCTACAGGAGTGCCTCAGCTGGACCCCGTGCACTTTTACTTACACAGACAGGGGAGATGCAAAATCTTAGTCTATTGTTGAGGACTACAAATAGTCTCTGGCATTAACCATCATAGATGCATCTCAGTGGGGTAGTTTCCAGGCCTGGCAATATCTGAGCATACAGGTTCACAGACACTGTGTGAATTAAATCAAAAAACAGATACAGCCTGTCTCAGCGTGTCTCAGTTAAGCATGTAATAAATGCTGACTTTACTTATCTTTCTCTTAGCCCTTCCTTTCTGCCATTTTCCTGTGTGTTTTTCTAATAGAACCAAAGTGGTTCTGTTCAAGTGTTGTTTTTAGCTGTGCTGTAAAAAAATTGTTTGATTTCCTTCAGTTGACAAGTTTGAAGTTGAAGTGCCTCAAGGAAAAGTCACAGTGCATCCTTCAGTGGATATATCTGGTTCTGTAATGGAATCCAGATGTAGAACCATCACCTTTGTGAGACTGGTCCTGTGATAACCAATGTACTATTCCGTGGGGCTCTGAAGGCAATTTTCTTGAGTCACTGACATTGACTATAAGGAAGGATAAAATGCTGGTATTAATAGAAGATTCCCACCATGTTGTGTTTTACCTAAAAGACTTCTTTACAGAGTTCCTACCTCAGGTTGCCAGTGATTTCATATAACGTTCTGTTCCCAGAGCTTTGCTCCTTGGAAGCTGAATCATTGGTCTGTGTTCTTGACATAAGGAGAATCTTTTTACCTGCACAATGTCTGGGTCTTTTAGAAAATGGCCCTAGCCGTGAGATCTGCTGCTGAACAGCATTGATGTCTGTTCATTTGGGCCCTGAATAGCGTTGTGACATTCAGTAAGCCTGCTAATCTGAATTATTTCAGAGCTCCTTCTATTCAGAGCCCAACTGACATCAGCTATCTCGCTGAGAAAAAATTCTTGACATTTGCAAGATACTCAGCAAAAGCTGCATTACATATATAGCTTTAACAACTGCTGGGCTGTTATGGAATATTGCAGGAAGGTCCTGCCTTTGGTGACGTAGTCCTTTCTTTGTGAGTCACCTGAAACTGAGGAATTCATCTGGATGATCTGGGCATTTGTGTGAAGTCGCTGACACTGTATATGCATGCATATTCAAAAGATGAAAGTAAATCACTTAAGTGAAATTTTGGAAAATGCATTGTCTGTGTGTGGTTATTCTGACTCCTGCTCTTCTCTTTGGAGTCTCTGAAATTTTGTGAAGTGGAAGGCGGTTGGGAATTAAGGGCAGTGCATTTTTCATGAGAAAAGATGCTTTCAAGTTGCTTAGATGCTGATAAGGAATGAAAATACTACTGAGCTCAAAGGCTTGAAGCATGTATGTGTCCACATTAGACTGTGCATGTGATAACATACTATGTGAAAATCTGTTCACAGATATTTAAATGATCTTTAGTTAATCTATGCTACTTTGAAGATGAGAGACACCTGGTATATGTTTTTTTCTTAGAGAAGAGATCTCCCTGCTTGTGGAAACATTCATGCTTGCTAAACTTCTAAGTAGATATGCATATGAGTTTCTAGGATTCAGGCCTAAATAGAATCAATGCTGGTAATCAAAAATGAAAAAAAAAAAAAGAGGAGACACCATTGTTCTCTGGAAAAAAAAAAAAGAAGATGCTGTTTAGGAGGAGAAGTGGATGTCCTTATGTAACGCTATGTAAAAGCTATCTGTCTAATTTTATCATGAAGACCAAGTAGCATATATTGAAGAAAATGATTGTATTTGGTTTGTGGAGATCACATTTTTTCTGACTCTTCTCTCTCTTCCCCTGGGAAAGCAGTCTAATATATATAATGCAGTATATGTAATGTAATTTTGATTGAAAAACTTGTTCTAGGATATTAAATAAACTATTACAATTTAGAGATGAGTATACTTTGAAATATATGAGGGAAGATTGGCTGGATGTTATAGACATAGCACTTGTTTTCAACAGACAGAGGATAGAGAATGCACAAATTATTTTAATCCTTCTGTTTGTGTAGGGTATCGTAATTTAACTTTTTCAAATCAAGTTATTTCATGTGTGGCTATTCTAATTCTTCCTTGCAGGTCTGCCTCTCCATCAGGTCAGCATCATTCTCCCATATCCTCTAGACATCACTCCTCTTCATCGCAATCAGGTTCCTCTGTTCAAAGGCATTCTCCTTCCCCACACCGCAAAAGAACTCCTTCTCCCTCCTATCAAAGGACAGCTTCCCCGCCGGCAAGGCGGTCATCTTCCCCCTACCCCCCACGCTCTTCCTCTTCTCCTCAGAGGAAGCGAAGCCCTTCAAGGCATCGGTCTCCTGGAAGAGAAAAGGGAAGGCATGATCGTGATCGGACTTCACAGTCTCATGATAGGCGCCACGAAAGGCGGGATGGTATGAATAAAAATAGCATTTCCAACAAACGTTCGTTTGCAGATTGCATTCTGAACAAGATTTTCAGTTTGTGGCATGATCTGCACCTGTCCTGATGGCCAGGTGGTGTAGAAAACACTGGCAGAAATCTGTATAATTCTTGCTGTGTTTGTGGTGCTGTTTTCAGGGACTGTGCAATGGCATTATTCCTAATAGGACTGCTTAGGTAGGCTCAGCTGGTTCAAGAGATCCTGTAAGCATGTGTTTAGATATTTTTTTGTGATGCAGTGGTCGTTTCTGTAGGTAAGTGATCTTCTCTTTGTACGAGGCGTATGCTAGTGGATCCGATGCTAATCCGGTCATCACTGATTGCTTTGTCCATTGTCTTTTTCACTGACATTAAGTGCGGTGTGTGCGAAGAGTCATTCCCTCTGGAAATCTTTAAAGTTGGTTGAGCAATCTGTGATGGTCAAACATGCCATTTCTCTAAATAGATAATAGAGGACATATGTCAGCTTTTTTTAGACTGACTGTAAACTCACTTTCCCGTAGCAGTAATATTGTAAATAAATTATTTATTTTTTTTAAAAAAAAAGATTTTATCAGGGCAAAGAGGTCTTAAAAGCAAGTGGTCTAATTATAGCACAAATTTATTGAAAGTGTGTGTGGAGGAAAAAAGGAACCTATGATTGTAGGAAAGGTGATCTTACCTTTAAATTACTGAAGTGTGCTTGCTTGCTAATGTCTTTGAAATTTGTTTTTACTATACTTATTCCCCCTTTGAACAGGTAAATATTTGTAAAGCTCAAATTCACAAAAAGATGTTTAAAGCTTAATGAAATATATAGGTGGATACCCAGAACGATCTTATCCTTGTTACACGCAAAATTTAAATTAATATGTATATCAGAAGTATATTTTGATTGTATTATTTTAGTGTTACTTGTCCTCTAAATTTTTGCTTGCTTTGATTAAGCTCAGTATATAACAATCCTTTAAACGTTTTACAGAAACTAGAGGGAAAAGGGAAAAAGAAAGAGACACAAGAGATGATCGTGATTATGACCAGGAGCAGAGTACCTCCAGGGATCATAGAGATGACAGAGAATCTCGTGATGGAAGAGATCGGAGGGAGACAAGAGATACCAGAGATCGGAGGGAGACGAGGGAATCCAGAGACACTCGAGACTCCAGAGATACAAGGGATTATAGCAGAGATAACAAAGATAGTCGTGATCAAAGAGACTCACGTTCCACGCGAGATTCTCATGACTACAGAGACAGAGAAAGTCGGGATGCCCATAAAAAGGATGACCAGTATCAGGAGGACTCACGCAGCTATGGAAGATCCCATGGCAGAGAGGAGAGCTCTCGTGCCGAAACAAGGAATGACTCCCGAAGTGACTCCAGAAATGACAGCAGAAGTGATCGAACTGGCAGAAGTCGAGGCAGAGGTCCAGAATTATCTGACAAAGGTAGTACATGATTTTGAAAAAAGAAATTGTAAGTGTCCTTACTATTGGAGATTCAATACTGACATTTGTATTATCTTGTTCGATATTACATGTGGAAGCACTGCTGAATAGGAACATGTAGTAGCAGCTAGGGAACTGGGGTTGTTTATAGTCCAGAGAAGAGGAGACTCGGGGGAGACCTCATTGTTCTCTGCAACTGCCTGAAAGGAAGGTGTGGGGAGCTGGGGGTCAGCCTCTTCTTACAAGTAACCAGTGACAGGACTAGAGGGAATGGCCTCAAGTTGTGCCAGGGGAGGTTCGGGTTGGAAATGAGGAGACATTTCTTCTCAGCAAGAGCAGTCAGGCACTGGGACGGGTTGCCCAGGGCGGTGGTGGAGTCACCGTCCCTGGGGGTATTCAAGGAAAGGTTGGACGTGGCTTAGTGGGTGACAGTGGTGGTAGGGGAACAATTGGCCCAGATGATCTTGGAGGGCTTTTCCAGCCTTAATGATTCTATGGTTCTGTGATTCTGGAGTTCATGCTTTTAAGTTATGTTCACTTCTGTTGTATTTAAATCAGAACAGTTGCTTCAAATTATAGCTCTTCCGCATTCTCTGTTAAGGTGGCATAAACTGCTATCCTGCCAGGCCATTTTAAAACTAACTTGAACCCCTGCACCACTCTTAATTTTTCTGCAACCCAGCCCTAGGTTTTCCCATGGGCCACAAACACAGGAGGCTGATGTGTAGTGCAGAATTAGTAGGGGGCAGAATGCCTCAAAGTACTGGGTGGCAATTTTTTGTTTTCTCAAATGCAGCTGTGTAGGCACTTGAAAACCATCTTTAACCCTCTTCACCCTTCTTGATTGACCAAAAATGCAATTTTAACCTTTGGCAGTATTTTTGAAAGTTTGATGCACTTTGCAGAACAGCTTCACTTATCACCTTTTACCTCTATAATAAACAACATTTTAACTTTTTGCATTAAGAATGTGCCATACAATTTTTACAGGAAAAATGATCTTTCTTATTCTCCTGCTGCCAAGTCTGAAAGTTTACATCATACTCAGAACAAATACAAACTGACTTTTGGACTGTTTCATTCCTAGTCAGGAGACCTCATGTTATGGCTAGGGGAGGGTGATGTAGGAACTCTTGAGTCTGCGGTTGGAAAATATAAGACTGCAATTAAAAGATGTGAAATTTAAGAGGTTTTGGTTAAGTAGAGTTTGACAGTGCAATTTTTATTTCATGAACAGTTAATTCAAGTTTGTTAAAAAGTTACTGCTTTAGTTGAATGTTACAAAACATCACTGGATCTCCTAATGTGTGGGAACTCATCTTCTATATTGGTACATCACTATTAGGAAGTCGGACTAGAAGCTCCCAGGTGGATGGTCACAGCAGTAGTGGAAACTACCACGATAGCTGGGAGTCAAGGAGCAGCTACCCTGATCGAGATCGCTATGATAGTCGAGACCAGGCAAGAGATTCCTCCTTTGAAAGAAGACATAGTGAACGGGACAGGCGTGACAACAGAGAAAGAGGTATTGTAATGTATATTTTTACACACGCATATGTATGTAGTTGATAGGATATGTATGAGTGTGTTTCTCTCTTATTCCCTCCCACTACCAATTAATAAATAATTGCACGCTGACACTAGTCCTATCCTTGATGGAAGTTAACTTTGTTAGTACAGGTAGCCAATACGGATACCAGTGATCATGGAAAGTGTAATCAAGACTGTTCTGTTAGCCATAGTGTGCAAGATGTCAAACTTTGGCACCTGAAAGTTTGCTATTTTCTCTGAGGAACTTAGTACCAAATGCCACGCTAGAGAATAATTGTATTGCTCACCAATCAGGATACTAGGAGGAGTCAAGCAAATAATAGTATGGAAATGAAAGGATAAGCTGTGAATAATGAATACAAAATGAAAATGGTTTTTTTTCTATCTTAAGAAGAGAGTTTTGAAAGGGAAAGGTGTGTTGTAGCTGTTGCTTACCTTCAGTTTTTCAGAGGAGTGTTTTGTATGCTACTTTGTGAAATGCTTTTTGGCCCACTGAAATGTATCTGTTACCACCTGTTCTTGTGAAAAGTTTTGCTATAGATTCTCTCACGTCTTCAAGGCAGGATTGCAACAAACCTGATCTTCAGACTTCCTTTTTCTTGTCAGCTGAAAAACCCTGCAGTTTGAATGTGTCCTGGAAGGTTGGCTCTTGCAGACTAGCTTTTGCCTCTTCCACCTCCAAGCCTCCAGTAAATGCTAGATAACTTATCGTGTAATTTGTACTTTCCATATCATACTAAGTTTTTCATTTAAAAATAAACCAACAACTTGGAAGTAAAAACATGTTATCACAACAAAGTCATGTAAGAAGTGTTGACGATCCGTTTTCATTTTTCAGTTGTCTAATACACTTCCAGGTATCTTGATTCATGCAAGAGTTGTGTGTAGATGTCTTGTCACCAAAACTGACACAATAAACGGGTTACAGAACTTCTGTATAAAACCTACTACTTGGTATGCACAATAAATCATATAAAATTACAGGCACCATTAAAAGAAGATGAAACCTGTTCCTGGAACCATTTGCTTAATCTGATAATTTAAATCTGTAAAAAAAGAAGTGTTACATCTATGACAGAAATGTTATTCGAGTTTGCTTTTAATTTTACCTGGTGGCAGGGGAGCATTAAGTCATTGTTAATTCACTCAGAGATTAAAATTGATTAAACTAATGGAAATGCATGTTTTATTGACTTAGTCCTGTACAAGCTCTGTCTGCTTGTCCCTGGTGGGCATGGTCTCAATTTACAGGGAAGTACACTCAGCATCAGAGTAATGGACCTAAAAATACCAACCTCTATTCATGCAGTTCTTGTTCTTTTGTATAATGCTTTGAATATATATCGTGAAAGAAGTTTTACTGGTCTGTTCCTGTTCAAATGCTACAAATGGTAGCATAAAAATTGGTATAAAGTAGACAAAATTTATATAAATATTCCAAAAATATCCAAAGATAACTAACAGAGTGCAGCCAAATTTAGCATTAAGTCTGTGGAGAATAAATACCCGTTTTCACTTCTGGATCAGTTGTTTTCTGTATGACTATCATTTTCTCCATGACCCTCGCCCACTGTCTGAACACTGAAAAACTCACCTTATGTGAACGCATATGAAAACTTACAGCAGTTATGCTTCCTGTAGCTCATCCTCATCTCTCCCTTTCTCTTGGATTTGGTTGTGTAATTCTATGCAGGGATCTCTTCTGTGAGGAGATAGGCCAATATTTCTTATAACATCTAGTAAAGTTACAGGAAAATAAACAGTGTGAGTTCTTACCAACTTGTGACTCTTTATTTTTGGAATTGAAATTTTCTTATGGAAGGCTTGATACTTGGTTTTCATATGTATGTCATTCTGAGCTTTCCAAGATCCTATACCAGATTTTGAATGATTTCATAATGTAATAGTAATGGCTTGGCTCTGAGGCAGTATAATTAGCTTTTGAAGCCACTCAGAAACGCCCAGTAGAAAATAATTTTTCATAGTGACTTTTCTCTAAACTAGGGAAAGCTCACTCCTGAAACACTGGAAAAATATTTCAGAACTACAGGGAGTTGCTTTTCAGTTGATGCAAACTAATAGCTGGATTGCCAAAACGCCAAGCCATTGGTGTTTTATTAGTGTAGTGGAAGCAATGTATAGCCCTTTAATACTTGGTAATCAAACTTGCTTCTCTTCACAGATCAGAGAGCAAGCTCACCGGTACGACATCAAGGACGAAGTGA
Source organism: Heteronetta atricapilla (assembly GCA_011075105.1). Taxonomy (NCBI): domain Eukaryota; kingdom Metazoa; phylum Chordata; class Aves; order Anseriformes; family Anatidae; genus Heteronetta; species Heteronetta atricapilla. The sequence continues at coordinate 177,246,214 of CM021731.1, read as the reverse complement.
TGACCTCGAGCGGGACGAAAGACGAGAAGAGCGAAGGGTGGATCGCAGTGATGATAGGAGAGATGAAAGGGCCCGCGAGAGGGAAAGAGAAAGAGAGCGGGATCGAGAGAGGGAGAGAGAAAGAGACCGTGAACGGGAGAGGGAGAAGGAGAGGGAGTTGGAACGAGATCGTGCTCGGGAGCGGGAGAGAGAGCGGGAACGAGACAAAGATAGGGACCGTGAGCGAGATCGAGACAGGGACCATGACAGGGAAAGGGAACGAGAAAGAGAGAGAGAAAAGGAGCGAGAGAGGGAGAGGGAGGAGCGGGAAAGGGAACGGGAGCGGGAGAGAGATCGAGAGCGGGAACGAGAAAGGGAAAGAGGTCGAGACAGAGATAAAGAAAGAGAGCGCCAGAGAGACTGGGATGACAAAGAGAAAGGAAGGGATGACCGCAGGGACAAGAGAGAAGATATCAGAGAAGAAAGAAGTTCAAGAGATGTCCATGAAGAAAGAAAATCCAAGTGAGTGGATCTGACTGTTACTTCAATAACATCAATAAAAAACTCTCTTAATAGTGATTTCAGTAAGATAGTAAGCACGGGAGTATCATAAGGAAGGAGAAGATACCGTGTTTGTGCAGAGGTGTGATCTGAAGCCTTGTCTCCCCTGCATCTGTGTGGCGTATGCTGGTGGCCCCAAAATCAGATTCCAGGCTGTGTACTATGTTGGCAATGTTAGTCTGATGCTTTGCTAATGCAAAATCACGGAACTGCTAAAGTCTGCTTGTTTGGCCTTGGCTTTAATAATGCAGGCATTCTTTGAAACCTAATAGAGGCTGTGGTACCTTTTGAAGTCTCAGGAGTGTGATAGGAACTAACTAGGTCAGGGTTCATGACTTTGTTCATCAGATTTCCGTGGAACACACATTACCCTTTGCACTATTGAATTTTCAACACCAGAAGGCTACCAGTGAAGACATCAACAATATCTCAAGTAAATGTGTGGTGCTTCTATTGTTTTATCTAAAAGGCACTGATTCTCTTTTTTTTCCATTTAGTACAATAAAGTTCTCATTGTGACATCAATAATGAGCAAATCGGTGTTGTCCTGAATGGCTGCTTTGCCTAGAAATAATTAGCAGCTTTTGTGTGAGAGAAGTATGGAATCCTATAAATCATCCAGGACAGACTCTCCCCGTGGGGAGAAGTGAGCAAGCGTCTGGCCTAGCTGCCAGCTAGGGTCAACCTGCTGTGAGGATCATTGCCATAGGAAAAAAGTGATCTTAGTTGTCTTTTGTACTTCTTTGTTTAAAAAATAAAAAACTAGCTGTCTTAAGTGTTTAAGATTTAGTTTAAGGTATCTTATCTATTTATGACAAGACAAATACTTCTGGAAGTTTTGAAATAACTTAGAAAACTAAAAACTTACTAGCATACTTAGATGTGTTATCTTCTGTATGAGGTGTTTATACTTTAGGGATTGTATTGAAGATAAAGTCAATTACTGAAGGTTTTCTTCAAAGAATCCTCAAGAAAATTGACTCCAAAAATGTTTGTTCTGCAGGAAGCGTCACAGAAACGAAAGCAGCCCAAGTCCTCGTCAGTCACCCAAACGTCGCCGTGAGCACTCTCCTGATAGTGATGCTTACAACAGTGGAGATGATAAAAGTAAGTAGGAGTGGGCTCTCTCTGCTGCGGGATCCAGCTTATCTTCTGCCTATGGAAAATAATCTCTAATCTTAAATAGAAAAAAAACTGGGGAGAGCTTTTAAGGGTCCTCTTCCTCTTTCTCATCTGTTAAGGTGTATGTTTACCAAAATGGTAGTAGTGTGCTGCTGCTGCAGCAGTTTTAAAAACCTAAAAACACAAACAAAACTTCTGTGTAACTGAAATGATAGATTTTTGTGTTTTGATACATACTTCTTAGCACGCAAAGATACCAAATGTTCACCCCTTCTCCTTTCTAAACAATACAAGTGCATTCTTTTTCCCATTTTGTAGATGAAAAGCACAGACTTCTGAGCCAGGTTGTGCGACCACAGGAATCCCGGTCACTGAGCCCTTCTCATGCTGCAGAAGACAGGCAGAGTCGCTGGAAAGATGAAGAGCGAAAATCAGACAGAAAGGAAAGTTCCCGGCGTTACGAAGAACCAGAGTTTAAAGAGAGAATTTCTTCAGCAGATAAGCAAAGAGAGCAACCAGAGGCTTCAGAAAGCTCCAGGTCCAGGGTTCAGGAAAGCCTTGGACACCGTCCCTCTGAAGAAAGAGATGCTTCTGATAGAATGCATGATGACAGCAAGAAAAAGTCTAAAATACAGAAAAAGGCCACAAAGAAAAAGAAAGATGATGACAGTGGGGTGGAAAGATATGCTAACGAGTCAACGACCGAGGAAAGCCAGGTCTTTTCACCCAAGAAAGGTCAAAAAAAGAAGAACATAGAGAAAAAGCGGAAGAGGTCCAAGGGTGATTCTGAGGTTTCTGATGAAGAAATTGTTCCACATCATAAAAAGAAGAAAGGCCCAAGAACCCCCCCTGTCACAAAAGAAGAACTGGTTGAAGCACCACCTGAGAAAACGGTGGCAGAAGTCCCCCCCAAAAGAGAAGAGACAACATTTAGTGACTGGTCAGATGAAGATGTTCCCGAACGTGGCGACATTGTTGTTCCAGAAAGAAGCACTGAGGACTCCCATAGAAAAAGTCATAGAACAAGGGGAGAAAAGGTGGAAGCCCCCCATGTTACTATAGATGATGGACCACATCGTAAACCTGTGGATCAGAAGCGCAGCAGCAGTCTTGGTAGCAATAGGAGCCATGCCTCAAGCCGACTTCGATCCCCTTCCAATGAATCAGCTCATCGCAGTGGCGATGACCAGACCGGACGGAAGAGGATCCTGCACAGTACCTCTAGGGACAGGGACCGGGACAGAGAGAAGAAAAGCTTAGAGATCACTGGGGAACGGAAGTCCAGGATTGATCAGTTGAAAAGAGGGGAGCCCAGTCGCAGCACATCTTCAGGTAATAAGATAGGTTTTAGCAAGACTGACTTACCACTCTTCATGAAGGTGCAAAGGTACAAATCCCAAATAATTCTTGCATGGCCACATACTCTTTTAATTTTTAATTAGTGTGAAGGGAGAGGGGGGTTCTGTGCAATTCATAGTAAAACCGGAGGGAATTAAGTACGGAAGTGTTACCATACTTGAAAAGTTGATGCTCAGTGGGCATGATGATTACCACTTTGCTTACACCAAAATATTCAGTCAGCTTTAGCAGTTCATGCTGTCTAGAGGATAAAGCAATTTGTAGAACAAATGAAACTGAAAGAAAAAGTCCTTGTGTTAACAGACCATTGAGCTAGTTTTATATAAATAATGTTTTTAAATTTGCTATTAACATTCATTTTGATATGGAAATACTGAAATCTAGGCAAAATTAAAATGTCCTTTGACTCTGGGAGAGAGAGATCCGTTATGATCTCAGGAGCTTTTTCAGCTGAGGGAAATCTGTCATGGTTCTTGTTAGGCATACTTTTGATACATATGGAAATCATCTTTGCTGCAAATCAAAGTAATCACAATGAACTTGTTTTATTTCTGTAGTTCCTATAAAGATATGGGTAAAATTTTGCTTAAAATGTATACAGCATCAATAGAAGAATAGCTTCCTCCTAAAGCTATTTTGCTTTCTGTTCTTACCATGGTTATGTGCCTGAAATTATCTTTATGAAGTTATTATATGATAGCTTTAAAAAAAAAAACATATTTTGAAAAGAATTTTGAGATGATTCTTTTTTAAAAAACATATTTTATTGCTTTAATATGTGAGTAAATTATGCACGTTCAGTTAGACTTCTGTAATAGTTGGAGTAGGCACTAAAAATGTTTTTTGGGGAGTGGGAGAGAATTATTAAATCTAAGATGATGCTTTTCAGAAGTCCACCTTCATACCAGAATCTTTAAAAAACTTCGGTGTAGGAAAATGTTGTTAAGTTTATGAGCTGTAGTCATGCTTGTATTTAAAATGTTTTATCCAGATCGTCAAGATTCAAGAAGCCACAGTTCAAGAAGAAGTTCTCCTGAATCAGACCGTCAGGTTCATTCCAGGTCTGGGTCCTTTGACAGCCGGGAAAGGCTTCAGGAGCGAGATCGACATGACCATGATCGAGAGCGGGAGAGAGAGAGGAGGGAGGCACGACAGAGAGAATGGGATCGAGATGTTGACAAAGACTGGCCAAGGAGCAGGGAGCGAGAGAGACTCCGAGAACGGGAGAGAGAGAGGGAAAAGAGAAGGGAGCTGGACAGAGAGAGAGACAGACAACTACCTGATCCTGCTGAAAGAGAGAGAGACAGAACTGTTGACATTTCCTCTCAAAAAGAATCAACAAAACACAGTGAAACAAAACTGGACAGAGATCACGAAAAAGAATTTGATGGTGTTTGTCGGGATTCTGCAGCTTCAGAGAAGGAAAGACCAGACAAAGATTTAGGACCTTTACAAGGTTTTGAAGATGGAAATGAGGCTGAAAAGGTGGAGAGTCTAGAAGGTGAGATATTCTGGGAAAGAACTTTCACCGTCAAGTATTTTATTTTTCCCCTTTAGCACAATACTGAATTGCATTAGAATACTTTGCTACCGAAAGGAGTATTGCCCCCAGCTTCTCTGCTGTGGAAGCAGGATAAGGGAGAATTCTGGCAAGCATCTTCTTAATGTTAATTGTGTGAATGTTAGTGTTTCATTTCTAAAAGTCTTGAATCAAAGAGGCATTATGATATGCCTCAAAAATGATACAATTTTGCCAAGGTGTAACATTTCCGCATAGGCACTTTGCTGGAACGCCAAAGGTTTGATTGCCTTGTTAAACCATTATGAGATATATTCTTTAGTTAGGAAGTCACAGGTAATGAATGAAAAAAACGAGGGTTGACTTGCAGCTGTTCTTTGGGATTTTTTCTGCAGAGCCCAAGTATCATAGAAATGATAGTCTGATTAGTAGATGAAACATATGTATGGCTTGGCACAACAGTCCAAAAATTACTTTACTGAAGTAATCTTATTAAATGCAGCTTCAATTTGCTGGCTGTAATGGTACTGGGGAAAACACGCTTAGGATTAATAAATAAAAGATGGAATGCTGACAAATTCACATAGCTTGAGCTTTGCTAGAAGAGCGAGCTTGGGAAGTACATCTAACCTTTATAAAAATGCAAGAAGCAGAAATCTAAATCCAGAGTAAGTGGTGTAAGTTATTGCTATGTTCAGTAAGTAGGGTTTTTTTGGTGATCATAGTGTTGCATCCTCTAATAAAAAGGAAGGTGATGTGTAGGATTTGGAATTTGGGGTGTTTGAGCTAGTAAAGCCTGAAGTCCGTAGTCTTCAGAAACAAATTAAGCTTCTGTGGCTTTCCGTAAGATACCAGCACATTGTCTCATCATATCTGCATTCTTAAAAAGAAGTATCTTATTGTAGATAATTGTAGATACTTGTTCATTTGGGCAGTCTAAATGTTGTCTGGAGACGATGAGGAGGGCTGCTTTATTACCTACGACATCCCTTACCTGATTGCTCACAAAATGGTCATTACAGTTGTCTGGTACAATTGAGAAAATTCCATTTAAGGAGATTATCTGTGGAGTGGAAGCATTTGTCAGAGATAATATTTGGAACGAGCCTGGGGAAAGTCTGCTCTATCTTGGTACAATGGACAGAATTCATCCATTTTTAAGCAAAGGGAAGGAATGGTGTAGTAAATCTGAGAGTACAGTGTGGTAACTTCAGAAAAGACTTGGGGAAAGGCTGTTCTTAGGTTTATCTTCTGTTTCAGAGAGGGCCCGTAGCCGAACAGACTTTGAATATTAAATGTGTTCTAAGGTCTAGCCTTTCAGCAGACTTCTTGTAAGAATCTTAATATGCTTTCATTTGTGTATTTTTCAAAGGTTGTTTGTTGCCTGAAAATGATCATGTGTAGGAAGTTCTGGTATATTAGTCTAGGATTCTTTCTTTTTTTTAGAAGAAAAGTCTTGTAAAATACTAGGGGACAATTTTAGTGAAGCATACTATAAACAGCATAGTTCTGATCTTCTAAGATGGTAGTGTACTTGGTTCTCTTTCATTAATTTTTTACTCCTGTTTATGTTCCTTCTTTGAGTGTTAAATCAGAATTAATATAAAATTACCTTTCTGCAAAAAAAGCAGTAAAGGTGGTGATAGTATAGTTTAGAAATTATCAACCTGATTTGAAATGCAGTCTTTTTTGGATTATGTATTGAGAACTGTAGATTGTTATTTTTAATTGCTTCATACAGTATTTTTTAATGGTTCGTCTGTGCCATCCACGCATGCAGTCACAGTGAGCTAGTGTACCTGCTAGGTCCGTGTGGAAGCAGAAAATGGATCGTGCAGGCAGTCAATATTTAAAATCACAGGATACAAAATGAAATCTAGTAGAGATTGCCATATTTTTCCTTTTAAAGATGATAGCAAACTACCTCAATAAAATTTCCAGATCTGGTGATGGTAAGGAGGTGTCTGGTATTTATTTGGATCAATGACTGAATACATTGTCTAACATAATGTGTGAGGATATAATTACTTAATTACCGTGATGTGTTGAACCTTAATGTGTTTGCTTCAGGAATAGGTTTAAATGATGCCCAAGATGCTCGATGCTTCCTCCAAAGCACTGCCAGGTGGTCTGAGTAGTTAATTTACACTCTGCTAGCACACCTTTTACTTGTCTTTTCAGTGCTGATTTTTAGATTAGTTGAGGTGACTTTTTTTTCCCTGCAGGTTTTACAAAGGAGAAAAAGAAAAAGATGAGGGGATATCTTAACACAGAGGCAGTTTCTCTTCTGGATAGGGAAGATTGGAGAAAATAGATTAGTCATCCACAGGGGATGACCCCTGTAAATTGTGTCAATTTTGTACTGTGAAACTGATTGCAAGTACCTTGGCGGAGAATCCTAAAGAAGCCTGAATTTTGAGCAGCAGGGTTTGCGAAAGCTTTGGTCAGGTCTTTCAGTGCTGGGGGTGAGAGAATACCTTCAGAAGTGCCTTTCATGAACTGCAAACTGTAATATTTGAGTGTCTTGCATTTGCTGGTTTTAAGGAACATGTTTATGCATGTATCACATTTATTTACATATAAAAATAGAACTCCTTCTATGCAAATAGAATTGCTTGATTCTATTTGTATGTGCATATAGTATGTTGATGGACAGTGCAACAACTGAAGAAATTTGTCATATCATTCTTCAGGCTCTTCAGATTTCCATGAAGAGTCAAAACTATGAGAATAATTGCTTACTTCAGGATACCTCAGACTGTATATTTTGGATTTTTGTTACTTAATTTGTCCTGTCTTTATATTCAGTCTTTAGACTGAATCGTGAGTTAGGATTCATGTGCAAAAGCATCTGCTAGAATTTGTGCTGGTGCTGCATAACGACATATCGGATCATCAACTTATATTTCTTCTGAATATGGTCTTCTACAAGCAGTTTGAGTGATACTGCACAAAAAATAATTGACCAAGATGTGTGAAATTTGAACAGTCACTTTGTCTATGAGAGAGATAACTTTGTTTCCATCAGAGAATACCTTTTTTTTCATTTTGACTATACCCCCAAAATTAACAAGCTCGTTTACTGACCCTATATTTTTTGTCAGTCTGCTTGAAGCATGTCTGGAAAACAAGAATGATTACTTTAAAGCTACAGTCTGTATCTGTGTCTGTAGGAGGAGAAGATGAAGCAAAGATTGATGATGTTCAGTCGCTGGGATCTGGTGCTGGAGAATACGAACCAATCAGTGATGATGAACTGGATGAAATTCTGGCAGGTGATGCTGAAAAGAGGGAGGATCAACAAGAGGATGAGAAGATGCCTGGTAAAAGTATAACAAAACCCCTTTACGTTTATTTGAATATAAAGATGAGATCAGTTTGCATGTAAAAGTTCCTTTGTACCATTTCAAAATGTTTTGCAATGTACAGTAGTTCTGAATTCAGTGCACTGTTTTTGTGCTCCTCGGTATTTCTCCTATTTTCTGTAATGGTCGGGTATGCCTGTGAAGTATGGAGGTAACTAAGAAGTCACGGGAACTTCATTTTGAAGTAATACTTATTACGTTGTTTATAGCTAGAAGCAGCAGCTTTGGTTTTATAGATGTTATAAATGAACATAAATGATTACAAATTTTATCTCATTTGGAGGTGATCATTATTTAGAACTGATATTTTTAGGAATAGATTTCTGTCCTTGTTTGAATGCTTCCTAAATGCACTGGGAAACATGGAATCCTCTAGTTGTCCTAAGTTCAGTTAGGTCACCAGGGCTATATGATCAGTGTTCATATTTTATGCAATAAATATGCACCCACAGTTGTATGGTTATTCAATAATTAATACATGTAATTTCTTTGAAAACAGCAGCATCCAGAGTTGAATTACTTGCTTTTTAAGCATTTAATTTGGATCTATCATAGCACGTTAGTGGTACTGTGTCTTCTGTGAATGCCCAAGTGAGTGATCCATCCAAATCTGCCAGCTAGGCAGGGTCCGAGCAGCCTTTTAAAAAGTGTTATGATCAAAGTGAAGCAGGATGTTGTTTATTTTAATCCAAGAAGCTTTATATTTTTAAGGAACAATATGCTCCTTTTCACCACCAATCTAAGTGAGTTGGAACATTCTTATCTGAAGTGCCCGAGGAACTGTCTTTGAGAACTGCAGAGCAATGTTCATCTAACACGTTGCTTTTAGGAGACAGGGATGTCTACAGCGTGTGAAATTAATCAGCTCTGGTAGGGGGTGATGACGTGGTAACTGATTTTCCGTCAATGTTTTCGCAGATCCTGTGGATGTTATTGATGTTGATTGGTCCAGTCTTATGCCAAAGCAGCCAAAAGAACCACGGGAGGCTGGGGCTGCGCTCTTAAAATTCACACCAGGTGCCGTTATGTTGAGAGTTGGCATTTCCAAGCGATTGGCGGGACCAGAGCTCTTCACCAAAATTAAGGAGACTTGCCAGAGAGTATTAGAAAAACCTAAAGGTAATTGCTTCTGCAGGGTTTAAACTGTCTTTCTGTTCTTAAAAAAAGATACTTAATGAAACATGTTCTAGTTCATTATTCGAGGTTTCCAGGCCACAGGAAGTGTATACTGAGCATTGTGTAAAAATGTCATGAATCTAATACAGCTGTATATCAATCAGATTAGTGTTTTAATTCCAGCAGTGTTGAAGAGGTCTTAAATAACTGCCTAAACAACATTTTTTGTCATAGTGGGATATTATTTTGTGAGACCATCGTGAATTAATGCCTGGCCTGAAGTGCGTTGGCAACATTTGGAGAGGTAATGATCTTCTGCAGTGAATCAGTGGTAACTGTGTGAGGGGAAAAATAGGATTTCATATTTTCTCTGAAGATTCTCTTACCTGCTTTCCGAAGATCTTCTCCAGAATGCATAGGTACGAGTTTTTGGTTCAGAATGAAGAACTCAGTGAAATTTGTGTCTTACGTAGTAGAAGCGAGAAATTAAATGAATAGTACTCAGGTCTAGCATTGAGTCAAAGTACGTGGGCATAAGACGTGCATGATGGATGGAACGGGCAAGAACTAAACCAGTAGTATTCACTGCAGCTGTGTAGGGGAAGTAGGGCTTTTGTGTGAGAGAGAGTACTGATTTTCTCTTTGGCATCCCAGGAACCAGCTGAGCTTCTTGCAAAAATTTACTTGTAAATAGTTTCTGTTGAGTCCTCGGTCTTAGGGAATAGGTTTTTATTTTAATTCTGTAAATTCTAGTTCTTGACTTGAAACCGTAGAATACCCTGAGTTGGAGGGGGCCACAAGGATCATCAAGCCCAAACCATATTTCCAAGAGCGTTGGCCAAACACCCTGCGACAGTACTCTAGTTCTCTGCAACATTACTCTTTGTGTAGTTGTCTTGTTAGCCTCACAGTCTTGGGTAAGATTGGCTTCAAACAGGAGAGAGGGGAAAAAAAAGTGAACTTGCTTCTCCGAGCCCTGTTAATCTCCATGAATTTCACTGCTTGCTTGAGCCATTAAAAAATGTATAACCGTTAATCACGGTCAGTAGCTACTGCTCCTACATTGCATAGAATTGGGCTTTATAAGAAGACATTTTAAATGCCTCATATATAGCATAATTTGAGGTGTGTGCTTGGTATTAGTGACTATTTTGCGGTGGACACTTAGTTATTTCTATGCAGTATTAGCATTTTTCTAGCTTAAAAGAAAATCATAGCTCTTACGTTTAGGAATTTTAGTAACTGATGTAATTGATAACACTATCGTATCTTCCTGAGTATGCAAACTGTCTGACATAGTAAAGGTATGAACTGTGTCTTTCTCTGTTAAGCTTTAATTTTGCTGCATACTTCAACAGGAACTGCAGTGCAGAATCCACCTGGCTATGTAATATACTGCCTGAAATAACCTCAGCAGTCTTTGCATGCTTCTCTAGAAATAACAAAGCCCAGGGGAGTGGTGATAGTAGGAGGCTCTGTAGCACTGCCTCTGGCTTGTCTCAAGTGTGCTCAGAGGGGACTCAGGAGAATTTTGCTCTGGAGAGGAAAAAAGGTTAAATGCCTCTGTTAATTTCTCTTTAGAGTGTTCAGTCTCTCACTCATCAAAGTTACTACATGTGGAAGTGCCAGTATGCTTTCAAGCGCGTGCATTTTCTCGGTAATCTGCTAGGTGACATGTTTCTTTGTATAGTGATGACACAGCCACAACGTGGGTATTCTAAAGTAAGGCACAAATTCTGGTGCCCTGAAAAGTGAAGACATTGTGCTAGGCATTCAGTGTGTGTTACAGTGTGAATGCAGTGTTTTCATCCTGGATTTCTTCGTGGTCCTATAATGTCTTTGTTTCCCCGTTTTATTCCTGATTCTGCTGTTCACTTTTTTCTTCTTATTTATGGATGAATAGTTCCTGGTAATACTCTGAAATGCAGAAAAAAAGGTGCTGGCTTGTTACTGGGATTTTTGTTTGCATTCATTTTCTTTGGAAAGGAGAATCTGTAGTATGTGATGGAATTGAGATTTATATCTGACTTTCTCCTCACCTGTTGTATGCAGTTGAGCATGAGCATCAAACAGTATTTTGTTTTCAGATATGCTTAGCCCCTGGCACCTAGGCAGATCCTAGAAGCAGTTTCAGTTAGCTTTGAAGTGGCCTTTTTGTGTCTCACTTGTGGTGCTGGTTGTCTGTTGGGGTTGTCTTGATAACTTCAGTGCAGTTCTTTAACCTGTCCTTGATACCTTGTAACTTTTTTTGGTTTCTTTTCACCTTCTTTGAAAACTAATCATACTCAGCTCCATCGCAACTTCAGTGGTTTAAAACAGTGTCCTTGCTCTCTCTTGGGTGCGTTCTGCCAAACTATAGCAGTAGTCTTTGCTTTTAACTGCTAAATTTTCCCCAGGTTTGCTGGTGTCTGCAGTTATGCATTCAATTCCCTGCTAAAAAAACTCGTGCTGTATTAAATACAGAAGATTGGACTACTAATTGCATAATTAACCATATTATTTTCTATCACATCGTATCTTCTTATTTATTGTGAGAGGATTGGTTATAAGTCAGTATAGTGCAGTCCAGCCATATGCACTCTTTTGGTCTTTGTCAACATTTTGTAGAAAAGATGTTACAGAACAAGTCTTGCCTCAGGAGCCATCTTGAAAAGCAGCTATGGTTAACGTGTTCTAGCTGCACACTATCTCTTCTGATAAATGTAATAAAGGAGTAGTGTTGCTGCTTTCAGCACCATTAGCTAATGGTTTAAGTGAGCCTTAAGGGAGGGGAGTAGTTCATTAGCATCTGTTCGGTTGTTCTCCTGGTTCACCCACCATGGATAAAAGAGTTATTGTGCATATTTCACTCCTGCTTAGCTGTACAAACCCTGTTTTAACACTGGTACAGTTATCCTACTCTTTGCAGGGAAGTACAACTTTAACCACTTTTTGTTAGCACTAGTAAACACCTTCATACATGTCTGATCATGAATGATAGTCCCTCCTCTGCATCAGAGCTGCCACTTGATTTTTAGGCCTCTTGGTGATTGCTGTCTCAATATTGCTCTCCACGTACAAGTGTACCCATACTTACTTTCAGACGGTGATTAATTTGTTCATTTTTTTCTACAAACTGCAATACCTTCCCCCCGCCTCCCCCCTCCCCAGAGCTTGGTATTGTTTATAAGGCAGAAACACCAACAGTAAAATTTCAAGGGAGTTGTTAAACCTTGTGCAGGATTGTTTTTAACTCCGGTAAATTCATATTGCTGTATATTATTGTTCTCAAATACCGTGCATTTGTTGATCTTTGTAAATGTCATTTCCTTGTAGATGCAGAAAACCTTTTTGAACATGAACTGGGAGCCTTGAACATGGCTGCACTTCTACGGAAAGAAGAGAGAGCGGGTCTGCTCAGTAACCTGGGTCCTTGCTGTAAAGCTCTGTGTTTTAGAAGGGATTCTGCAATTCGTAAGCAGTTAATGAAGAATGAAAAGGCAAGTTGTTCACTTACAGAGCTGGGTTAAAATGTGGAAACAGGCTCTACTATGCAAAACACTTGTCTAGGGTGATAATTTTAGTAGTAATTGTTTGTTCTGGAGCAGATCTAGTCCTTTAAACAATGGAGAACAGACTTAGTGAAATATTGTAGGGTTTTTATGTTTTCATTAAGCTGGGAGATTAATCTAAGATGGAGACTTAAACTATTTATTATTATGGCATATAAATTCTGGAAACACTTTCTGCATTTAGAGAATATGTAATCAAAGTAATTGGTTAAAATACATTTTCAAGGATAATTGTTGAATAATTTTCCTGCTTAAGAGTCCATGTACTTTTATAAGAATTTTAAGATTCTGTTCTTGGAATTTAAAAGAACCTAGATACATTTCTTTTTAAAAGTAAGAGAGATACTTAGCCATGTCTTACACTACAGTAGGCTTTGTATTCTTGCATACTAATAGAAAAATCTTTAGTTCTTGAAGATTTTCTAGTGAATATGTATGATTAAACCTGTATTTATTGAGAATACTTGATGTTAATTTCTCAGCTTGCATGTTAAAAGCCACTATTTTTGTTTTTTATTTTAATTTCAATAGGGCGCAACAAAACAAGCTTACACGAATCCTGCAGCCATGGACAGTGACTTGTTACGGTTGAGTCTACGGTTATTCAAACGCAAGACTGTGTGCCAGCCTCCTGGGCAAGAAAAGACAGAGGATAGTAAAATTCCACAACCAGCTATCCAGCAAGAAGTGTGCGTGTCTTAGAGCAAATGACCACAGCAGTTCTTTCTAGTTGATATCCCAGTGTTGGTACTGTTTAGAACTGGTTGTTTGAAAAGCAGCTGTAGAAGATGGAAGGAAAGACTCTGTTTGTACACAGAAAGGAATTGGGCATTTTGGAAGTGAATAAAAGTGGTAAAAAGTAGACTTCTGTGTGAAGTTCTCTGCAAGTTTTGTAATATGAATCTTACACTAACAAAAACCTGTTTTATGGTGCATCAAGTGTAATAATGTGAAGATGTCTGGTTTTAGCAGTTTATAACTCCAGCTGATATTAAAGTGAAGAAAACTCTGTGTATTTCTTTCCTTGTTATGAATGGGTTTCTCTACCACCACAACAGACCATTCACAGGCGGCGTCTGGAATTTCCGAAGTGGCTTGATTCCTTGAGAGTTTGTCTGCCTGTGCTTTTCAAATCCCTTTCCTTATTGCAGTAGTCTCTGGTGTGGATCTGGATTCAGACAAAGCTCTAGGTCTGTATCTTTAGCACAGGTTTCCTCTGGTAATTTCTGGATGTAAAAATCTGGTATGATGGAAAGAAAAACCTTCCAGGAAGAGATTTCTGACCAGTTTTAGAGGTCCGTGTTTATGTGACTCACTGCGTTTTGGAAATGCCTGCTGCTTACAAAGGAACACTGGTGCACGTTTTACATTCTGTATGTATCAGGACAGATCAATTTCCTGCAGTAGCCTGAGGGTGTTTCACACTTGGTAAGTTTTCAGATGTTGGCAGTAAAGGCAGTGAGCAGTTGTGTTTTATTGGGTGTTACAGGTTCAGGGGCCTGATTGGAGACTCATCAAGCCTAGGCTCAGTTTTGCAAGAATTGTTTTCAGTTTGAAAAGCGAATCTCTAGTGGGATCTTTGGATTATGCCAGTCAGGTATCTTTAGGCCGTTTGTGGAAAGCCTCCATGTGAAACTGAGGCTTCTGAAACGTTAAATTAAGTCTGTGTACACCTTGGTACTTGTCCCAGGTTTAAACCTGAACTGTTGCGTTGAAGTCTGCTCACACAGGGTGAGAAAGAAATCCAGAGCTTAAACCTCACATTGGCGTGCTGCAAAGCAACTTGTTTTCACTGTTCTCATACAGGTTAAAAATTAGCTACGAGCCACTAGTCTTTTTGATGGTTGGCTGATACTAGTTTATCCTTTTTCTCTGCTTGGAACCAACACAGTGAGGGGGATGTTGTCTATGTGTAGTTCAGCGTGATGGGCTTATCTAGCATCTGCCTGGTGCTTAGGGTTGTGTTGGCTTCAAGCAAACGCCCAAATACAAATTCCAGTTCAGTTCAAATTAAATTTTTAGCACATTAATGCAAAGCTTTCTTACCTGTAATGCTTTCCTATAATGCCTCTTACTTCAGTGACATGTTGCTATTCTACATTGAAATAGTTGTTATTAAAGAATATGCGAGGGTTTTTATTTACATCGTATAAGTGCCCACACAATATATGTGCCTGTTTCAAATATGAAAGATGCGAGAAGTTTCTACTATTGGTTCGATTCTTATTAAACTAAGTGATCCAGGCAAAACTTAATCTTCCTAGTTTTTTCACTTGTTGAATCTTTTTAAGGGACTTGATGGCTGTTTTTAATGTCATTGGAGCTTCTAATAATACATGCTTTAAAAAGAACTATGTGTTCTTAAGCGCACTGATGTCTTAAACAGAGCAAGAGTTAACAAACCTATTCAGCATTTAAATTCATCCTCACCTATTTTATAGCTACAATAATGCTGCCTTTAAGTTGAAAGTATTAGATCATTGCTTCCAATTACATTCAAGCCTATTTTAATCATTTCTAAAAGACATAAAAATGTTTGATAGCTGGAAACAGCCTTGTCTAAGACTGCAGTACACAAAATAGATTCACTGTTGGGTATTTAATTACACTCTGCTTACTTTAAACACTTTTCCTATAAAACAGTCAGAGTGTATATATGCACTTAGTTTGCAGAAGACTACTTCACACTGCCCTAGAAAAAGCAAAATGAGGTAGGCTTGGTGGGCTAGTGTGAGTATCTTGTGAAGTCACTGTCGCATTGAAACTCAAATCCAATGCTGACCTGTGCCATCATTTATTGGAATGGTACAAAAAAAAAAAAAAAAAAGGTGCTAAATTGCCCCCTTAGACCCTTTTGATTTGATCTGCAGTGCTCTGTAGTGATTGCAGTCCACATTTCATTTCAAGGCTCTAGGCATGGTCCACAGGCACCTGCAACGCTTTGGGCAGCAGCGAGGGCAAGGCTGCACGTGTGTCTCAGCATCCCTTGGGTGCTCCAGCTGCAAGCCTGAAAACGCAGAGAAGCCTCTATTGCTACACCATTTCTCCTTGATAAATCGGATTTAAGCAGCCCTGAGGTGCAGGCCAGCGTGTGGGGATGCAGAACAAGCTGCTGGGTGAGCTGGTGGGACGAGGCAGGCTTTCACCCAGGCGAAGCACCGTGCCCAGCTCTCACAGCCAGGACAAATTCCCAGGCAGGGCAGGTTTTTAGAGCTTCAAGGCACAAATGGGGCTGGTGCCTGTATATTGGGATGCTGTCGAGGTTGTCATCTCTGTTGGGCCATCTGTACAGTGTCCTCAAGACAGAGTTTAGATGATTTTACTCAATAAAGGCTTTTGTTTGAATAGCCTTTATGCAGTTGTGGTCTCCCCTCCGTGCTGTAGCGATGTCCTTCAGTAGGGCAGGGGGCTGGAGCTGCCATTGTAACAGCTGCTGCCTGCTTACTGAGTTCAGCAGCCCCTGTTTTGTAGTAACAAAGTCTGCTTTTAAAGGGTATTTGTATAAAATGGGTGCTTCTTTCTATATTTTATATTGCTGCAAAGGGAAAGTGCGGGGAGACAGAAAACCAAATGCTTGATCTTCGTGTACACATGCCAAGGTTTTGTGGGCAGTGTGGAAGAGGAACCTTTTTAGGTACAATTTCAGGAAACAGTTTGAGATTGGCAAAGGTGCTGTTACCATAATAAGGAAAAAAATACGAACATAAACCCAGAAGGCAAAGCAATGTAGCCAAGCATCAAGATGCAAGGGGTTTCTTTTGGCAAACTGACCTACAGGATTTGGAAGTTTGTCTCCATCAAAACCGATAAAGAAGTCCAAACTGGACTGTGCAGGAGAGGGAAGTGTTAAAATGGCATTCAGAGAGCAAGTAACTAAATGTTTTGGGAAGAAGGCAGTGCTGTACAGGAACAGCCAGTTTCATTGCTTCTGCCCTATCGGTAAGAGATCGAAGAGAGAAAATACGTGTATGCTGGGCAAGTTTAATTTCTTGCTATCAGCAGTCATTATCAGGGATGTGCCTACCCCAGACTGGCTTTTTCCTGAGTAATGAAGTTGAGGTGTTTTGATTTTGAAAGACAGAAGTGTTGGAAGGTGTGCTAGGACAAGCTGCTGAGGTACAAAGCAATGGGTTGCCAGATTTTAAGGGGGCATTCACATGGGAAAGGATTATGTTGGTTGCGAATACAGTTCCTAAACAAGGGATTGTTGGAATAACAGGTATTGGATGTGGATTTTAAGAAAGCTTATGGGTTTGGTGGGAATGAAAACCCTTTTAATTTACTTTAGGATTAGACTTGCTGTTTGAACCTATTAGAGAGTGCTTGGGGCACAGTATGGAAAGTACCTGAGCGAGGGAGTAGTAGAAATTGAACGGAGTTGAGTAGTGTTGGTTGTCAGCCTGGGAGTGTGAGGTCTCCCTTCTGCTACAAGCCAGGAGCTCGGCCGGAATGATGGAGAGAGGAAGGTCTTGGTGTGCTAACTGTGCAGGATGGACTGGTGGGATATGGACTGGGAATAGCCCTGGGGAAAGGTCCAGGTGGGTGTTTCCAGCAGAATAAGAGTGGTTTTAGTACTGTATTTAGTACCTGTGGCTTCTCATCAGTCTGTCCTGGTCTGCTCAGCTCTGCTTTCAGAAGCTGGATCCTAACTACAGACACAGGGAGCCCTAAAAGTGAAGAGGAGCATGGAATATGCTTGCTGTCTTCAGGGACAACCTGCTGCAGGTGGCCCCATTTGACCAAGGGTTGGAGCAGGTGATCTCTGCAGCTCCCTTCCAGCCACGGCCCTGCTGTGGTTCTGTGAAAAGAACTGGAAAAGTGAGAAATAAGGAGAAAAACCTGAAGAACATGAACCTAAGTTGCCCATATCTGCCTTTAAGATGGAAGCTGGAAACCCCCAAAGGACCCCATAGGTGCATGCATGATTTACCTTCTTCCCGAGCTGCAAAGTTGCTTTGTGTCAGCGTGAAACGAACCTGTGGTTGCCACGGTCTTGGACAAGCATTCCTCTGTCTGCTTCTTGCGGGCTCCCAAAAAATGTATCAGCAAGAGGCTGCAGAGAGCTTTGGCATGTCTTGCACAAGGTTACTAGGAGAAATTAAGCTGTAGTGGGTGAAGGGTAATTTTTAATTCATGTCAGGGAAACAGAAGGTAAAACAGAGGATTAGATGATAGAGTCTCATCACTGTACAACCAGCTCACAGCGGGTGACCTCCGAGTGCATTTTCAGTTTTGGGAAAGAGTTGACAGAGGGAGGATGGGAAAAGCTGGCAAATCGTAGTTAAAATGGGAGAAAAACACAAGGAGCTTCGTTTGGTGCCATGTGGCCTGTTCATTTGGCTCCTCTCAGATCCTTCTGCCAGTCAGCATCACGATGTGCAAATTGACACGTCGCTAAAGGGGAAGATCTGATCAACTTCCATACCTCACGCTGCCCGAGGTTAGCAAGATCCGTGCCAGGAGGAAACCTACAGTTCACAGAAAACCTCAGTCTGGCGTAAAGAGAAACGTGTAAAGCCAAAAATAGAAAAATACACAGAAAAAAACAATGTATGCTAAGGTAGAAAAAAGCTATATGGATAGGTTCATAGTTCAAGAAAGCTTATTGCAAAACAGCTGAGAAATCGGAAGATCTCATATCAAAGTTATTAAAATTCTTGGGACTTAAGAAGAGATAGGAGTAATAGCTAGATAGGATATGATAAATAGATAGATAGGATATGATTAAAATGTATGAAACAGTGGACCAGAAAAAGTAGGATGGATACTGTTTTCCTGCTCCGTGTGACAGAGCTGTATTCACTAAAATTAAAAGCTGGCAGACCTGAATAATAAAACAGAAATTCTCCTTTTCCTTATGGTACCTAATCAGACTTATAAATCAGTGCTGGAGGAGGCTGCAGAAACTTAGCAAGGTTTCCAAAGGGACTGAGCATGCTCTAAGTACATGGGGTTGTTCCAGGGAGGTAAACTGACAGTGTCTAAACCCGCTGACTGTCTGTGTTTGTACACATGGGGAAGGTTCTGGGCATTGCAAACTCGTGGTACTCAAAGCCACGTTTGATGGCTTTTGAATATTCCTTTGAGCTATCTGGCTAGGACCAATGTAAGAGACATACAAACTGACAGCCAACACGCCTGACTGCGGCATAGTTCCTGCATGATCTGATTTTTAAATTTATTTTTTTTTCTTTATTCAAAAGGCTTCCTTGCCAACTTACCGAAGAGCGAGTTGCCCAAATAATAAATGCGCTGTTAAATTCACACTTAGCAGTGTGTGTTCTGCTCTCTGCTTCCCCTAAAGAGTGGTACCCCTCTTTGCAAGTCTCATCTGATGCATGAACTGTCAAAACATAAATGGGCAACTGTGACTTCTCCGCTGTCTGCTCTGGAATGATAGCATAATCTGTTTGCTGTATTCATCCCTTCAATTTACATTTTTATTGCTATAAGCTAAACCACTTTTTTTTTTTTTTTTTTGGGTGCACAAATTATAAAGACCGCCTCACTTATTCATCAGTAGCCTCTAATGCGTGTGTGGTGTGTGATGCATGGTCCTAGCTTGTTGTTTGATGTGGTTAACGCCGCATTCATAACCATGCATAAAAAATAGAGGGTGCCATCCGATGACATCTTAACATAAATCAGGGCTCCCTCCGACCCAGGTGGAAGCATGGAATCCCATTAGAACTGAAGCTTAAAAAAAGGGGGGTGATTAACACCACTTTTAAAGCGTTTCCAAATGTGTGAACTGTTCTGTTATGCCCGTTGTACGCGTTTGGATGGGCACACGAGCACTTTCCTGGAAGGCAGCCCCATGGCATTGCCACGTATGTGGAAATGTCATCGCAGGAGAGCTGCAAAACCACAAGGTCTGCTCACAGGAAAACGCTCGAGCTAGAGTCCCACTTCAACACCTTTATAGCAAAAGCAATTTAATACTGCTCATATACCATAGTAGCATAAAATGGTCTGATTTTACATAAAGTTGCTGAAGCCTATAATAAAATTTGCTGTGTCGTTAATGAATAAGGCAAGTGGATGGAGAAATTTGGAATTAGAGATATTTTTTTTCCTTCTGGCAACAGGCGTATATCAGTTCTGGCCGTTCACATCTGGATAGAAAGGAACAACTGCATTTATGGATGGGAGATTCAACTCTAATTTTCACCTGTATAAACCAACGTGAACTGTGAAGAGAAAGACATGATTAAATTGATATACTCCCAAAGTGGTAAATCCAGTATCTGGAAAGATGTTTTCCTTCCCTGCTTGCTTCTGAACCGTAGAAATTGGTTTTCAGCTCTTCATACGGGAACAGAGGAGGATTTATCAGATGCTGGGTTTGGTGTGTTTTGTCACACTCGGAAATATTTTGTATTGTCTAGAAGCACCTAATCACTGTTGTGATTACTTGTGCATTAATAAGGTGGTAGTTTCCGTGTTCTTTTCCCTGATGGTTATCGAAATAGCTGTCTCTGGTTTTACTACAGTTTGCAGTGAGTAATTTGTCCACTCTGGCCACAGGACAGAGCAGAAAGTGGGCATTTACAGGCCTTAGAGTGTGGTGGGCTCAGCATGAAAGCACGAGCTCTGCAGCTCCAGGTGAAATATTTTATCTTGAGACATTGCAATGGAGCGTAATTTGATATATTTTGGCACCGTCCCATAAAGGGATGGAGGGAAAATCAATGTAAACCTAAACTAAATTGAATTGTTGGTTTGTTCCCCTCTCCCTTCTGCAAGACTCAAGTAGCTTTGCAATTCATCACATGCTCCTGATCAAGAGCTGGGGAGGGTTTTCCAGCCTTACAAAAATTAAATTGTAGGTAGCTTTTGACCTGGGTAAGTGGCGGGCAGAGCAATGTGTGGTCGGGTCGTAATGATTTATTAGCTGTGCCCCCAGCCTGCTCCGTCCCTCGGCTGCTGGTGAGCAGCTCCACATGGGCTTGCTGGGATGCAGGGTGAAAGGAATCTCACAGAAGTTTCATCTGATGGAAGTGGGAAGCTGTTTTAAGTTAAAAAAAAAAAAAAAGAAAAAAAAAAAAAGAAAAAAAGAAAAAAAGCCAACAGAAGTCTTAGATACATTTAAAAGTACATTTTGATGAATATTGCAAAGGCCATTGCAGAGATGTAGTTGCTTTAAACGTGGCCTCCTTTCTAATTGTCTTAGACCCCCTCTGGTTAAATGGCTGGCTTTCTAGCTCCATGGTGAAATCTGCCTTCTGTTGGTAACTCTTTATGAACAGTGCTCCTGCTACAAATCCTGAAGTACAATTTATATTAGCAATAAAACCTTTAGCAATTGCTAGAAGAGTTAACCACCTCGCTCAAACGTTCCCCATCTCAGATCTAGCCTTAGGAAGTTAACTAACAAACATATTATTAACCACTGATGAGGAGCTGCTTGGAAAAAGAGATTATTGCTTAATTAATCTTTGTACTGAGCTAATAAGAGTGTTAAATGGGCTTCTCTGTTGCATTGGGTTGTTAATACAGATTGCAAGTTCCCTCGAGGGAAATCTGAGACCCATACGACATTAAAGTTAGCCATCCGACAAAGAAGATCTTCTTGGCATTAAAAATAAGAAAGCCAAGCACCTTCCTCAATAGTGTCACAAGATTGAGTGGCTGTGCATCTGAGTGAGCGTGTGTGTGTGTGTGTGTGTGTGAATTACCGCGCTCTTTCTTCTTCTGGTGCGGAAGCTCTACCGAAAGTCTGATTTAGATTCAGTGCTTTTCGTCGCTCTTCTGGTGCAGCATAAATTAAAGTCATCGTACTTATCTACAGTGAGCAGGTTCCAGTGATCAGAAGGCAGCATCTGAAGCAAACTCTAATGTCATCTGCTTATCATAAAGAGACAAGATCAAAAATCTCTTTGTGTTAATGAGTCAAATAAACCTTCTACTTGATACAAGTCAATGCAACAGGAAAAGGCAGTGTACAGGCTGTCCGTGGGTACCATGGCATTTTTAGCAGGGAGAGCTCAGGTCTTAGCTGTGAAGGAAGGTGCCCATAGTTAACACAAAACCTTTGTTTTGAAAGGAATTAAAATTCCCTGTGTGAGAAGTTATCTACTGTCTTCAACTGCCTTTCAACATGCGTGCTTCTTCTTTTTGGAGAACAGAGAGATTCTCTAACAAAGGTTGGAAGGGATAATTCACCCTTGAATGTCTGGTGTTAGTAAATAAGGAGGGATGCTGGTCTATCACCACAGTCACTTCCACTCCTGTCCTTGTCCCTCATGAAACCAGCTTCCTTTCTTACACCTGAGGTGCCTACTCTGTATCCCATGATCTGGATATCATAAACAATGCGTGATTACACTTATTTTGTATTAAACAATCTCTCAAAAAGACTAGGGACAGCATTTATGACATGAAAGCGGCAATATGATAAAATGCATTTGTGCATACCCATATTTTTGATGTTAGGGTTTTATTTTGTCTGAATTCTTGGTGGCTTCAGGCATAACACACTGCATCCCATCCTCTCACCGAAAGCTTGGGTGTGTCCAGATGAGGTTCAGTCTTTAACTTAAGGGCTGAGTCCTTTGTGACTAGCACTTGATATCTTACAGGTCTATTTTATGGTCTCTTGCTATGCACACTTGAATATTGATGAGAGTCTTGCACTTATGGGATGTGGTCATAGGACAGATCACCACTCAGTGGTCTGTTGACTGGTTTCTCTGTTGCCCGTCTTGTCTCTAATGCATCACATCAAAGCACCAAGGCAAAGCCTTGTTGTTTAGCATACCCTTGGAGACTTCTAAAAATCGCCTCACTTCATTACTACTGCAAAATGATCAATAAGCTTCACCAAAATTAACTGTACTTTGGACGTTTCCCTTGCCAGATTACTGTGCATTTTTTATTCCTCAAGATTAATGTAGGTTTGTTCCCGGCCAAGATTTTATCGTGGGTGTAGGCACGGCTGTGTAGTCTCTCTGTGCCTGTGGCCTTTATCAGGAACAGGTCTTAGCTGCTAATCGAAAATTGTCTTTGTACAAGCACACACGATTTGTGTTTGGCGAGTATGAGCTGGAATTCATAAATGGGGAGTGATTGATTGGAATAACATACTCCTGTGCTTTTATAAACATTAGGACGAGGGCTGGAATACCTCACTTATGACTGTCAACAGCGTATGTCCACAAATCAGACATGTTTTCCCATCCCTCATTTCCTGCTGACCTTTTAAGGTACTAGCTGAAGCTAATATTATGGATACAACAGCATATTGATTTGATGTATTTGTTACAGATAATTAATATTGCTCTAGTTGGCCATGTTCTCAATTATTACTTCCAGTTGCTTCATAGTTATTAAACTGTCACATTTTCAAGCATAGACAAGTGTCCACGATGATATACAGAGGCTTTTTAAGTGGAAAACTTCTGGGTGCCTTTTTATTACTCAGATCCCCAAGGGATACTGCTGTGGTCATGCTGTCTTCAAATATACATTTGACCTATACTTCATACGCACAGCTAAAGGTTAGAATAAATATGCGTTTTCTCTGCTTATTAAGCGAAACTCGAGACGTTAAGAGCACATGAGAGGAGGCTCTGCTGGTCTCACAAATAACACAGTAAATTGCTCATACTTCTTGCACCTGCCTGTCCTAGCTCCACTCCACTCATCCATGCCTCCGTTTCGCCATACATGCATGCACAGAAATCCATTTGCATGGAAATATGCCTCGACAGTTAAACCTTGGCATTGGAAATCCAGCTTTAATATTGTTGGCAGTGCTCCCTGCCGTGCACCAAGTTTCAGTAAACCCCTCCTCTGTACTGTGTGTTGGAGGCCCCATTGCACATCCTGCATCTTCGAGGCTCTTACTTTCTGCTACACCTCCTTTCATGAGCAACACCAGGTCCCTCTGGCTGCTGCGGTGGCCAGTTGAGTTGCTAAAGTAAGCCAAGGACCTTCTAGATGCAACGCCACTGACTTGCTCGTTTATTGTCCTTAGTAAAATCTCCTTATGAATGCCCCTCTGGTAGTGTTCTTTCTGTATAGATGAGTTAGATCCTAGAGGAGAGTCTAAGGGACAAGGTCAAAACTGCAAAACCCTGTCCAGCTCACCTCACTGTCTTAGGGGTATCTGTGGTCCTGTGCACTGTCAGCTGGCACTGGGGAGTGACTGTGCTTGAAAAGAGAGGAAAAGAAAGCCAAACTGCAAAAACACAGGAAAGAGTTTGAATAAATGTCCCAAAGAAAAGTGAGAAAATGACAGAAACAATACCATTAAATCTCTGTTTGTCAGGTAGTAAAAATCTCCCTTCTGCACATGGAAAAAATACTTTGGTATCCAGGACAGACACAGCTCCCAACAAAGTCATGTTGGAGTCATGGAATTGTCTTTTACATTTCATCCCAAGCAAAAACATACCTTGGCTTTTTACCGAGTGGTCACCAAAAGAGGTCAGGAATCCAGCTAAAGATAATCACCAATAGTACTGTTTGGCTAGGACATGGCTCCCTCTTCCCCTCTCTGCTTTCACACCTATTACTTCCTTTCCTCTCGTAGTCTCTCAGAAGACCCTTTTGTTCCCCACTACAGCCCTTGTCCCCTTCCCCCTTTCCAGTTTAGGTACGTTTCCACCATCACCACGACCTTCACAGCTGATATATGGAGCCTCCCTGAAGGATTGTTCTCTCTGACATTGAGCGTGAGGCTGTGCAATAAAACGAGGAATTAGCAGGCATTTACATTCTGAAGTTAATGATGAGGAGTGTGAGCCTTATGAACATCTGTTTCCACTGTTTTCAAGGGGGCCTTCAATTTACTCCAGGTTCTCATCTATGCAGCTATTACCATTAAACATCAGCTAGTGCTGTCCTGGGTCTGGGGAACAGAGGCTGGGTTGTGGAATAAAAGCTCTAAATCATGGTAGGGTTTGGTTTCATGGGGGGATAGCTGTGACAACCACAGAAGTAATGGAGAACTTCTTTGCAGGTGAGAAGAGAAACGCGAGAAAAGCTATCAGCATGTCCTGGTGCCAGGGGCTGTTCCTCCCCAGGTGCAGGATTTTGTACATCTCTTTGTTGAACTTCATTACATTGCTGTTGGCCCATTTCTTCAGCCTGTTGAAGTCCTCTTTATGGCAGCACAGACACCTGGTCTACCCACTGCTCCTCCCATTTCGCTCACCACACTTGCTGAGGATGCACTCTGTCCCATCTTCCAGGTCACTAATCATAGAATCATAGAATCATAGAATATCCTGAGTTGGAAGGGACCCTTAAGGATCATCAAGTCCAACTCTTGACACCGCACAGGTCTATCCAAAAGTTCAAACCATGTGACTAAGTGCACAGTCCAATCTCTTCTTAAATTCAGTCAGGCTCGGTGCAGTGACCACTTCCCTGGGGAGCCTGTTCCAGTGTGCAACCACTCTCTCAGTGAAGAACCCCCTCCTGATGTCAAGCCTAAATTTCCCCTGCCTTAGCTTAACCCCATTCCCGCGGGTCCTGTCACTGGTGTTAATGGAGAAAAGGTCTCCTGCCTCTCGACACCCCCTTACGAGGAAGTTGTAGACTGTGATGAGGTCTCCTCTCAGCCTCCTCTTCTCCAGGCTGAACAGGCCCAGTGCCCTCAGCCGTTCTTCGTACGTCTTCCCCTCCAGGCCTTTCACCATCTTCGTAGCCCTCCTCTGGACACTCTCCAACAGTTTCACGTCCTTTTTATACTGTGGTGCCCAGAACTGCACATAATCATGATATTAATAGTTTTTGGCCCCAATATTGACCCTTGGGGCATCTACAAACCTGCTGAGGGTGTGGTCAGCTGCATCATCCAGGTCATTAATGAAGAGCTTAGACAGTATTGACCCCAGTATCCAGTGCTTTGACACACCACTTGTAACTTGCCACCAGCAGGAATTTGGGCCCTCCAGGCACATCTGCTTAGCCAGTTTTCAATCCACCTCTCTGTCCATTTACACAGTCTGTACTTCATCAGTCTATGAGGATGTTATTGGAGACAATGTCTATGTCCTTAATAACATAGAGATAAACAACATCTGTTCCTCTTGATCAGGTCAGTCAGTCGCGATTTCACCTTTCATTTAGATCCATGCTGACTACTCCCCATCACCTTTGCTTCCAGAATTAGTTTCCCCACCACCTTTCCAGGGATCAAGGTGAGCTGACTGGACTGTGGTTGTCTATAACTTCCTTGTAGCACTTCTTGGGTTTAGGAATGATATTTACTTCCCACTAGTCCACAGGAACCTCTCCCAGTTGCCATGACCTTTCAAAAACCATTGAGAGTGGCCTCACAATGTCATCGGCCAGTTCTTGTAGCACTCATGGATGCAGCTTGCCTATGTCTAATTCATTTAAGTGTTCCTTAACCTGATCCTCTTTCACTGAAAATCTTGCTTGCTCCAGACTTTCCTTGCTGAGATTGCTGAAGGCAGATCTTACCAGTAAAGACTGCGGAGAAGGCATTGACCACAGCGTTTTTCATGTCCTTCCTCACCAGGACCCCTGTTCCATTCAGCAACAGACCTACATTTACCCCAGTCTTCCTTCTGTTGTTGATGTATCTGCAGAAGCCCTCCTTGCTGTCCTTCATGTCCCTTGTCAGATTCAGCTCCAGGGGGGCTTTGGCTTTCCTAACCCCATTCCTGCATGTTTGGGCAGCATCTTCATATTCCTCTTGGGTGACCTCATCCTGCACCCACCTCTTGTACCCTTCCTTTTGTATTTGGGTAAAATATCGACCCCTCTAATTTTGACTCATAAAAAACAAAGGATGAAAGGATTTAATGCAGAGCAACACACCCAATGTCCTGTGCTGTGTTCAGGTGGCAGAGAGGGTCTTTGGAGAGCAAAATGCCCATAAAAAGGGAAAGAGATGGAAGAGGATGCCTGAGTAAATTACAAAGTGCAGTATAAAGACAAATCTTCTGGAGCCTCTTCCTTTGACTTTCAAAGCCTGGTAATAGGGCATGTTATGCAGAAGTTACACCCTTTCCTGATTTAGTGATGCTGGAAGCAGTCTTCACCTCTGACAGTCCTCCACTTCATTGCCTTTAGTAACATCATGAAGGGTAATGAAGCATTTTAGGTTTCATGTCGAGATGGCCAGTATGGTGAGGGTAGGACACGAGGGCTTTCAGCCTCCTGAGACACCAAGTCCTCATTTTGGTACCATGTTTGAGACCCATCTCTGCTGTGAAGGAGCAGCTGGCATGGACCATTTGGGAAAATGATATCTCTGAGGCTCTGTCTCACCCTTTGATTTGTTGGTCACCAAGAACATGGGCAAGGTTTCAAGACAACTTTGAGTAGGAGCCCAAAGGGGGAAAGGGCTCCCAAAGATTAGCTGGGGGACAGGATCCAGCTGCTGTAGGATTTTTGACTTGGATTATCTGGGAGCTGCCCCCATATTCAGTGACAGCTCCGTAGCCTTTCCCATATTTTCCCTAGTCTTCCCATGAATTCCTACAAACCCATAGGGGGGTTGTAGGTATCTGGGGCTGAGGCATTGCCAGGCAGCAGGTAGAGAGGGTCATCTGAGGGCTGCATTTTAGCTTTCCCCCTCGTCAAAATCTAGGCATAATAACAGCCTTGAGGCCTTTAAAAGCCTGACACGAAAAGCAGCTTTTATTATGCATCACCCTGCTCTCAGTCTTTGAAAAGCAGTGATGCTGGTGCACACCTTAAATTACACATCTGTGACAGCTGGATTCATCACATAGATGTGGAAAGCTTTCTCCTTTCCCCAGATAACAGGGAGAGACAGGAAAATCAACATGTCATGTGAGTGTCTGTTGGTAGTCCAACTGATTTAACAAGCTCTACACTTTTCAGTGTGTGTGTTGGATTAGCTTTGCTTTTAAAAGCAGAAGGGCTCTCAGGCTGCAGCCACTCTCACATCAAGCAACACTCACCACTCCAGTCCCCATCCTCTTCCAAAATCTTTTTGTCTGGCACAGGTTGTCTGATAAAGATTCAGTTCTAAAATGCTGCATCCAAGGTTTCAATAGAGCTTTTATTTATTTATTTTTGTCAATTTCCCTTTTAAAAAAAGGTAACCAAGAAAACACAATTTGCACCCAGGAAGGCTGATTGTGCTAAGTAGTTTAAGTCCATCAAGTTCCCGGTGACACTTTCTGTCTGCGAGGTTCAGATAAAGGCGGGGAGCTAAAGTAGCTTAATGGATTAAAGCAATTGCCTTCACCATCGAGACACCTCTGTGGGAATCCGATTTTGGTGCACAAGTGAAATTTCTCATTTGCTCCAGGTCACCCCGGTTGCCCCAGTGGCCAAGAGCCCCCATGGAGCAGCCGAGGAGTGCCACGACCAGGACGGTTGGAAGCAAGCCCCCAGTCCTGTAGTGCCACAGCCTGTCACATCTCGGGGCTGATGGATGTGTTGACCTGCTGATGCATGTGTCCCTATAAATCAGTCACCTGCCAGATGTCCTCCCCATATGGGATTTCCCCGCTTCTACAAATGTAACCTCCTATGGCACGGAGTAACCATCCCTTGGGGCAGATAGCCCTATCGCCCAGCAGTGGGAAATCCAGCAGTGTTA
The DNA here is from genome assembly GCA_011075105.1 of Heteronetta atricapilla. Classification (NCBI taxonomy): domain Eukaryota; kingdom Metazoa; phylum Chordata; class Aves; order Anseriformes; family Anatidae; genus Heteronetta; species Heteronetta atricapilla. The sequence continues at coordinate 177,218,086 of CM021731.1, read as the reverse complement.
AATCTACCAGGACAAGTCCTGCCAGATTCTCAGTCACTTGGAAAACAGCCCTCAGACTGAGGAGGTGCTAAATGGTTAACCTTTCCATCAGACCACGGACAGGCTCTGGCTGTGAAAACACCAGTAATTTACCTTCCATTAGGATTCTGCAGCTTCTCATCTATTTGAAGGCTGATGGAAATTGTTTTCGAAATAATAAGTCTTTCCCTGTAAAAAATACCATAGGTAATGGAAAGATTAAAACAAAAGTTGAGACAGGACCAATCTATATATTCAATCAATGCTGAATGCTGAATGCAGTCATTCTCTGCTTCTGGACACATGCTACTAGGACCATACCCGAAAGCTCAGGAGAATTTCCAGGAATTGCTGCTATTTTTGTTTTCTTTTCTTTTTTTTTTTTTTTTTTTTTTAGTTCGGCTTTGAGGTCAAGAAGAGAATAATTGAAAGCTATCTAAATGATCTGAGAGATGGGTGGAAAATCTTGCAGAGCACTCACGACTTTTCATTTACAATCTTAGAGCCACTTCCAAGGAAGCATCACAGTCTTGGGGCAATTCCTTTCACTTTCCAAGGTGGCTACAGAAAATGTAAAGGATCTGCTTGTTTCTGTGTGTAGCTGAAGCTCATCACTCCTCCTTTCCCAAGACATCCCAGAGGGTCACCTCTTCATTACTGTCTTCTCCAAGGTGGAATATTACAATTTTTTCTGGGCCGGTGGTGGTACACCACAATTTTCATAAAAAGAACATTTCTCCAGGGTAGACAGGTTTTGGAAGAAGCCAGGCTGGGTCTAGCCAGGATATACCCCAGTTTTGCAATTTTTTTCCCCCCACATGGTGTCTAGAAACACAGGCGAGGGAACAGGAACCAGTTTCTAAGCCCTGCAGGTGGAGGCTGATCCCACGCTACTGGTCAAAAATCCTGTGAAATGTATCAAGGCCAGCGCTGCACAGGAGTGATGCATCTGTGTGTCGGAGGAGAGAGACAGAGATACCACTTAATGCCAGATTAACCCAACACGATTTAATAACAAAGAGCAAAGGAACATAGCTGTCATTTACCATTGGCTTTAAAATGCTTTGTGTTAACTGTATTTACTCCTCCATCCGATGTAAGCTCTGTTTAAACCCTCTTGGCATGTTCTCTCTGTTGGCATTTCCTACAGATCCCTGCTTCACTCCCCTCTCTCCTGGGCTTTTCCTGCCCCAACTTTGACTGAAGTGTGACGGGAGCAGAAAAATGGCCCCAAAACTGCTGCATGGGTGTTCATCTCTCTCCCCTCCCTTTGTTCTGTTAAGAATCTGGAGGACTGACCTTGACACAGGGCACCAAGTCACGTCCTCTGCCCAGCGCCACACGGGATAACGGTGGCTTTCTCTCATAATGAAGTAGGAGGGAGACCGCTCTGCAGGCTTAACCAAAAGGAAACTTCTCCTTGCCCATAAAGTGAGCAGACCAGATGGGAAAGTGTTCCTGGGTCCCATCTGCAGAGATTTTTCTAGATTGCAGCCAGAGGTGACGGACAGATTGATTTTTTTCCTCCACAGAATTAGGGAGTTTCACTGTCTGTGCTGATGTTGTACAGGTTTCTCATTGAGAAAACCAGAGCCTGAGAAATAGAAACAAAGATTTTCAGATCACAAAAAAAATCATTGACAATAGCATGTAGTTGAAATTTTTATTGAGTGGAAATGCTGTTTTTCATTGGAAAATATCAGGGACAATTTTCTTCTCCACTCTAGCGGATCGAGTCGCACCTGAGCTTGAGCTCCTTTTTCACGTGGCTTTTTTTCTGTTGATTTTACCTCCTCTTCCCCAGGATGCTCCTGTCCCATGAAGGCTGATAATGCCATGATGGAATAGGCAGCAAGGGTGCTCACAGCACTTTTAGTGCACAGGGAGAGGTGTTCAGACAGCCCAGAGAATGGTGGCATTTCATGGTTCCCTGGTGTTGGGATGAAACCACCTGAACGATTCCTCATCTACTTCTTCGGTCTGAAGTGGAGAGTGACCCAAATGACTGCAGGGAGCAGTGAGGTTTCTTCCAGGCTATCTTCCAGGCACCACCCAGGTTCTGCAAGCAGCAATAGCTCACGTACTCACCACCAAACTGCCCCCGTGCCCTCTTTGTCCCATGCTCTGTCACTTAAAGAGCACTGGGACCTTCATCTGAAGTGCCATGGCAGTATGGCTAGGGTACAGGTGGCTGCCTTACTCCTACCTCATTAATTAAGATCTAATGAAATTTTGTTTGCCACAGACAGCCACAGATTATTGCTAATTTACCTTACAAAATACAAATAGGCTGGCAGGCAGAGGGTTAAGAGAAAGCAGACTAAGTACTTGTAAATTGATGTAGTGGCCTGAGGGTATCTCTGCTGGTAATAAAGTGCATCTCATAAACAGATCTGACTCCGTGCTATAGGCCAGCAAAGCAAAGTGGAGTGGATCTGTCCCAAATTAACTGTGAATGAGACTGACACTCTAACACAAATCAAATGCCCCGAGGGCTCTGCTTACATTAATTACGAAGCCTTAGAAAACGATCTAGAAGGGTTTCCTCTTCTCCAGGAGAAGCTAATTGAAGGGATCCAAAAACAGTGAAAAGTGCAGTGTTGTAAGAAACAAAAACCATTTAAATCCTCTTTGTTCATGCTTTCTCATGATGCACACCAGCAATATTAAAAATCACTGCTAAGTGTGAATTCATCTGGGGGCTGTTCTCTTCCTTCACCACTCTTCCTGTCCTGACCTTCAAGGTCCATCCGGAGCCAGAATGTGTTCTTTTTCTTTTTCTTTTCTTTCTCTCTTTCTTTCTTTCTTTCTTTCTTTCTTTCTTTCTTCCTTCCTTCCTTCCTTCCTTCCTTCCTTCCTTCCTTCCTTCCTTCCTTCCTTCCTTTCTTTCTTTCTTTCTTTCTTTCTTTCTTTCTTTCTTTCTTTCTTTCTTTCTTTCTTTTTTAAAGGAAATGAATTTGGTAGCTGGGACAATGGGAAGGGTGAGGGGTCATGACTCTGTCCCACACTGGTGGTGAGGGGGTGCCAGCATCACAGGGACAGCACAACCGTGTATGGCTGTGTTAAAAACTGACCACAAGAAGGGTGGCAAAATGGGAAACAGACTGGAGAAGTCCCTTGCTATCATCTCAAAAGGTATAAAGCTGGGATAGATTAAAAAAGCCAAGAAAAGCCTGACAGCAATCCCAGCAGCCTGCCCTCTACAGCTGGGATACAGATGATTTTCTAGTGTAGCTATTTTTTCCCACGACATGGCATGATGGATGTCCTTTGGGATGGCTCTGAACCCACACACCCGGCAGTACAGAGGGATGAGCCAGCGGGGTTCTTCCAGATGATGAAGGTGAGAGAGCTCTGCCAAGGCACGGCGTCTGGTCCTGCTCCTCCGCCTCTGCCTGCCTGTGTTTAATCCTGCAAGACCTTACGCAGAGGAGTAACAGCTCAGTGCTTTGATTTACACACAGCTGCACGGACTTGCCAGATTCCTCCGAGCTGGCTTGACGACAACATTTAATGTTTTACATGCTAAGCCATGTGTGAATATTAACCACTTTGGAACATCTCCCCTTCAGCAGGCAGAAATGTCAACGAGGTGGCAACCCATGGACTTCACACCCAGGGACTGAATGAGCTTCGGAGCCAAAAATGTCACCCCAAAAATAAAAATCCTGATCTGAACTCCAGGATGGCAAGTTGTCACTCTTTGTCCTTTCTTGTGATGGGCTCTCGAGGAGCCACGTGATGGCTCGTCATGCGCTTTGGTTCACCAAGCCACCGCACCAGCAGCAGAGGGTGGCTCTGTGCTGTCTCCTCCAGCTCTTGCATTTCTAATTCAATTCCAAAAACAAAGGATGGCATCTATTCTTTATGCTTTGTTAAGTAGCCTGTTAGGATTTTTATGATTCGACTAATATTTGTGTAGGCTCTTTTCATTGTAAGCATCAATCCAATGGTGACATTAAATAAAAAGTGCAGTCTCTTTATTGATTTTCTCTTAGTTAAAAACAAACATGTCATATATAATCGAGATGTACGCTGCCTGCAGACCGTAGAGGGCACATTTATAAAACCATCGAAAGAAATAATTAAACAGAATATATCACAGCCACCTTTCCAAATCATTTGAACAGGGATGTTACAAACATAAAACGCTGATAGTCCTTCTGGCAAACTTTTAATACAATCATTTGGTTTGCACTTTAAATGTCTGGCATATTTTAACCCTGGAGATAAATTAATCTCAGTAGGATTGCCGAGTAATTAAGAAAAGTATCTCTGATGGGCTTGCTTCATACAGAGAGGTGAAATAACATGGGGTTATTCATTTGATGATTTGATATCTTTACATTAAAAGGAAAAAAAAGGCAAACCCCGAGGCATGCCATTGTCGCACAGAAATTGCTTTCAAACAAGTTGGGTTTTCAGTGTTGGGTGTATCACGGTTTTATAAATTGCCATTTAAAATGTAAAATACCCTGCATCCTGGCATGAAGTCTCTGGAGACCCCCCAGAGATGGATGGTCTTTGATGTTTTGTGTTGAGCTATCTGTATGCTCAGTTTTACTGGACACTGAAGGCTCTGATTTTGGGGGGGTAAAAAAATGCCAAATCGAAATTGAAATACTGAGTCCTACCCCCGGCCCCCCCTCACCCCCCCCCCCCCCCCCACAAAAAAAAAAAAAAAAAAAAAAAAAGAAATCAAACCTTGAATTACTGCCTGACTCTGTGATGGGCCATGATCACTGCATGTGAGCAACACATGCAGTCACATGCAGTTTTAGTCCCAGTGCTGTTACACGCACATCACTCCGGGAACTCTTCCTAAGCTGTTATTGCTATCAGGGGGATGCTTTCATAGCAAGGCATTTAATTCATTTCAGACATTTTTAGTTGGACTTGATGATCTTCATCATAGCATAGGTCCAGTTGGAAGGGACCTATGCTATGCTATGCTATGCTATGCTATGCTATGCTATGCTATGCTATCCTATCCTATCCTATCCTATCCTATCCTATCCTATCCTACTCCAAATAGTTGGTTTGCTGGAAATCCTCCTGAAGAGCAGGCTCTGGGAGTTTCCACTTCAGCAGCAAGCACCAGAGCTAAATCCCAGGCAAGGAGAAGTAGTGTTGATCTCCGCTGGCTGTGCTGATTTCAGGCTCTGCTTGCTTCTGGAGGGTTGGCTCTAGCACAGGATATAAAACATAGTCCTAGTTGAGATTTGAGACAATGATATGGCTCTTGGTTCCAACTTGAGTCCTCCAGCACAAAAAGGATGCCAGGAAGTAGTAGGTGGATGTATCTGTTATGAGAAAACCCATCTCATTATGAAAATAGTTATTCTCTGGAAAACAGACATGAAATTAAGACATTAGGCAATTAGGACAGTCCCTTTATATGATTATTTCCAAATAAAACACAGTGTTATTGCTGGCTGAGCAGCTGGCTGTATGAACAGCCCCTCTGACAGCAGTGTCTGAGAGCAGGGGTCAGAAGCTCCTGTTAATTGGCTATATAAATAAAATTAATTTAGTTAAATTTACAAAGAAAGGAAGAAAAAGCAATAAGGTCTGTTCCTGTGGCCTGCCCCAAAACAGAGTCAATGCCATCCATATTAAAACAGCTCTCCCCAGAGAGTCTGACAGTGTGATATGGCTGCAAGTAATTATTTGTTTGTGGTCATTTCCAGTGCTACATATTTATAATTTATTTCAGGCTCTGTTGAGCCAAACACCTACATCAGTGAGCAATTACCTGCCCAGATGGAGCAGGTGGGGTGATGGGCTCACCACTACAAAGGCGAGTTATGTCTTCTTGCTCCGAGGAAATAGTGAATTAAGGGTCTGCAACCAAGGTTAATAACTCCAAATATATCTACCCCACAAGGAAGATGGATTATTTGTAGGCACATATTCTGGATCCCAAACTCTCGCCTCCTGCCCCTCCCTGCAGCTCTGCCAGCATCCTCTGCCCTGTCCATGACTCTGACCATGTTTGAAGCAGGGCACAGCATCATTTTTCCACCTGCCATGTGAAGAAGCTGTACTTCAACAAACCTCCCCAGTGTTTCTCACCTTGGTGTTTGTTGTGTTAGCCAAGACAAGCCCAATATCTAAGGGGGTGTCCTAGATAGGCATCTAAGCATCCAGCCTGTTTCTAGCTCATAAGTCACTTGTCCTGATGCAAAGAAAGGAAGCAGTGGCTGTAGGACACAGCCCGGAGGGCTGGCCAGCTGGCAAGGGCAGGCATTGGTCTGCTTCATCTCTGCTGACAGTAGCATAATTGTAAGGGTACATTAACATGAAGCACAGCCCAAAAATCCACTTCAGGGAGGACTAGACTCCTGCTTACTCCTGAGAAGACCCTGAAGGTGAACTAAATGGGCTAAGAGTGAAATTCTGCCATCAGATACCTGTCTACAGCTGCAACTGGTGTCATCAGAGCATCAGGTGTGAACATGGAAGGAGGATTTGGTGCTTAAGGTGAGACCCTTCTTGTTCTGTGTCCTCCTTGTTCGCGCTTTCTGGCAGACCATATCTCCTGCACTGTCTCTGACCAAGGTGGGCTCAACCTCAGCTCTCTAGGGTCTGAAAAAATGCCACTCACTGCCAGGGCGCCATGTATAGGTGTGAAGGGAGGTGGTCCAAGAATGCTGCTAGCTGGTGCAGGCCTTGAGGGATGGATGCCTCGGGTGATACACTGAGGCCTGGTAATCACTGTAATGGAGCCTGGCACCAGGTACTGCCTCCTGTCCACATCACTCTCTGAATCTCCATGCCATTAGCTAATTGGGCTTCACAGCAATGCCTCAGCAGCACTGGCATTGTCAGGCGTGTTTCCAAATGAGTGAATACAGATTGAGGAAAGCTGCATGACCTGCCTGGCCTGTGGTTGTCAGTGGGACCTGCAAGCCCTGAGATGGCAGCAAGTGGTGAGGTCCTTGGGTCATGGTGGTGGCCTCTGGGCTCACCAGCACCTCATGGGAGGTTACTGCAGGGCTTCGTCCTGGAGAACTCTGTCCAGGGACTGTCATCTGGAGCAGACACAAAGGTATTTGCAATGGGATGCACCCACTGAACACAGAGTTATCTGGGGTCACCAGGGCTCTGGGACTTTCTGTAGAAGGATGCTCTGCCCCCAGGCCAGGGGCAGTGGGCACCAAGGGGCAGGCAGGAGGCTCCCCCTGAGCACCAGGCAGCACTTCTGTGCTGGGCGGGTGGCTGAGCACTGGCCCAGGCTGCCCAGAGAGGCTGTGGGGTCTCCTCCTGGGAGAGCGGCACAAGGCGCCTGGACGGGGCCCTGGGCACCCTGCGCTGGGGGCCCTGCTGGAGGAGACCCCCAGAGTTCCCTGCCAGTCTCAGCTGTGCTGTGGTTCTGTGATTCTGTGATGCCACAACTGGAGACTATGTACAACAGACTTGACCCCTCTCAGAGCCTTCATCTCACCTGGCTACAGAGAGTCCTGTGAGAGTCGCAGATGTGCAGTCTGTGGAGATGATTTGGTGGTGAGTCATCCAACCCATTTTAGATATCTGCTTTAACCTGAGATGCCCCAGAACTGCTTCTTCACAGTATCTCTGGAAGCACAGCCAGGTAACAGACATCAACATCCACTAGAGGAATATGCATGTCACCTCTGATAGCTGGAAAATCTTCAGTGAACTTATTCTAAATCTGCCTGGACCAGATTTTGAAGATAGAAAATCTAAGGCCAGGAAAATGTGAACATAGGACCTGAACTCTGAAACTAGCCTGAATTATTAATTGTTCTCATGACCCAGCAAATAAGAAATGCTCCATCCCATAAAAACCTGAGTTAGTGGATGCAGCTGAACAAGCTGCTGGCCATACAGATAGGAGAAGGAGTCTCCTCCATCCCTCACCACTGGCTCCTGGTGCTTTTTTCTCTTCAGTACAGGGTGATGGAGGGGGCTATGGTCCTATGTCCTCTGCTCTGGCATGGTCCATAACAGGAGGACTCATCAGTGGGCACTGCATTAGGCTGGCATTGGAAAGCAGTATGTGCTTTTGGTAATGTGGGCACCAGGCAGCCACTCTGAATAGGAAATGATGGCAGTTACTTTATCTAATAACAGCATGAGAATGTAATGTGTCTTTATTGAGCTGCTGGCTCGCTGGTGAGAGCTGAAGGAGATGCTCTCTTGGGTATAGCATTTGCAGAGAGAAGTGACATGAGATATTGCCGTAAACTTCCCTGCTAATAAGCAAACAGGGGAAAGGAGAGCATACCAACTGCTGCAGTGTGAAGGGAAAAATTAAGAAGGTGGAGGCAGCAACCTCCTTCCCCAGGCAGCAGATGTCCCCCAGGGAGAAATGAAGAATTCCCCTCTTGACCCAGTGACTAGAAAACTCATGTACGACTAATAATAATGTGAGAAGGATGTCTTTGAAAGGAACAATGAAAAAAAAAAAAAAAAAAAAAAAGCCTCTTGCCATATTAGTGTCCTTCAGTGCCAGAGGGAAATGTAGGCTTCTGCAGAAGGAAGATTAGCGTGGAAAGCCCAGCTCAGCAGCTGAACAGTGACCAAGCTCCACAAGCATCCATGGGGTGCAGGAAGGACACATCTGAGAGTGATGACCGCATGTGGCTGAAGGGGAAAAGAAAGGTCACAAAGAGCCTCAGCACTGTGAAATCAGTTCCAGTTCACCAGGTTCACTTTCCTCCCTAGATCTGTAAAATGATCTGTGGCATTTATCATGGGCATTTTAATTGGCATGTTATTTAACTGCATTAAGGACTGCTTCTGATACTTCCTGCCCAGTAAAAAAATGGCCTTTTGAGAAAATAAAAATTGTTGAGAAGTTTAAGATCACCTTCTGACTGAAACTTGGCAATTGCTCTAGGTGTCCCTGCTTGAGCAGGGGTGTTGGCCAGATGACCTGCAGAGATCCCTGCCAACCTCAGCCGCTCTGTGATTCTGTGAAAGCATCCCTGCAATTCCTGTGCAGTTACTGCTTGTATCTTTGTATAAAGCCTAAAGGGATTTTTGAACACATATTTGGTAAAATAATTCAAGGTATATTGGTAAAGCCGAAAGATTTTGACAGCATTTTGCTTTGGAAAAAGCAGCAGCAGGAAAAACAGTTAATTTTTTAAAAGAAGAAAAAAACAATTTGCTGATTTTCTTTTCCACCCCTCATCACTGTAGATACCAGGGAAGGTGAGAGGAGGGAATAACTCCGTGCAGTTCAATCTGGGCTTTTTCCAGGGAGGTTTTCAGCTGCCCTCAGGCAGCTCTGCCTCTCACGTGGTTGTGCTGAAGTGAGTGGGGTGAAACCAAGGGGAGGTGTGGGAATGGGGACCACGGGAGCAGGACTTTGCACCCGTAATCGTGAAGCCATGAGCTGGGTGGGCCATTTTGCTTCTGCAAGCATCAGCTGGGAGGAGCAGGTCAGGCTCAGGAAGCGGTGATATGCAGAGAAAATGCACAGAGAAGCTGCGAGAGCAATCTGATCTCAGGCTGAAGGTGCTTTGCAAGGGAAACACTATCCGTTTGGTTTGCTGAAGGACAGCTCAGCCAAAAGCCTTCACATGAGGATCTGTGGTGCTGAGACTGCCTTATCCCAGCAAGAGAAAGCACAGTGACTTTCTATATATTATAGAAGCTTTTGCAGGAAAAATAATTCAAACTGGAGTTAGGATGCAAATTATTAGTGAAGATAAATCACCTTTGGAAGAACTCACCAGGAGGTGCTATGGGTCTCCCTCACGGGAAATTTCAAACCTAGGCTGTGTGGAAGAGATGGGCCTGCACAGCAGTCATATGAAGTGACAAATGCTTTACAGAGGACACACGCTGGAGGGCTACAACACTCCTTCCAGTTTTAAAAATTGGTTCTGCTTTGCTGATGATGCACCTTCCGAGGCACCAATTCAACAGCATTAAATGCTGGGGAAATACCAGGCTGGTGGTGGCTCAGGCTTATGTGACAATCCAAAATGCCATCTCCTGCAGTCACTGCTGGGGACAAAGTACTGGGCAGGAGGGACCATTGCCCCGAGCCAGTGGGACATTTCTTAAGTTGCTGCTTAAAAGTTTGGGTGGACAGCAGAGGAAAATATTAACTAGCAGTGCAAACGCCTCTCCTCAAAACCTGCTGTGAGACCCAGGAGAGTAGATGGAGCTTCATACGGTAAGTTTGCGTCCAAAGGATGAGGAATGCTGCCTGATGTCCTGGCCAGCTCAGGGGAAATCTATCCTCAACGTGCCCCATTCATCCAAAACTATAACGGGAGCTGGGGTGATGCACTCAGATGTAGACTTACAGGAGAGGTGCCAAAGTGGCCTGAATCCTGCTTCTGCAGCTCCTTGCCAGGTGGAAAATGGGCTTGGATAGAAGTGGCCAAGGGTTTTTTTAAATAGCCAGCTAGCATCCCTAAGAGGCAGGGCTGAGGGTGTAAAAGGGGTCATCCCGTGGATGTCAGTGTCTTGCACAGATACAGGGATAGGAAGGAATTTGGGTTCACTATGGCTGCAGTGTCTGGTGGGGCAGGAAGGGAGAGAGAACAGCTTGTAGGAAGGTCACTATCCAGAAGTGCCCAGCCAAAGAAACAGACATTAGACTGAAACCAAAGCCCTGCAACTTTATGTTCAGTATCGAGAGATGTGTCTCCTGGACTCTTGGCCTGAGGATTTGTGTGGTTCCTGGACACTTACAGTTTCCCATGGGTGGTTCCCTTCCATCGTGGCAGCTCCAACCAAAAGCAAATTGGGAAAGCGGAAACCTAGCTGCTGTATCCCTGGGCACATCTCCATCTCATGCTTCTTTTTTATCTTCTCTTTCTCTCTCTCTCTCTCTCTCTCTTTTTTTTCCCCTTTTTTTTCCTGATATCTCAGTGAACAAAATATTTTAACCCTGACTTTCCAGACCCACAAGGTTTTTGTGTCTGGTTGATCCTATGATTCTGTTAACAGTGTGCAGCCACACCAGTAGTTGAGCTGTTGGAGCATTATAATATCCCTCATATTATGATGATATCCATAGAGCTGCTAATTTGGCAAATCTGGGTTTAGCCAAGGATTTAGCCAAGGGTCCTTTGCCGTGCCACAAAACTCATAATACAGAATGAATGAATAGAGACTATAATCTCCAGAAATGAGCAGTAAGCAGTTAAACAGGAGTTTAACTCTTGCGCATGGACTTTTTTCCCTCTCTCTGGGTACAGCTATGCAGCTAAATAAAGCCAACAAGGACCCAGACCTGATTTGAAGCCAGGTAGGGCAGCAGACCTTGCCTCCACAAGCCTGACTCAGATTGTTGGAGTTACGCTGGGTGAGAGCTGCTTGGCAGTCCCTGCATGTGCAAGCAGAAGTACCTGAGTTCACCGTGCAGCAAACCAGGATGGCCAGGTGCCTCCCCACGACCTTCACAGCATGTCACAGCTGAGCAGACGTAGCCTCCAACCTCTGACCTTCAGGTCTCTGAGACTCTGGGCGAGAGCAGAAAGTCTTCTTCAAGGGGCAGGATCCTCCTTCTTCAGGATGTCTGAAGGTGCGCCCTAATGCAGTCAGTATCTTGGTATTTTCTTTACAAGAAAAAAACATCTATTTTATTTATTTATTTATTTATTTATTTGCAAACCCTCCCAGTGGCAACAATGAACAGAAATGCTGAGTACCTTTTTGCTCATGTAGGACTTGAGCGGCAGAGTACTTGCACCGATGATTTGTAGGCTGAGATCTACTGGTTTGAAGTGTTTGTGCAGCTACCAGCTACAGACCGGCAATAAATAAATAATAAATAGTTGGATGCCTGCAGTTACTTTGGGAACAGAGGAAAGGATACATTTAAGCAAATCAATTCACTCGCTTGTCCTTAAGCCTGTCTGAAAATATTCTCCAAATCTCTTTCAACGCTGCAAAAATTATCTCCTCATCTACAAGGGAACGCTAAGAACCGCGAGATACATATTCCTCCCATCTTTAATGCTTTTGGGGGGAGGTTGTGTCGTCAGCTGTTCCGCTATGTGCAAAATCCCACTTATTTATCCGCTCGAGCCTCTTCTTTCTTATTTTTATGTTATTTTATTGTTTTTACGCCCGGGCTCTCTGCAGTCTGGCAGAGCTGGTATTGCAGTATTGATTTAGGAGCTTGCAGCGGTGACAATCCGGTTCCAGGCTGAGACTGGTGCTGTACGTCCTGAGCAGAAACCTCACCCACAGAGCCGGGATCAAGTTTAAAAAGAGGCAAAAGAAGAAATAAAAACTACTTTTATCTGCTTTGAAGGGGGGGAAAGGATTACAAAGGCTAAATAAGCCCTCTGAGTACTTAGCTAGCAATCCTAAATAGCACCCTAATAGGAAGTTCTGGCAGAGAGCTAATTAAATTAGCCCTCTTTGATTTATTAACAAGCAGAGCAACACATCACACAGGATTGTCCCATGAAACAAATGTGCTTTCTAATTCCCTTGGCTGCTTCAGTGCTTTGCCTCCTGGAAAACCTGGTCATGAGGAACCCTGTTTAATGAGACCCAGCGGCTTGAAAAGGATCCCTGCCCACCAACACAGATACACGCTGGTAACAATACACAAAAGCATCTTATTTATCTTGTCCTTCCCTATTTTATTTTTTTTAATACCTAGGACAACCCAATGGCTAATTAGTAATTTCCCGGCCACTGATATGCAGATGAATGACAAGCAAAAGCCTTCTGCATGTTTAATTATTCTGTTGATCCAGAAACCACTTTCCCCCCTGTGCAAGTTCCTCTCCGTGCGTGTGCTCTCATGCATCATGTATTTCATTATTTTTAGAAGCGTGCTCCGTGCTTTTCCCTGCTCTTGCAGTTCCAGCATCCAGCAATCGCATTCAGTGTCCAGCGGACCCGATCCAGCCGGTGTAAATCAGGGAAATGTTGCTGACTTTGCATGGAGTTATACCAAGTTGCACCAGACCCCAGGCTTGATGTCTCCTGTACTTTTTTTTGGAGGGGTGGGGGGACGCATTGTTTGTGTGCGGGGAACGTCTCCTTTATGAGGCAGCAGAATGCAACATTTAGAAAGCATCAGAGTGATAAAAATCCAAAGCGAAGCCCGCAAATGCACAGGCGTGAATCTATTTATATAGCGAGCTCTACTTCTGCTTAACCCCTGCAAGGAGCTGCAACTCTCTCTGCATATTTGATTTTCCTCCCGGGCTGCAAAATGTAGTCTGCTCCATCTAATTTCACTACTTTCCAACAGTTTCGCTGGTGGGCTTCTTTCCTACCCCTTCCATTTAGCTCCGGCGTTAGGGCGCTTTCTGCTAAATGAAGCCAATTAATAAATGGAGACGTTAAGCAATCAATTTTGCCTGCCTATCTCCCCAGCCTTGCGTACGCCCGGCTGTAATCGCAAGATAAATGCGATGTGCTGATGTATGGTAATGTTCAATAATACATTCTCCGCCAGGCTCAATTCATCAGGGACTTTCTGGAGGGGAGGCATTCGTTATTGGCTGTCTCCGGACCTCAAGGATAACATTCCTGTCCTTTCCATTGGCCGACCCGCTGCTGCAAGCCTCTTCCCGTCTTATTTTGATGATGAATATGAAGGCACGCTGAGCCGTGCCGGAGCGCAGCGCTCGCCCACCGCACTCCCTCCCCGGGCTCAAGGACTTCGGGGGCTGCCTCGCCGCTTCCCCTGCCCGCCGCCGGCAGCAGCAACGACCAAAGTTGTGATGCTTTTCTTCACCCAGTGCTTTGGGGCTGTCTTAGATCTCATCCACCTGCGGTTTCAGCACTACAAGGCGAAGAGGGTTTTCTCGGCCGCCGGGCAACTTGTCTGCGTCGTCAACCCAACGCACAGCCTGAAGGTGAGCGAAAGATGTTTGTTTTGTTTTTTCCTCTCCTGATTTCTTCTCTCCCTAATCCCTAACCCCCTCCCGCCGCGTTTCTCTACGGGGGGACTGAAACGATGCTCCGGCAGCAGAGGGAGCGTGCAGTGAACACCTCGCAGCCCCGGTGAGGGGGTGTTTGCTTTGTCTTTGCGGCAGGAGCCACTTTAGGGGAAAGGGAGCGGAGAGCATCCCGCTGCTCGAGGCGGTCGCGGGAAGTCGCTGCTCCCCAGATCACCAAAGTTTCCCCGTTTCTTTCGTCTGCGTGACAAGCAGGCATGTTGCAAGCCTTTGGAAAAAAAAAAAAAAAAAAAAAAAAAAAAGTTAGTTTGATGAATTAGCATTTTCGTGTTAAAAGGGCTCTGGCACAGCCAGTGCTGCCGGTGGTGTGACAATGTGCTGCTGGTTAGCAGCAGGGAGCAGGGCAAGAGGCCCCCCCCCCCACACACACAGCCCAGGGGGGTCTCTGGCTGTTGGTTGTGCTCACTTTTGGGTGAAAAAAGGCTGTTTCTGCCTCCCGAGGGGAGGCTAAAGGCATTCCTCTGGTGTTGAAAGCCTCCTTCGTCCTTTGCAAGGTGAATCTATTTTAAGGTGGGAGAATACATTTGCCTTAATGCAAAACTATTTATAGCCCCCATAAAACATTTCTCTCACTAGCACGGTTCTGGATTTTTACTGACAAAGTGTCAACAGCTCTGCCTATGCCAGAACACAGATGCTTTCATGTAGCGATGGAGCGGTGGGGGAAGAAAGTGACTGGGAGGCTGTAATTACTTTATGACGGTAGCAAAGAATCAACTTTACCAAAGTGAATCCTCTCTTGCTGGAAGCAGACCTGACTTGCAGAGTGCCTGATGCAAACTCAGAAGGGGATTTAATTCAGGACAATTCATCTCTGGCTCTGCTTTTCTGCGCCAGGAAGTCTGCTGATGGGGTAACCCCCGCCTCGGAGCAGCATCCCCCTTGTGCAAACAGCAGCGCCCTCTAAAAAACAGATTTCCAGAGTTATATCTGCAGTCTCAGGAGGGGAGAGGTGTTTTCCAGCACAACACTAGCTTGGGGAGGATTTCCAGTGAGTGTTACTGACCGGCAGGCGCTGTGAGGGGATGCTCAAGTGCAGGCTCGCCTCTCGTGTCATCACATCCTCAGCCACCGCTGACATGAGCTGCTTAAAAAATCCTGCAGCCCTGTCATTATCTTAAAAGGATCTGCCTGCCCAGATGGGTAAAGCACTTTGCAGAAAGAAAGACCCGCCTTCCTGAGTGCACAGAGAGATTTGGTAAATGAATGCTTCTGTACTTGACCCCTTTTATGTGACCGTCTCCCGCTACTTTCATCTCTAATTTTAATTATGAAAAAAAAAAAATCTAAGCAGCAAATGGTTATTGAAGGTCACATTACAATGACTGTCTGATCAGACACCCCACAAGCTCACAGAGGGGTGTCCGTTGGTCCCTCCCCTGGTAACTAGGACAGGACCTGAATTTATCTGTTCACGTCCTCCCAAGTTGCAGATTCACTACAGCAGAACCTGCAGCATTCGGCCAGGAAAAGTTGATGCTTCAGCTACCCTCTGTTAAACACATGGGGCTATACAGCACATTACAATCCTTCTTGGCCAAGCTCTTCGCTGCTTGGACTCAAAGCCCAGCAGAGAGATGAGCAGTCTCGGTACTGTTTGGTGGCTCTTGAAAGCAGGCAGGTGGGACAATTTGACAAGAAATCTTGGTTGGAAAAACAAACAAAAAACAAGCGAGCTACCTCTACATGAAGCAGTCATCCCATCTTCTCCTCCCTGGCCATGGAGAGGGGTCGCCTCCAGTGGGCAAGGTGTGTTGCCCAAAATTTGATATCACACACCAGCAGGGTGAACCTGTTTCTACCCTGGGGTTGGACCTATCCCTCCGTGGTGGCTTGCAGTATTATGACTTCTCTGGTGTTTCAGAGTCTATTATTTCTAGCCGGGTCATTTCATCTGTAACATTTTGTTGACAGCCCCCAAATCTATCTTAACAATTGACAAGTGGAGTGAAAACTGTATTAAGGTCCGTGGTCGATGAATACGAGCCTGCTAGGAAATGAGGGCTGGGAGCAATGTCATTCCTCTCCGTTCCCTTCAAGGTTTAAATGTTTGTGCTTACCCCACAACTGCGAGCTCTTTGCAGAGGGATTACCTTACTCTGTATTACTGCAGCGCCCCAGAGAGGGGGCTCCGGGCTGACCTGGGCGAATGATGAATGGCAGGCGTCACGTTCTGCTGTGGTTATGCACGCTGACATCCCTCGCACCGGTCAGCTCCTCCATCAGTGCCGACGTGCACAACTCATCAAAGCCACATCACAGCAGGACCCCTGTTCTCACCCCTGCTGCCCACGGGGGCAGGGGAGCCCCCAGGTCCATCCTGCACAACACGGGACTGCAGCGCAGCCATGGCCAGTCATCTCCATAGGACTTAAAGGAATTAATTAAGTTATGAGATGATGCATATGTGAAGGAGGGCATAAGTAGTTTAATCTTACATTTTAAAAGGTTTACAATGTGGTTTATCGGGCCAGTCTGTGTTCTAGGTGTTTTTTAGAGCGAGAAGTGAGTCTGCGCTGAGTTAGAGTAAGGATTTGTATCTTGTCCCACCAGCTTGGCTCTCTGCACAGTGGCCAGCCAAATAGCATTGTAATCCAGTTTATCCCCAGCAGGATTAAAGTGCTGTGGTGCATTATACCCCCACGAGACTTATTTATATATATGTCCTCTAAGGGAGGAGATGGGCACTGAAACGTGCGACTCACAACTCCCCGCCATCCTCCACCACCACCTCAGCACAGGTACCGATGCAGGGCTGGGATTTGGGGGAATGGGCAAATGGCATTTTCCCGTGTAAAACAGTAGGATCCTGATAACCAGGGTGAGAGGAGCTTTGGCAGCCCTCTGTAGCCTACAGTCCCAGGTTCCTGTCCCAGCTTGGGGACAGGGCTGCATTAACACTGGACAGGCTTCAAAATCCTTTTGTACGGATGCAGCAAGCAGATGATGCTGGGTACCAGGAGCTCTCCCCCCCAAAACCCACTGATCTGGAGCTTGCAGACCCACACAAGTACACCACATGGGTCCACAGCACAGGGATCTGTGCAGGGTGGCACCAGCTTCCCTTTGAGCCTGTTGGAAAGCAGAGCAGCTTTGAGCTTGAGCATCAGAAATCACAAAACCTCCTGGGAGGATGCAGAGGGAGGAGAAGAGACAACATCTCCCAGGTTTCTCTGTTAATACTTTTAATACATGTTAACTGGTTCTCCTTGGCATTCTACAGCTCTGGAGATGAGGTAGAGGGGATGGCAAGTTTGCATACACATACATTGTATGTACATGTACATGAGTGATGCTCAACAGCCCTGATACCTCCCTCAGGAAAAATACTGCCCCAAAGCGATTGTTTTTGCAAATACACGGGGTGTGGAGGAAATCAAGACGTTTTAATAAAAGCCTTGATTACGTGAAACGAGTCGTGAGGTCTCGGTGTGCTTCCCAGCAGATGTAAGTCACACCCGGAAATTTCCACGGTTGGCTTTAGTTAGCACGCTTTGGCAGTTGTCTCAGGAGGGAAGCCAAACCCTGAGTGTGGTGCTGCAAGCCCCAGACATTAAAAAGTCCCAGGGCCAGGTCCCTGAGCATCATTAAAACTCCTCAAAGTCAGAATTTACAAATAGCACGACATCTGTTTCATCGTTAAGATTCTCCCCTGGTATCAAAGACCTCCCAGCACACTTTTTATCCATATTCTGAGCAGGGAACACTTAGAAAGTTTTTTTCAGAGAGAACATGAGATTCTTAAGCAACCCCCAGAAAAAAAAAAAAAAAAAAAAAAAAAAAAAAGAGTTTAAAGGGAGCACAGCATCCCCAGTGCCTTCCTCCATCAGCATCTCTTGGCTCAGGGTGGAATGGGGAAAAACGTAGACTCCTGCAGTGTTTTCATGGGGAAGGAGGGGCAGTCTTTGCTCAGATTTACCCAGGATTGAGCAAGGCAGTGGGGGATGAAGATCAGCTCTTCTGGAGGTAATGAGGACCACTGCTGCCCTGCAATGCTGGCTTGTGCCTGGTTGTGAGCTCTCCTCCACCTGCTCGCTCTGATCATGGGAGCTACTCCTCAGCCCACCTGTGCACATATGTGCTTTGGAAAGGAAAAGGACAGAAGTTGGGAAGTTAAACACCTTATCAGGCTGCTTGAATTTTCCTTTTTTTTCAGTTTGTTTCTTCATTAAGTGCCTTTTCTTCCGTGCTATTGTTGCATTCTCATGCTGCTCATTGCTGGTAACACAAAATCCTTAAGGGCAAAAGATTTCCTTGTCTGTCATATAATAACATCAATTTATTATTATTTTTTTTTTGTACTCCTGCTGAAGGAAATCATCACTAACTGCATTGTAACTTCAAGTCTCTTATTTGTCTTTAAGCTCCTTCAAAAAATAAAATAAAATTCAAAAGTCGGCCTGTTTGGTGATATCAATTTACATATTGACTGATGAAGTCCTGTTTTAAAACAGTCATCAGCAAGACAGGGAGTGCTACAGAATTAAGGGCTAGGTTGCAGTCACCACTGTTTGATGCCACTAGGAAGGAAGCCAAGTGCTCTACCAGCCTGCATCGTGCTGTTTCGGTGCACTGGGCGGTGGTTCCAGGAGGCAGGTCCTGCTGGTGGAGTCGTGCCCATTTGTTGTCCGCCCAACGTGGGCAGCCATGATCACAATTCGTTCAACAGCGCTGCAGAAATAGAATATCTCTGCTTTGGTTTGGCAGTGCAAAACCACCCTGCTGCAGCAGCAAACAGTTGGGCAGGGCAGTGGCTTCGACTGGCTCACACGACCTCCCACCACGCTCTTACCCCCAGGGATTTTTGAGGACAGTGCTGTAGGGCTGTGCTGAATGGTAAAATCTCAGTGTTGCATGGGGATTTCCTGAGAATTGACTCCGGGTGACCTGCTGCTCGCAGCCACCTGCAGCACCGCTCAGCTCTCCCGCAGCGCTCTCGTCTAAGGAGGGAAGAGCACTCGGGCACTGCAGATGAATTGCCTGACACGTACACGTGTACAATTTACAGCAGTTTTATTTATTTAGAGGCATTTCTGAGCATCTTGTATAACATTAATGGATTTATCTTTAGCTCTCCCTCTCCCCTTTAGTCTCAGCAATGGCAGGAAAATGTCACTGGAGAGTGGCAGAGACCTCCAAGTGTTTTGCACATTTATTTTATTTATTTATTTATTTATCTATTTAAAGGTAAAAATACTTGAACAAGCTCTGGAAAGGGATTAACCACTTTTTTCCATACCAGATGTGGTGCTTTTAGTTCTGTTATTTTATTTATTTATTTATTTACAGAGCAATTATCACTCTGCACTGAAGTCCCCTTTCCTTCCAGTTTGGCCTCCCCAGTTAAAAAACAAAATAAATCACGTGCACAGCTCAAGTGATGTTGCTGGCATCTTACACATGGAATATTAAGCTTCAGAGTGGTTGGAGAATTACCCGCCAGCCTCTGGGAGATGCAGAGGAGAGGCACGGGTCCTTGTGAATATCTTAGCCACAAGATCACACACTCTCTCGCATCAAGTGTCAGCTGAAATGGGAAGGGAAGTAGAAGGATAGAGCACAAATGAGACAGAAAAAGATGAAATCAGTAACTTCCCCTTGTGCAGAAAACAAATAAACACTTCAGACAAACAAGGAGGCGGCTGCCATGGAGCAGAAAACCACATCAGCAGCGGATGCAAATGTTCTTCCTCTCTCAGGGACTGCCGTGTGGCGCATAAGCCAAATAATTAATAAGAGTTAAAATACAGTGAATCACCACCACGTGATGGGTGTAGGGCAGCGGGGACAAGGGGACAGTTTAGGTTAGCTTCAGGTTGAAATGTGCCTGAGGGTGCAGTGTTGGGACCCCACTCCCGATTGGAACGGGGGGCACCAGGCTGGTCAGGAGGCTGGAGCACAGCATGGAGGAGGAGAGGCTGAGAGGACCAGGCTTGTTCAGCCTGAAGAAGAGAAGGGGACTGTGGTCTACAGTTAACTAATTGAACCAAATAGAGAAGGCAGAGCCAGCCATGCAGATTGGAAGGACAGGAAGGACCAGACGTAAGCCAAAACAAGAGATATTTTGACTAGATACAAAGGGGAAAAGTCTTTCCCATGGGAGGGTGTGCCAGTAGCACAGGCTGCCCAGAGGGGCTCTGCCATCTCCACTCTTGGATATTTTAAAAATTGGATGGGACAAAGCCCTGAGCATCTTGACATAACTTTGAGGGTTGGACAACACAGTGCCCAGAGGTCCTTTCCAATCTGAACTCTTCTGACCCTACAGTCCTACATAAAAACAGAGCTTGGTGCACAAGGAAGGGTACAGCATTACAAGGGTCTCAAGGGCAGTCTTGAATGTTTTTGCATCAGCAACAATCAAGACACATGTGGAAAATATATGAAGAGAAAGAAGACAGGAGACAGACTGATACAAGGGAGATACTCAGGAATCCGAGGGTCCTAATAGAAGACTGACACTGGTGGAAAAGAATTGAGCTATATCAGTTACATAAGTATCTGACAATTTAAACTCATCATTTAAACCCTTACAGTAGTCCAAAGCCCAGGGATAATAGCAGTTAATGAAATTAGCCTGGATTGGGAAGAGGGTCACTGTGGCAAACGAACAGTGACAAAAGAGGGTAAGATACATTTCAAAATATGCTTTGGGATAAGCACCCACATTGGTAATTACAAGCAATATGAAATAAATTCTGAAGGAGGGAGGACAGACTGTTCAAAATCTATCTGCAAAGGCTTTGAACCCTGGCACAACAGTCAACATGTTCCTAAAGAGCGCCGAGTGACTACTGTGGAGCAAATAATCCCCTCAGCCAAATCTGCCTTTCATTCTCCTTATGGGATGGTTGCCAGCAGAACAAACTTTCCCTGGGTTTATTCAATTAACTGCTTCATGATTACTTTCCCCCCTCCAGCAGGATCCCTAATGCTTCAGACCTGCTTTTTGGTGCGTGCATTGTGTTAATTAGCTGTGCAAAGAGGTACAAAGTGGAGAAGCTATGTAGATAGTGTGGTTTCCTTTCCCTGCCTGGACTTAGGGCTTCCTCACAGAATCACAGCATGGTTAGGATTGGAAGGGACCTCTTGTCCACCCCCCTGCTCCAGCTTGGCCCCAGTGCAGGGTGCCCAGGGCCCCGTCCAGGTGCCTTGTGCCGCTCTCCCAGGACGAGACCCCACAGCCTCTCTGGACAGCCTGGGCCAGTGTTCCCAGTAGTCGTTATGTGGCCAGAGGCTTGTCGGACTCATATAATTTCCTCTCTGCCATTGTTCTGACAAATGTTTTGGGGGGACCACTTTACTCCGGTAAATCCTGTAGTATTCCCCACAAATAGCTATCTCGAGGCATGTACCTAGGCTTAGACCTCTCGTTACGTAGGCCTTTGGGACTGGGTGGAAAGATGTTTTCCATATCCACATGCCAACATCAGTGGAATTCAAACACAAAGAGGACAGCAATGCAGCACAAGCACTTTCCTTGTAAGTAGAGGTGTCTTTACTTGCAGGCAATTCATGGCTATGCCCACATTGAGATTTAAAGTGCTGCAGGAAAACAGATAGAATCACTCATAGTAATTCACAATGGCTTTGTCTGGTTTGTCCCATAGAAGCAAACAGGAATCTTTCTTCCAGATGCAATTCCTGCTTGGAATCTCCCGAGTCTAATTCATACGGGAAATAATGCAGCTTTAAAAATAAATGAAACTTTCCCTGTGTTTCTTCTGTCACAGAAAATATTTCAAAAAGGAGACTCAAAAATGTTAAGGTCACGCAAGGTTGCACAAACATAACCACTGGTTTGTAAATAACTGATTATAAAGGCTGAATTTTCTTTCAGGCTGTTGGTAAAAGATGAAAGCACTATCGCAAAACAGATCTGAAGCCAGCTTAATCTCCAGCAGCTTCACAAGGCAATTGGAGATAATTTAGTGTTGCAGCTAAACACAAGCTTACTGGGGAGGCATCTCTTAATAATTTTTAAGCTTTAAATGTGTGGGCTTTTTTTTTTTTTTTTCTTTTTTAATAATAAGCCAGTGATTAGGAAAAAAATCCTAGTTCACAGATAAATCCAGGCTGTATCTGGGCATTTTGTTTTTTGCTGCTTTAACTAAAGCAACTTTAATTTGCCAGAGACCAATCAACAGCCTATAGCAAAGAGAACGCAGTCTGATGAAGCAGATGTTGGGGAAGGGAAGACCTTTTCTTTACTCACTCATAGGGAAAATTAATTGATGCCAAAAGCAAAATTTCAGCATTTTTTGTAATAGTAACTTTTGCTTCTTGACTTTTACAGCACAGAAGAAACTTGCAGATCAAATAACTTCTGTTCTGCTTTTCACAAAAAAAAAAAAGGTGCCTTGATGCTCTCTATAGGCAAGTTGCACAGTCCTGACTAATGCGTCTTTGCAACTTGGCCGCTCCAGTAAGACTTTTGCCACCTGGTGTTTGCAAAGAGCTGAGATCTGACAGAGGAGCGAGACCCTGGTCCTGCCCTCTGCAGTCGAGAAGCCCTACAGCCCAATTCCAGTTTTATACATAATTTGTTTCTGTGGAGCAAAACCCCTATCCCAGGGAGCAACCCCACCTGCCTCTTGATGGATATGTTCACCGAGCTGGGACAGTCAGAAGTTTGCTGTGCAAAGTTCTCTGACATCAGGTAGGAGGTTTGGGATGGAAGACAAAATACTTGAATCCTCTGCCACAGGTTAAGCTTCTGTATGTGTGCGAGGGGCCCATCTGCAAAACCAGCCCTGTTGCCATAAATAAAGCTGCTGATGCTTTTGGTGTCATTGAACCTGGGGTGTGCGCTCCTCCGATCTCACAGTTGGGCTGTAAATATGTAAGGCTCAAAATGTGGATGTTGAAGCTTAAATGTAGCTACCTAAGTTAATTACTTTGTTCCTTTATAACTTAATGATGATCATAGCCTGTGTGACCTTGAGTCACAAAGCTAGCCCTAGCTTTATCTAGCAAGGAATTAGCTATCCTTATTACCATTTTTGGAGGCGAGAATCTTTTATACTTCTGGAGATCAAATTCTTAAATACTTCTTAAATTAATTCTTCAAAATAAATCTTTAAGACTGATGATACCTGCCTTCATGTTCATGTACCTTATATAATAACAGTAAAATGCTAGAAGCCCATTTAAGACATCTTCTGATACTTAAGAGAGAGCTTTAAAGCATGTTAAGCAATTCATGTGTTTTGCAGTGACTCTTCAGCAATAATCAATTTTAATCATTATGGAAATTAAATAATCTCGGTATGGCAGGCTGGAGAAATGAGCTGACAGGAACATCGTGCAGTTCAACAAAAGCAAATGCTGAGACCTGTACCTGGAGAGGAGAAATCTCATGTTCTAGTAGATGCTGGAAGCCAGATGGCTGGAAGTGATGTTGGCAGAAAAGGTATTGGGGATCATGGTAGACACCGTCCCTGGGGGTGTTCACAGAAAGGTTGGACGTGGTGCTTAGGGACATGGTTTAGTGGGTGACATTGGTAGTAGGGGGATGGTTGGACCAGATGATCTTGGAGGTCTTTTCCAACCTTAATTTTACTATGATTCTCTGTACTTAGAAAATGTAAAGCACTTTAGGAGCATTAAGTAAGGTCTCATTAATCCACAGTTAGCATGCAGCCACTGCTGGGAGGGAAGGAAGGAATCACGCTGCCCCAGCATTACGCATCACACTGTCCCCACCTGCCTTCAGGAGGGAAGCAGAGGATGCCTGCTCCACCTGAGGCTGCGGGAGGACGTGGGGGCAGACAGAAAGCAATGGTCAGAGGTGAGCACCACGAGGCATGTGTAGCCTTCTAAGTGCCCTTCTTGTAGAGCACTGGGGTTTTGGGGTGGATCTGCACCAACATCTGGACTTGTCACTGTGGAAGACAGGAGAGTCAGAGCCTTTTTGCTTTCAGTTTCCAAAGAGAGTAAAATTCAGCCACCTATGTTGAGTCTGAAGGTGCTGCCTTGGAAAGGCATGTGTCAGTGCAATGACCTTTGTGCTTTTCCCTAGCAAAGCCAAGCTCTTGGGAAGATAACCATAAATCACCTGGGATTCACCTCCTTCCTGTGCTGCCCTCATTGCTAACGTGGACATATCTTTTGCACCTCCTCTGATCCAGAAGTGATGCTTGGGGAAGGAATAAATGCCATACCATGATGTGAGGCTCCCAGTTTTCCAGGATTTTTATCTAAGCATAATCCATTTATGTTATTTAATTACCATGAAGCAGCTGCCTTATATCATCTAAAATACATCTATTTGCCTTAATTTTACAGTATGGTAATTAACTACCAATGACTTATTTAAAACATATTTACAGAGAGGAATGTCAGAGGTGCATCACTATTTCATGCCCAGTAAATGCACCCGCAATAACCAATTAGGTATTTAATTAGCTAGCTTATGAGTTTACCTCTGAGAAAAAAAATATATATATATTTCAAAGAATGTGTTAGCTATGGTGCTTAGTAGGTTCTGAGGGAGAGGATGCACCAGCTGCAGGTCAGAAACAATTTTTTGGCTCTATTATGTTGCAGTGTTTCGCTATGCACACAGGCTTAACATAGTTATGGCCTTCACATCATTTTTAAGTTCAACTATTAAATACACAGCAAATCAATATGCACTAGAACAGCATTCATTAAGTGGACCATAAATCAACCCTTCTGTTAACACAGTAGGTACCAAAGACTTTCATAAAGCTCCTGGCTTGTCATGACCAAAGAGGAGACTGCTCTCATGAACAACCCATTTCTGGGTTAAGTGGTGCACAGACACTAACAAATAGTAATTGGGAAGAGAATTTGTGTCTGCCAGCACGGTTCTTCAGGGGTTCCTTGAGTTAAAAGTCTCCTCCATTCCTGTAGACTGCTCAGGCATATAGTCTTCCTGGCACATGCAGCACCAATCCTTCACGTGGGGGTCATCCCGCTGTCCATGGGGATCACTGAGAGGTCTCTCGGCCACCAGCCCCAGGAACTGTGGGGCAGTACACTTGTGCCTTCCTTGGCCTAAACAAAGTGTGAGTTGCAAGACAGCACCTTCCACTTCTCACCAGTGACGTGTTCTTACAGCACGATTCATCTGTTGCTGAGGACAGGCATATGGAAGGAGCCTGCAAAGCTGGAGATGGGTAGCCAAAAGCAGTGTTCCTGTTTTGAAACATCACTGACAGATCAACAGGGTGAAGCTTTGGTGAGAGTACAAGGAAATTTTCTTGCCTCCCAGACTTGAATTCACATCTTTTAAAGCTAAAAGAGGCTCTCACAGTAACATAGCCAGGCCAGTTACACAAAGCCAAAATCCTTTTTCAGGAGCTTAAGGCCATAACTTCAGGTCCCTGGTGTCTTTTAGAAAGGTCTCCAGGGTAGACACAATGTGGTTCATTGATAGAGATCACAACATGCCTATGGGCAAAATATGGTAGAAATGACACTGTCAGCAGAAAAAGGACTACACTTGATTGCCTCAGAAGGGCTTAGGGGAAACTGGGGAGGAGCTGTTAAGTGTTTTTTGTTTGTTTGTGAATGTTAAAGAAATAGCAGCAACTTGACATCCTCCACAAAAAGCCTGGAAATTCAAGTATCCCTCCCTGCCTGCTCAGGGGAGCTTTGATATTCCCACAGAAAGGCTGCGTCTCTTGTAAAACTCAAACTAACTTTGCTGGGGGTGGGTGAAGCAATGAAATAACCCCAGAAAAATCAATCACAGCTAATCGAGAGTAGAGGCTTGTATTGATTCAGTGCGACTCACTTTCCTCGGGATAGTTTTGCAGTAGTCTTGTGTTCCTTCAGTGCTCTCTGCACCAACTCATTCCCTCCTCAGCGGCAGTTCCCCACGCTCCTCTCCTTTCCAGCCTCTGCAGGTGTGCTTACAGCCCATCTCAGCTGCTGGATCAGCACTTCTTGCCCTCTGAGGCTTCATGAAAGTCACCCCAGCTTGCAAAACCACTGTCTGCAGCGGTGCTTCAGCACTCTGTAAAAAGCAGCAAAGTCTGCAAGTTGCCACTTATCTCATGCACCAGAGTCACAGCTCTCTGCACACTTTGCCAGACTGCTGTTTTGACTTTTCATTCCACAGTAGCACCCTGACCTGTCCAATTTCTCCAGCCAGGAGCAGGCAGAGAGCACCTCTCCCTACAGAGCATCTGCCCCTGGAGCATCCCTTGTCCTACTCCCTGTGGCCACCAGTGGGGCCAGCTGTGGGCTTTCCACCCCCTCATCCTTTTGGTACCAGCCTCTGACCAGCCTTAATGCCCCATTTCTAAGTGAACATCAGAGCTCCCGTTTCCAGGGACTGGATCTTCATGTGCTTTTTTTTTTTTTTTTTTTTTTTTTTCATTCTGCAGTAGAGAGGCAATGGCTCATTGGTCTGGAAAATATCATGCTTGTCTTTGGCAAATAGCCAGGCTTTCATAAAACGTTCCTCAAGTAGAAACTCCTAGCCTGCTTATAAATACCATTACCTTCATTTTAGAGCTGGAAAAACTAAAGCCTTTCTGAGGTTAAAGCAAGGTCTGTGCTGCAGAAAGGAGAAGGTCCCAGTCCCCTCTCTGTTAATGAAGGAGGCGTCCTCAGTAACTCTGTGGAATGAGAGATGAAACCTCTTCTGATGTCAGGCAAAGTCTCAGGGGCTCAGCGCTTGCAGGTTCACACTTCATATGAACAGAAACAAGGGGCTTTTTTTTTTTTTGAAGCTGATCAAAATAGATTTGATTTTGAAGGCACTGAAATCCATTAATTATGCTGTTTTAAAAGATAATCAGTCCAGACACCTGCTACATACAACATACAACAAACTGACATGTAGTGCTAAAAAATTGACAAGTAAATGTA
The DNA here is from genome assembly GCA_011075105.1 of Heteronetta atricapilla. Classification (NCBI taxonomy): domain Eukaryota; kingdom Metazoa; phylum Chordata; class Aves; order Anseriformes; family Anatidae; genus Heteronetta; species Heteronetta atricapilla. The sequence continues at coordinate 177,191,303 of CM021731.1, read as the reverse complement.
ATCTGATGTCATTTATAGACAAGAATATGTGCCCATTGGAGGACAGACCCCATTCCCTACCTCTCCTCAAAGTTCATGAGCCATGAGCTTGGTGAGGACATTTCAGTTCCTGATGGGGTGGTCAGGGCAGCCCCAACAGCCTAGAAAATGAACTGTGAAAAGTTACTTTCAAGCCCGTGCACCATCTCATCGAACTTGTCACCCAAATCATAGACAAAATTGAGATGCTGTTGGGTCTCCAGGGGACAAAGTGCAAATTTAATGCAAGATGCCTTCTGTTTGCCCCTGGGCATCACTCGCAGGATGCTGCCTTGCAGCTCTGCCTCCGCTCAGCGATAGCCACAGAGGAAAAAACTACAGCAACTGCCTTCAGCTGCTTATTTGTGAGGAAGGGGGAAGTTTTAACCAAATTACACTTGTGGTAGAATTTGTGGTAGAATTTACTCAGGACCAAATGGCAGCTGAGTTTTTTTCACAACTGGGGAGTGCATTATTTTCATTTCCTTGAGATTTTAGCCACCTTTGAACCTGGAGAACTGGCATCTTCTGGGGTTGAGAGCTGGAATTAAATAAAGGCAAAAGAATGGAAATGGGAGGCTGTTTCAAATGCCAAAAAGGGAGGGTGGGTTTGGGTCCCTTCTTTCTGGGTGAGTATGGTTACTTCCCCTTGGGCAGAGGATGACCCAGGACAGGAGAGAAACCAGCTCTGAAGCTCCGTGGGGCTCCTTGGCCCTTCTGCAAACGCAGCTCCCCGGAAAGCAACAGGGTAATGCTCCAGCAGGTGGTCAAATCTGCATTTTTCTGATCATTCAAATTCACAGCAAAATTGATGATAGTGCAGGGCTTGTATTTTTCTTCTTTTTTTTTCTTTTTTCTTTAATACAGCAAAGTGGTCCGCTATTACTGGGCATGCATTAAACTGCTTGGCACAGCATGTTCAGTGCCGAGAGCAGGAAATGATCATTTCGGGGCCACTGCAAAGAAAACCTGTTGAAGTGTCTTGAGGCAGAGTGAAAACCTAGTACTTGGGGATTAATTATCTGGAATATAATGAGGCCAAAAGTCAGGTAGCAATTAAATCTCTGTATATGGAGAGGGTAGTTTCATAATAGACTTCAGTGGTGAGGTTTAAAAAGTTCCTACTTCCCCATCTCAGTCTGTTACAAGTATTACCATTTTGGGGCCTGTTCTGTAAACCAGATTGCTGGAATGATCTGCATTGCAAACTCTTTCAGGGGATTGTATTTGAGCTGTGGCATTTCAAGAAGAGGCTGAGGTTTCTGCCAAATCGGAGCGATGAAGATGTGTGTGTGTGTGTGTTAAGTGTGCGTGCATGCATTCATTCACATCTCTGTGAATGTGTTGCAGAAGTGATGCTTGCACACAGAAAGCACAGTATCAAATCCAAGATTCCCTGGTTAAGTCTGTGATGCTAAATAAAGGAGGGGTAGGGACCAATCTCTTGCCCAAAGTTAAATGCCACTGGCTTCTCCACCTGGTTAGGGTTAGCTTTTGCAGTAGCAACTTCACCTTGGAGAGATGTAGCCAGAGTGGTCTGAGCAAAGCCAGGGAGTGAGCTGAAAACTCAGCCATGAAGACAACAGGGAGTCCAGTGTCCAAGTCCACAGGCTGAACTTCTTTGGTTGGACATCACTGAACATCCCCAGCTCCAGATGCTGGCTTTGTGTTTTGGGCTTGTATGTGTTGTAATGAACCCATGTGACTGTGACCTCTTCAGACTATTTTGGTTTGACTTTTGACCTTTTTAGTTATGCTTACATTTATAAATAAACAGAGAAATTTTTCTCCAGTAAGTTGCACTTTGAATAAGTCAAAGGGTAGTCCTAACTATAAGCTTTTTCTTTATTTATGTTAATAAATATGAGTTGTTCCTATGTGAGAAATAGGTGCTTTTAAGAAAAATATGTTGCAGGACAAAAATCCTGACCACAGTATCATCTGCCATATAGCTGTCTAGTTTGCAATAGTCAAAATCCAGTCCTATTCCCTACTTCATCCAGGCCAGTTTTTCTGCAGAGTTCGTGTTTCTCTCTGAGTACAATAACCATATCACTTCAGTTATTGCCTGTCATAGTAAGGAGATCAGACACGCTCCCTGACTTCTCTATACAATATATCAACTGTGATTATGTAAAATATTACAATAAATTATTACATCAAACAGGATGCAGACAACAGGATTAAAACACTAAGGCATGACACATATAATATGAAATTATAGGCGTGCTGCCTGACTAAGTATATGTGTATATATTAGTTTGTATGTGGGTCCTGGGAAAATATATGAGTTGGAGATCATTTTATTTATTTATTTATTTATTTAATCAAGAGCCAGAATATAACCATCCAGGGCTTGAAGACAGCCCTTTCTTGTCTCTTACAAAAAAGTCTGGTGGTTTTCTTACAGCCATGGACCAGCTCTCCATCACATTTTTATTTCTTCAAGGTATAATGAGATCAGCCATAGCTCAGCTTCCCTTACCTCTCTGCAGGCTTGTATTAATGCAGACGTTCATGGAGAAAAGATAATGGTTTAAAAGCTCTGATTTTGTTACCCTCTCCACCATCTGAGCTGATCCTAATGTGATTAGGAAAGTCGTTTCTTACTTAGGCAGGGTCAGTTTGTCCCGGAGGAGGCAGGGAAAGGAGACACTGAGGGTGCCAGAGCTGGCTCCGTACTCAGTGAGGTGGAGGACAGCAAGAAAGCCAAACTGCACAGTGCAGCAAGCTGCTAAAGTGATGATGCAACATGTTTGGCTGCCAGACCTCCTAAGCATTTTCATCACACACAGAGGGACAAGGAGATGTTAATAGGGAAGCTGTCTTAGGGCCAGAAAATACCAGGTTGCCAACAGGCCCTCAGGAGCTGTTGTGAAATAATAAAACCACAGAGACAGGGAGGGAGCCCTAAAGACATCTTGCTGCAGCATTGGCCAGTGGGCTGAAGTTTGTGTAGTTTAAAAATATGGTGTTACCCTGTGCCTACAGCCCCCTTCTTCATCCTGGCAGCAGGCAGATGCTCACCATCACACCTGAAACATAAAGAAGCAGCCACAGCGTGGGATAACCCTCATCTGCTGGGATGAAGACCACAAGCCCCGTCTTCACTACCAGCTCAGCCCATTGCCTTGGGGGATGCCTCCTACAAAGCTAGTGCGCCAGTCTTGGCCTCATGCCACTCTCTTCTCATGAATTTATTTTCTTGTCATCCTGACGCAAATCCCAAAATAACCCTGGCAATTCCAGCTGACATTGCTCAGCACCCCTTGCTGCTCACATGGTTGCTCCACTGCAGTCAACTGGTGTGCATCAAATGTTTCCTACTGCCTTTTCCCTATAGGTGTTTCTGTTCTAGGGCTGGGATTGCTGCTGTCATTTGGGCTGAATGCACATGTAGCAGTGGTGGATGGCAGGGACCAGCTCGTTTGTTGTTTGTCACTTCTGCCTTGTGTTAGTGTTGTTTCACGAGGTCTTTCCCTACCACTGAACTCAGCACAGAGATGGGTTGGTGCTCTGGACTGTGTTTTCCATAAACAGCACAAACATGCGTTTGTTTCCAAATGTGTCATTCTCAGTATTTCAGAAATGTTCACATTCCTGCTTTTTCAGTCTTAGCTTTGGGTCACACTGCAGCTTTGTTTGCCAAACTGCTCTTCAGTAAGTGTGAGTGCCTCCACAGCTGGTGCCATTCTAAGAGGATTTTCAGGTTTATGGTGGTAATATCACTGAGACCATAACAAAGTGGGAGCATTTCTTCATGTCTGATGCAATCAGGTGTTATAATAAAATAGCTACTTTCAGGTTGTGGCTCTTTGCCTGCTCTCTGGCACTGGAGCCCTGGAAATGTCATTCCCATTTCCTTCATGTTTCAGCAATGCTGCCAGGGGACTAGAGGGTTTGATTTATTTCATAAAAACATCTATTTTCTGGTCTTTTCCAGAATCTGGAAATGGAATTTCTGGACCCATTTCCTTTTGGTCTTCAGTAACATATATTTGCCCTGTTTGCTGTTTGCAGTGGACTAATCCTGGCCAGCAGCTAAGCACCCAGCAGCCATTCCTTCCAGCAGGGGCTGGGAGAAAAACAGAAGAGAAAAAGAAAAAAAATCATGGGTCACAATGACAGTTTAGTAAGTGAAGGAAGGGGAAGAAAAAAGAGCAAGTGATACAAAAGCAACAACTCACCTCTTCCCACCAGCAGACTGACGCCCATCTGGTCTCCAACCAAAGACCACTTTGGCAAGACTTCTCCCAGTTTTCTTGGTGAGCATGATGTTGAACGGCATGGAACATCTCTTTGGACAGCTAGGGTCATGTGTCCCAGCTGTGTCACCTCTCTGCGCCTTGTCCACCCCCAGTCTGCTTGCTGCAGGGGCAGAGTGAGGAACAGAGAAAGCCATGATGCTGTGCAAGCACTGCTCTGAGACAGCCCAAACATCAGCTTGTTATCGAAGCAGTTTTGGTCACAAATCCAAAGCACAACACCATAGGGGCTACTGTGAAGAAAGCTAATTCTTTTTCCAGACAGACCCAGTTCACCCTTAATCTGATTTCACTTCACAGTCTTGGTGATGTCCCTATTCTTGTCCTCTGCTGTTTTCTTGTGCCAAATACAGAAGATACCTGGCTAATATAGGATATGAGATACCCTGCTAAATGCAGGATTCCATTTTACTGAATGGAGGGAAATAGGCACACCTAGATTAAATGCAAAAGCTGATCAGGAGACAGGCCCAGAAGATCCTGCTATCTCCTTTGACTTACTGCCTATATTGATTGTTCACATGCCTATGAACCTGTGATGTTCAGTAAGATGAATCACATTTTTTCTTTGAGTTGTTTTGGAATTCTTTCTGTGATCTCCAAACTTTGAAGCATAGAGTATATAAATGTTACCAGATTTCTCTTGTTGAAATTGTAGATACTGTAGCCCAGCAGATTGTCACCTTCTACTAACTAAATAGTCTTCACAGGTGTTTTGTTCTGAGGCTTAGTAAAATCTGAATTTTGTTCTACTTAAGAAGTCTCAATATCATGGCATGCTACACACAGCACTTTCCACTTGTGTGCAAATAAAAATACAACCCTGGCTGTATTTTTTACCCTCTTGCCTTTGTGGTTTCCCCCATACACGAGCAAATCAAAGTAAGTTTTTTCTTTTCATTGGCTGGAGACAGGATGAAAATGAAGAGGGAGTACATGAACAAAGAAACTGAATTTACTACTATTGGTTGTGCTGGCTTTCTACATTGGAAAAAGAAAAGTGTAACCCTTTTTTTCTCGGTCATCTTTGTTCAGGCACCCCTTGCTATGCACAAAGAGACTCTGTAAGTAGGATTTACTAAACTTTGAAGTATAACACAGTTAGTTATTGGCTGATACAGACAAGAGACAGATAGAATTTAATGTGCTACCAGGGAAAGCATTAGCATGCACAATGTTCTAGACAACACACCTGAAGAGTCCTTGCTGGCCAGGCAGTTTGCCATCAGGTGGGGCAGGGCACATTTCTACTGCATTGCTGCTGAGTTTCCAGTTTCCATCTCTTTTTTGCCACCTAGGACTTTATAACTTCCCATGTTGGTGTTTTTCTTCCTGATCCCTTTAGCTATTGCCTATCATCACCTCAACAGCCCTGCCTCTGATGTTTCACCATTCTCATCTTGTGAGTCTCTGCTCTGCAGGCTTTCTCCCAGCTCCTCCTCTGTGACTGTGTAGCTGGGCTGAGCCAGAGCCAGGCGCTGGATTCTGGGATCATAGTGATGTTTTGAGGAAGAGAGGAGGTTGTAAGTGTGTCAGGGTGTAAGTGACATGGATGTGCCCATCTGCAAGCATTTTTTTTTGCTGAACGCCAAGATGTCAGTGCTGGTGAGGTTGTGTATTATTACTGGGAGGTCATGTCACCATCTCAGGCATGCATGCCATTAGTATTGTCTGCACCACAGTTAGGGAACACTCTAATTAGCATTTCAGACTGCATCCTGGCTCTTGCTGAACCTAGTATCATTCCTCCCACCCAGCCACAACCAACACCAGGCTCAGTCCCATTAGGAGAACATCTTGCTCAGCTCAGCTCTCTCCCACTTTCTCTGGATGCCAAATCAGGCAGTCCCATGCTCCCTGAAGGTCTAAATCCTGTATTTAACCTGTGAGTGCAGCCACCACAGAATGACAGCATGGAAGGCAGAATACACGACTGCCTGGAAGCAACTTTCAATCTATTTTTCATCCACCACTTGCAGAGAAACTTTAAAGGTAAAAATCCCTCTCACATCTCCTACTTCCCACAGGAGTGCTCTCAAGGTGGGAGGGATCAGGACCAGTATCACACTGCACTGTTCCTGTTGAAGTGAAGTCATCACACAGCCAAAAGAGGTTTCTTGGGGCTAGAAGAAACATAAGTCCATACCTACATCTCTTGTGGATACAGTGAGCTTCAGCTTGGATTCTTTCAGCTACTGTCTGCTGTAAAACACAATCCACAGAAATTAGGACTAAATCCTAAATTTATCTCCCCTCACGTCAGTACTCAAACTGTAAAAGCCTCCATGGTCCCTGTGCTTGTAACAGCACAGCTCAGAAGAGTAGGAGCAATGGCTGCAGTGGTGGCTTTGTTCAGCCAAGAATTTGGATTTATGGTGGTTCACCCTTTCCATACAATCCTTCACGAGGTATCTCTTATATTCAGCACTGGAGAAATAATAACAGCAGAAATAATGAGGGTGGCAAAACAGTGACGCATCCATGTGAGAAATGCACAGCTCCAGCACAAACGAGACCCATTCCGGCTGCTCAGCATCTGCTGCTGTCCCCCAGAGATGCAGCTCCTTCCCCAGCGATGTCTACGAAACCTTGAGGTGCCTCTAGTGAAACATGATGTCCCCTGCGTGCAGCTGAGCATGTTCAACTGAATGTGACCCTTCGCCAGGTGTCTGTAGCTGTGCTGATGGGATTTGGATGTATAATGAGGAGCCAATTTTACTTGAGATACCCTTGCTCCCGAGTGCCAGTATCAGGAAACAAATGACATAAAAGGAAAGTAATGCAGTCCTATGCCTGTACTATACCCTTAAGATTAATTCCCTGTAACTGAAACTGATTGTTCACATAAATCTCACCCTGCTTTTAAGCTAGGACATAACCTCAGCTTAATTGATATTCGTGCTTGAAGAGAAGACAAAGAAATCAATTTGGCACGTCGAAAGAGCCTCTAGGTTTTTCATGGAGAAAACCTTTCCCCAGCAAATGAGCTTGTCTTTTTATAGGCTCAGGTTTGTGAACACAGATGATATGGCTTTAATAGTTACACACGTAGATGTAGTTTTCCTTGGTGGGCTTGGAAATAAAAATGCCGTCTGGATATATCTTTACAGTGGTCTCCTCGGCTTTCACATGCCCAGGCACATGAAAACTTGCAGAGATAACTCCCATTCTTTCCCTCACTGTCTAGCTGTTCCACAGTAAAGTGCACATTTATAATTATTTATTACTTCATACACAATCGAGACGCGTAGTAACACTTACTAAAATGTAGGTAAGGCACTTCTATTCCTGTTTTAATATTCTTTAACTGTTGCTCACCCAGTGACATCCTGAGATTCAAGCTAAAATGCCCAAATTAGGTGGGAAATCTCATTTTACCATTGAACCTTCAGTGTGGGTACATCAGCATTAAAAATAAATATGACGTGTGAGGAAGCTCAGCCCCATTTCTGGCTGAGCAGAGTTTGGATGGGGTCACCCACATAACTTCACAAGCACATCCACCCTTAAAGCTCTGAACCAAGCAGGAGAGCGAGCAAGGTGTCCCTGCTGGGTTTTGAAATGAGCTTGTACATCAGGTTCACTGCACGCTTATCATGCCTTGTAACGCGCACTGCCTCCGAGTCCTACAATTTATGTGTTAAGTATTTCTAATATAGCAGCTGCATTGATTTCAAGGGCAGTTTGCAGAGCAGCGCTCTTCAGCTGACAGGGAAGGTAAAGCCCGAATGCCCTCGAAGGGCTGCGGTGCAGCTGAAGAGCTGAAACTGTTCCAAAAGAGCTGCTGACACTGCGTGCACTTGAAGGAAGGGATGTTTTTTTACATAGTTCCTTATAAAAACACACACGTACCTGACATGTAGCTGCACCTTGACATGAGATGTCAAAAGAAAGATGGGAAAGGGCTTATTACTTTTCCTTTCCAAATGACCAAGTGCTTAGGAAAAGTGTCAGAAGATGACCCTGAAGGCTGACACACTCAATGCAACCATTAACCTTCAAGCAGCACATGAACTCTTCTGATGTGACCGCACAAGCTGAGCCTCCTTTGAGCTCAGGAAATTTGGGTATGGCTGTATCCACCCAACCGCAGCAGGCCAAGGCCCAGCCACCTGCTGGCTCTCATCCATGATACATGGTGACCAGCACTCTCCCCATTTACCCTGTGCCAGCAGGTGCCTCTGCTAGATGGTGACAAGGGCTGCGAGAGACCACGGACGGTTCCCACCAGGCCACACCACGTGAGCTGTGAGTTGAAACACTGAACCACCTGTCATCAGAGCCAGGGAAGGCCTGTATAAAGGTAGCTTAGGCTAATAAATTAGAGAGAAGGACAGAGTTTGAGAATTGACCTTCTACACCACATGATCCTTGGCATGGATTTGGTCTGCTCTGTGTCCCTTCAGGGAAAGAGTCTAAGCCAGGCTGTGTCACCTGAGCATGGGACATCCATCCCCAGACCTCCTTTATTTGGCAGTTTAACCCTCGCACATAAACCCAGTTTATCATTGCCCTCTAAAGGCGGTAAGCCCTGGTGAAAACAGGGCTGCTTGCTTTATCACATGGAGTTTTTCACATAAAGGACCACTAGGTATAGAGTTTATCAGCCAGAGGATCAGTGTCAAGGTACATCATCACACAACAGAGAAGGCAAATGGAGGTACTCCAGCCATCTATCTGGGATCCTAAAAGCAGTCTGGGTTCAGAGTGGGATGTTGACAGAGGCTTAGTTAGGATAGTGTTCAGAGAAAAGCAGTGGTGTCAGTAGGAGAACCTAAATTCATAAAAACAGTGATCTTAAGAACATAGGGACAAGGGGACATGTTTGAGGGAATAAGGGGAAAAGCCAGTGTGCAGCCAGGCAGATGGACCAGAAAGAGGCAGAATTTTAAAAATGGGGGTGAAGAGGAAGCTTGGGAGCCAAGGCAGGAGGCAGGTTGGGATTCATGTTGGCTAAGTGTGGGACCCAAAAACCAAATGTCTACATCTGAGCTCAACTTAGTCCCCCTCAGCACCCCTTAACAGTCAGTGGAGAGAAATAGCCTGGTGATGCCAGCATCAGGATGATGCCAGACTGAACTAGAAGGACATAGCGAACTATATAACTTTGCCATTTTACAGCTACTGATGATCTGAGCTGTACCTGGTGCTGTTTCATATATAGGTTTCTCTAACTTTTCCATATACATTCCTCTACCTACAGTCACCAGTGCAAGGCCAATAGCAAGGATCTCCAGCAAAAACACATCTGCAAGTCACTATAGGGTGATATTGGTGTCACTGATGTTCATTTTTACGTTTGACTATTAAGATTTAGTTGTAGCTTACTTCAAATATTAATGTCAATTTGCTGCTTAAATCTCTTTAACTTCCACTCCTCATCCTGAAACATTTACTTTCATCTTCCACCATGGTGTCCAGTGCTTGGCATTATGGATGCATTTCCCCTTCCCTGCTCTTTTACTGTCTCTACTTCACTGCCCGGGTTGCATGGCCTGAAAAGTAGTAGCCAGTCATCACTGTTACCAGTGTTTGACACCTTTCTAAGGGCAGAAGACAATAAAATATTGAGTGATAATAAGTGTAGATGAAACACTGAGCAATATGGCAGATGACCACAATGATGAGGTTCTTGAATAATAACTTTTTTTTTTTCCTTGAATCATTCTCAGTTCACAAGGTCATCCACTCAACTGCTGTGTGACCTAGGGCAGTACCAACCCACAGCTATTTAACACAACACCCAGTCTTCTCCATAACCTATCGATTTGGATGATCTCTGGCCAGTTTAAGCCACAGTTGGTTTAGATCCTGTATACCTCTGCTGCTGCCAATTGCCATTCTGATAAACAGCAATGGAGCAAAAGGAAGAAGTATAAAATCATAGAATCATTCAGGGCCGTCTCCTCCATTTACTTAATGTATCCTCAATAGCATCGCCCCTGTAATATATCTGTTAATAATCAATACTTGGTTATAATCTCAGAAAATGGTGCTGGAGCAAGCCCAAAAAAAAAAAAAAGTAGAAAAAATAAAATAAAATAAAATAAAATAAAATAAAATAAAATAAAATAAAATAAAATAAAATAAAATAAAATAAAATAAAATAAAATAAAATAAAAAAGTATAAATGAGGAGAAAGCTCATGTTGGAAGCAAAATGGAGATATGACTTACAGGTCTGAGTTTGCAATGCTGACCTAGCAGCCTCGAGAATCCTCCAGAGAGATGAAGAAGCTCTGGGGAAACAGAGCATTTTGTGATGAATGAGTTGGGACTGCAGGGACAGAAAGGGAATGGGAGGTTCCCCTTTGTAACCGCATCAGCACTTTCAGTGAAAACAGGTTCTCCTTTGCCTGCCCTGAAGTTAGCTGCACACACCAATGCTGACAAGACCCCAGCCAGGGGTGAGGTTAGCTATCTGCACCCTAAACTGGTAAGAACTGGGACTGTTGTTTTTGCAATGGCAGAGGAACTGTGTTCCTGTGGCCTTCTTCTGTGCTGGAGCGCACTGGCCTAAGAGCTATGGATGGAGGAAAACAACGAAGATACAAAGTCCTTCACTGATCATTTACCTTCTGGTCTATGGTCTAAATCTGAAGCTCTTCTTGACATGTATCTTCAAACCACAACCTTGCAGAGCCTCTTGTTGCCTGTGCTTCCCTGAGCCCATGAAACCAGGACAGTCAGTTCTGATGATGTGCTGCAGAAGAAAGACCAGTCAGCAACAGGTTATAGTATTAATTTCCTTCCATTTCAGTGCTAAGATGAAACCCTCAAAGAAAAAGGAAGATACAACCCAACTCCACAAAGTAAGGGTAGGATACTGCTTAGAGTACTTTGTTTGTCTATAGATGCACTAAGGAGACATCTATGAATTAAGAGCCTTTGGATGGTTTTCCATCATATGTTAGATTAGAAAACTAAAAAGCAAGCTAACAAACAAAAAACCTAATGACTAGCTGGTAGTTGCCTAAGGGGCAGGCAATTCTTACAATTCTGACAAATTCTTTTTCTTCAATATATGGGACAATGCCAGGGCACTGTGTTGGAACAATTGGAAATGCCTGGTGTATTGGGGTAGGCTGCAGGGAGGAATGATGCTGCTGGATCAGAGATGGTCAGCAGATTCAAGGGTCCATGGTGCAGCTGGAGCCTGCAGTCTCAGACAATGAGACCACAGATCACATGTATGATGTATAGACCCCAAACTGTGAGGGCAGGAGGGGATGACCAGAAGCTAAATACATCTTGATGTGAGACTCAGCAGGACTTCTAAGGTCTGGTTTTGCCTTCGCACAGCTCAGAGTCCATATGACAAGTAGGTCATGATGTTCCATCACGCAGAACAAGCGAGATCCATGGCATTCTTCAGTATTTCCTTTAAAACTTGAAACTATTTGTTTCCCAGCACTGAGGATGCTTTTGAAGGAGATCAGCTATGTTACTTTGCAGCAGGAACCAGACTGCAATCAGCATCATGCTAAGTGTGCAGGCTCTGGCGAGGCAGCTTGTGTTAGGAATGAGCTGGCCTATCCATTTACCTCCTTTTGATTCAAAACCTCTTTGGTGGGCAATTTAGCTGCAGGTAGTGATAGAAGCAAAAGGCCCAAGTAAGTATGTGGTTAACTGTTCCTTTGTCTGTATGAAATCTAATTCCTGGTGGCTAGATTGCAGTTCCAGGTAATAATGGAAGGAAGCCAGTGCAAGTGGCAAAGTGGAAAGTCCTGCTGGGCTCCCGCAATTCAGGCCTAGAGCTCAAGGTCCTGTTGTCTCTGGGCTTTTCCCGAAGGTAATTCCGGAAAAAGCCTCTGGTAAAGGCAGTGCTCATCTCATTATCAATTCAATTTCTGTGACAGCCCTGCTAGGGCTCTTAATTTCATGTGTTAAAACAACAAATGAGATGACCCAACTGTAATCTCTAATAGGTATCATGGGTCAGTAATCATTCATTTGTTATAGTGCCTCTCACCCGAAGGACGGAGATGAAAATTTGTCCTCCTAATGGCAAGAACTGTAAATTAGTTTTATTTCACTGTTAAATCTAGAAGCCTGAAAATTAGGATTCCCAGTCCTTTTGCAGGAAGAAAATGTGTCAGCTCAAGGGGTTTTCTGCATTAGGCAAATAGGCAGCTCATAATTACCCATTAAACAGTCACGGTGGCTGTCTCCCACCACACTTTGCCGCTCTGAGTCGTGACTCCTGCTGTACAGAACGTGGGGAAACTTTCTGAGACTGATGTCCAATTCTGGGACAGTGTACCCAGCTCTACTTCTGGCCAATGAAAAGAAGTGAACGTCCCCTGTAGTCACCACACAGTAGTTTCCTCTTTCTCTGAAGATGGGGATGTTCAACATGGGATGACAAAGTGCTCTGTGGAGGTACATCGTATTTATATAAGAAGGGAGCTTCAGGTGAATAGCTCATATATGAACATCTTTCTTTCAGACATAATACATTTAGGTGAGTTACTTGGATTTACTGTGGATTTGGAAACTTCAGGGTGAGCCATTGCTGTATGCTCATAGGGTGAAATAGAGAAATGAAGAGTTTTAATGACAGATGGAAGCTATATTGACAGGACATGGAGACTTGTAGGTGCCTAACAGTATTCACTGAGCAAGTAACTCCTATTTCCCCAACCCATTCCAGTGGCTTTCCCAGCCCAGCCCTGCTTCTGGGGCACCTCTGACCACTCGCTCACCAATTCATCCCACCACAGCAGCACAAAAATGGGCTAGTAAATCAATTTTTAAAAAGGGAATGATTTTCTGCTGGTTTAGGAGGTTGAATCAACTCACCAAGGTGGTCAACAAAATGTCAGGAAAATACAAGGCAGAAAGTACAAGAGGAAGAGCATCTTATTTGGTAGCTGAGATGTCTTGTGAAACGTCTCCCTTACTATCCTCCGCTGGAGGTTTTCCATGTTGTGTGAAGTCAGAGTCTGCAGAAGCATGGACCACAGCTAGGATCTCAACATCCTGAACCCCAGGGCAGACATGCCCTCTCTTGCACACATTCATGCAGCTCTTTCCTCAGCATCCCACTCCTGAGTTGCCATGTGTCCTCTGTCCAGCCCTGGAGGCCCTTTCAGGACGAGATGAGAAGTTACTTCTAGGAAAGAAAGTCTGAAATGCATTTAATGTGGTGAAATGACTGAATTGTCATCTCGTTCAATAACACGTCACACAGAAAGCTCTATAAAAATGGTCTGCAGAAAGCTGAAAATAAACCAAAAAAAAAAAAAAAAAGAGAGAGAGAGAGAGAGAGATAGAGAGAGAGAGAGAGAAAATCAAGCCAAACTGCAACCTTAATCCTCAGAAATGGTAAGTGTAGGGTGGAGATCCAGAGACCAAAGGTGACAAAAAAGAGCCCATGGTGCTGCAATCAGACCTACACAGCATATGCCAGCGGATTTCCAGCAAGGGTCTCCCCAACTTTAAAATTAAGTAGACTCCATGAGATGTGGCTCTGGTGGGCAATGGGTGTCTTGCATCTAGATTGTTCGTTGTTTCCCAGGAACAACATAGTCACCCCCTGGTGACATCCCTCTTGCTGGTGGTCAGAGCAGAGGTGGTGAGGTCAGGGGATGCCAGGGCTTTCCTTCCCCCAAAAGACAGTGCTGCAGGATGGGAAGTGTGGCGACTGACCTGACCTCTCCTCCCTAGGGGAGACTTTTGTCTCAGATTTAAGGCATTTTGGGAGGTCAGGGTGGAAAATAAATGAACATTGTCATTCTTTGCTCTGCTAGTTCTGCAGGTAGAGAGAGCACTGCAGACCCGGGAGGTGCTGGGCTGGTACCTTTCCATAAGCATGAATGTTAACTTGGAAGGATTTTTATTATTATTATTGCTTTAAACTTCGACTCTATTAATAGAGATAATTTTCTTACTGTAGGTGGAACATTGTCTTTCTGGCTAAGCTGAGCCTCCCTTTCCGTTCTTTCTTTCCACCTGCATCCTCCCTGTATGAGGAAAACTTCTAGAAGAACTATTCTTTGAGAATTTGAGGGGGAGGAAGAAGAAAGTACAAGCTATGATTTGTACAAAATTAAAAGAAGTATTTGTGTTACAAAACCAAATGTGCCCTCAGAAAGGGATGCAGAGAGGAAAGAAGAGTTATTCTGAGTACTGTATGATTTATTTTCCCTTCTGTTCTCTCCCTAATGCTCCCGAAACCTGAGCATGGCCTCCACCACATGAGGCCCTATAAGATGTCAGAGCGTTGCATGCCCCGTGCTCTCTCTCTGCTCCACAACTGCCCCAGCCCAGGGCAGTTGTGCATTACCCCATGACAGCTGCAAGAACAATGCGATGTATAGCCCATAGAGCACACCTTTGGCTAGGATATCTGTGTGGTTGGGATGGGCTTGGAGACATCACTCCCACCAAGGGAGGTTGTGGGTTTGCTCAGCAGCCACCCCCTCATCTCCTTCCAGCAGATCTGTAATGTTTGTGCCGTCCTTCGGCGTTCCTGAAAGAGCAGTTAGTGAATTTAAATGTCATATAATTGTGATAGCTGGAGGTTGCCTGATGGAAGGGAAGCATTTTGATTGTCTAGGGGTGGATTTGGTCTAATTATCTCAGATGAGACCAGCAAATCTACTCTTCTTGGAGACATGCTGTTACTGTAGTAACTTGTAAATGAATATTGGATGATGAGTTATTAAAGCCAGTCTGAACTGGTAAGTTTATGAGCACAGTGGGCAATCATTTCTTCTTCTTCTTCCTTTTTTTTTTTTTTTTTTGTTTTTTTTCCTTTTCCATATTAATTTCTTCCTCGGTGCGAATGTAAAACACAAAATCAACAGGTCAGATATAGGGCTCTTATGAACTCTGCCTTCCCTATCAGACAGAGCAGATGCAGCCAGGAACTACTTTATCACGTTGCTTTTAATTAAAGCCTTTAATGGTTTTGCACTTTGTTAACAGGTTTTATACAAAATACAAAGTGGATAAAGCATGAAGTGAATCTTAAGATAATTCTACATTTTGGATTATCTCTTTTTACATATGCAGGCTGCTCACTACATCACCCAGAACTACAACCAGCACTGCATCATGAGAGATCTGCTGATAAGCAGTGGTAATATACCACACTTCTGGAACAAGAGCTGATAGCATGTACCTTGGCTCCTGATTCTTTAATTGTGTGGCCAAAGGGAATGGTGTTTACAGGCATCACCCTTGCTTTGAACAAGATATAAAATCTTTATCCAGTCCAAAGAGAAGAGGGTAAACTTCCCCATGCTCCTAGCCATCAGCAGCTGCAATGCTACACCAAATACTCTGTACTATAGTTTGTTGTCACTGCATTATGCCCAGTCCTAAAATGCAGAAAAGTGAATTCAAGTTGCAGTTAACGTCCTGAGTACACATCCCACCCTCTTGGCTAGCTTTTCCTAAATCCATAATTGTTCCAGCCCTGCTGTGAGGCTGGGCAGTCTGCCATCATTTGCTGCTGCAAAGGGACCTCTAGAACTGACCTGGAGAGGCAAATGCTCAAATTATCTCTAAACTCCCAAGAGAGGAGGAAGACCGTGTTTCTGGTTGCCAGCTGCCCGCCCTTTCCAGCTCTGGTAGTTGCACCTCAAGCTCTGGGGCCTGGGTTTGTCCCCAGTAGCCATTTGCAAATCATGGAAGCTACCCATGCTGGAAGCAGGGTATGTCTCCACTCCCATCATGGTCATGATAGTAGACCAGCTCCTGCAGAAAAAGACTTACAACCAAACAACCTCAGTTCAGATCCTTGCTTGGGTGCCTCTGCAAAGGTCTTAAGGGGTACAGGTAAGAGGAGCTCTGTGGCCTTGCAGGATCCTCCTTGATGAACAGGTGCACTTTATTGTCTTCTATTATTCCCATTCATTACAAAAACTTCAGAATTTCCAGGACATATCAACATCCACAGGTATATCTGTGCCAGATTCTTCACAGGAATCATCCATGAATATGGTTTTTCTTGCATATCCTCAAGGTATTTTATCCTCAAAGAAAGCACAGAAAGTGATCTGAAGGCTAGTTGGATCCAGCAAACACAGCAGGTAAACTGGGGCCATTTGTCTGGGGGTCCACATCCCCCGTTTGCAGCTTTGGCTGAGGGTTAGTGAGGTGGTTTGTCTCCAGCCTGAAATATGGGAAATTTCAGAAGTCATCAACGTGGGAGGTTCATCAGACTTGGTTTTAGAGCAGGAGAAATGGAGTTCATGACCTCATTCCACCCCGATGATGTCTTTGCCTGGGTCTCCCTAGGAAAGTATGTCTGAGACTGGAATGCTTTAGTGTGGATCCTGTTTATATTTCATTATAATTACATTGTTTGCAATGTATTGAAGAATGACAAGTTTCTTGATATTTTCTTGCTTGCATTTCAAAACTGCATGACAGTTTATGTTGAAAACCCTGATTTTTGAAAAGCAAGTGAGGCATTTTAATTTGAGTATAATGTCTTTCTTTCCATCTGGGATACATTGAAAATGCTGTAACACATTCTTGTTACATCTATAGCTGCCACTAAAAACAATTTTCCTTTTTTTTTTTTTTCACAAAAATATCTCTGAAAACGTGTGGCCACAACTAAAATTCAGGGTCCTTTGCTGCCAGGATGCATGGTTTCTACAGTGTGGACGCAGACTAAAGCAGGATTTTCTCTGCATGCTCAGAGGTGTGTCATTAGCATGAGGAGAGCCATTAACACATACTGTGCGCCGTGTCAACAAGTCATGCTTGATTATGTTGCAAAGTGAGATTAGCAAAATGAGCTTGGAGTTGTCCTCTTGCTGCCATTTGATAGTGCAGAAAACAACTACTTCCCCACTGCCAAAGCTGCAACCATTATTCAGTACTTAAGAAATTCAACTGATGCATTCATAATGAATAGGATTTTGTGTAATTAAAATTTTAAATAAATCCCCAACATGAGCCCTGGTCTGAACTTCTTAATTTCAGATATGAAAGCAGAGCTTTTGACAAAATAGGTTGAGGTTTTTTTTCCTTTTCTTCTCTTTTCTTTCATCTGAGAGATTTACAAAATCTCATTAGCATACTAAAAAATAGCAGAGGAGAAATTAACTGGAGACCGGGATTAAAAGGCTCACTAGTTTCTTCATGTCACCTTTATTGCTCCTTGGAGCATCCGTCCCTGTCTGATGGGTGTAAGTAGCATGGAGGTGGATGGTGGTGGGTGGCAGAGCTTTTATGCGATAGAAAGAAGCTCAGAGTTAGTTTCCATACAGATGAGAAGGGACCAAGCCCTCAAAAAAAGACAGTTAAAAGGAGGTAGATGGTAAGAAAATTGGGTAAATAACACATTTCACTGCCAATTTGTTTAAATGGAAGCTCTGAAAGTCACTGTGGAGCTCTCACCAAAAGCATCTGCTGTGGTTAAGGGACCTGGGGGGTAGAATCCAACACTTGCTCTTGTTAAACTTCATATTGTTGGTGATTGCCAGGGACAGCAAAAATAAACACGTTGTCAAAATAAATGGGATTCCATCCATCAAGTCCCACCTGCAGACTTTTTTAAATAAAAATGTACCAGGATGGTTTAACCCAGACAAAGCGATGCGTTTTTTACCTACTGCATTATTTTCAGAAGCATCAGATACACATCTGCAAGTGTTTATGCGTTTATGTACAATATGAGTTTATATGCAATAAGGGGGTGTGTATTTGCTTATGTGCATATATATTTTAATGTATATTTTAAAGTCAGCTGGAATCAAGTACCTCCTACAAAGAGGTGTTATCCCAGACAACTTGAGTTGTTGTTACCAAGTCTCTTGTAATTCAGCAGAAAAGCTGTAGCTAAGGAGGAACACGTTTGGATCCACAGAGAAAGCAGATACAGGTTCCCTCTCAGAAGGATTAAGCCGCAGCCTTCCAGGGCGTGCTAAAGTTGGACAGGGGCAGAGAGGGAGCACTACCTGCTGATGTGTCCAGGCATTCAGACTAGACCACTGAGTTCACCAAGCAAATAACTCAGGTTTTATGTGAATTAATGAGCGTTTAAAAGGATGTGTGTGATCCCCAGATAAAATGCAGTTGCACGGGTGTGAAGTGTCTGGAAAATGATGATTACTCACAGAACCTGCTTTGCTGACAGAAATGCTTATTGACTAGGTGGTGAACGAGTCATCGTCCTCACTCCTTGGGATCTTCTCGGCACTCTCTGCAGTGTTCAAAGGCACATAAAGTTGATTTTTTTGCACACTATATGTGTTGCTGTAACTACAAGTATGAATGAGCCATCTAGGCTCCCTGTCTAGCACTGGGGAACACTGGGAACTGCAGAAAGGTGACATTTAACCTTTTCTTTGAAGAACTGAGCAACATTTTTTCTTCCACGATACGTCAGTGCTGTCCGCCCTCCTTTCACACCAGACCGTCAGGGTGTGGGTCCTCTCCCATGGGGTGGGAGGCCTGAATTCAATCCTCCTCTCATCCTGAGGGATTTGCAGGCAGCAAATCCCTCATCTGCAAATCAGGACTTTAATTGAGAGGAGTTGGGTTCCCTGGGACAGCCTCCTGCTTGAAGCTGTGCTAATGCACAGCAGAAACGGGGGCTCAGGGAGTCGTGAAGTAGCTGGTATCTGCACTCAACAGGATGAAGAGCTCAGCTGTCCAGGGCTGCTGCCTCTGTTTCCAGTGTTTATACCACAGATGACCTAAGAGCTTACTAGATAAAATACAAAAGATCCCCCAAGTAAGAGGGGCAATACCAAAGACCCTTCTCCTGGGTGGAGGCCCCAGCTTTGAGTCTTCAGACTCAAGTGTTTGTGTGTATCTTCTCTACCTCTTGTTGACTCTGCTTGAATCTGGGGGTTCACAGTGATCAAGCTTCACTGCAAGTCCCACCAGTTATTCCACACATGGCTAAAGCATACCTGGGCAACTGGGGGTTTGAATCCTTTTCAAATCAAAGTCTTTAGCTGGGAAACTACTCTGAGAGTGAACAACACACTGATTTTCTGGATGTGCTAGATCTTTTTTTTTCCAGATTTGCAAAATGGATTAATAACCATGCTTCAGACAACCTCTGAGTGGGTTTTCTGTCACGTCACTGGTGACCAGAGGTGTAACAGTGCTAAGGACACCCAGATTTACCCCCACATGTGGACAGACATCCGTTTCTCTCTCCACATACTATGCTGTCTCCAGTACAGCAGAAGGAGCCTGTAGTGCTACAACTCCCTCCTGTCCAAAATGGGGCTGCCCTTCTGCTCCTTGGTTAGAAACTAGAAAAAATAAATAAATTAAAAAATAAAAATAAAAAAAGGAACCATGGATCTGCCCTGAGGATGACAGTGATCCCACCTGTGTGCAGAGAGCAGTGCACAGGGGGACTTCCCTTTGGTCTGTCTTGAGATGAAGAGAACTGCACTCTGGAGCTCTGCATGGGCTGGTTGTAAAAGGAGCTGACGTACTTCAGACTTAGCCACCCACTCCTCAAATGTCAAAGTTAGAACAGATGAGTCATACCTGGAGCAATTTGTTGAATTTTTATTAGAAAGTCTGTAGAAAGGATGGGGCAGGGCCCAGAAGCACTGTGTCCCAGGTTCAGATATAAGTGTGTGTTTAAGAAAAGTACCGTGCATTTGTAAACTGCTCTTTTCTGAATGTACAAAGAATTACGCTGTAATAAGCCACATCATTAAAAAGAAATTGTTCTGTGAGCAGCAGATCCTGCTTTCCTGGGGTTTCGTGTCTCGTGACTGGATTATCTTGGGTCTAATGAGGAATACTCTGACTGAAGCCTTTTCTCCTGTTCATAAAGACGCTGTCTCATGTGGATTTTCTGCTGTCTGATATTACATTTGGACTCAAAGTGCAGTTGTTTAGGCTCTCTCATATTTGAAAATGCAATTTTGCCCATGTGGCAAGCTATTCTTCTCTGGAGACACAAAAGGGTTGTAATTTTCAACCCTGCTGCATCTTTTCACAAAAGCAGTTGAAAATTAAAGTATTTAAGACTTCTATCACATGGTTAAATTTGACTGAAATTGGCCAACAAGCCAAAAGATTATGGAGAATAAGATTGGACTGATAAAACAATGCAATAAACTTAATTTTATTAGGTAATCAGGAAACAAATTATAGAAAGTAAATATTGGGGAAGCTTAAACATGTAAAAAAAATAAAAAAAACCATAAAAAAAAAAAAAAAGTCCATAAATATTTAAGCATTTAAATGCACTCAAGCTGACCATTTTATGCCTCTTTTGTCTTTCAATTTTAGAGGTTCAATCCACAGCTGCATGAAAGACCAACATGGGCCCAGGCACCCCAGTAGTTCCACTTATTCCCCAAAGTGTAAGTGAAATAATAGTTTTCTGTGAAATACTTTTCACAGAGATGGGGAAATTTAAAATATTTCTGTCAGAATATTACAAAGTTCAGTAGTTAGAAAAAGGAATGTTGAACAATTCAGAAACCAGATTTTGAAGATTATTCTCACCTTGTCAGGGAACAAAAATAGATCATCTGGACTGTGCAAAAATTCCAGAATGTGCAACAAACCTGAGCTGATTGAAGTTAGACCAAAACAACCTTTCCTGAAGTGATTTGTGAAAAATTTTCAAAACCAAAACATGCTGAAGGGAATTCTCATTTGTTTGCACACACACACACAATAAATAAATAAAAAATAAAGGAAAGATGCAAGATACAATGAATAAATTGATCACTGAACATTATTTTCCCAGTTTTTGAGCCATGAATCATGATTGCCATATCACGATTTCGATGACACTTGTATTTTCTTACCATGAATACAGTTTAGATGGATGAGCTACCATTGCTGTCCAAGCTTATCAAATTAGGAGAATGCATTTTTAAATTCAATTACATCCTCAGTGGAAATGGTTTCTCTGACTCTGATAATCTTTGGAGAGGAATTATACACAGTCTATAAAGCTTCGCATTTCAAAACCTAATTTTGAATGTTATTCAAGAGGTTAATTTAAGATTCATCTTCCAAAAGAGGAGTTAAATAAAACTGATAGAAGGCTGGAACTTGTCGAGTGGTTGAGAGGTTTATCAGCATGTGAGTATGAGTTCATTAGTTTTAATTAGTATAATCACTAATGTTGCATTAACAGTTTGGTGAGAGAAAGTAATTGCTCACACCCACTGTATTAGATTGGGAGATTAAAATTCATTTTACGAGGCAATTAGCATTTCAGGGATTTTTTAAAAAGCTTTTACGATCTGCCATTGCAGTAGCTTCCTTCACCAAAAGAGTTTAAATTAACCATAACTTTCATCCTAATGGGATGCAAAAATTAATGTAGAATTAAGCGTGAACCACTCCTCTTCAGCAATCCCACCGCGATAAGCAGGCAGCTAAAGCCACAGACCTCGATTAGTTTATAATGACCTGCTTTATTTCCCAGACAATGATAGTCATTTATCTGTCCTCAATTCATTATCTTGTTGAAAAGTTTATACTCCTGAATTTTACACAGCAAAACAATTAAAAAAATAAGAAAGCCAAAAAGTAGGGCAGAACTACTTCTGTAATAATTTTTCAGAGAAAAAGCTATGAAGTCCAGTAAGAGTGCTTTAATTGTCAATTATTCTTCATAGAAAATATCAGAGGAAGTAAAAACATCTCCCTTTAACACCCAGTGTCGTGGGAAGAGCCATGCATTATGCAGCAGCAATCATAACTCTGCTCTAGTTGTCATGTCCCTCAGACAGCTACTGACAAATGGAGATCCTGAATGGAAACCCAGGAATGTGTCATCCTGGTTGGCAAGGAAGCCCTTGTTATCCAAGAGTTTGGACAGCTGACCCAAGAAGTTGCCTTCCAAAATGTCCTGAAAAGTAAAAATGCAAGTCGGGTTGGGGGGAACTGATGGCAGTAAGAACCACTGTGAGTATGGCTGTGGCATTGAGAAGGACAACTGTTAGATGCTAGATCCATGTTGCTCCTGTAATTTGGGTACAAATGTTTAAATGAGTAGACATGGGGCAGAAAAACTCAAAACACAACATTGAGGTTATTTACATAGATGAGGCTGGGCGTTGAATTTTCAATTTTCTGGTGTTTCTTTTGGTTTATGAGCACTTGTAATGGCGGAATGTGAGAAAACAGAGATTGGACCTCAGGTATGCCATTGCCACTGTAGTGACTGCCCCCAGTGCTGCTCACGGTGGGGTACTCCCTGCACTCCCCACTGCACTGCATGGGCACATCTCATGGGTTGCACCTCCTACATCTGCTTTTCCAGGCTGTGCAAATGTGTATATGGCAGGGTTTTAACCATCTCATATTTTCTAGCTTTCCCTCATAGGTACCTGTACAGAAACATTCTCAATCTTTTAAGGAAAGATGCTAATACAAATGCAGGCTATGAAGAGGCTGGACCTATGCATGGATATAAAAACCTTGGTTTATCCCACCTAACCACTCCAAGTTATAAGCCCACAGCAGACTGCAGTCACTCTCACTTGGGTACCTGGAGAATTACAGAAATCTTCCTAAAACATATATTAAAACAAAATGTACATATTTATATATGTACACTTAATTTTTACACTCCTTATAAGCATCTCCAAAGCAGTTCAGAAGGAGATAGTGACCTCTTACATATAAACTTCTAAAATTGAGGTACAGACAGACTGGATCTCAACCTTGGTCACTCTGGCAGCAGCTGGTGCCACGTTTTGGAGGTGAATTACTCCAGCTAAGGTCTGAATCAGTCGGTGGAAAGGGCTGCATCCCTCTATTGACTGCAGAGACAGTCTTAGGTAACAAGGTTTCTGTCTCAGATGGCTGAAGTAAATGCTTAATATTAGGTAGGATGAATCATGACCATCATGCTCGTGCCTGAGGGTTTGTCTACGCACAGAGTTATTGCAGCAGAGCCATTACTCTTCCTGAATAGTATTACATGTGGACACACTTTGGGTTGAGTAAGATTTTCTCATTTCTCTTCAACGATGTCCGCCTGACAGAAGCAGAGCAGTTTGCTTCTTAGTCCTCACATGCAATCGTTCTGCAAGAGCCTCTGCTTTTCCATTTAGCTGCCTTACCTTAATCCAAATTAACTTCAGCATAAAAATGCCCTAAATTTGCCATCTATCCACCTCTGAGAGCCGTTTAAGATTTATGTAGGAGAGTACATCAGTTAAGCACAAATACATTGACCAGAAAAAAAAAATGAAGGCACCGTATACAATAAAAACTGACTTTTATTTCACAAATTATGGGTGTTATAAAGCATATCATTTCAGGAGAAATGCCTGTATTTGCCAGTGTGTTTCATTAAAGAATAATAAAGCCATACATATTTCATTTCCTTGTTCTGAGCTGCAAGAGCCATAACTATATAAAATGCCCCATGCTGTCCTGGTATTTTTGGGCTTTTCTTTCTTTTTAATCAGATTTTCCCCCCTGAACTAATGAAATCGCTCTTTAAACACATATATCACTTTCATTTAAAGTGACTTATCATGGCTCAAATGGTTTCTCTCTTCTCCTGGAGAGCAAGGCAACTGCCAGCACCTTTTGCTGTGCAAATCCAGGCCTGGATTGCCCCTGCTCTCAGTCTGGTTTCAGGAGGCTGCGTTTCAGGTGTTCCCTCTGATGCTGTTTTAGGTGGGATATTGCGTGCCTACCCATGTTCCTCGTCCTGCTATCACGTGTAATTTCTCTCTTCTCGCAGTATGCACCGACCCGCTGCGCAGCCGCACAGACGTCCACAGAGCAAGGCGGCCTTCCACCCTGCCATCACCACGAGGCTGTGCACGACCCCCAGCTGGTTCCCTGCACGTGCCCCCTGTTCTCCTGCCCGTGGGAAGGCCACCTGGAGGTGGTGGTGTCCCACCTGAGGCAGACCCACCGCATCAACATCCTTCAGGGGGCAGAGATTGTCTTCCTGGCCACGGACATGCACCTGCCCGCACCCACAGACTGGATCATCATGCACTCTTGCCTTGGCCACCAGTTTTTGCTGGTCCTCAGGAAGCAGGAGAAGTACGAAGGCCACCCGCAGTTCTTCGCCACGATGATGCTGATCGGCACGCCGACCCAAGCCGACAACTTCACCTACCGGCTCGAGCTCAACAGGAACCAGAGGCGCCTCAAGTGGGAGGCGACCCCGAGGTCGGTGCTGGAGTGCGTGGACTCCGTCATTTCAGACGGGGATTGCCTCGTGCTGAACACTTCCCTGGCTCAGCTCTTTTCCGATAATGGGAGCCTAGCTATAGGAATTGCAATAAGCACCAGCAAAGTTCACAACAGCGAGGCTGAAATGTGAGGGGAAGAGGAGGAGGAGGAGGAGGAGGAATCACGGTGCTCCTGCTGCCTCGTGAGAGCCGGAACTTGCAGACGTTTTGGGGGGGGTCTCAGGTCTTTTATGGTATTTAGTACTGGTCCACAGTGGGCATTATGTAAACATCCTGTGGTTACAGTCTCTGTGTAATGTACTTACTGTTTTGTTAATACAATTTTATGAGAAATTTTAAAGAGGCTAATCCATTTATTGCTGCCCTTCCAGCAACATTGGAGCCTTTTGGGTTAACACTGCTCTCCTGGAAAGTGCACCAGGGGTGACTCAAAGAAAACTTTGGCTTGAGAATGCCATGAAAATGTATTTCCTTTGTTGTCTGCCTAGTTGCCTGGTATTAAGGAAGCCCCTATGCCTGGTAAAAGGTAAAGTATTCCACCAAGGTACAGGAGCACCCAATCTGTAACAGGTTCCTTCATCACTGATTAACGAGCAGCTTCAGAGGAACTGGTGCACTGTAGTGAATGACCTCAAGTGGACAGAGTTACAGAAGGTTTCAGACTGCTGGAGGAAGCTTGCACCTCCCCTCCCGCCTTCCTTTTGCACCACTTATTTACCTCCCTGTGTTTTTTCCACACCAGCACCAGAGATTTAACTTTTGTACTATGGTCACAACCAAGCCCCAGTGAGTTTGTGGTTTCAGAGCTCCCTTTATCTCCTGAAGAGGCAGCATTCACCAGCCAGACTGTGAACATTTCAGAAGAAAAAGTAATTTTTTCCAACTGAGCCGGGGCCTTGGAAACTTCATCCTGCATTAAATCAGCAACGACAGCTAGTGGGTGGTCACTGTGAGCATGGTTAAATCTCATTCATGTGTCACAATGCAGAGGGAGAGTCCTGATAGATGGTCTGCTTCCAGGATGGAGATAACCATAACATACAAACAGGACATTCACCTTTTTATCTACTATTTCTTCATGTACTGCAAATGAGATTTTCAGAAAATGAAGTATCAGGGAGTCCCAAAATTGTGAACTGATCTTACTATTGAATTCTGTGTCCCTTAGCTCCACAGCTTATGCTACTAAGTATTGGTTGATTTAAAACAACAAAGCTGGAATATCTGTTTGCAAATTGGCTATGAGATTTGAAATGTTTTCCTTTAAAAAAACCTTGATTTTTTCTTCTTCTTCTATATCCTTGTGGGGGTTATGACAGTCCCTTTCTTCTGCTGAGCGTATTTGACAGGCAGCAGTGATCAGAGGAACTCCTCCCTTGGGTGGTGGGTGAGTGAGCTAAGGACAGTCCTCCATCATTTTAAAAGGCGTCTCACATAGCTAGCTTTGGGTAAGGAAAAGAATTGATGCTAATCTCTCCCACCTGCTGCTCTCCTGGGAATTATTATAAATGATGCATGAAGTAAAACTAATTGCAATTTTCCTGAGAAATGCAGGTAATGCATCTTCTGAGTTACCTCCTCACCTGGGCTTTCATAGCAGGTCACCTCTCAGAAGGGAGCCGGGACCTCTTCAGCAGGCTGCTCATGACCACATAGGAATGGAGGCTGAGGTCTGAAGGAGTCTCGGTCCCTCTAAGAGTATGTAGAGACATACCCACACAGTTCCCCCACCTCCAAATCCTGCAGAAGACGTGCTGGTTTGCAGCACTTCACTGGAACATGCAGGCTTCAGAGTGGCTTGCTTTTTCCCTGCGATGTTAAATATTCAGAACCAGCAACTGCTGCCCTTTCCCTAAATGATGGTAATAAATAAATCATTGGCATTTTTGTGGACTGAAACTGGCTTCTCCAGCTCCTCTGGCAAATATTCTGTGGTTGAACTAAAAGCAAAAGCAATAAAACCTGAAGAAAAACAATTCCTCTAGCTTAAACTTCCCAAGCTCTTTGTAGTGACCTAACACCACGCTGCTTGTGTTGTCCGATCACAACCAGCTCCAGAGGAAGGCATATTCCTCAGCTATTCCCTTGTTCCAGACTATTTACTTCTCACTCATTGGCACTTTTGCTTGAAATGAAGAACACACTGTTGGTATTTTGGGGCATGCCCCTACCCAAAGAGCTGGCAGTATTTCTGGCAGGACGAGCGTCATGGCAGCAGTTCTCTGGGATGGATATCTCCATCCCTTGCCAGTGTCCTGGTTTTCTAGTTTCTGTGGTGCTGGAGGCCCAGTGGAAGTCTGACCTCCCCAGCACAGACCCCCTCACATCTCACATATCCTCTTGTCCCTCTCTGGAGCTGCAACACCCCAGCTCTGGCAGGGATTTCAGAATACCTTGGAGCACTGATGAAAATCTGCCCAATTAGACTCCCAGGACAGAAAGGGGGGACACATTTAGAGAAGAACAGATCTATGGGCACCTAAAACCAATCCTAATAAGCATTTCCACATAAAACTCAAAAGTTTAAGGGTATATTTAATGACTTTCTACAATGTAAGACATTCTAATTCCCTCATAATTCAAAGCCTATGAGCAACTCTTCACTGCCATCAAGTGAAGGTGAACAAGTATTCTGCATGATGGGACATAAATCCTGAAAAGCTTGGCAAGTAGGATCAACAATGAAATTTGGTTTACACGCGCTCTTTCAGTGCCCATAATGGAGAACTTTTTACAGCTATCTGATCATGGCTGGAAGGCAGTCGTAACTTGGCTTCCCAAATGAGATTCTGAATTTTTAGATTCTAGAATTATTTTTGTAATATAATATTTAGTCTCTTTATAATGTATTATATCCAGTCACTCCAAACACTTTCAAAAGCATGAAGAACACAGCTTTAAATATCTGTGAAGTCAGGAATTACCCTTATTCTGGTACAGATGAAAATGAGATCTTGCAAAAAATGCTACACAGGTTTTGCAAAATTCTGTTTTCCTACCTACCTGAGAGTATTAGTCCTATTTTCTATTTTTTAATAGGGTATTCAAAAGTTTTTACATATCTGTGTTCATTGACGGATTTTCTTCTGCCTAGATTAGTAAATTGCAACCATAATTTCATCAAGCTGAGCCAGATGGGTTGCCACCAGACACACTAGAAAACGTACTCCGGTTCTTCTGCACTATCCATCAGGCACAGTGTGAATGTTAATGTCAGGTCTGCAGTAAAACAGCATTAGTGCTTTTAGCTCAATCCCATTATGAATTAAGCTCACATCATATATCCATGACTCCTTATAAATCAGCTGAAGCGTCCCGGGTCTCATCATCCTGAAGATGACAAAGGATCTTGCTGTGTGCAAGGCAGTAGTGCCAGCCTCAGGGTTTGCTGAGAAGTAGGGCAGTAGTCCCCTTCCCA
This sequence comes from Heteronetta atricapilla, assembly GCA_011075105.1. Lineage (NCBI taxonomy): Eukaryota > Metazoa > Chordata > Aves > Anseriformes > Anatidae > Heteronetta > Heteronetta atricapilla. The sequence continues at coordinate 177,163,474 of CM021731.1, read as the reverse complement.
CTGGACTGTGATATCATATCCTACATTTTAAGCCATCCTTTATGAATACAGGACGGTAAGCTATTAAAGAAAGGAGTGATGGTAAATTCTGGAAAATGAAAAGGTTATAATAAAATGAATGGGCTACAATAAATTGCTGGGAACTGCTACATGACTCTCTCTTTTGGACATCAGAGGAATTAAGGCTGACTGACAGCACTGTAGTGTAGGTGATTTATCTGCTTTTCCAGCCCATAATACAGCTGAAGAACACTTTGATGGGAGTGGGGTCTCTCAGAAAGGACACGGAGATGCACTTCTGCTCCAGCTGGATCAGAAACACCTTTCACACAGAGCAGCTGCAACTTGTGAGCAGTCCAGATACAAGCAAGAGTTTTTATTTATTTATTTTAAATAGAATTAGTGCTCTATGCTTGCACCAGCTGAGCAAAGGACAGAAAGCAAAGCACGTATTCTGCTGCACGTACCATCACCAGAACAGTTAACAAGAAGTTCTGCCCCCAGCAGCTTCCAGGTGACCCTGAGGAAAACCATGGTGTTTCAGAGTGGGGTAGCACAGGGCAGCACCTGCAGCCAGCTTTGCTATCTTTCACCCCTATAGCTCTCACCAAGCTAGGGAAGTATCAGCTGAAACCACCCAAAAGGTCTCTGGAAGAACAGAAAATTACATCTATACCTCTTATCCTTAGTTAGGACTCTTCTCACCTAGTCATTCTTTCCATCTCCACAAAGGCAATAGACTAGTGCACAGCTTTTTATCCCCCTTTTGGCACTGTCCCTTCAGAGCAGACATAAGCAGGCAGTGATAATCTTCAAGAGAAGGATGAAGGCATTCATTCATTGCAAAAATGGCTGTTCCCACAGTACTGTCTTTCACAAAGGGATACCAAGCTCCAAAAAAGAGCCTAGCATACCTTAGTGGGAGGGAAATGGGAAACGCCAATTACAAAGATTGCTGTCTTTCATGTAGAATGAGCTTTATATCTTCCAGGTACCGAAAATCCTCCTGAGACACTGCCTATCTGAATACATCACTTAATCTTGTAGAAAGCCCCAGGACTGAGGGGTTCACGCAGTTAGAAATTGCATCAAGTAACCTTATTGAAGACAAATGGCTTTGAACTTTCATGGCAACAATGACGAACTGCTTTAACATCCATGCAGTGCAAGCTGAAAAACTCAGGGCTTTTAAACAAAGAAATAAACTTATTCAAATGAAAACATGAGATGTGGGGCAGAGTCTTAAAAGCACTTTCCTTATTGCCACAGACTGGATGTCTGCTTAGTGAGAGTCATTTCACTGCCGGTCAAGTCCCACTGGCTTGAATTCAAGAGAAACACAGATATTCTTGCTTTCTCGATTAAGGGAGACCACTTTAAAAAGTCAGCAAATACTGCTAGGCATGAAATGACTCTGGAGAGGATCTTGTTTTTCAGTCTGGACTGTCTGGCCAGTGGACTGTGGGGACAGTGTTGCATTTCCTACTCATTCAGGGTGAAGCCCCAATCTCACTTGGCCTGATAAAGAGCTGCAAGCACAACCAAAATAGACATTTCCCTCATGTTATGATCCCTACTTCACCTATAGGAGATAACATCTGTCAGGCAGCTGGCTCGAAGCCTTAGATGATTTTAAGACTGCTCCCTGAAAACCTACTAATATTGACTTAGAGGGCCTGAGACACCAAGGCTCCACTGAGGCTCTGCTAGACTCACCAGTGTGTGTGCATGAAAGGGATGCCTCTGCCTTACATCTTGTCCTCTGTCTTTCATAGCTGGAACACTAAATATACCTGCAGGGATCTGTCTGGTTCTCTCCTAATAAACCTTGGCAAATGACTGGACCACAGAACTGGATGACACATTTTAGAGATGCTCTCAACGATAGTCCCTCCCTTAGCTTTGAGAATTAAATAGGATCTTGCACAAAAACATTAGGTTGTTTCAGATCTCCATGAGAGGGCTCCTATTTTGGGATACAGGTTCCTCTCTGGCTTCTGACAATGACAGCAGGCTACAAAACATGGGAGGTCATACTGTGTCTTCCACAGTGGGGTCCTGATCCTCAGAAAGGTCTCTGGGAACTACAGTAATATAAACAAATAGCAGTATAATACAGCAGCATAAAATAATAATACAGTGAGACCTTTCATGGCTGATAACATCTTTAAAAATAGCAACTGATTCTGAAAGGGATCATTACTCAAAATGAGCTCCAGGTGATGGCTGTGCTTTTTCTTTATTGAGATGTGGAAGAAGATAACCTGAAGAGTGACAGTCTCAGGGCTACCATGATTACTCAGTGAAATGCTGAAATGAAAAAAAATGAGCGAAGAGAGTCCTGAGTGAAGCAGCAATATAGCATTGTTGCCTCTGGGCAGTGGTTTCTTGTGACATGTCCTTGGGAAAGGATTTCCAGCTGCCAGAGAGGGCTGAACTTTGGCTCACGATAGCCCCTGCTCAACCACTTCTGGAGTATTGTCAAAGAAATGTTTATCTGGGACTGCAAAAAAGAGGATAAATATCCACCAAAAGGTGTGACCAATGTGAGAGCTGCCAAGGAGATTTATTCAGCCTCCTCTGGGTAAGCCTCAGAGCGGCCACTCTGCTGGATTGGCAGAAGGCAGGGACAGCCCTGGGTCTGAGGAGGGCTGGCTGGATTCCTGACAGCGTGTAAATTGTTGCCGTTGTACAGCAACTCTGTGTGATACCTCCAGCACTGAAAAACAGTGGAGATTGAGCCTGGGTCCTCCAGCAGTGTGCATTTGTACCAGCTGGTGCTGCTGGGCCACGCTGTGGGTTACAGCAAACTCACCAGCTCTATACTGTTATGTAGAAGGTTGATTGTTAGTTGTGCATATAGGGGGAAATAATGTTAAAAACATGTCTGCATTTGGTCTGTCCTGAGAGTATTGAGGGTGAGAACTTCACCATGCTGTCTGTGCTGGGCTGCATCACACCCATGTCTCCTCTCCGCTCTTCCTCCATCAGTTGAAAACCTGGAGGAACCAGAGCCAAGTCACCACAAGCTTCAGAAACTATTGTGTCATTACAGCCCCACCACTTTACTAGGCTAAGCCACTTGTTCAGCCAAAGCGGTTCAGCTGCCCATCCTGGAGCTAAGTTGACTCTACAGATCACAGCCATTTGCAAGACTGATACACTACCTAGTGTGATAAACCCCAGTTCCCTCTCCTGATTGCCTTGAGCAAACACCACAGACACATCTAGGAACAGTCTTGAACCTTCATGGCCAAGGTAGGAACTACACTGCAGGTGAACATTGACAGTGGGACAAAAAGTCACCCAAAATATAGCTCAGCCACAAGAAGTGATGGAGTTCATCCACGGCTGAAAATGAGAAGAAATGGGAGAATGTGGATAAGGACAATTATAGCGAAGTGACTGAAAGCAAACATGACAAGAAAATACACTCCCATGCTAGAGGTCAGCATTTTTTTCTGGGTCACCCTTTAGTTTTGGTCATAATGCCCTGGCAGAAAGCAGACACAGCTTGGCTTTCAGACCTCTTTGGCTGGGCAGCAGCCAAGAGCAGCATTTACTCATTACATGTAAACTGAGCAAATTGCCTGGGGAAGAGAGAGAGTCAATAAACATGGAGCCTCACAGCACCGTTTGCACAGACTGACCTTTCAAAGTATAATTGCATGTTAAAAGACTTGATGGCAGTCATCTCCCATCCGAGAAGTACTAACAGAGCTGGCTTGGACTCCTATTTGTCACAAAACAGGAGTGTGTTGGGACAGAGCTGTGTAGACAGAGGCTGCTTTTGGCCCCCACATGAAGTGCCACAGAGGGCCTGTGGTTCAGGAGAGGCCCTCCTAACTCGGCTACACGAATGTTTGGTCTCGTGTCCTCCGGGGAAAGGCAGAAAAAAGCAATGGTGATGGTGGGAAATGTTTTCATCGTCACTAAAATGCCCGTTTCTTACTGCTCCCTGCTCATTGACATCACTTCATCCAGAGGAGATTTTGATTTTGGTCACGGTGATGTGTGATCCTGAGCATGGCCATCGGTCCCTTGCACTGCAACCTTCAGATGAAGCTCCAGCTCAAACAAGGCAGAAGAGCTGGTTGTATCCTTGCATCCCAGCAAGAGGGGGAAGAAAACAACTCGGACATCAGATCCCATCACCTGCTCCTCTACTGCTGAAGTTGAAGCCTGAGCCCTCTCGCTGCCACTGCAATCAGAAGACCTAAGTCCCACTCACAACACTGGATCCAGTGGTTCCCAGTGGCTGGCACTGGAGCTTCAAAGGTACCTTTCCAGCATAGGAATCTGAGCCACCTGAACTAGGCCCCTGTGACCATCTCCTGTCCTGATGCTCCTAAATACCCTGTCATCAGCATCTACACTGAAGAGCCCTCTTCTAACCCCTTGGGTGCCAAAGATATTTGGTGTAACCACAGCCCTAGAGCAGTCTCCTTCCCTGGCCAGCTGCCTTGCCTCCTGACCAACCACCTAGCCTACAAAACTCTCCTTATTCCTCCACAGGCAGCAGCTCTGCCCCCTTGCAGGGCTCAAAGGCGCTCAGTTCAGTTTTTTACCAGGTCTTCCTGGATGCAGAAACCTCAAATGGCTCCTGTCCCTGCTGGAACGTTAGCCTTAATTAACACAATGTGTATGCTAAGCATGTGTTGTCACTCACTGCAGACAGTGATTGAGGCAATTTCAAATCACTCATGGTTAACCCTGGATTTCGCTGTTGGGATGGAGCCTGTCCATGCTGGATGGCAATACTGCACCACTGCGGGTGTGCAGAAAGTCCCAGCAGCTCAGGGCAATATTAAATTGCAGGATAGCTTCCCTCATTTGTCCCTAATGAAATCAGAGCCCGTTCTAGGCTTTTTTATTCATGTGAAGCCCCTTTAGCCCCTGTTCTGTTCTGTGAGACGCTTTTTTTTTTTTTTTTTTTTTTTTTCTTAGGGAATGGTTGCATTTGTCACTGTAATTGCACAAGACTTCATACTCCCAAAGGGTTAGGGGATCCTGGCTATCTCTTCAGCCTTGTGCTACATGCCACATGTCATAACACAATGTCATTTCCCAGGACAGACACATTTAACCCTAAGGCAAACTAGCACAAGGCATTGCAAAACATGCAGCAGGCAGAAAAACAACAAGAAACTGTGAGACAGGATTCCAGTTTCAGATAGAAAGAAGCATGAGTGCTTGGATCTGAGCTCCAACTGGAAAAGTGGGCAATCGTGAAGCACACCGAGAAGAGGAACGGATCTGGAACATGAGGACTGCATGATTTAATTACACTCCAGGTCACCTAATCCAAATGCTTAATTAACCTCTGAGATGCTGAGGTGTGCCCATCTGTGAACATCAAAGACAGTACCTTCAAAAGCACATATTTTTCCTTTCAAAATTCAAACAGCATCATCGCCCTGCTAATGTTAACTAATAAAATTAATCCTCTGAGAAACTGAATCTGCTTCTTTTTTTGCAGGGGCAGTATATGGCTATGCCGCCAGAGACCCTTATGATGGCAAAACCCCTAGGCAGCTGCTTGCTTTAAGGACTGATGCATAGCAGCTCTTCATAGGACTTGAGTCAGGAGACCTATGCATTATGCTTAACCATTTCAATAAACAGGGAAGGACTAAGCACAGAGAGAGGTATGAGTAACCTGCCCAAACCCAGGTGAGTTATACTAGATTGGAATTTAAGTAAAGAAATTGACATGGCAATGGGTAAGGAATTTACTGTACAAATCCTAAGCAATGTTTTCTTCCACACATTTCTGATATATACTTGTATTTGTTGGAGTCCATATTCCAATGTCCACCCTCAAATCTTTGTCATTGACCTAATATATTGCATTGTATGAAGTGCTTTGCTTTAACATGCAATAATATCTCAGAAAGAATTGCTTAATCTGTACCGACATATATAATTTTCTATAAATTCTTATGATGATGTACTACATGAAAGAGCAGCAATAAACCCTTCTATTGGTATCTGTAAAACATTTGACAATGTCTGCCACAGAAAAACACCATTAAATCCTAGTTGGTATTCTCAGCTTGTATCACCTACTTGCGTTGGAGGGCTACTTTTATGAAGAGGGTAGTGCATCATGAGAGGGTAGAAATGAAATATTAGAAAGAAAAGAACAATTGCCAAAGTACACTGCCTGCAAGAGCCTGCCTTGCAATTTGTTATTGCCTACCTTTAATCTTCTACAGTCGTAACCAGTTTGAAAAGAAAAGTGTCACCATCGCCACAATAGATGACAAAGGTAAAGCCCAGTTTGGGCTGCTCCAGTTGCTCTTGTGAGATGGATTCGGTGCCCTCAGCATTTGTTGTCATCAGCTGAAAACACACATGGGAATCTGAGCTTTGCAGTCTGGTTCTGTGTCTAGCCCAAAGCTGGTCATGGGAGGGAAACAAAGAAAGGGGTTCTTGGCATTTTCTTATCTTCCTCTTGTTTGACTAAATAGAAAAAACACCAGGCTACTCCTCATGGCTTGCAGGCTTTGGGAGTTGTATTTTATTTGTTTGTTTATTTGTATGTGTGTGCATATTCTTCTGGCACCATAGACAAGGAAAAAGTTGTCAAGGACCTTCAGAGACCAACTCTCTAATTTCAGGTTTGCTATCTGCTTGATCAGAATTGGGAAAGATCTCTAACCCTATTGCCTGCCAATTCCTTTTAACATCAATCTTCTTCTTTGCTCTCTTATTGCCAAAACCTGTTTGAGGCTCTTGTGAAGCCTGATAGAAATTGCCTTGAAAAGAGCTGAGTGATCAAAACTGACCAGATGTGCAAGATGAATATTCATGGTTTATTGGAGCTGCCCCCACCCTCTTCCCAGAGCAGGGTACCTCCAGCTGACCTGTTGACTCTCATACAAATTACACCCTCATTACCATTCATTCTTCCTGGAGCCTGGCTGCAAGGGACATTGAGCTCATGTTAAATAATTCAGAAAAACAGTAAAAGCAAACTGTACCTGATTCAGACTAGACCCACCTGAAATTTCCTGCCATATGTGCAAATGAAAGGGGACTTGAAAGACAAGAACCAACTTCTGCCCTTGGACATGAAGCATAGATGTCATCTCCCTTCGTTGTAGACATCTGGAAGGTAAGTGCCTGCATCTGCATGGGTCACCCTTAGTTTTCTTTATAGACAGTGAAGGGAGGCAAGGAATAAAATTATTGTATTGCACACAGAAAAAAAAGAGCTGATGATGGACGAGGAGGATCTGGCAAGTTTCCTCTACAGAAGTGGTAGCAGAGCAGTCACTAGTTTGCAGAGAAGGATGCTCTGCCTCAAAAAATTGAAGCAGAAAGAGTCAGAGGGCTTTGACTTTCTGTGGACTGAGATGATGCTTGGGGAAGGCAGCGTGTCACCTCCCTTAATACAGTCAAACATCACGCATAGCAAGAAGAGGGGCTAAAAATAGCCTGGGATGCTAATGAGGGCCTGGCACACACCACACGTACAACCAGATTATGATTCTTTTTGAAAATGTGATAACTTAAGGGGTTATTTCATTTTGTTTCCTTCTGCTGCTGCGAAGTGTTCAGAAACATGAGGCTGTTCAGGCCTTGAATGTTTTCCTCCTTAATCTTAGGAAAATGAAATGTTAATGGACGAAGGGGAAAATGACTAGAAGCAGGAGTTGCTTTATTTTTCCTGAAGCTGCACGCACGTGATCAGCAAACAAAGTGGGTCAGAGAGCGTTTTCATAACATTTCAGATGGCTTTCCACACGCTCCCAGATGGGGGACTGAGATATTTCGTACACAGAAGAACTTTGATCTTCCCCAATTTGTAAGTGCTAAGGGCTGAAGCATCTACACCTTTATTCCAGCCCAAAACTTAGGCAGGTGGCTTGTCTGCAGCCTCTCAGCACCCACTTTTCCAAACTCTCCAGTATCCCCCAGGAGCACACATGGTGCATCTAGCCCTCTGTTGCAGACATCGCAAGGAGCTCCATCCCCAGCTTTGTTACCCCTTTCCCTGAAGCCCTCAGCTTAGCCTAGGACACCTGTTTTTATGGGACACCCAATTCCTCAGCTGCCCATGCAGGTCTCACCTAGGCTTTCCCTGGAGATAGGGCATTGCATAGCATGGGGCTGCACGAACCACAGCTCAGAGGAAACCAGGCTGAAAATCAGAGCAGAAAGCATTTATGAAACATATCTATTTTGCCTGTCAGAGGCAGCCAACTACCTGCCTGTTAGCAGCCTACATCAGTGAACCATAAAACATACAGCAGATCGGGAGCTATTTTCTGGCACACACACACTCGTCTCCTATAAATACTGCTCCAGGAGGGAGCAAAACAGGTATTGTCTCTTAATGTTCCCATTAAACACAGCCACACAGATGGTAATTAATGCATCATGACATGCCTAAATTGTAAGAAGAAATTGCTGCAAGAAGAAGTCACCGCAAGAACAGCAGGATTCGGATGAGTGTTCGTTTTGAGACCGACTCCTTTTTTCCTTTGCTCGAAGAGCTAGGGACCAGCTATTCCACATTATGAAAGATTTATTCATCTGCTTTCCTGAGTTTCAGGTCATAATGGAGCTTTGTTATCTTTAATAGATTCATGTACTCCTTCCCTAGTGCTTTGTCAAATAATAATACTTACAAGGCAATAAAAGCAAAAAGAAAACACAGAAGGAAGAACCACTCCCTGTGCCATAAGTCTGGGGCAGGTGAATATGTGTGTGCATTTTTGTGGGCATGTGTATGGGAGAGGGGTTGTTTATTGCACCAGCCAGTGCAGAATGAAATAATTTATGTACCATCTACATGCAAATGAATCTTTCATTTAGGTAATAAACTGCAGCCTTGTATAATTTAGCCAAACAATGGAGCTGCGAGGACACCGCTACTAATCTTCAGAAATCAACTGTGCCTTTTCAGAAAGGATTTTTGTCTTTTTGTGAATTGATCAAACTTGACAAGTAATTTCAACCTAATGTTCACGGCTATCCTCCTCTCTCCTCACCATCTGTAGGTGAGAAATCCTATTTTCTGGAAGTGACAGGGTAATGCAGCAGGCTGCAGACATCTGTAAGAAAAGAAGTGGTTTTCCCAGGGCTACAGGCGAAACAAGGGTGAATTCAGGAAGAATACGAGTAGGGTTTCTTTTCAAACAAATGATAAGTTCTTCATGCCTGAAACTGTCCATATGGAGATAGGATTTTTAAGACCCTAAGTTTAATGAGAGCAACAGAGAAATTAAAATGTCTCTGTATTTAAAATACTGTGGTAGAAATGCTCCGGTGGAATATCCTTGTTCTTGTTAACAAACGTAATAAAGACTCTCAGAAGAAATTTGTTCTGCAAACTTATTGCTTCAATGAAAACTGCATAATAGACAAAGAGACTGAATGTAAACTCAATTTGCTTCCAGATCTATTTATTAAAAAAACCTGCTTTGACTGAAAGCTGCTCAGTCCTACATCAAACATTGCAGGAGAAATTAGAAAAAAAGCTGGTTATCATCCAGACAGAATCACTCACATGACTGAGATTAATCCAAAACAATTTGTACAGCTACAAAAGAGCCTTGTGCAAATTTCATTTTTCTTGTAGGAAGTATGATGCCAGCCTCTTCAGTCCCTTTTGTCTGTATCAGGACACTTCAGGGAATACAGAGCAGCCCCTGTGCATCAATGGATAGAGATCCTGGTGTCCACAAGCTTGGGTATCCAACCTTAAACATAAACGCAGCTGTGTGCAATCAACATAAATATCTCAAAAACTGAGGGAGTCGGGTTTTTTATGTTTTAGTCAGAAAACTTCCTGTTCAAGTGCTTTCCCCCTCTTTGCTGCACTTGAGAATTCACTTGGGGCTATTTCCCCAGCAAACAGGAGGTCCTCATGTGGGACACCGTGTGTCCTCACAGCCCCTGCAGGATGAAAGGGTGGTGGCTTCACCATGCATACATCTAGATAACGGGACCCAGCTCCTGGATCCTGCTGCACATCCATGTGTCCTGCCTTCAGGAGCCCCAGCCAGGCTCTTTTCCCAACCACACACTTTACCTTCCACGAGAGGAAACCCCTAACTCCTAAGTTCAGCCCTCTTTTGGGGGCTGCTTATTGTCACCTTTGGGACAGACCTGCTAAATATAAGCTGAAGTACTCATCCCATGGTGAAGTAAGGTAAGGCTGGGAGGGATGAGTGGAGGGTGGAGGGTGATGGTTCACTTCGGTGTTATGAGAACAAGAATTCCTGAAATCTACTTTAATTTTCCCACTAGAAGAAATCCCAAAGGTTCTGAAGGTTTTCACTGCAGGGGATTATGTCAAAACAGATTGAAAAGGTCCTTTGGAAGATTGAAAAGGTCAGGTCTTTCTGTTTTTTCCGTATTTCTCCCCCTTTGTTTCCCTCCCTCAAGTACATAGCCAGACAGTCCACCTCAAATTTCACTAAAGCATAATGGGAAAATGCAATCAAAAACAATATATGACCACAGAATATCTTCTTCAAGGGTCCAGAGTCCAACACCAATGAAACCTTCATTTTACTCTGAGAAAAAAAGCTGCAGCCTAAATAACTGCTAATTTCCATAAAGCCATAAAAGTTCGGCAGTGTTGGTAAGATAGGATCCAGTCCGTGGCTCCTCATTATTCAGAGGGACGGGCAGGTACAGAGTCACCAGAGTGACCTGGAGCAGGCAATGAAAGTTGTTGAGGCTCTGCTGATTAAACCTGCAAATCCTACAACCCTGACCCTAATCCCCCACTGCGGAAAGGGGAGATTAGCTTGGGTCCTGGAAAAGATAACTCTACCTATTGCTCAAGCTATGTGTTAAAATTCAATCTCCTCCCAGGAGACGGCGTGCATGGATATTGCTTTTTCTCTCACCCTAATTAGCGAAGTACAAGAAAGTAAACACCGGTGATCGCCTGGTAGCAGGAACAGCAGAGCAGGCTGTCCTTGTGCTGGCTGATTGCTTTATTAGCATGCCCAGCTCACCAACGTGGCCAAGGAGGCTGAATGAAGGGCGCCTGCTCAGGCCCTTGGAGGTCATGGTGTTTGTCAGGATGCTAAAGCAATCTGTCAGCTCCTCCTCCAATTCACACCAGTGCAAATCCACAAGGAGACGGTTCATCTCCTCCCTGAAGAGGTCTCATGCCCTCCTCCCACTGTCTCTCAGGTTATGAGGAGCAAATTTTTAGAATGGGGTTATTTTGGGCAATGTTTTTTGTTGCCCAGCGGGGCACAGCCTTGGCAGATTTGGCTCACTTGACTTTTTAGCCACCGGGTGCAGGAAGGAGCCTCGGGGTGATGTCTCCATAAAGACCTGCTGGATTTCAGCTGGAAAAGGCGAATTCCAGAGGGTGAGGTGGAGCAGAGAAACCTTCCTGGTGAGCAGGACTCCGTGGAGGAGCTCCCGAAAGAGGAGCCAGGAGAAGATGACAGAGAAGCAGCTTGCATTAATATGGCACTTCTTTTGTCAGCTGGGGTCTGTGCTTTGATGGAGACAGAAATAACTCCGTATCATTTTCTTTACAAACCAAACACGGACGAGATCTTTGCAATCAACTGGAAACCCTGCTGACATCCTTAAAACACATCCATGGGAGGAATGCGAAGCATTAGCCATAATATTTGTACGGCGTGGCATGTCTTTTGGGAAGGGGATGCCGTGCTCATTAGCAGCACAAATGTACCAACATGTGTTTTCAAGCTATTAATATGGTGGCTAATGTTGATGGAAATGTAATGGAACGAGATGACTTTAAAAGTATGGGATTTAGCACAGCCAGAGGAAAAAGAAAAAAAAATAAGGAAAAAAAAAAAAAGACATTAATGAAAGTTTAATGAGAAAATCAGCTTGCAGTAATTTTACAAGTAATGATTATTTCCCTGATTTGACTAGCCCAAATAGCTTTGTCTTTGGTGGGATGTGCTTGGGATGTGCATAAACTTGAGGACACTGAACATTACAGGCCACATCTGTGTCTGTCCTGGAAAAGAAACACAGTTTGGGGTTTTACCACCTGCCTGGATGAGAAGCAAGAACTTTCTGCTGCAGAGAGCAGAAGGCTCTCAGATGTGCTTTGGCCACTGGCTGCTAGTTGCTCATCATCTCACATCTGTCTTGATCTGTCCTTGGAGTCAACCACCCTGCTCCTTTGGAGCTGGGCTTAGAGCACCTCGTCCTCCAGAAGCATAAGCAGCTAATTAGATTCTCAGTGTAAATTCTGTTATTCATGGGATCTTATTACTGTTCACACATATGTGCTCACGCACACCTTTTAGACATTTCCTCTTTGCTAGGAAGCCAAAGCACTCAGCCCCTTTTGTGAGCAGAAATGGCATTTAATATTTAACACGAGTTCTGTTAGACCTCCCCACTGGCTGATGTCCTACTTACCTTCACTGAAGATGATGTTGTCCATATGGGGAGTTGAGATCTACCCTGCAGACATGTTATGTGAACCCAAACAGACATGGTCAGTCCTCCCAAAATCCTCCTGAGGAAAAACTGGGTGTATCTACCTACATCACTCTTCTCCGCTAATGGCATTAGAAATGCCCAGGGACATATGCAAAGAGCTGCAGTTTTGGGGATGAGTTGGGGTGATTTTTATATTGTACACTGCCATTCCAGCTTAGGTAGCTTGCCAAAAGAAGTTTTATCACTGTGTCTTCTGCTTGGATCACGTCTCCCCAAAGCCCACAAAAATCACTGTTTCAGAAGGTGTATCCATGTAGCACAGCGAAATCTGCAAGCGTCTGAAAGGACACGGCCCCAAAAGAGGCAGTTCTTGCTATTCCTGAAGTCTGGCACCCAGCATATCTTCTCGCCCTCTCCTGGTCCTCTAGCTGGTGTAAAGAGACATCTTCTGATGTTCTCAAATACTCTCTGGGCCCCCATGAAAGGCTGGATCATGGCAGTAAGCCAGCAGAAAAATCCCCTGTGACAAAGACTTCCTCCTGGATAAAGCTCCTGGTGCCAGCCACTGCTGGTAAAAGCAGTACATTTTGGGGCCAGAAGTGAGATAATTGTCTAGTCTGAGCTCCTTGACAGAGTGCAGGGACATTTCATTTCCTACACTGAGCTCAGAACTCCTTGCTGAGCTGGCACATACATTTTGGGAGGACGTCCAAGTGCATTTCTGAGGTCGCCAGTGAGAAAACAAGAGACGTGAGAGTATTCAGGAGTGGTGTTGCTACGGTGTCCTTTTTTTTTTAGTACCGGTCACGCTTTGCAGCAAAAGTAAACCTAAGCCCTGTCAGACTTAAATGATTTGTTAATTTTGCTTTCAGTGCTCTCTCCCCCCTCTTTCTGCTCACTCAGACCAATGGTGAATGAGCCCCAACATGGGCTGTGTGCTTTGGCAGGCTAAAGCCCAAAGGCATGCCATCACCAGCTCTTTCCTTTTATGATATTTATCTTTTTCCCATTCTAGACTGAACAAAAAATGTTAAAATGAAAACTGGAAGCCAAACCTTCATCCTTCATGCCTGAACTGCAGTGATTGTAATACACCGAGATAGCTCTGACCAACTGTACTGCCCATGAAATCAAGTGGACACCTCCAGCATTTGGAAGTCACTGGCGTGACTCTCCATCTTTGTGTTTTCCCCAGTAGATTTATTCTCTCATTTGCTTTTGTTTGCTTTCTTTCTGGCATCCTATGAAATTTAGAATTAAAGCTCTGCTCTGAGGGGAAAGGAGTGCAGGAGATGTTAAAAATTATCTTCACTGCTAAAGCAGAAGGGGAAAAACGCAGCGAAGGTATGGTTTGTCACCTGGCCTTTAAACCAGAGTATATTACCCTGCAAGGTACACCGCCCTGCAAGGAACCTTTATTGCCATTTGCAGCATTGCTTCAAGCTTGGTTGCTTGCAACTTAATTGCTCCAGCAGTTCCTACTTAACAGCAAATTGCATATTAGGAGATAACCCTGCAAGCATGGGTCACGCAGAACAACCTCCCTGCGCCAGCAGTGGCACCAGTCTCAGAGCCGTACAGAATGACGGGCTTTTGCAGGGCTCTTGTTTCCCAATGCAGACAGGGCCAAAAGCGATCAAACAACGTGTCACCGGCTCGCCACTGGTTTTGTTGTTACCCCTCTTGTACATATTATTTCGGTGAAAGGTAATCCCACAGGGTTTCATCTTAGTCATTGTCACAGGCAAGGCAAAAAATGGATAAGTTACTTTGTCTTTTTCCTTTCATTTCACCAGCCGAATTCTCTATGAACTTGTTTGCTTTAGGTCCTGATTCAGCAGAGTGCTCAAACACGCATTTAATGCTCACTGGGTTATTACTGGAATGGATTGTAAACATTTTCAGGACAGAAACATGCGGCTGATCTAGAGCCCTCTCGTTCTGCTGCACTGGGAAACAAATGGGAACGCGGAACCTCTTCAATTTTTTTTTTCTCTTGATGCTTTTCTCAAGCAGAAAGTTGGACTTTGAAGCAGCAAATCTTGTCTTTCAGAGGTCTCTCAGACAACTTCATAGTTTGCAATGCGAATGTTTACTTCTAAGCCAATTACTGTGTTTTTTGGTACAGCTAAGGAGGAGACCCCTGCACCCACACGCACGTGGGGACCATGCAGCCACCCATGCCAGAGACCTGCACAGCAGCCACAATGAGTCCCCACAGCCTTCCGCAAGGGTGAAACTTATTTCTTCCATAAAACTTTTTTTTTTTTAAAAAAAAAAAAAAAAAAAAGACAAGCAAACAAATACCCACAAGTTCTCAGCTTTGAGCTCAAGCCTTGATTTCTTTCCTTAGTGAACAACTGAAGTGGTTTGCTGGTAAGGGCAGCATTTCCTCCTTTGTAATCCATTTGAAAGAGGCAGGTAGCACTACCGAGTTGTTTTGCTCACAGGATTTATTTGTGTTTTCAGCACACACTGAAGCTTCAAAGTGCTATGTAAGTATTATTGGGACTGTGTTCTCAAGACTGCCCATTGCCAGCCTTATGGCTGTACACTTGAGGATATTGCTGTCCTCTGTAAACATCCGTGAAATGTATCTTGTGAGGGGTCATTACATAGATACCTTTAAAAGATCTGGAAAAAAATTAGCCAGCATGTGAGGATTAGCTGTGGGTGAGGATGCAGTGTGCCATCCCAAGTCCTGAGACCCATTTCTTTAAGGTTGAGCAGACTATATCCTGAAGTCATTTTCTGAAGACCGAGAAGTTGTCAAGGACCCACATCTCCTGACCCCCTCTCAGGGTATGGTGAGCCCCCAGGTAACACAGGTAGGACGTCAGACTGTTTCGTGTGTATTCAAAGCCTTTTTCCAGAGATTCCAATTGATGATATCATTCACTGTAAAAAATGAGCAGACAGCTTCATTTTAGCTTCTGCCTTCTCTCCGCCTCTCCCAGAGCAAGCGTGGTGCTGCCTGACCTTCTGCTGGGGAGTAAGTCCTGGTGATGTCCCCCAGCTACCTCCTTGCCCCTCTCCCTCTCTCTGCCTCCTTTCTGGGCTGAAGCAAAGAAGCTGAGCAGAGCAGAGCTGTTACTGAGTCAGTTACTCTGATTTCTCATGGGTCTCAAAGAAGGCAGTGGGTGAGGATTTGAGGATTGGTGGTTGGCACCCCAGAGTGGCACAAGCGGTGGGAAAAGAGCTCATCATCGCATCCTTCACCCTCATGGATGTGCCCTGCCAACTGCTTCTTCCAGGGCCACAGTTAACACACCTGCCACCTTCAGGAGGAAAGGCTTTGTAACCCATATGGGATATCAGTGTGCCGACATTCCTATCACAGACATCACCCTTTTTGATGGAGAACACAGCTGGGTACCAGCAACCACGGGGGACTTCAGGCAGACCTGGCTGGGGATGGAAAGCAGCTCTCGTAAACATCTATCCAAAGAAATTGGTGCAGCCCCAGGTCTGAGCGAGTCTGCCTTGCTGAGAGACACGAAGCAGGTTTAGAAGAAGGCAGGTCCTACTAGCACAGCACAGCCCTGTGTCACTGCACTTCTGAACCACAGCTACATCACGTCCCACCACACTGCAGTGACAGGCTCGTGGCAGAGCCCAGCCCTATAAATTGACTCCCAGTTGCAGAAAACATTTCAAACAAGGTGAGGCTTGGCCCTCCCTTGTGCCCAACAACATTTTTCACCTGTGAACTTTGCAGCTCTGTGCTTGAGCTTGCAGAACGCTTCCCTGTGGACATGCACCTCTCCCCGTCCTCCTGTACCCCAGCAAGGTGCTGGAGGTGGCATCAAGTTTTTTTTTTCTGAGCTTGCATTTTGATCCCAGGTGGAAAGAGCGTGTAAAATGCAACTCTGACCCTCTGGAAATGAGGCCAGGAATTACTCGTCTCCTGCATTTAACTTCTGATTCACCATACGGTAGGAAGATAAATTAGGTAGGTTAATTAGGAGGCCCTGGAATTCTGTTCATCACCGTGCCGTGCAATCAGGGACACATCTCGCCGTTAGGAATATGCTGACACGCCGTCTTTGCTGCGTGCCAGAGCCTAACGGCATCTCCATCACAATGAGGGAGAGGGAGGGGGAGATGGTTAGAGTAGCCAAGCAAATCAGGAAAAACAACCAGCTAAATTGAGTGCTTTCTAATCTAATGCATTTAAGTCATACTCAATAAAGCTTGCCAGCAATTCCTGGCCTCTCTGCTGCAAAGAGAGGCATCTGATTAGAATAATGCATGTCTTCTAGCAATCCTCTTTTAAAAGGATTTTCATTCAGGATGGGCAACACGTGAGTGTTCAGAACTATCCCTCTGTGAGCGTGGGGTGAAGGGAACAGCCTCACCCTGCCCCAGGAGTCCTACTGCTCTCTCCCTGCCACAAGACAGAAAACCCACCAGCTATGGCAAGTCTTTTCTTCCCGAGCAGAAGTGAGTGAAACAGAAATAGCTCTGATAAGACCTGTATTCAAGTAATTTTCCAAAGCTGGTGTTGGGCTCTGAAATCCAAGCCCAGGTTGTTTGGTGTTTGTTTGTTTGTTGGAAATTTTGGAACCCAAGCCCAGTTTTGTATTCTAGCAAAAGGGGTGATACATCAAAGGGTCCCCAGGAACTTCATCCCTCAGCAAAGTACGGATTTCATATGTACATTATGTGATCCAAAGTGACTTGGCCCAGATAAGTTTCTTGGAGGCTGGGAGGTGAGATTGGGCAAGGATTTGAGGAGAGATTAGGAACTTAATGAGGAAATGAGTAAGCGTGGTGTCACATCATGTGCAGGGGGTCAGAGCAACCATGTGAGATGAGCTGTCGAGAGAAGAGAGGTAATTTTTAAAAGAGTAATTTAAGTATTGTATCTGATTCTTGTGAAAGCCAGACCAGGTGAAACCTTGGTTACATGTTGTGAGACACTACAGATCATGCACCACATGCGTTTTGTGTGTGTTTGTTTGCTTGCAGAAGAACAATTCCGTGGACTGTGTGCATCCATGCTGTGTTTATTCCCAGGAGTCTGAGCTCTCCACTTACAGAACAGCTGGTGTCCATGCCAGAAAACTATTTTCTTGGTCGGTCTTGGTCAGGCAAATGCTCCAGCACTGGAGATGTTCTCTAGCAGGGTCACCTCGCTGCTTCCCCCCAAACCTTGGCAGAGCACATCAGCCAAAATAATGGTGTGAATGAGGGACCTGCTCATGCTTTCTTTGGAAAACTGGACAGGAAGGAGGATGTAACTTGTGAGATTTAATACCTGGAGGACCAGCGGGTTATCTCAGATTTGCAAACAGATTTGAATTGAGCAAAATAAAATAAATATTAATAATAATAATAAAAAAAATCTTGAAACTTGTTGCCAGATTCTGCTTTATTTTGTTCTGGAATAAAGGTTTCGATGCAGCATTAATGCTCACTGGTATTACTGGGAATTAGGCTGTCAACTTTAGTGTCACATATGGTATTTTGTTGTACCAACAATTGGGTATTCGCAGACATGCGATTTTATGCCTAAGGCTAGCTTCCGCCTAGCAGTAGGCATTTGCACATATGGTGCAGACTGCCTGTAAACAAGGTGCTTGGACGGAATAGCAGAGGACTGGAAGGTACCTTGCAGAACTGCATTTTCACCCTTGCATGTTCCACCTCGGAGCCATACAGCCATGCATTGCCTCTAACCATTACCTGCAGCACGTCCCACAGAAAATGGTTTTTACATCCTGTTTACAGAATTCAATTAGTGCACAATTCCTCCTTTAGGGTGTTATAAGGAAGCTGTTCCTGATCTCCAGCTGATGCAGACACTCAGTCTTAAATTTCCAGTATAAATGAAATCTGCTGCACATCCCTAGCTGCTTTTTCGTCAAGTGCTTTTTTGCAGTGTCCATGAAGTCTCTGATTACCTAAAATAGTTAAAAATAGCTGTTGGTTAAGAGCACTTGAATCTTTCCTACTCTTAAAATAGTAATGCAGAATACCTGAGGTTCGTCATTCTGTTCCTGATCAGTGTAATCTTTTACACTGATGATGGTAGAATATCAGCTAGACCCAGGGAAGATGACTACTCACAAGTAAGCTGTTGAAATAAAAAGACATTAGGCAAAAGGTTAGGCATCATTCAGTAATGACCTTCATCAGCTGAAATGTTTTTATATTTTAAGTGAATTAATGAGTTATAATTATTAGTGGTCTCCAAGACAGTGATTAGAGAATGCATTTTGTGTGATGCAAGCAGTACAAACACAAAAGAAAGTGCTGGATGACTCGGGCAATCAGGCAATGTCCTTTTCATTATAATTAAATGTTATCACCTACCTTGCTTCTTGCAATGTGCCTCACACTTCAGACTCTGATGTCCACATGCCACCACCCTGCCACTATTTATGGCACAGTCACATCTGCCATAGCAGTGGTGGTTTTGAAAATGTTTTACCTGACTTTTAGCAGATGGATGCTAATGGGATATTTATTTACAGAATAAAATTAAATCGAAGCTGAATCTTAATGCACAATTTACATAATCAGCTTTGTTCTGAGCTGTTGAGCTGTTTTCTTCAGCACTTGGGACCCTTCAGTCACAGCTGCATCAAAGAAACAGCCACTGAGAATGGATATTAAACAATTTCCTAAAGCTAGAAGTCTTGATGAGAATCTATTATTCCATATTAGAATCCCATGATTTCTCCAGACACTGCCATAACATCAAAGATGTATGTTAGAGCTTTGGCATAGCCCACAATCAAAAGAGGGATGTTCAATTTGTATTTAGAAAATATTTCTGCCAATTACACTTTTCTAAAAAATTGAAAGTTCTGAGTTTACCTTTCCTAAACAACAATGAAATCCATTAACCCAGAGGCACAGAAGGATGTAAAAAAGCTAAGCTGGGAATATTTCAATGAGTTTGGTGAAACTTGGTTGTGCTTTTCATGCTGTACAACCACAATGCTCTGTACTGCTCATCCTCAGCTCAGCAGCAGTTTTGCTTCTCTCTGTCACTTGCAGAAGCCACCTCAGGTGGCCATGGTCCTAAATTAGTGCTTTCACTCGGGATCCCTCATTTCAGTGGGATCATATCACCTTGGAAAATGTGGCAGTGTTTTAAAGCCACCTGCCTTACACCAATGAACTGCCTCTGTAGGTAACAACTCCTGCATGCAGCTCGTACAAAGAGTTACTTCTCCATCCTCTGTATTTCACTGCATCAGTACTATGAGCAGTCTGGGCTCAAATTTGAATGTCAAAAAAAGAAGATGACTAGCCCTATTTCAGCACAAAGGCTTGAAAAGTATGGCCATGGCTAATTCTGTGAACTGGGACCTCCATTGGGAAGATCACGCCGGGCTGCTGGGAACCCGGACATCCTCCACCACCACAGAGCGTGGGCTTTGGCAAGTGTCACAGCTTCTGGAGGACATCCCTGACTCCATGAATTCACAACAGAAACTTCTGGGAAACCTGTCTTCAGTGGTAAGCCAGGGCTCAAAAAAAAACTCAAAATACTTTAGACTACTTAAGAAGAACCAAGAACAGGAAAGTCAGCATTTGCACAGAGCCCAGCTACAGGCTATAATCCAATTTACAGGGAAGGAGAGGCTGATGGTGACCTTGCAAAAAAAAAGAACAGTTTTCCAAAAATAGTCCTGACAAATGAATAGTGTAAAAATAAGGAGATAATCAGCAACAGTAAGAAGGAGAGAGGGACAGAAAGTTTGTCTCTCTGCAAAAGGTAGGTTATGCAGCAAAAGAATGACATCCACCCATATCAAGCCAGAATAGCTGTCAGTTTCCAGAAACATGCAAATCAACCAATAGGCAAGGCAAAAAATAAAATAAAATAAAATAAAATAAAATAAAATAAAATAAAATAA
>CM021731.1:177036120-177143179 GCA_011075105.1 Heteronetta atricapilla | reverse complement strand
AAAATAAAATAAAATAAAATAAAATAAAATAAAATAAAATAAAATAAAATGAAGAAGAAGCTTACTCCATTTTTTCCCAACTCTGCCTAAATGTTGCAATAATTAGCAAGTTGTCCCTGTAAACACCCACTGCTGCATTTTCCCTCCATATTTACCTTAAATAAGCAATAGAGAGAAGCAGAAACAGCCGGCCGGCGACCCAGCCCATCCTAAAGCTGATGTACAGGAGAGGTGAGGTGAATCACGTCCCGAAGGTGCATATTTCATTCTACAGACCAGAAAGGGAGCCCAGAGTGGCTAGGGGAGATCTGGATGTCCTGTCCTGGACACCCAGTGTCAGTGGAGACGTCTCCTTCCAGCCATCCAGTGGAGAGCTGCACGTTTGTGTGTCCTTCTGCCCACCTGCAGGGACACGGCATGAGTCAGTGCCCCGATCACTGCCAAAGGAGCAGTGTATTTCCAACGGGACACAAATCACTTTGTTAAAATACTAAAATACAACCAAAGCTTGTCACTACCCCTACTCCCCACTGGAGCTCAGCTTTAGGGTCTTTGTAGACACCGCCCCCACACATACACACACAACTCTCTTAACAAATATTATATCAAAACAGTGAGGGATAGAGCCAGGAGAAAAGAGAAAAGGCACAGAATCATGAGCATATTCCCCACCACGGGACTGCGGTATTAAGCTACATATAGTTATAACCCTGTCTTTAGGCAGGAGGAGATTTTCTTCTCCACATGCTCCTGCTAATGGCCATCTTCCCAGGTTTCTTCTTCTCTCCTGGTTCTTACACACAGCCCTCCTGCCCTCTGCATCACTGAGAGTCAGCCCTTTCCCTTTTACCGTGAGAGATTTGCCTTAGCATCTTGAAATCCTGACAGCAGAAGAAAATGCTCTGTGCTTTAAGCCTCTGAGATAAACAGTCATTACTGGTATTTGGCCTGGTGTTGTCTGAGTGAAATACAAGGTGAAAGATAATTCATCCTTTAAGTAATTCGGTGCCAAATCACTTAGAGACCTATAAACTGTAGTGACAAGATGTTTCTTGGGTCCGGTTGCGAAAGGTAAACCTCACCATAACCTTTCCTTTGCTTTGAAATAACGCTTGCACAATTACACTGCAGAAGTCTCCCTGCGCCTGTCTTGTTCGATTACCCAAAGACTCCAGTATTCTGCCTGAAAGATTGAGACAATTTGCACTGTATCAGGGATGTCCGAAACAGAGAGAAAAATGCATTTCCAGATGTACTGGCCACACAATTGAGCCTAGCCTCGATTTTTAAACATGAGGATATCGATAGGCTCTCTGTCTCCTTGTGACAGAGGATCACTCTTCATTGTGTGACCGTATACACGTCCAAGTACCAACCCAAGCCATGGAACAGCCTCCAAAAGGCTGAATTTGACAACATACTTGTCTGTTATGGGCCAGCTGAAAACCTGCCTCATTTGGCCATTCAAGAAGAATTAAGAGAGACCTCACCGCTCTGTGCAGGAGAGGTGGTCCTGCTGCCTGCTCCATCCACTCCTGTGATGCCACCATGATGTCTGGAGGAGGGATTCTCCTTCATTCACTAGCACTTTGTAGCTGAGTCTGTCCTTGGGATACACTTTTCTTGCTGTATTCTTCTTGCCCCCCCCCCCCCCCAGGCTACAATTGTACATAACAGTTCAGCAGCTCACCCCAGAAGTGGTGTCCCCCACAGCCTGAGCCCCCCACATGAGGGGGGCACCTCTTTCCTACCTCCTCCCACCACAGGTAAGCTATCCATCAATGGGACGGTTCTGCTGTAAGTAGCTTATGATCAGTAGCAAGATTTCCGAAAGACAGCTCAGGCTCACAACATCTCCCAGGGGCTTCTGCTGCACAGGGGCAGAGCGTTGCCCTTTCCCTTGCCCCGTGATACCACTAAAAATATCAGTGCTCTTCCAGGCCAGAGTGCTGTTAGCTCCATAACTATGCATGATTATTTACAGACAAAGACATGCTTAATTCCAGGCCTCAAAGAAGAGCCTGTCCCAAAAGACCACCAAAGTCTACAGGAATTTTCCTTTTTAGTAGCAAGCTGTAATAAAATGATAAACAGCCCTTCCTATACACACTGCATCCTAAAAGTGCCATTTATCAGCAAACAATAATCTCACTTGAAATCAGTAGGATTATTCAAGTGTACCAAAACAAGGCCGTTTGAGAAGAATTAAGCCTAATTAAGGTACAAAATGATGAAGGCAATTTACAAATAACCGAGGCGGAAGGGGACATGCTGTTCTGGTGGGTGATGTTTGCTTTATGGTCCTGTTATGCTCTGAGGCAAGAGACGGGTTCTTTTCTGAGGAAGAGCTTTAAAAAGGGAAAATTACAACAAAATAGGTGAGGACGTGGTACTGGGAAAAGGCAACAACAAGAATATGGTAAGGGCCAATTTTAATGGAGAAGGCTATCTCCTTTCCATTATCCGTGTATGTATCTATTTATCTGTCTGTCTGTCTATTTATTTATCCACGAGATCTGTCTTAGCTGGCATCTATATTATATATATATATTATATAGCTGGGTAATATTTCCATTCTACAAAAAAAAAAGGAAGTTTTTAGACAAAACCCTAATGTCATGTAGTTGCGCTATTTCCCCTTAAAGAAAATATAAAGTATTTACCATGGTTGCACTAGCATACAGTGCCTCATGGGACATAGAGCTCATTGTTCTGTGTCCCATTGTCTTTCATGGTCCTGTCTCTTCCTGGAGGCTCTGTTTTCCCTGACAGAGGGAAGGTTGGTGCATGACAGCAGACACAGTTCAGCCATTGAACGTGGCCAACCATAACAGCAGGGACCACTGGGAACCCAAACTCAGCTCCCTGCTGGGTTCCTTGTTTTAGGGAAGTGCTCACCCTTTGTGGTGGTCTGAAAACAAGGGCTAACCTAAGGTACCTCACGTGAAGTGTGAGAAGTATGAATTACGTTTTGACCTTGTAGGCCTTATTATCAAAAACTTTGAAAAAAAATGCTGAAAAACATGTTTTCCTGACACTAGGCAAATTCATAAGTCACCTACACCATGTTACCAGAAGGTGAAATATACCTAAATAATATAAATTTCAGAATAATAAAAAAAAAATAACACAGTGTTCCACAGACTTTTTTTTTTTTTTTTTGCTTTTTCCTTCAGGCTCTACTAAGATTTTATTAAGTTCCCTGAAACGAGGAGAGACCCTTTCCAGGAAACCGAACTGGCAGGTTTGTCACCAAGCTTCACATGTCTCTAAGCTGATACTTATTTGCCATCTTCTGTTCTGCTTCTTCGTACATTGGGAAAGTGAAGGCAATGAGGTCTTTTTCCAGCATTTCCATTTGAGCCGTAATGTCTGACACGGTGTTTTTCACAACATTCAGCTGTAGCTTCAATTTCTTGTACTCTTCCTGGTAGAATTTCCCCTCGTCGTGGAGAGGATGAGGTCTCTCTCTGTCCCCAGGGAGGCGGTTCTCTCTCAGGAAGACCTGGAGGACCTGGTGTAGGTTGTGTAGAGCCTGGAGGATCTCGCAATCATCCTCCGTGCTCAGGGCAGCCTTGCTCTCACTCTGGGTTGGAGAGATGCTCTCTGCTTTAGCTTCATGTTCCTGCTGGGGCACAGAGCTAAGGTTGCCTTCTTCTACAGCTGTGGCAGCTTCAGCATCCTTTTGAACTGAGCTGCCATCTTTGCTCTCTTCATGGACCACAACAACTTTTTGGTCTTTCCAGATGCTGGGAAGAGTTTTATTCTCCTGCTGGAAAACCTCTAAGACTCTGTTCTTTTCCCTGACCACCTGGAGAGCTTTGTTGCTTGGGCTAACCTGGAAGCCTAAGTTCCTCTCCTGGAAGAACGGGAAGAGCTTATCTTTCTTGAGGCTTTGCTGGATGGCATCATTGTAAATAACCTGGACGGTTTTGTTCTGTGACTGGAGACATTGTAGAGCCTGGTTCTCTTCCCAGAGCATCCTGTTCTCAATCCGGAGGACTTGGTTTTCCTCCCAGAGTGCTCTGTTCTCCTCCCAGATGCTCCACTCGTTCTGTGCCTTCTTGCCAAAGAGTTTCCAATGGGGAGCAAAAGGTGGCTGGCAGTACGTCTCATTCACCCACTTACCGTCGATAAAGACAAACGTCTCATCCCTCAGCTTCATCCGTGGGATGCCATAATCTGTCTCGGGCCTTGTACACTGCATGCTCTGGTTTGTCAGATCGAAACCAGACATGGCCATCCTTTAATATGCTGAGGAAGACTGTGGAAAGGTTTCTTCAGGACTTCTGCAAGAGGCCACTGATCGCTAGTGAGGAGCAGATGACAGAAGCTGGAGATGACACAGAAGATGGAGAAGCCTGATTGGGACTGAAAGAACAGGGAACACAAGTGCACAGAATTACACGTCACAATCTGGGATCAGAATTAAATTACATACATGACAGGAACAAACAAATAACTCTGTTCCCACAGCTGCCTGTGTTGGCTTTTGACACTGGACAGTAAGGAATACACCAGAAATGGTGTCTCAGTGAAGAAAAAAAAAAAAAAAAAAAAAAAAAAAAAAACTTGAAACTGTCCCTAAGAACATCTTTTTCTCATTGATGCTCCGTAGCCTTTGTTAACAGGATGCCACAAAATCATGGCAGCAGTTGTGCTGTTTAATCTTAAAATCTACAAAACAACAGACAGAGAGAGCACTGAATGATACAAAATGCACAAATAATTAAAAATCCAAACCACAGCACCAGGCCATCAGGACCAGGAGGGCTCTGTCACTCTCCACATGTTTTTCTGACAAGTTCCCACCATCATGTTCTAAAAACTGTCACAACCCATAGATAATTCTCCATCTTTCTTCTCCTTTCTCCCCAGTAACTCTGTTCTCGATATCCTCTGATAGCTCTATTATTTTTCTTGCTCTCTAGACTTGCAACAGTGATCGCTCATCTTTTTCCTACAATCCTGCCTCTTTTTCACATCACCAGAAAGCCCTCTCTATAAAATCCGTACTGCTGGGTGGTACCAGTAGTGCTTCATATCCCAGTCCCAGAAACCTTAGACTCATCTGCTCAGCACACTACTTTCTTCTGCCCAAAATGTTGCAGCTTAAATCACCTTCTGGTCATAAGTGAGCCTGAGCAAATGAAGGACTTCAGTCTTCTGGCATGAATTAAACAGGAACCTTTTGTGCCAAAAAGGTCTTATTTTCTGCAGTACTTACAAAAATTACATCAGTTTGATTTTCACAATGAAGTCATACAAAACAAGGGTGAACCATTTGTTATACAAAACAAGGTTGAACTGTTTTTTAAAACCAAATTGTTGGTATTCGTGGAGTTTCCATTGTCAGCCCCAGGATGGGAAGCTAAATCAGCCACAGGGGGATCTAATTCCTAAACATCCAGATGAGAGGAGGAAAACAACCAGTATCACAAGCCAAGCCCCACCTGTCACTGAGTTTCTTAGGGGAGGAAGCAAGATTTGCTAAAGCCACTTATATTAAATGTGTTTATACGGCATGTTTTCAGGATAAGCAGAGAGTGTATACTATATACATCATCGAAGGACTTTATCCTGGGGACAATTGAACTTGACAGCATTTCTGTCAGCTCTTTTTTTGCACTGCAGGGAAGATGTCAACCCAGGCTTCTGTGGCGGCAGGGGAGCGTTTCAAGTTCTCCCACCTCCCTCACCGTATTCCCAAACTAAAAACTCCTGCAAAAGGATGGGGGGGTGGGATGGGCAGGCAGGGCTGGGGGAAGCCACATGGAATTGAGCAGCACAGGGTACTTTGGCAGCACTCCATCACGTACCTGCATGCACTCACCTGCTGGTTGGAGGCGATGACCTTCCCTCTCCCCTGCCAGGCAGCCTGGTCCCCACTTGGTCTTTCAGCCTGAGGTCCTGCTCCGGGACAAGCAGGAGGCCAGCTGGGGCATTCTGGGGACACTGTGGTGACAGGGAACAAAGGGAACCAACTGTGATGCGAGCACCGCGCCCCGGAGCCAGCCCCCACCCCAGCTGGGGCCGGCCGCTCCCGCGCACCCTCCCTCCAGACATCGCACTTTTCCCAAGGGTTGCCTTTGATTTTTCCCAGTGTTGTGCTTTTGGGTCATTTCTCATGGAAATGGCTTTGCTGGTAGCTCAGCTCTCATGCCCTTTCTTGAACCCAAAGGCTTCCCTCTGCCTTTGATGCTCATAACTTGAGAGCAGCTTAGATGGCTTCTCTCTCCGTCACACTCTTCTAGAACAGATTTTATTTTTACCCTGAACCTTCAAATTAAGTCACTTGCTGAGCTGATGCTGATACGGTCAAAAATCACTTCCTCATATGCTCCATGACAGCAGACGTTATTTTCCAAGGACAACATAGCTTTGGAGTTTGTCTGTAAGTTAAGGGACAGACTATCACTGAACCCTATTAAGGAGGAAACAGCATACGCAAGGCATCCATGCACTGCAAGCTCAGATATCATTTGAAGCAGCTATTCCCACGTCCATATCTGCATGTTTCTAATCATCTTATTCTGTTTCTTATTTGCTGCATCACGTATGTGGATTTTTTGATTATTTTTTTAATCAGGGTTCCTGAATAATAAATACAGCAATTAATTTCATTTCCAGTGAAAATTACCAGCTGGACATCAGCCCCAAGGTGACTGTTTATGCTTTAGGAAGCTGAAGGTATTGTTCAGCTTCGGTGTTAGGTAGAGTTAATAAACTCAGGTATAAAGTTCTTCTCTGTAATTTCTTCCTTGTTTCTATTTCATCTAAGACAGCAACAACAACAACAACAACAACAAAAAAAACATCCGGGGTTATTACGGCAACTCCCCAGGTTGAAGCATCCTCCTTTGTTCGAGTTCCAGGATCCTGCAAAGGAAAGCAGGAAAATGTCCTCTAAACAGAAAGGAAAAGATGACATCCTGGGGTACTTGTGCTTGATTTCTATCAGATGGGAATTTCAGGACGTTCTCCAGTTGCAGCAGCTCCCAGGAGAGGTGCTGAGCTTTTCAAGACCTGAGTCTTTGGACCACTGAAGCAGACCTTGGATGAAAAGTTTTAAGGTCCAAGAGCTGGCTGGAAACTGATTAGCAGAGACAAGTGCAGCATAGGACTGGTCAGCAGGTAAAGCCTGTTTAATCCAGAGGTATTGAGGGCTAAGTTAGCAGCGTACCTTCACCTTTTCTTGTTTTCCTGAAAGTTGGATAAGGTACTTCTGGCAAGCCATCTCTTTGCTGAAAATTACTGCTTCAAATACTAATAAATCGGGATCAAAGTTAGCGAATGTCATCAGATGTGCATACACATACATGTGAGCTGCAACAGCTCACAGCAGAATTTTTCATGGCAGCTCCACTGATTTCTGAGCTGGACTCTCCAAAGGACACAGATGTCATTCACCAGATTACAAGGGCAGAAATAATGCTGAGTGTGTTCCCCTCCCTGCCAAGAGATGAGTAACCCCTGCTCTGTAGGAAGGGTTTGAACCAACCTCCCAGCTGAGCGCTTTGTCCACAGCTTCAGACTACTTGATTCCTCCAGGGGAGGCTGATTCATAACACAAAGAACCCCAAATTAACTGGAAACGAAGCCACATTCCCCTTCTCTCCTGCACGCCCTACACCAGGCTTCTTCTCAGAGCTTACCCAGTTCTGGAAATGATCCGGTGGGAGCATGTGGATGATCACCCCACACACAAACACAATACTCTCCAGTCTGGAAACCCAGCTGGGCTGTGAGAGATCACCAGCAGGTGCTGGGCTGGAAATGGAGGGGGGTGGAGGTCTAAACTGATGCTGTGAAGATTTAACGGGAAGGACCCCGGGGACCCCATCTCACCCCCTTCCCATTGAGAACAGTGGCATGTGCCCAAAGCAATGTTCAGACCTTGTTTTCCTTTGCTTTAGGGCTTAAAAACCCTGCTAAAGTGCCTGCAATCAAAACAATCCGCTTTTTAATAAAAGCATAACGTTTCTTCTCTCTTCTTTTTTTTTTTTTTTTTTGTATAAATATTTTAAAATCCCCAAACTTTATTTAATAAAGCCAAAGGAATCTGCTTGCACTTTTTATCACCCCAAACACATTTGTGCTTCTGAAATTCCTGCCTCTGTTCATGTCAGCACAGGCTGCTGACCCCACGCTGATCCCCTGTCCTCTGGGGCGTTATGCCTTCGTGCAGATCCCACCGAGTCACTAAAAAGATTCTTGCATATCTGAGTGATCTCGAATCCTCTCCTGGCCTGAATAACTGGGTAGGGAGTAAAAATGATGTTTTGTCAGCTTTCGTGGCAGTGATGTGCCTGGAGTGATATGTCAGCGCTGTATTCTGCCCGGGACGAGCTGAGTGCACTTGGTCAGCAGTGTGAAATTAGTAATGAAAGCCTCCAGAGCAGGGTGGGTTTTTTTCAGGCTGATAAATGGCTCCAGGGGCACACCTATGTCACAGTGTATTCGGACTAATTGCCCTTTCAGGGACTGCACCACAGCACTGCTGTCAGTGTGCCTAAGTAACCCTCAAACGTACAATGTTCTGCAAAAAAAATCCCTGTGTGCCCATGCCAACGCTGTCCAGGATGGCTAGGTCAGCTGAGAGCTGGACTAAGAGGTGGAAAGCTCTTTTTATTCCTCACCTGTCTATAAAGAATACATAAAAGAAAGAAACAGTCTCTTTTGAGACGTTGAGCAAGCCATCTGTTTCCTTACCCCTGTTTCCTCAAGCATGCAGTGAGTTTGGGATGCTGACTTTTTGATGTAAGCTGTCAAGAGAAGTTAATTCTTGTTTGTACTGCGCTTTAAGCGTGAAGAGCACTTTGGCGAAGCAGCCCCACGCACCAGCCCTGTTTGTCTCCATGACTGTAGTACACACGGTGCTTAAAAGTTGTAAAAAAAAAAAATAATAAAATTGATGTTTGCCAGTAAGTGACATCTCACGGAGAGGTCAGGCGTTGAGTTGTTGCATCTCAGATCTCATTCCCACTTTGCCTTTCAGCCTCTCTCAGCTGAGAATATTTCCCGTGTGCAGCCTGCTGGCCAACCCTAAGCCCCTGCCTGCCAATGCTGCTCCTTTGCTCTGTGTCTCTCTGGTACACGACTCGTGGTCCTTGCCAACAAAAATACCTGCAGCCCAAAAGTTGGCGGCTCCGTTTTTGATTGACAGTGAGAAAATTGAGGAGTCGGGCTTATTAAGAAAGTGCTAATAGTGATTTATGGGGTCCTGTACATTTTAATCTAGAAAAAAAAAATGAAAATCATCTAATTAGCTAAGTGTGTAATCCTGTATATTAATTGTCTATTAGCCACTTCTTAATTATAATGGAATGCTTATCAAATAACATGTGATGGCCACGTAGTACCAATTTAAGTCATTATCAGGCTAGCTCCTGCTTTAATAAGGAGCTGGTTTATAGAAATCTAACCACTGCATTTTCTTTTAAAAGCTGTAAGGAAGAGGGAGTTAAGATCTTTAAAAATTAGTATCCCACTAGGATTTACCAGACAGTATACTATAAACAATGCTCCACAAAGAATGAAGAAAGCCACATAAAAATCCGTTCAGATGCTAACCCAGACGATTAAACATCAGAGCATGGTGGGAGCCTACACGGGAAGAAAGATGCCCCTCGTTTAGAAACACTGCCAGTCTCAGGCATTTCCTGCCTCTTCACTCTTTGACTTTACGGCCTTAGTGCTCAGCTGACCTGTGTTTGTGCATGGGCAATTTCTGGCATGGTTAATTAGAAGAACGGAGAAAATTTGATTTGATGCAAGTTTGCTGTTCCCACCTCACGCGCAGGATGTTAGCATCTCCACAATTTGAGTTAAGCAGGGTGTACTTCTACAATCACAGCAAGCTATTATTTTATACATCAAGCTACACTACATGGTACATATGCACCTGTACACCACAAGGAGATAGCTGTCCCCTCTATGGGTTTCACGGGTACACACTGATGCCCAAGAAACCTGGAGAACCCCAGACCCCAGGTCTGGGTCTGTGGGATGGACAGGGTTTCCTAGTGGTTCACCACAGCCCAGCTCCATCAGCTACTTTGCACCTCTTCTTGTGTGTCTTCCCCAGTCACTGCTGCCCCAGGTTTCTTTCTCCTTTTCCTGCATAGCACATCCTACAGATGCCATTGTCAAAAAGGATGAACGCATAGGGTGCCAATCTCCCTCCTCTGAGTTTAGAAAGCCTCTTCCCTCCCTGCCTTATTACCCACGCTGTTCTGCTCTTAACTCCATGTACCACCCTTTGCTGCCTCATGATAATTCTGGCTCGTCTCCCTGAAATTTCATACACCAGACAACCTTCTTTCATCCTTCAAGAAATCACAAAAGTGCTTACTTTGAGTTACACTCATGTTCTAATGAGCAAACGCTCCTCTGTACAACGCTCCTGCTGTTTACAGGCATTCAAGACTTGTTCTCTCTTTTTTTTTTCACCAGGTCTTTAGGGGCACAGGAACTGTTTGGTAATCTCTTTACAATCAAAAACACTCTCTACCCAGTAGTTTCTGCAGCAGCAGCTTCATCCCCTGAATTCAGCAAGGAGCTCAGCACCCAGCTCCAAGGACTCTCCTTCCACAACATTTTTTTTTTTTTTTTGCCTATGATTGCACCCAGGTTTTGACAAGCATCTTACTAATAATATAAATAATAATAATAATAGTAATAATAATAATACAAAAGCCTGAAGGGTCTTTCAAGCTGACTGCTGAACAGGGTAGGCTTACCAAAAATATGTAAAAAGCATAGAAAAAAAATATACAGGACTATAATAAAACTTCCGACATGGAGCAGTGCTGAAATTAGACAATTTCAAGCTCTTTGGAGCCAGTGGTTCAGCTGTCTAGCATGTATCATGTTTTGATGGGCCACAGCACACTTTTCTCAGAGGAATGTGATTTTAACACCTGTTCATCTCAGGGTTTAAATTGCTGCTGGAGTACCTTTTTAATGGTATGCCAGGAGTAGAGAGATCTCAGCAATAAAAGAAGAGAATAAACAGTTAGATCTCAGGTACTATTGTTAAATACACCTAGGAACAGTTAAAATGCAATTTTAGAAATGTTACATAACCTCTCGGAAGGATTTTATGTCAGAGAAACAGCCCTTTTCATCCATTTCCCTCTACTTTCAGTCTGCCAAGTTTTTCCCAGGGTGATTGGAGGTCCCAGAAGTTGCCTGTTGTCATACAGCTACCTGCACACATCTGTGCATATCTGGGGTCACTGTCTGTCCTCGCGCTCTGTGGTGACACTGGGAAAGTCACCAGAGCCAGAACACGCACCCAGTCAGAGAAATGCAATGAGAAAGAAATAGGTTAAACTGTCTTCACACGTGTCCGGAGGATATCATTAACATTAATGTAGTCATAAAGCAGCACCTGCTGGCTCGACGCAGCAAATCTTCGCCTACTCCCAATTAACTCTTCAAAAAAATAATAGAGAACGGTTTTCCCCCATCTCGCCCCGAGCACAATAAGTTGTTTCCTGCTAAGCATTATTAATTATGATGTCCCGGTTTCTTTGCCTTGCTCAAATGAGCAGTCCCATCAGTGATACAAGCTTCGTAGTAAGGTGTAGCTCAGCAGGAGCTCTCATCCATCGCTGTCTTCTACTACATACAGCATCAGGGCCAAAGGTGTTGCCTGGTCCCAGCTGCCAGCCACCTCAGACACCCGCAGGCAGCACTCCTGGTCTGAAGCTGTGCAAGAAGGAAAGGTAAGCCTCCTCTGCTTGGGGAAAAGACAGTTTTTCTCTTTTTCTGCAAGCACGGAAAAAAAATGGCAGAAACTCACAATGTCCATACAAATATTTTGCATGGCAATTCTTAATATTTAACCTGGGCATCGGCGTAGAAATTATCAGCCACCTGGACTTTTCGTCCGAGGTGCACAGACAGCGTGTGGCAGTCACCCCATTAACTTGAACTCCACTTTGCATTATCAAACACTGAGGTTACACAGCATACTGACGATATTCTTCCTACCTCATCAAAGTTACTTTCTGCATAGAGTATCAGAAATATGATTTACTGCTTACGGTTGTTCATGTTTTCCAACTTATTACGGACCAAGTGCACTGGTGCCTCACTGCTGAGTGGACAAACACACAAGATACTGCCTCTCATAGCAGGGAGACGGTGCTAGGACAACAGATCCCATCTAAAGTCATACTGACATCAGTTTGTAGCTTGTGGAAAGCTGCACAGCTGCTCCTGTAAACGTGTGCCAGCTTGCATGTTTATTCACAGGTTTGAACTGCATGCGAAAGAGCAGTTGTCCTGGCTCGAAAATCTCTGCAAAACCTTTTTTTTAATATATTTTTATTTTTTATTATTTTTTATGAGATTGTAAAGTCCTTCCTGAGCCGTAAAATGTTTTGTATTATTTGCTGCCGTGATTGTCACATCTTCTCTATCTAACAAGGCACCTGGAGACCGTCCTCCTATCTCTAGCGAAGATTTCTACCTGACACTAATAAGAAGCGAGCGGCTCGACACCACCTTTTTGAGGCAGAAAGGGGCACTCGGGTGACCTGAGAAGCCTCATCTGAAATGACTGAACCAAAGCCTGTCACGAGCTCACAGACAAGGTACATGTCATCAGCCCGTATCTCCCTCACCTTGCACCCCAACGCTGATTAATTTCTACAAGTCTCATCACAAGAACTGATGAATGACAGAAAGGAGAGATATTTCTGTGGCTCTTGGGCCTTTTTTTTTTTTTTTTGTGGCACATCTTTATCTTCTTTGCCAGATTGATCAAAGATGCTGTTATCTGCTGGACTTTACTGTCTCATTGACTAGGCTTACCCTTGCAAACCCCAAGCCTTCAAAAATGATAAAAACCGGCTAAAAAAAAGACAGGTCAAATACATGAGAAAGTGGGGGTCTTTTTGCTTGACATTTGGGTTCTGGATCTTTTTAGAGGTTAAATTTCCCTTGCACCCCAGGGAGTCAGAAGGTCATTTTCTGTCTTTTCTTTCTTGCTACAGCCCCCCTGAGGGAGCTGAGCTTGGAAGGGACGTGCCAGCTGCTGGGAGGCCCATGGTGAGCCGTGGCTGTGCCAGCACTGCAGGCCGCAATGGATGTGAGCCTCTGTGCTGTCCACCTTTGCCTCAGAAGAGAAAGGCAGATAAATGACTAGCCAGTGCAACTGTTAGCAGCCTTTACAGACTTATCATTTCTGCTACCTGCCACTATCTCCATGTCCTCCTCTGTGCGCCAGCTCCACCCCACCAAACCATCTCCAACCACCTCCACTTACACCTACACGTAACCCTCATGTTTCCCTTTCTGGGGAAGCCCCAGGTGGTTCGGTTCAGAGGCAAAAATTTGTATGCAAGAAACATGCTTGAGCAAATGAGACCAGAAATTGCTTTTCCTGTCACTGAAACGTGCCAATTCTGATGCGCAACTGCCACCAAAGCATACCTATGGGTGATGGTTTTGGGCTGAGCTGCAGATCTCTGGGGAGGCCTCCTAAAGAAACTGCTTCTGAGATATAGCTGAATGTCAATATTGAGTGAAATTGTCCCTTTCTGTAGGATATCTTACTTTTTTCCGTACAAAAGAATCACTAAGAAACTTTCTAAGTGAAAAAGAAAGATGCGGTAATAAGAATTGAACTAAAATCTGGTCTCGTCATGAAGTTTATTAAAAAGATACTTGTTTTAAATGCCTGGTCGCTTGCATGTACATTTAAAATAAATTATAGAGGATAGTTCCTCTTCATTACCCTGACATCTTCTTGTAGTGTGTCTGAGAAACCACAGGTACAAGATCACACACATGTCACTGGGCAGAGAGCTTGTGGTAATCATTTTCATGTGGAAAAATAAGCCCTTGCAGGATCATATATTTGATGTCATAACTTCTGTTAATGCCCACATCAATCAGAATGTCAAAGCTGTTTACAGCCCATGCCTGGATATTTCCAGCTTTTGACATGTTATGTCAAGGAGAACCAGAATCCTTGAAACATAATTTTGTCACTCTCTCTCTACTTACTCGTTTGGGGGTTGGTTTATGTTTTGGGGGTTTGTTTCGTTGTGTTGTTGCTGTTTTTTTGTAAACTCTTTAACTCTTTATATCCTTTTCAGCTGCTTCAGGGTCCCACAGGTATCAGCTCATTCGTAATGTCAAGATCACATTGTTCCTCGTCTGAGAGACTGCTCCGTGTTTCCCTAAGTCTTACCATACTTCTTTTTCTTCATTTTTTTTCCCTTTCATATTTAACACCTCTATGAGCAAGTCATCATTTGCTGATTATGATTTGTGCCTCTTTAGAGTTTTGGCCAAAGTTTAGGACTAACCTAAGATATAATAGTCCAGGAGGAGGGTGTGAGAAGGAGGAAGGGCTGCAGGATCTTTAAGTCTAGAATTATAAATGACCCTTTCTTCTGTATTTTTGCCCAGAACAAAATCATGGCCAAATCCAAAGATTTATCCCCATGCATACCAGGTCTCACGTAACAGGGACCCTGGAGTCAGCTATTTCAGCCTACAGAGACGTGGCTCTCGGTAACTGAGTAAGTGCCAGCACAGAAAATTTTGAGGAGCATCTACTGAGAAGAGACAAGCCCAGGTGTGCTTACAGCATCACCAAATGAGGTTAACTCAGCCTGATGGAATGGCCTGAGGAGAACTGGCAAGGATCCCGTGAAAAATGAATAGGTGCAGTTCTATTCAAATATCTCTGAAACGGACAGGGGAGGAGGGAGGAAAATGCAGGAGGGTATGAGAGGGGTCAAAAGCAGTCCAAAACTTCTGCAGACAGCTGAAGCCTTAAAAACAAACCAGTACTACTCTGAGACTTTGGTCATAAAGTTTAATGGCTTGTTATCTTTATGAAGCCTTCAGCAATGTAGAAAGAAGTGTCTGTTTCCCCTCACTTTACATCTTACTGACGGACGCTTTCTTTTCTGTCTCTCTTTCTGTCTCTCTTTTTTAGTCTAAACAATATATCTGGTGTGAATGTGAGCATAAAGCAGACTGCTAACAGGAACGGAGGTGCGTGCTGACTGGAAACAGCCCAGCTCCCGTCCCTTCCCAAGGTCATTCCTCTTCAGCCACATCTGAGGACACCAAGCCCAGTGGGAAGCCTAAGACAAGGACAGAAGAGGGACAATGTGACCCAGAAACTTGCTGTGATGCCTGCCTGAGTTCAGCGAGATCCCAAGCCTTTGAGGTATTGTCAAACACGGTCTTTCATCACGAAGTCTGGTGCCAGGCCAGGGGCAGTGGGCACCAAGGGGCAGGCAGGAGGCTCCCTCTGAGCACCAGGCAGCACTTCTGTGCTGGGCGGGTGGCTGAGCACTGGCCCAGGCTGCCCAGAGAGGCTGTGGGGTCTCCTCCTGGGAGAGCGGCACAAGTAAAGCACTGGACTGTAAAATCTCCTGATACCTTTGCATGAAGGGCATTGTGATCCTGACTAACAGGCTGAGAGGATAAAGACATCAGGAAAACATCGAAAATTTAGTTTCACCAAAAGTCAAGAGAAAGAACTGCAAAGCCCTCCAAATCTTGCTGCAAGTAGGCTTTTCCATGGATTTAATGGGGGAAAATGTGCAAATTCCAATAGATCCAATTTTAAGTCACATTAGAGATTTGAGATGCTTCATCATTCTTTATACCATGTGAGCTGCAGACTTTTTATTTCCCAGAATCTACTAATAGCAAGCCCTATAATTAGGTATCTGTCCTTCACAATCAGCACTACAGCTTTCTGTTCATAGCAGAAAAATTATAGGGTGGGAGAACCACTCAAGAGCATAGGAAAAAGCTGTCACTGGTGTAGTGTGGCTGGTTAGTGGTTTCAAAAACGTCATTAGGAGAGAACAGTTCCCTGCTTTTGCGATGCAGCACACTAATAAGTACGCTCTTGTTCATTTGTCTGTCTGATTGAACCTGACTCAGGTTTGGGGCTCAAGCTCGTTCTCTCAGCCCACAGTAGTTAAATAACACATTTCTTCTGATTTCTTCCTCCTCCATACCCAGGAGCTGAATGACTGGCCACAGACACTTCCTGCCCATTAGCACCGGTCAAGGTTGGCTTTTGAAGTCTGATAGAGCAATGTGACACAAAAAGACCTGCAGGAGAGATGCTGCCCAGGTTTCTACCCTCCTATTTCGCCCCAGTTTAGGAGCGAGAATCAGGCCAATATGCATACAGTTTGCTGGTTCCCGTTCTTTGATTTGCAATTGGAGAGCCCAGTTGTCGGCAGGTGAGAGCCAGGCTGTCATCTGAGCATCTTGGAAAGCGCTGCGTAACAGCAGGAGGAGGCTTCACTGCAAAATGTTGGCCCACTGCAGTCACAACGGCATCAACAAAAGCAGGGATTTTACATCCAACGGCAGACACATTTTGCCGGTTTTATTAAAGCTATTAGAAGCAACAGAGTAAAATTAATCTGATTACATTGCTCCCCTCCCAGGCAAAAGTCTGCTCTTTGCTACACTGCGCTGTGAGCCCAAACAACCCCGTGAACCATTCTGGTGGGGTTCCTCATGACCAGCTTTTTGAGGCTGGAAAAGTAAATTGCCCCACCAAGCTGAATTTGACTGCATTTTTAAAATTAATTTCACGCCAGCGCAGCATCCTGTTCTTCCCTCCAGCAAAACGGCCTCCGGAGCAAGGAAGGAGACAGCTCTCGGAGATAACCGAGAATGCCCAGCATTTACCCAACAGTCTTTTCATCTCCGAGGTTTCCAGAGCCAGGAGGGTTATTTTCAGGGCCACACATATTCAAATTAATGCTAAATGAAAAGGACTGCCTGCCGCGGAGCTTGATTAGATTTGGACAAAGAATATCGCTTTCTGAAGTCAGCACTGGTGTAGAGCTTTTTTTTTTTCACCACCTGATCATGGCGGTGAGAACGTAAATCACGCAAATTGCCACGAGAGGGATTGATGAATGTGCACTGCAGGAACTCCAGCTTCAATCCACCTCGAAGTCACCGCTGAAGAAGGGCCCTTCCTGGGGCTGGTACCCCACCGCCTGACACATCCACTCCTCAGCCACACTTTTCTGGGTGAGATGAGGCAAATACCACCTTTCCTTCTGCTTTGCCTGTGACCTATCCCGTTAACTGTAAAACAAAGCCTGCTAAGTGCCTTGGCTTTAGAGGCTTCCTGTGATATTTTTTTTTTAATTCACTTACAACCATGCGCTCAATAATTGGATGTAAAGCAAAATTCTCAGGAGCACGAGCAAAGTCTGCAAGTGCATGGGAATTCAGCCCTCTCAATATTTATGTTTAGCATTAAATACTTCATGCAAAAATAATGACTTTGACTCCCGAGGCCTTCCCTCTCTTATCTCAGAAATTGTTCGTACACATGCTCCGGGATCTCTATGCAAATTTTAAAAAAGGATTAAGTTGTATGCGTAGTAAATCCTGCTTTTATATTAAATGGGTAAGGACTAGAGGAGGACCTTTGGATTAAAAATAGGTCCCTGTTTGCTGAGCAGACTAAAGTGCTCATTCCTCTGGATACCCTGCCATGCAGAACCAACTTTTTCCTTGTAAAATCTGAGTCAGTGATAAAATCTATAGTGTATCAGAGGTATATACTAAACAACATATGATTTTGCTGTAAATTTCTGCATTTTGGGGAACCCCGCCTACCCCATAGAACCACTCCCAGCCCCATTAACAGTTCCATTGCAAGCAACTGGTTCTTCCATCTGGGTGCCCTCATTTTGGGGACACAAGGTGAAATTCTCAATCACATCTGTCTAGGAATGGGGAGGAGCAGTGCCCCGGCCACAGACACGGAGAAAAGCTCCTCCGGCCTCCCCTTATCCATTCCAACTTCTTAGACTGCATGTAAAGGTCAAACCCACTGACATTTCAGTGCAGTTTTTGCCGCTGTTCCACCAAAGAGGAAGACCAGGCTGTGCCATCAAGCTGAAGGGCACGTAAGGCTCCGCAGGCAGCCTGTCTTCGTGGTCACTGACCTTGTCACATTTCGTTTGGTTTCACCTGTTGTCATTTTTTTTCCCTGTAAAACAAAATTGGCTGCAAAGAACAAAACACAGCGGAGGTGTTGTGAGATGGCACATCTCACCGCTGGAGTTCAGCGAGCCCTCCCTCACCACGTGGCCATCCTTTCGAGGAATCTCTGAATGAAATGAAGAAGCATTTTTTGCCTGAGTCATTGACCTTTGCGAGTTCCTGAGGACACCAAGCCCTTCCAGCTCAGACACTCAGCTGCCAGAAGAATAGGTAACCTTACTTCACCCTCAGCCCTGATGAAACATGTGGGGTGTGGGCAGGATCCACCATCTCCTCACCTACTGGGATGTACTGGGGAAGTGATGGAGGGGTGTCTAGAAGGGGGGAGCACCGTTGCTATGGCCCCAGGGACCATGATGGAACAGGGGGACAACAGGACAAGGAGACAACAAGAGGCCGAAGACCACAAACCCCCAGGGCCACCAGGGGCCAGGAGGGTGTCCTGGACATCTCCCCACTGCTGGGTCTCTGCCTGCCCCTGGTTGGCCTGGAGAGGGGTGGTTTCCACTCCTGCGCTCCTGGATGCTCCTGCCCAGACAGGTAAAGCTGTCCCCTGGGATTTTACTGGGGGGAACTTCACAGGTTGCCCAGCTGTGACTGTCAGATGCTGCTTTACA
Organism: Heteronetta atricapilla; assembly: GCA_011075105.1. Lineage (NCBI taxonomy): Eukaryota > Metazoa > Chordata > Aves > Anseriformes > Anatidae > Heteronetta > Heteronetta atricapilla. Next base: position 177,124,529 of record CM021731.1, on the reverse strand, counting down.
GCTTCTTGTTTCCTTGTTGATCCTGGTTTTGTTGCTCTTCTCCCATTTTCCCTTTTTGTGAATATATGTGTTTTTTTTCCTGAGATTCACCATAGCATTTTTGTCTCCTGATGCATACTTTGGAGGCCACAGTATAAAAAAGAGGCTCAGTTGAATAACATAAGTATACTTTATTCTGTCAGGGGAGGGAGGAGGCATCAGATAGCTTCTTAGCTCTTCCACAGCATGACTGCCTGTGTATCTGTGATTTATTCTGCTCTAAACCTGGAGTAACTTCAGCTATTCAATATTGCTGCAAATTTACACCATTGGTGTTTCACTGCCTGTGTCATGACTGCAACCCCTAGCTTGATGCTTAGGGACTAATGGATTAATTATGTGTTATTTGGCACCTGTAAGAAGTATGTTGTGATCTCTCCTAAAATATTTGGCTTCTTCCAAGGGCAGGGCAACAGGCAGTGCTGCTTGGGTTTCCCTCTTGCATTGCTCAGTGTGAAGCAGGCGGGACCCTGCTAAAACCACTGCCAGCAGAAGACCTTCACGTGGATGAGAGGGTTGGGTCCTGTGCGCAGAAACCAGCACAAAACATTTCTGCCCGCAACTTGCTGCAGTGCTAGAAATCAAAACTGCAGATAGCAGTAACTTCAGCTCCACGCTGCCTCAAGCCTAGCACAGCAAATCTCCCGTGGCACTGTCGGACAAGTCCTTGCCCTTGCAGAGTAGCATTATTGAAGGATTTCTGTGCGTTCACTCTCATTTCAGCTGGCTTCTTGCATCCCTTGTGACACACACCCCAGAATACACACTAATGACCACGATTTACGACATGAGCTGCTACATTTTACTGTGTCGTGTAATTGCTATCCCATTGAACAGGGAGGCTTGCAGAAGAATATTCATGAACTGTAGCTCCTCAGCTGAACAGCACATGCCCTATCTGTTCCATGGCCCAGATGATGGGATCTGATAAAATGATTTATTTTAAAATACCAGCAGCTGATAGCCTGATTCTGCATGCCCCTCCTAAGCAGGGTTGCTGTTTGTACCTATATATTACAAATGGAAAGGAAATTTCTTTTCCAATTTACCAGAATAAATGACTTTAACTCTTAATTTGCAGGTGGTGAGTGCTGGTCAACTGGTTCTCATCTGTGCTCCTGCAGAAGTAGTCTAGTCTTTGTGCACTTGAGGCTGAGGGACCACAGTGCACCACTGTGATGAGCACGGCCGGCTGTGCCGGACCCACTGGCACTCATGGACGTAAGGGGTGCCATAGGTGCCAGGGCTGCACAACAGGATCCCACTCCAGATTTTTCTCTGTGATTTACAGCAAGCGATTACTCTCCAAGTGCCTTTGAAAGTGCAGGATGGAGTTATTTTAGGAGATTGTTTTCTCTGCAAGGGTAGTGGTTATAACATGGAATTTGGAGATCTAGTCTGGACACAACTGCAGTGGCAGAAAAGCATTCTGCTTTCTTTTCATGGACTTCTTCTCCAATTAAAGCCCATGAATACTTAAATATATATATATGCATCTTGTAAATATGTGCTTATATTATGCACTGTATTAGGAAAGGAGTCAGCAAGATTCCCCCTGCAAGCACAAATACCCTGAGATACCAAAGAAAGCAGAGGCTGACCAAGCTCATATTTACACGGTGTTCTCTCCAGACCCACTGCAGAGTGGAAATCCCCCCGTAACGTTTGTGCATGAAAGTCTCTCAGGCCTTGTGTACATAGCAGCCCTTTTGGGACATGCACTGGGAGCTTACGACCAAAATTAATTTAGTTGACATTTCTTGGTACGGCACTGAGTTTAATCCTCATTTGATGGCATTGTGCTCTGTGCTTTCTGCAGCTGTCTGGGGAGCTACAGCCGTACAAATAATACCTTTTCCCTAGGGAAGATCTGGTGGGGAAGGCATCATCTCTGACCACGTGTTTGCAGCACCTGGCCAGGGATGCTGGGTCTCATCAACAAAATTGCTGGGCAATGTTTTCCTGGTCCTTGCGCTCAAACCCAGGAGGACCACAACCCAAGGGCCATGGTCACAGGGCTGTGCTTGAGGTGGGGCACGGAAACAAGAGCAAATGAAATATGGGGGCAACTGTGCCAGCAAGGCAATTTGGCTTTTATTAACAGGAACAAAATCATCACTCTCCCTTTGTCTCCTGATGAATCAGAGGAAATTGCCTCCCAAGCCCTTAGCCTTCCAGCTACTTCAGCTGTGTTTTGTTTCTCCAAGATTCAAATATTCTGACTAGATTTCAGCATATTATTATGAGAACAGAACAGATACACAGAAAGTGAGGCTTCAGAGAGGAAATAGCCAATAAATGTGGCTTTAAATTCACTTGCTTTTTATGGAGAGCTCTGATGTCATGGACAGATAGGGCTTTGGAGGAGACGCATTGCTCTGCTGCAGATGTGTTTGTGAATGCTTAGTGGACGATCTCCTGTGGCATTATAATGGGCAGCTTACCGTTATCTATTAGATTTTAAGCCTGTCATTCTGATGCGGCTGATTTTTCTATTTAATACACGAACTCTGAGCTTACAGGAGCAAGAGCACTCTTCTTTGTGTGGTGGTAGTATTTGGTCAGGTTGGGAAATGTTTATTTGCATTTTGCAAAAAAAAAGGCTAGGTTTTGTAAGGAAAGCACGTATCAGGTCAAGTGAAAAATTTGATGGCTTAATATCAAAATCCCAGAATGGTTCGTGATAGAGAGCGGGAGGCAAAATTCCAAAGCAGAATTTCTTAATTTTGGCACTCTCAAAATGTGGCATGTCATCCCTCTAATTTGCCATGGGCTTTTTGTTTCGAACATTTCTTTTGATGAAAGCAAGCATGCACACACGCACAAAAAACAACCCTCTTTAGAATTCAGTAAAATGCTTCATTTGATCCTCTTCAATTTCCTGGAAAAGTTCAACATGAGCATTACAAGTACTGCATTTCTACCAATGGTGGTGAAACTGCTGATCCGTTAGCTACACAGCTTTGATGAGCCAAAAACGAGGAGAGGGTCTTCTAGAAACTACTGTAATGCATATCACTCAGCAGGACCATCCCAATGAGGGTGAAAGCTCAGCCTTGTAGGTACAGCATGAGCACAGAGTCAGAGGTTGTCTGGCCTGAAGGTTTAGATACAAGATTATCAACGGGTTAGCTCCCTCCTTTGTGCTGAGCAACATAGGGAGATAGAGTCCATTGGAATGGACACAGGGAGATCACTCAACAATTATAATCACAGGCAAAACAGACTCATCACAGGGAGATTAATAACATATATTACCTATTACTAACAAGCTAGTGCAGTGATAAACAGAAAAACAAACTAAAAATACCTTCCCCCCATTCACCCTCTTCTACATCCTCCTACCCGGGGCCTGCTCCTGCGGGGGCTCTCCATGGGCCGCAGCCTCCTCCAGGCCACATCCACCTGCTCCACCGGGGGCTCCTCCACGGGCTGCAGTGTGGAGATCTGCTCCGTGTGGGACCCCTGGGCTGCAGGGGGACAGCCTGCTCCACCAGGGGCCTCTCCCTGCAGGGGAACTGCTGCTGCCTGCCTGGAGCACCTCCTGCCCTCCTGCTGCACTCACCTGGGGGCTGCAGGGCTGGGTATCACTCCTCACTCTCCCAGCTGCTGCTGTGCAGTATTTTCTTCTTCTGTTTCTTAAATCTGCTCTCACCGAGGTACAAACAACCTCGCCTGTTGTCTCAGCTGCGGCCAGCAGCAGGTCCCTTTGGAGCTGGCTGAAACTGGCCCTTACCTGACACGGGGCAGCTCCTGGGTTCTTCTCACAGAGGCCACCCCTGCAGCCCCCTGCTACCAAAACCTTGCCATGTGAACCCAATACAAGGTCCCTGCCTGAGCAGGGCTTGGGGCAGGTGACCTCCAGAGCTCCCTTCCAGCCTCAGCCGTGCTGCGATGCTGTGATTCTATTACTTAACTGCCAGACCTCAGGTGGAGGGATATTATTATCACTGCCTGGCACCGGTGGGGCACATCTGGAGTGCTGTGTCCAATTCTGAGCTCCCCAGTGCAAGAGACATGGGCATACTGGAAAAAGCGTAGCAAAGAACCACCAAGACACATTAGGTACTGCAGTCAGAAAGGCTGTGGGATCCCCATTTTTGGAGATATTCACAATTTGACTGGGAAAAACCCCAAGCCTCCTGATTTAATGGACTTGCTTTGAGAAAGGGTCTGAACCAGCCAATTTCCAGAGGCACCTTCCAACCTGACTTGTTCTGTGGGTTTGTGACCACGAAAACTTGACAAAAGAAGGAAAAGGACAGTAGTACAATGATCAGTAGTGTTACTGACATCAGAAATGCTTTAAAGTATGGTTAAGAAGCAAAGGAATATAAGAACTTTCTTACAAGAGAATGATAGTATTGGTCATAAAAAACAGAAATAACAGACCCTTTCCAAAAAATAAAAATAAAAAGCTAGTTCTCTAAGGAGTTGAAAATCAAGCAATGTAATTAGACAGCATGATAATGAGATATTTCCTGTTCCAGCAACAAAGGATGAAGTGTTAGTCTGCCACTGATAAAGCTAGATGCTTTAAAATCAGCAGATGTAGACAGGTAGCCCAGATCAAATAGTACTGAAACAAAAACCTGAATGGTCACCCTGCGCCATTGGTATTGTTTTTCAGATGTCCTGAATCAGAAGAAAAGTACTGGACTACTGATAAAATATATCCTGAGAGAAGGATAAGAGGATAATTAAAGAAAAAAAAAAAAAAAAAAAAAAAAAAAAAAAAAACTTAATGTGAACCAATACACAGTTAGAGAATATATCTTTTGTCCAGCCAGCTCAGTGATTTCTTCTCATAAGATTTATAAGTTTAACTGATAAAGGGAAAAGTAGTGATACTTTTATATGTGTGTCTCTTTATATTATTTGATTTGATTCTGCTAAGAATTTTAATTTAAAAAAAAAAAAAAAAAAACTAGGTCAGCCCTGTGGATTGAGACCTACTAAACAACACGTCTCAGTCTTTAGTACGTGATAAATCCTATTGTCAACAGAGTAGAATCTTAGAATCACAGAATGGTTTGGGTTGGAAGGGACCTTAAAGATCACCCTATCCTAACCACCTGCCATGGGCAGGGACACCTCCAGGGATGGGGCAGCCACAGCTTCTCTGGGCAGCCTGTGCCAGGGCCTCACCACCCTCTGAGTGAAGAATTTCTTCTCAAAAATAGAGCTGACTGTGACCCTGCTTCGTCAGTGTCTGCACAGTGGTTGGTGCTGCACTGTTTTACTTGTCATATGTCTAGAAATTTCCAATAATGCAGACTCCCCAGCCTTCCCAGACAGGCACCCCTCCACACGGTGCTGTTCTTTGAAAGGCAAATGCAGAGGACTGGAGTTAGTGATCTTCACCAGGTGCCAACATAGTGAGATGGACCTCCTGGTGTGATCCCCACCAGAGAAGCCCAGCCAAGAGGCAAAATTCTGGTCCAACTGAAGGGTCCCCTGACCACTCTGCCCACGTGGAAATAGAGGGCTGCATGGTCTGGAGGTGATCCAGATGGGTACCCCAACTGCTGTGGGCCTCCTGCATCTGTAAAACACCTGCCTTAGTTTGCAGTCATTGCGAGCAGAGGAGGATCATGCCCAATGGGAAACGGAAGGGAGAAGTGGCAGGGGAAGGGGAGGTTGCGAAGCACTAGTGCTGCCAAACTAATCTTATTATTTTTCCCTCCCTTCTCTTTTGACATTAAACAGGCCGAGTGGATGAAGGGAAGATGCAGACACAATTAACCAGATATTGCGAACAGCAGGGCGAGTCGCTTTTTATAACTAGTTTATGTCTCAGACACACACAACTATACAGAATAATGTAATAACAAAAATCATGTGGCATTTACCCTGGATTTATTCACTGCAAGTCCTTTGAGAGTTGCTCTTGTTTGCCTTTATTTAATTGGCATGGTCAGATGGCCACCAGCAGATCCAAATAAACTGATTCAATAGATTCCATTGTATGTTTTTTGGTTTTGTTTGTTTTGTTTTGTTTGTTTTCTTCATCAGTGTGTAGCGTAAAACATCCAAAACAATTTGTCTGATAACAGGTAATGAGTATTAAATGTGCTCCGTTCCAGCCTGCCTACCATAAGTTTCAGCCATAGAGCATTTCACAGCCAAAGCAAACTGGGTTAATAACAAAATCACTGATGCAATCTTTAGTGCAGCCTTGGTGGGGACGAGGGTACCTTTGAGTGTTACGACACAAGGTGTCTGGTTGCTCACCGCCGGGTCTCTGTGAGCAGAGGCAGGCATTCTGTGGTCTGTTTAGGCTTTTTAAAGGGTCTTAAGCTTTGGTGCTTAAGTGGTGTGTGGAATCTGCTTAACAAAATTCCACCAATGGGACTTCGGCCTGCCCTTAATATCAGGTATTCGTTTAAGTGCTTTGTTGAATTGTAGCCCTAGTAGATCCTCTTGAAAAGAAAGTGATTTTCAATCTAATAAGGTTATCTTAGTGTGAACATTTTAACTACATCAATCAATACGCCCGTCAGGAGTAAATGACTAATGGGATTTCTCTCTTCTTTCTTTCTTTGTTACCAGAATGATGAATTGACTTTGCCTGTTGCTGAAGAGTCTCATCTCCTTAATGCATCGCAGATATGTCTAATGGACGCAAGCTGTCACGCTCTGGCAGTAACCAGTCCCCACCAAAAATATTTCCCCCTGGGACCGTTTCATCAGATTCCAGCTCTGCTCTCACAGTGGAAAATGTAAAAAGGCTGGAAAAGGAGTACTCAGCTTCTAAAGAAGCCTTCAATAACAAGAAAATACGAGATTATATTAAGCAGAGTAATCTTGCTCTCTCCAGCAAAGAGAAAAGTAGGAAAACCAGCACAGATCTTGTCTGGGAAGAAGACCCTGAAGGAGCCTCCTCATCCTTTCCAGAAAAATGGAGAGAAAATAACAAAGATGCTTGCTGGAAGACTTCTGCAGTAATTTCAAAGAAAGGTAAACTATTAACAGGTATTGTTAACAGCAGCCTGTTAGAAGGAAGGCAGCTGTCCTTGCTCTTTTCTCAGTTTCTCTTTATAGATGGTAAATGTGAGTACCATGCATGGGCTGGTTTGTTTGGGGCAATGGCAGTGAGCCATGAGGGCAAGGCAAGGAGCACAGCATCCAGACCTGAGCCCCAGCAACAGAGCCTTTGGACAGTTGGTCACAAATGGAAAGCACTGGTCTAGCTGCAACCCATCCAATTTAGTAAACAAGTTGTTCAGAGTGTCCGAGGCGTTCAAAACACCATGGTTTAGGTTTGCCTGGAGCAGTCACGGTTGCTGTGTTGCATGCATATGCCAGCAAATGTGTATTAGACAACTGTCTCTTGCTAGATATCTCAAGCTATGTTCACAGTTTGTTGGTTTGTTTTTTTCCCATACACCATGCCTTTAATAATATTTTACAGCTCATTAAGTAATCTAACTAGTGTTTGGAGGCAGATAAGAGAGACAGAAATGTGGTTAATCCATGGAAAGGAAAAAAAAATAAAAATAAAAACCTTTAAATTATAGGGAAAAAAAAAAAAAGATTGTTTAAGAATGGGAAGAATTTGTCCTATTTTGACTGCAATGACACAGCCCATCTCTGCTTGCAGGCCAGGAGGTGGCTTGTGGCTGTGTGCAGGATGGGGTCACAGGGAGTGGGTGAGGAAGGGACCCATGACAAGCCCGACCCACTGGGGAGGGACCCACAGCATCTGTGGGGAACGGCAAAGACTTCCTTACTTAGGGCAAGACTGGCTTTCTGCAACAGAGACTGGGTGCCAAACTGGGACCCAAGCCAGGCAGCTTGGCCTCATCCTAAGCAAGGATTTTAGACGAAAGTTTGGCCTTTTTCCCATATTTCTTCTTTGAACGCTCTATGACCATGCATTCCACCTACTTGTGGGACAGCCCCTCGCACAGCCAGAAATGCACAGCTGGCATGAAAGAGCTGGGCTAACCCTTCATGTAAAGGGCCAGCAGTTTCCTAGAGAATTCACGCGTCGTTCCTCCTTGGGGGTTGGCCAACGGACATGTTTTCTGCTCACTTCTGCATATTTTTTTTTTCAATGCAAATTTTCCTGCCCCCGGGAATGAGAACAACTGACTGCTTGCACACGTAAGGTTTATTTCTTTAGAAGAGCTTTCCGCACGGAAACCAAGTGTTCTTAGCGGGCATGCGCATGAGCAGCATCCTGGAGGATAAACCTGCTCCTGCAAAAGTCAAAGGATCTGAAATAGCAGCCACAAGTGGCCGGGAGCAGATAGGTGCAGGAACTTCGCGCAGGGCTCTCACAGGAAACCTCTTTTTGGATTTCCGCAGATTTTAAATGTGCAATTTAAAATTCAGATGAAATAGGAGGTTTCTTTCAGCCTGTTTTGGTAAAGGACCACTGTTTAGAAATGCATACCAAAGAAAATCAAATGTAGCTGGGTATGCCATAATAGGGACCTAGAGTCCCTATTAAGTTATTAGTCCCTATTAATTCCCTAGAGTTAATATGTCTTCAAGACTTTGTACAGTGCAACAATTCAGGGGCTTCTTTGGCCCGTTTCAATCCCTTCTCATTGTTTTTCTTCTTTCATAAGAATGGCTTATCCAGTCCGAGCAGCGCAGCCTCATTTTGATGCTTTTTCTGTCTCCCTGTCACAGCCATGCCTCTCTTTTTCCCACACCCTTTATTTCTCCACATTTTCTCCACCACCTCTCCTGCCACCCCGCTGCACAGCACCCATACCTCTCAGCCTCCCCAAGTGCCTCCACGTCCACGTCCTTTCCCCAGCCTCCATATGCCAACGGGTCCTTCTCCTCTCCCACCACCTTCTGCAAATCCCTCCCTCAGGCTTTCCTGATTTTTTGGAAATAACGCCACTTGGGATTTGGGCACTGAGGTTGCATGCAGTTGTTTGCAAGATGAAACCTGCAGGGGAAGGGGAAGGGAATTAGCTTGTAACTCTTGTCTCTTCCTCTGCAAAGCCTGCCCTCAGTCGCCAGCCACTTTTTAAGGCTCGTTCTTCGGGAGCTTTTTCTTGGCTCGCCTGCAATTTATTATACCACTAAAAGCAATAGGGAAAAAATGTTCCTCGTTAAGGTGGGGGAGGTTTTATCTGAAATACAAAATAATGAAATGGCAAGAAATCTCAAGGAAAAAAAATATATAGAAAGAAAGAAAAAGGGGAAGAAAATCCCTGCTGTTCTATACAAAAAGATGATTTCTTTTTAAGATAAACCATTTTCTTTCCCCTCCAGCACCGGCGACAGATTCCCCATCAGCTCGTCTCACTGGCTCTAAGCCAAGGGAATCCAAGTAAGGAGAGTAATTGGTAGCAATTTTTCTGTATCGCACAGCCAGGTGAGGCTGTATTTATGCCGTACGTGGGCTGGCAGCAGGAACACCAAACAGCTGGAGATTTACAGGATGCCTGAGACACCCACAGCCCTGCAGCTGCTGCTCTGCCTCTCCTGTTAATAAACTGGAAGCGATGCCTGTCCCGGTGGTTGTCTGTGGGCCCGTCAATGTCTGGTGTGTTCAAAGGGACACTGATGGCATCTCTGGAGTTTTTGGTAATATTACCAATGAACTGGGTGCCATTGATAACATTCATTCTATTACTATTTGACTGTTGTTTGGGCTTTTTTTTTCCTTAATGACATTACCACGTGTGCTTGGCACCGTGGGAAAAGGGATATAAGTAGCTGTCTAAGGGAAGGCTTGTCGTATTGCTGCATGAGCACACAGCTAGGTTTTGTCATTACAAGGTCATAAATTCCCCACTGCAACCTGAAGGAGAATCAGTCCTAGGGTTTACAAGATTGCCTGTGGCCCTCTGCCCCTCGCATGTAAGGAGGAAGCGAGGGCATTTCAGGGAGGGACAGTGAGGGAAGCACCAGAGCATTGCTGCTCCCCAAAATACCCTCAGGTTTTCACCCACAGATGTGCCCAAAAAACTTTAAAATTTGTAGGTCACTAATAAAAAAGCAGCAGTCTATAATGGCTTCCTTGAGTTACTAATGCAGCTAAACAAAATTATCAGAAGCCTTTCCTTCCTTCCCTGATTCAGATTGAGTCAGGCCCCACTCACAGGTTGTTCAGCATCCTTTATTTTTTCCCATGCTTTTTGTTTTCCATTTGCTGAGGCCACAGGCATCTTTGAATTAGTAGATCAGAGGCAATCACAAAATTCTCCTCGCATTGCACAGACACCTTGATAGCTCTGTGTCATAAGCTCAAAATGGTTTCATGCAGACATTTCTGGCATGAAAATGCCAGGAAAAAAAAAAAAAAAAAAAAAAAAAAGGAGTGGGAGGGTTTCTGGAAAGCACCATTTGTGCTGGACATGCTGTGACAAGGGAGAAGTCCTGCTTCCCATGCCCCAGGTGGCCCAAAAACCATGCTGCACGGTGGACCATGCCAGCCTAATGCTGTTTGCAGAACTGTGCAAGGCAAGAAGAGCAAAGCAGGGGCTCTAGGACGGGTGTCACCATGAGTCACTGCTGGGAAGCCTTGCCTGAGCCCCAAAGCCCTCTTCCCCTGTGGCTGTGAACTGCCCATGAGCATCCCACCCGGTGTCACCTCTTTGCAGTGACCATAGCAGAAGGCACGAGATGGAGGACGAGGTGACCCAGACGGAGTGGAGCTACTCAGATGAGCCCCTGGCTGCCGGCGAGGACGGTGAGTTCATCTGAAGCGATGAACGTCCCGAGTACCCCAGAATTGTGGGTTTGCTTTGGAAAGCGGCTTTTTGGCATCAGCTTACTTTAAAAATAATATTATTCAGAAATAAGTTTTGTTCAGCGGAAATTCTGATGCAGTTGGAGCACTTTGACAAGGATAAATGCCTCTCATTACCGATATCCTAAGTTCTGTTCCCTTCCTGTCATTAAGGCTCAAAATGCCCTGCGGCGTTTCTCCTTAGATCCAGCTTTGCTTGGCTTTCCACATTATTAGGGGTTTCACGTAGACACCAGTGAGCACCCAGCGGTAAACCACACTCAGCACCTCAGCTGGTGGCACCGCGGCTGATGAGCATCAGCAAGAGAGCACCGAGCCCCTACATCCCCATCCCACTGTGCCAAGGCAAAGGGAATAGCTGGTTTTGTCGTGAGCCGAGGAAATCCCCCCAAGGAGATGGTGCTGGTGCTAAGGTCTGGGCCTGCCCCGATGCTGGGTTTGTCCTCTGTCACCACCACAAGCTGTGGTGCTGGAGCTGAAGGGTGCTGATGCAGGAGGAGACCCAGGGGTGCTCAGCTTCTCCACCCGTGCTGTGCCCACATGAGTTGGCTCAGTTGACAAGGATGCTCCTGACCCAGAACAGGGCAATATTCCAGTTTTCAGCCTCTTGATCCTCACAGGCCTCCTCAGGCTGGTGAATCCATCCTCTCTCTTTGCCCCGTGAGAGGGGATGCACTGAACTTCGCTTGAAGTGAAGCGGAAAGGTTGCTGCTGTTGTGGGCTATCAGCAACGTGCAAAAGCCGTCCTTCTCATCCATGCCTCCTGCAGCCTGGTCTTACCCAGGTCACCACCAGCCATACACCTTCTGCAGCAGCCCAAAGTCACTTTTCAAGGGCAGCATCTCCTTTTAGGCTAATGCAACTCCTCCATCTCCAGCCATCCAAATTCAGAAGAACGCTCAAGAGCTGAGGCTGCTTTGATTTCCAGGGGCACGCCAGGCACCTAAAAGTTTTAGGGGCTCCTGGTCTACGTGCTTATCCGTGAGAGAAGCCCTACATTGTCACCAGGCTGCCTCAGCCCGCGAGGGCTTGTTAATGCTTAGCTAGCAAAACAAAAGGCATTCAAAACAAAAGGCATTCGCTTCTTGGCTACAGCTTGCTGCCAGGAGATAGGCAGGTCGTGCTTCAATGCAGATGTCTCGGGGAAAAAAAATGTGCAATGCATTAGAGAGCTGTGACTCATAGAATAATTATCCTCATTTCTCATAGTTTATTAATAATTTAAACCCAATCTTGGTGTTATTGATCTATCATTGAATCGGAGATTTATTTCAGATCTGTAGTCACAGAAGCAGTAAATTTAATCCCCCTTCCCCTCCCACCCTTCCACCCACTAAACTCACTTTATAACTAAAACATGATGTTTAGGCTGTTTCAGTAACAGGAGAGGAGAGCTCCGGGGCTGTCAGTGGCAGGAGCAGCCCCAAGTCCACAGAGGATGCAGGTTCTGGATTTTACACCATTTTTAGGCCGTACCTCTGCCTGCACACGGTCCCAGGGATGCTAAAGGACCACAGAGGGAAGCAAATGCTACTGGCTGGTGTGTGCATCCCAACCTAATCTTATTTAAACTGGCCAAAACCTGAAGCAGCTGCCCCTGCGTCCCTGGAGGACCATGACCATAAAATCAATGTAAGTGCGTGGAGGATCCAGCCTAGAAAACTACCATGTGAAGACTCCTACAGCAGTGCTCACTTGGCTGTAACGTGTGTCTCGTGCATTCACTCATACAGGCAGCAAGAGCTGTCCTTTTCCAGGCAGCCAGGAATAGCAAACAGCGTGCTTTACTGCTATAAAGTGCCCAGAACAGTCTTTTTTTTTTTTTGTAGGTAAATGAAATTCATTTTTATTAGACCAATTGTAGTATATAGCTGGGGTGGAAAATGTGGTTTTGGCTGCAACAGCTCTTTCTCGGGTCAGAAAGAAAGCAGCAAACATGCCCAAATGCTCATCTGTTCCTTTCCACATATATTAATGGCTGCAATTAAAATATTACCAGCCCAACCTCACTGCTGTCCTTGTGCCCTGCAGCTGGAACCACAGCAAGTGGGATATTTAATGTATTTAGGTCTTGTTACACCCTGGCGAGGTGAGGAAATACATTTTCCAGACATTTTATAAGTGAAGAAGTAGCTGTGTCCCCGTCTCATCCCCCCTTTTGTTGCCTCCTCCCAGGGCCTCCAAGGGTCACTTTGCTTTGACATTTCCCTGCCAAGCAGCCATCAGCAAAGGAAGCTGCAGACCTTGCTCGTGGCCAGGAAATGTTTCAGGGCATAGTGCGGTGGGGTGCAGGTGACATCTGGGCAGCTGATAGTGACAGAAATGCAGCAGAATTTGGAGATACGCGGTCCATACTCCACTTGGCTCCCGTTGGAAGTCACAACGACGTTGTGTGCTCACGCTGCGGGAATTTCTGCTCTTCCCTGCAGATGTGGTGGTGCTCCTCAGGGACACCGAGATGTTCTCCGAGGCAGAAGAGAGCAAGGAGCCAGCTGAAACCGAGGAAGAGGCAGGAGCTGAGGAAGGAGAGGAAGGTAACCAAGCAGAGATGTGTGAGCAAGGTACAGTGAGACCTTTTGCATAATCACAGCAATCACGAGATGAAACTGAGCTTTCAAGATGCCCATCCACCATTGATGATGGCCCTTGGAAAAGCCTAGCTAAACTAGAAATTGTTCTGCTGATGAGGATGGCCAAACCATTGAAGTCCTGCTTTTGCCACCATGGGTCAGGGATTAGCAATGTTTGGTGGTAACGGAGGACCAGCAATGCTGGATGCAGCCGTAATAAAAATGAGGAGGGAAATGCAAATTGGAGCATTTTTGTCAGAATACTGGAGCTAGGCTCTAAGAAAGGGTCAGGCAAATGCCTGGCAGCACCTGCCTTAGACTGATGGGTCTCAGCCCTCTTCCTCACATGGTCTTCCTCCCCAGTTTCAATGGGTTCCAGTTCTGACCCACCTCAGATGAGTGGGGCAAGGGGTGTCAGAGACCACAAGAGGCAAGAAAAACATGTGTTTTTGAGGAAGAAAACAGTTGGGAAATTGGGGGGGAAAAAAAAAAAAAAAAAAAAAAAAAGGAAAAGTGGGAATCTGAGAAAGAGAATAAGAAATATGGGATCAGAGAAGTAAAACAATATCAGTAGCTGTGGAGGAATGAATGGAAAACTCAGGAGGAAAGACACGGGAGCAGAGGAAAACAAGAATAGGGGTTAGGAGAGAAGTGGGGAAGGAAGCTGGAAAAGCAGAAGGAGAGACATTGAAGGAGGAGGTGGATATAAACTAAAGAAACAAAACCAAGGAAAGAAGAAATTTATCTGGAAAGCCAAGTGGAAACTGAAAAGCAGAGAGACTGATGCCAGAGAGCCGGGGCGGGGGGAATAGGCTCAGCAAGATGATTCTGCTTGTTGTTCATTGTAAGTTCAGTGGCAAAATGCAGCAGAAAACACAACTCCTCTTTTCTTCTTCTGTCTGGGTATCTGCAGTCCTCAGAGGCTGCGAAAGAAAGAGCTGGGACAGCAAAGCACTTCCTTTCTGTTCTGGATAAAAAGCACTTGCACAGGGGAAAAAAGGGGGAAAGGGCAGAAAGAGGAGAATGTTCTCTGTTTTCCTTTTTAAAAATTTATTTACTTGGATGTTTTCACTTTCACAACAGTCCCACTGGCTTTGCCATGTTTCTACACTCGGCGTGAGGTCTGCTCCAGCGCTGGGTGCCAAGCAAACCACGGGGCACCGCAGCAGAACTGCTGCCTGGGCTCCCTCCCTCTGCCCACCCCAAGCCTCTCCATCTCCTATCAGTGGGGTGCAGCAGCTTGAAATCTGCAGGAGGATGCCTGGAAGATTTCCCCTGCCCCGCAGCTCATCCCCCCGTCCCTACGGTGGCTTGTCAGCCGTTCATATAAATAGGATTAACATCCGCAGTTACACTGAGCTAGGTTGCAAATTACGCGGGCTATCAAGCCTCGTGCTTCGGGGCATACGCTGATTACCATCGGAGGGGCAAAAATGAGTTTTTCCAATAACAGAATATTGCATGATTGACTGGGGACATTACAGGGCAGAGCGGATTAGCCTCTGCCATCAGTATCAGTTACGTGTCATTACTGCATCAAAGCACCAGACGTAGGCGAGCCGCTTCCACCCGGGCAGCGCGGCAGGTGGCTGGGTCTGGAGGAGCAGGGTCAACTGTTAAAGCCACCGCTGGTTTCTAAGCCTGCTATAAAACCTGCCTCCAGCCAGCTGCACCCCCTGCTTCTGCTGCTTGCCTTTGGCTCGCTAGAGGAGTCCGCCCTCCTTCCCCTGCCGTCTTATGGCCAGATTCAGCCCTGCAGGATCCAGCTCTCCCCAGCCCATCACCCTTTCACCCCCCCTCCCAACCCAAATGATATTTGTCTGGCACTGGTTTCTGTGGCTCGGAGCCAAGGGCTGAATCCTGCAGTACAACATGGAGGCCGTGGCTGTAAAACATCATCCAACACCTTATTTTTTACAAGTCCAAATCACACATGGGTTCCTGGGGCTCACAGATCTGCGGCTTTGCAGTCACAGCAAAGATCATTTCCTGCAAAACATCTCTTGGCATCTCCCAGCTCTGGGGGGACCAAGAGGTACTGGAGGAGCTGCGGCAACTGGTGGGCTGGATGCTATTGAGGTGTTGGGGCATCTGACTGCCTGTGCATGGAGCCATCCAGGCTGGCTCCAGCTGGTTCTCCCCATCCTGCTGAGATGACACTGGGTCAGGAGCTGCTATGGGCAAAGAGCAATGAGGTTGGCCATGGGGGATGTTCTCCTCAGGAGTGTTTCTGATGATCGGTGCCCTGGGATGGGGATGCTCGTGGCTGAAGTGTCTGCAGACCCTACCCTTACGGTGCTTCCAGGGGCTTGTGAGAGGGACTGCGTTCCCTCAGCTCTGCTACGGATGAACAGCTTTGCCCACACTCCGCTTTCAGACCATCTCATTTCCTTCGTCTTGGCAGCAAATGATTGTCTCATTTGAATGGAAGAGCTAGAATTGACAGAAAATCCAAAATAAGAAACATAATTAGCAGCAAAACTTTTAATTCCCCATTCTAAGCTATTTCTAAGTGTGCTAGCTCTTATTTATTGAACGGGCTTGACATTTAGACAGTTCCTTTTAATGCTAATAGTGTTGATTACCAGGTTGAATCCTACTGCTTTGAGGAAACTGCTGCTCAGTATTCAGAGCTGCCAAGTTCCCCCTGCACAAAAATGCTTGCTTCTTCTTCACGGGAAATATGTATTATTCAGCACAACCACATTAAAATAAGGCAATCAAGGGAGTTAGGAACCTGAGCCAGCACGGGCAGCCTAGGCACAAGGTGTATGGCTGTGGGGTGCCCCGCTTTTATTTATTCATTATATTTTTATAATGATATATAAATAAATAAATATTTACAATATGAAAATATATCGTATAATACATAATGCACATCAATAAATAAACAGACAAATATTATTTATGTTTTAGCCTTTCCATGGCTAAACGATCTCTCTAGCACCAGTGGGTATTCAGAAGGGGGAAGGAAGAGGAAGAGGAAGGGGAAGGGGAAGGGGAAGAGGAAGAGGAAGAGGAAGAGGAAGAGGAAGAGGAAGAGGAGGAGGAGGAGGAGGAGGAGGAGGAGGGGGGGGAGAAGGAGGAGAATGAGGAGGAGGAGGAGGAAGAGAAGGAGGAAGAAGAGGAGGAGGAAGAGGAAGAGGAGGAGGAAGAAGAGGAGGAAGAGGAGGAAGAAGAGGTTTTCTGCTCTTGCCCGCTTGCAGTTTGTACTCTTGTTTCGGGACTCAGCTTTCCTCCATCTCCATACAGAGCCAAACACAGCAGGAACTCCTTCCTAATGGAAATCTAGGGGCAAGATTTTTTTCCCCCATAACAATCACTATCAGATTATTTTCTTCGGTACGTGTAATAGCGCTTTTTGTACTCCCTCTCCTGCAGATCAATCGAACAGACAGGTGTCTGATTGCCCTCCTGTTTCAATATATATCATCATTACTCCTTCGGAGCTGCTGCAAAATAGCACAGGTGTCAATACGAACAGAATTCAGCCTTACATTTGCTTTAGATAAGGCTTTATAGGTAAAAATGGTAGGTTTTCAGAGAATAAGCCTCACCTCCGCATTACGGAGTGCACAATGTCGACACGAGGCTGCTCGGGAGATGCGGCCGCCTCCAGAAATAGGGCAGGCCGGTAAATGCTGGGGGTGACAAGCCAGCCTGCCCTGACAAGCTTTGCCAAGGGCTAGCTGAGTGCGAGGAGATTACCGTGGTCTGGGGAGCAGAGATACTTGAGCTCAGTAATTTCCCCCGGGGCGTGATTACCTTGTAATAGCCACTATCCCTCATTCTCATTTCTTGCTGGAGATGAGGTGCAAAGTTAGGCTCCTGGCTCGTATCCATCAGCTGGTAAAGAGCCAAGGCAGGAGCTTTAAGGCAACCTTGGAAAGGTGCACAGGGACAGAAATGTATATGAGGTCCTGTCATTAACATCCTGAATTTTTGGCCAGAAGAAGCTCTTACATGTTGTGCAACTAAAGTCTCCCAGTGTTTTTATTTTTTTGTAATTTACTAGGGAAAAGCCTGAGGGAATCAAATCTGGACATTCAAACCAATGTGTGTCTGTGTTTTGTTGCTCTCCCATCCTTTGTAACCATGCATAATAAGCAGAAGAGATGTTTTCTTTGGGCGCTACCCTGGAACAGGAGAAAAAACAAGATGACCCAGGCCAGGCCAGAGGAAGGTGAGCTGAGTGCCACCAAATACCCTTGTTCTGAGACACAGCCTCCCGACGTCCCTGCAGGCCGGGAGGACTGGACAGGCCGACCAGGTCCCAGAGCCGACCATGGGAGGAGATGGTGCGAGTCTGGTGTCTGCAAGGGTCCCTTTTGCTATGGGGCACACGGACCCATAGAGGACAGCCAGCACTCGGGTGGGGTGGTGCTGGTCCTCAGTCACTGCAGCCTGCTTCAGGGCTCCCATCAATGGTCACGGAGGTCACTGCTTCATCTTCCACAGTGGAGGTATCTCCCCAAAAGAGGTCTGTGCTCTGAAGTGGTTGGCCTACAGGGGCTTTCTCTTTGGGAGCTAAGGGAAGAGGGCATGCAGCTGCCCTTGGGTCTTGGTGGTAGTGTTTTTAGGCTGAATATCATGCCTGCTGTGTTCAGCCTGGAAAGCCACCAAGTTGGCATATCTCTGTGATGCAGGGGGCTGTGTCAGAAGCGACGTCGGGCAGCAGAGACACCTCGGGCTATATGTAAGCCGCTTTGCCTTAGTGGCCCAACAAGAACATAAGAATGACTGCAAAGAGCCCAGAAGCGCGCCTGGCCCAGCATCCTGCCCTGGACAGGAGCCAGCAGATGCTCAGGAAGAAATACAAAAATAGAGCCAACATTTGTTTGTAGGCTTCCCAGAATACCCTCTCATCCCCTGGTGATCTGTGACTCAGGAGCTTCTTGCGCTGTAGACACCGTCTCTGTGTTTAATAGCCCTTGATGGATCCTTCTCCCATCGATTAGCTAACACCCTATTGAACCAGTGTGGACTTTAAATAGCCACCGTGCCCCGTGGCAAGGAGGACGGCAGCTAAAAAGAATCTCTTCTGTTTATTTTGAGCTTGCCACTTGATGGTTTTCTCTGGTGCTCATCCTTTCCTTTTGAAGAGCACTGAATGATGTGAACAGCTGTTCCCCAGTCATGCCACTCTTCCCATCACAAAACTCGGTCATATTTCTTCTTCAGTCGTTTTTCTTCCAAGATAAAAAAGTCTTAATCTATTCAGTCGTTCCCTGAATGGAGGCCCTTTTATGCCTTTGATCATCCTCAATTGCCTTTCTCTGTAGCTTGCTTTTCTATTTCTTCTGTATCATATTTGAGATTGGTGAATCAGGACTGCACAATAGCATTCAAGAGATGGGAGCCCATGGATTTATATGGCAGCATAATGATTTCCTCTGTTTTGCTCTCTACCCCTAATAATTCCTAGCTTTCTGTTTGCTTTTTTGATTGCTGCTGAGCATTGAGCTGACATTTGCATAGAGCTATCTATTATAACCCGAAAATTCCATTCCCAGGTGGAAATAGCCACCTCAGAGCCCATTATTTTGTATGTAAAGCTAGGATTGTCTTTTCCCATGCGCATCACTTTACATTTATCTACATCAGAATTTACCTGTGATTTTATTACCCTCCTATTCAGTGCCAGGGGGGTCTTTCTGTGACTCTTCACAGTCAGCTCGCTGCCTCAGCCACCCTGAATATCATCAGCAAAATTCTCCTCTCTCTGCTCACCTCTATTTGGAGATTGCTTTTGAACACTTTGAAAACACATAGGACAGCGTTTAGGCTCAGAGAGCAGCTTCCTCTCTGAAAATTTGAAGTGCCAGGCCCCAAGAAGAGGGCAGAAATGCAGCCTCCCAAACTTTTTGGATGTCACTGGAGGTTCGTTGGTGCTCCTGGGAATTGATGGCAATGTGCCTAACTAGCACGTCATCCACTCCCCGCTGCACAAAGAGACAGGGGGGTGATGTTCCTTGCTGAATTATGCATCTGCCCCCTCCTCCAAACTGTACGGGACCAACAGGAGACCCAGTGGTGGCCCTTTTTTCTGCTGAAGCTGGGCCCTGGCACAAATAGGCATACAAATGTCCTAGGGCCCAGGGAGAGGAGGCAGAAGGGAAGCATTGGATGGCAAAGCCTTTATCTGAGAAAAGTGATGCACACAAATCTGTGAGCCATGGGTGGTGATAAATAACAGCTAACCAGCAACTCTTCCCTGCAAAAAGCTGTGTGTGAGCCTGTCGAGCTTGCCCAGGGAAGTCCAAGGGCAGAGTCAGAGGAGGAACCACTGTTCGGCGGAGAAGAGCACGTGGCTGACGAGACGGCAGCTGTCCTCTATACAGATGAGGTGAGGTTAGCATGAGAACCAGGAATGACTGTGACAAGCACTTTTTTGGTGTGGCTTGTTTGGGTTTTTGTTGTTGTTGTTGTCTGGCAATGCACATCTGAGACAAGGGGGCACGTGCAGTGTGCCTCTATCTGGCCATCAGAGACTTTCAGATGGGCTTGTTGCCCTCTGCTGCCAACCCTGGTGATTTCTCGTGGCTGTATCTAGAGCCAAGAGGTGCAGGATTGGCCCACTCTGTGAGATGCCTTTCAGAAAGGTGATCAGACACTCCTCAAGCTGAGAGGGGTTTTCAAGGGTGAAGGAAAGATGTTTCTTCTCTGATAACTTCTCTGAGAGTAAAAATTGCTCAAAAGGGCAGCAGCGGCCTCCTTTAAGAGGCTTAGGCTTGACCATCCTAAAGATGGATGAAGCAAGAAAAGAACAAGCAGCAGTGGCTGGGGAACAAAGCATCTCTTGGGCTGTGCTAAGACCCTGTGTCTCCAGCCAAAGGGCAGGGGGCTTCATCCCTTGTTTCTTCGAGGTTAAATCTGGGGGCTCAAATTCTCTTGGGGTACCCAATGCCAACCAGCTGCTGGAGAACCAGGCAAGCTTGGTGTGCTCTGCAGCAATAGGGGCTGTAGAATCCATCCCTTTGGTTGATGTTAAAAATTTCCCGTTTCATTCGGTCAGAGATGGGGGGTCTGTGATTTCCTCTTGCAACGGGAAATTTTGAGGAGGAGCAAGCAACAAATAATAACTGTTCTCACCACCAGACAGAGAGATATGGTCTGTAGTCAGAGCAGGTCTCTGGTATAAGCAGCAGAGGCTGCAGCCTGTACAGCTGGGCAAGCACAGACCTTCAGTGCATGGCAGGTAACCTAGGGCAAGATGGTGTGCCTTCAGGTGACACCACTGCTCAGAGCAGAAGACATCGGGACAAGTGCTATAAATACATCAGAGAGGGAAATACATATATGTATTTGTATAAATATCTATGTATAAGTCTATGTAAAATCTATGTATAAATACATAGAGAGGGAAAAGGCCCTTAAAGCTACACTGAAGCCACTTCTGAGCAATTATGAGGAAGGAGAAGAGCTGATCACAAATATTTCCATCACAAACGATTTCCAAACAGTTTTTTTTTTCTTTCCAAAATGCAAAACAGCCTCATTTCCCTTGAAGTTTGCCTAAAAAAACTGAGCACATCTTGTATTTTTTTGAATGTATTCTCTCCGGGTTTTGTTTTTAAAGAAGAAACAGGAGTTGCTTTTTGAAACTCATTTGAGTTTTATTTTGCTCTTTTTTTTTTCTTTTTTTTTTCTTTTTTTTTTTTTTTTTACTTTCTCAGTGCTTCACCAGATCTTAAAAGAAAGGCAAATTAAGTTGTTCCCATTTTCACATGAAAATCAATTAATACTCTCTCCATTGAGCTCTTAGGAAGGGAAGAGTGCACATAACAACTCTAATTATTTGGGAGCATACATAAATAAATATAGCCCGAGTTTCTTGACTATTTACATATATGTATATACACAAAAATTAAGAGGTTTGGTGTTACACTGAATGCAGTGGGTTTGGTTGCTTTTATGGGAGCAGTCTAGATTCAATCCCAATTCATTTTAAAAAATTAAAAATAAAAAATGACCCTGATGCTGAATTTCCTCTGTCCTCTGAGGAAACTACTGTAACTGACGAGCCTCCTGCAAGGTGCACCTTCTGCAGCACTCCTGAGAAGCCAGTCCCAACGGTGGCTGACCTGAAGGAACAACCTCAGGAAAAAGTGAGTCTACCACTACGGTGTGAGGATGCCTGCCATATCAGCAGGTTTTTTCATGGCAAAAGGGAGAGCAAACACTTCTTGGCCGAGGCAGAGAGGAAGGGATGTAGCCGATGGGTGAAGGGAGCTGAAGGGTGAGGAGGTTCCTGGTCCTCCCAGGAGCCTGTTTCCAGCCCCACAGCCCCTGACGGGTGCTGCACCCCACAGCTCTTTTGCTGCCAGAGCTACAGGAAGGCATTTGACACTGTCATCCAAGACCTGATGAGTGAAGATGAAGCAGAGGAAGAGATGGATGCTGCTCCCCACGCCAACCCTTTGCAGGCTGCGCTGCGGAGTAGCATCAAGGAGAAGCTGCTGCAACAGTAAGGAAATCAGAGGGACCGGCTGCAGACTGGCTGGGGCACACTCACCTCACCACGGAGGGCATGGACCAGGCCACAGCACCTGAGTTATCTGTCCTTCGTTGCTGTTCTCCCTTTTCTCCCACTGTTTTGGTCCTCCAGGGTCTGACCTGTAAGTGTCAGCAGATCGTCACGGGAGCAGCAGCGCATGCTGGAATTCCCCTCAGGTGCAGAAGGACAACACAAGTGAATGCCGCACAGGGCATCTCTGGGTGGGATGTGATTTGAGCCTTCTGGACTCTCTGCGGGGTCTGTAGGGTTCAGCAGTGTATGTGGCATGCAGCACTTGGTCCTGCCAGCCAAATTTCCCCCCGAATTACAAGAGTAGCAGTCAGGGGCAGGACACCTTGGTGAAGTCTCTCTTCTTCGTCTACAAAAGCCATCTGTGGTCACAATCTCACATGCAGCCATCCTCATTGCTTCAGGTGAATCCTCCTGAAATAACATCGCAAGATACTTTTTTCCCCTTAGATTTTGTGTGTAGTAACATCAGCCAACAATTTGATCTTATTTTCAACCCCCGTTGTTATTTTTGTTTGTTTGCTTGCTTTTAATCCTAGGTTGGATGAGGGAGGCTTTGAGAGCTACAGGGAACTACTTCAGCAGTACCTGAGATTTGTTGACTGTAAGTACCTTTGCTCGCGACCCGCTGCGATCACTGGGCTTGATTTGGAGCCAGAAGCACACAGCAGCTTCAGGGCACCCAGAGAAGAAGCAGGGATTGCAGCCCTTCATGTCGTAGAAGGTGCCATGATCCTAATGAGGAGTGATCAAGGACCTTTGTGGTTACTCAGAACACGGGTCTACATAATTCCCTGCCTGTGAGGCCTGTCAACTACATGTTGTATGTATGAGAGGAGCGGGGGGGGGGGGGGGTACAGAAGAAACTTGTCAGCTCATGTCTAGCCCAGGCTTCATTATAAGCAATTCTCAGCCAGATTTTTCATTGTTTCTAGCAAGAAGATCCCTTATATCTCTTAGGAAAACCATCCTACAGTGTCATAGCCCCTACCCCACACTATTTGGGCTAGATTTTCCCTTCCCACTTGTTTCTTCTCAAACAAAGCAAATGATGCAAAAACTCCCCAATCCCTCCCTCAATTCCCTCTCCTTTCCAAATAACCCAATACATAAAGTTTGGAGAAACAGACCTACATCATGTTTCCCTCAACACCAAGCTTCTACTTATTTTTTATTCAGGGACCCAGATCTCTTTCAGACTCTCAAAACCAAACAAGTACACCGTCAGACCAAAGACTGTCCCTTCCAAAAAGCACCACCCAACATCAGCACCTCCAGAAGACCTGCTTGAGATGGACAGTGACTATGTCGCAGAGCACCTGAAGGTGGGCATGGCCTGCTGGAGCTCTTCTTGTTGCTTTTCAGGCAGGGATTACAGAGAGCTGTATGGCATTGAGTGCCCTCATATCCCATAAGAGTCATGTTTTTCCAGTAAAGCACATTTAGACACCACTTACAGCACATTTAGATACCACTTACGAGATATGGAGGAGATGCTGGTTCAGCAAAATGTTGAAACGTTAATCAGTGAGTGCACCACGTCGGTGGGACATACCTGCTGTCGAAAGATGAACTTAGCCAGGTGTTTGTGGGTGGGGTGGAAAGTTGGGCCTGGCATCCCTGGAGGCTTACAAAGATGATGTCCATGTGTAAATGTTTTACTTAGGGACCATCCTGTGCAGCTTGAAGGCTGAATGCCACCAGTCAGCCACCTCCACCCCAAATGAAACAAACCTCAGCCCTGCTCTGCTCTCTTCCATACCATTCATCCTTCTCATTCTCCGAGCCAGGCTGCCCTATCCAAACCTCCTGGCGGGGATGGATATGGGCTCCTGAGCTAGGAACCCCTTGGGAAGCTGCTGGTCCCAGGCCAAGGCCAACAACTCGACAGCCAGAGGGTGGCTGCCGGGCCCCCCACCACCTCAGCCCCCCTGGCATGGCCCTTCTCATCTCCCCCTTCCCCTGCCTCTCCTCTGCCTCCCCGAGCCAGAAAACATTTCTGCAGTTTCTGCAGGCATACAAGAAAACCACCCATGATTTATCACACAATCAGTGATGTTGTTGGCTTTTTTATTTTCAACATAGAAGCACATTATACTGCTCTCCCCTCCTGAAATACAGGGGCAGCAAATCCTCCTGCCTGGGACTGCCTGTCTTTTTTAGCCTCATAAAAAGACTGAAAAATGAAAGCAGGCACAAGATTGTCAGTTTGTAGCTTCTCTGTTCCCCTCCATCCCTTACAACCAAGGAGTAATCTTTAGCTAGTTTGCAGAGCCAAATCGTGCACGTTGGGCTATTAACGAGTGCCGCAGCTCGGGCTGAAATCAGTCACTGCTCGGGTACCCGGGAGCTGCCAGGGACGCGGCCCTCAAATCCCCGTGAGAGGCAGAACCCGAGCAAGGCCCCTTTCTGCACCTGATAATCAGCTGCTGCTCTTAATGATGATGTTAAAGGGGAGAAGCAAACTCGCTGCGCTTCCCCCTGCTCCAGCAAAACAAGCTGCTCTCCTTTTTTCCAGGAGAAGCGAGCAGTTATGCTTCTTATTCCTATTAAAAAGCACCAAAGCTCCTTTGCAGTGCTCGGAGCTAAGCCCTCAGCAAAGAAATGTTTCTATTTCACTTGTCAGGACGTTGCTGGATAAATTACTCGTGTGTCTGATGGAAGGAGGGCTCCTGGCAAATTATATCATCGGAGAGCAGCTAATAACATAAAATAAAGGGAGCTGAGCTTTGTACATGAAATGTGAAAACAGAGGACTGAAGGATGAGCTTCCCTCGGTTATTTAAAAGGCTTTAATTAAAAAGGAACAAGCGGAAATATCAAGGCCAGGTGGAGAGCGCAGGGCACGATGTTTTGGGGTTGGTACAGGCACGGAGAGAGGAAGGCATGGTGTTGGGCACCCGCACCCATGCATCCAGGCAGGTGTCCCCACGATGCTCCCCTGCACCCCACCTGCCTCTCACCGCCGTGGTTTTCCTCCTGCAGCTCTGCCGTTCTCCCGGCCCCGTGAGAAGATGCTATTCCGATGGACAGACGTTTTTTCTCCTCTTCCCAGATGGAAGCGGTCAGGTTTAGCATCCAGCACCAACGTAGCTCACGTAGCGGGTGGGCAATCATGGGAAAGTCATACCTCAGGGTGGACTGCCGTGGCTCTCCTCCTCCCTGGGGGTAATCTGCCTCTGCATTTTGGGCTGGCTGCACTATTTTTGTGGGGCAGCACTGCTCTTCCAATAAATACAGCCTACAGAGCTCACAGCCTTTGGGTTGACAGCTCCAAGGGCGGTGGAGGCGTGGGTTATTTCCCCCAGACAGCGTCCCATGGTGTGTTTTTTGCAACGTGTGCTTTCTGTGGGCTTTCACTGGGCTTGTCTTTCCTTAACCGCTTCCCAGCTACCCGTCGGGCAACGTGGCCATTCTGATCGCGTTCACCGAGGAAGCCCGCTTCACCTACGTCATCCTGGAGGACAGCAGGTACCTGGGCATTAGGGCTGCCTTCGGGAGCCACGGACACGGGGTCTGCTTCCACCCTGATGGACGAATCTGGTAGGTGCAGGCCCAGTGGGCCACACGCCCTTGGAGGTGTCTCGGTCCCATTACAGCACAGGGATATATAGGAATGTGTCTTCTCTCCTGGCGTCTCGTGGAGTCCCAGGTCACCGCACCAGAAAAGCATGGGCTTATTATTTGCATCCAAGGGGACACCGCAGCACCTGAGGTTGTTGAGCTTCACGTCAGCATTGCCTTTAGTTTGCCTCTCATATCCAGTTCGCGCTCCTTGTTGTACAGAATGACTTAGCTGGTGGATTTCATGCAGTCTGAGTGGTAACATGAGGTGACTGACAGCCTTCTGTAAAAGCTGCTGCTGTTTGAGCCTTCAAAGTCTAATTTTTGCCTCCCCTCCCCAAGTCTCCAAAGTTTCCCCCTTGAAAGCCAGGAGCTGGGGGAAATCGTTCAGTCCCATCTCAATTTTACAAGTCCTCCCCGTGTCGAGACTAATGAATGGACGCACTAAATGTCTAACCGGCTATTACAAATCGTTTTGAATAGCTGTTGTAATAACTACCATTAGACTTCTGCAGATCCCACCGCCTGCCTGCAGCCACGTTGGTTTCTCATCCATCACACAGCAGCCGGGCTTTCATGGCTCGACACCGCCGTGACCCCCAGCAGCACTGAAGCATCACCCGCCCCTCGGCCTAGCCCTGTCCTCCACCCCAGGGTGCTCCTGACGTCGAGTTAGTGACCACTCATACATGCATAAAAAGCTTTTCCTTTTTTATTCCTGCTGTTTCCTCCAAGCTGCGGCACAAGTTAATGCTGGGCTTTTTGCTGTGGCAGTGAGAATCGACTTCTTTAACACGCCAGCAGGAAAAATGCAACGTGAATGACAAAATGGCCCCGCGTGCCACGTCTGGGGGGATGCTCCAGCTCCTGGAGCCACGAGACGGGGAGTATTGATTTGTATTTGCGTGCTGTAAATGAGGGACGTTTCCCCATACAGTGTTTCCCTCTTCTTGGTTCTTCATGGAGGCCATTCCCCACACCCATGACCACGTGTGGGACTCCTACTCCCAGTATAAATGTTTATAAAAAGAAAAGACCGTGGCGGGGAACTATCAGAAGAGGTAGAAGCACAATGTCAAGAGGGGCAGCCCACGCTTCACCCAAGTATTTTCCTTGCCCTCTGGGGGCTCACTGCTGTCTGGGGGTAGGAAGCTTTTATAGGATAACTATAAAACATCATCCTCCCCCCCCCATCTGGTGGATCAGCTCCAGGCACTGACTCGTGGAAGGCAATAATAATTACTTTTGTCACAGTGCAGGTAAGGGGTAGCATTTAGCACAGGGCTTCACCCCATCTTTGTCCCCAGGACCATCCTGACCCCTTGCGCTGGAACCTGCTTTGACCAGGCAGGGGCAAGCCAGAAGCGCTGGAACTGGCACGACCTCAGCCGCCACGTCCACAGCCCTCCTTTCCAGCCCATCACGGTGAAACTGAACAGCCACCTCACCCTTAAGGTTGTGTCCCAGGATCAGATTCACCTGTGGTTCATGAGCCACAGCCACTGCATCCACTTCAACGTGGGGACCCGGCTCAAGGTGAGCACTTTCTGTGCCCGGAGCAGCCCACCTGAGGTAAGCCGCGGTTCCCTGGGGCTGCTGCACAGGCCTGGTCACAGATTTTCAGGTGAAAAAGCAAATTTCCTGCCTGTGTGAATCTTAATGAAATTCTCCTTCAGGAAAGCATTTAGCCGAGATTGAAACACTGCCGCTGACGGGTGAGGACAGCGCGTCTCACAAATTCATTTTGAAACACTATTCCTTCTCAAAACATTTAATATAAATGTCAATACAAACACAATGCTCCTGATCTTATCTAAACGGCATTTCACTTAACGTGAAACAAGCATCTGGGGACACGAACAACCAAAAATCCTTTGGTATTTGTTGCCACTTGGGTTTCCCACCTCTGACCCTCCTGGGATGAGGGCAAGCATGAAAGGTTGGGTTAGAAGCAATGCTCTTTTACACAGCCTCCCTTCAGGGGTTTCAGCATTAACACTACTTGTTTTGCTCGGGCTCTCTTTGCAGTTGAAAGACCCCAAGACAAGTCACCTGCTAAAAGGGTTAGAAAGCGAAGAGGAGCTCTTCCTGCAGTCCAAAAAGATTCAGCTCAGGAGCCTGCTCTCCAAAATAAAGGCAGTTTTGCAATAGCTTTGGCAGCACCTCAGTGATATCACTCCTCATGTTTCATCATCTTCTACCTGCATGAAATACTGAACGAAGACCTTAAGACATGCAGCATAAGCACTGCAGTGCTACTTTTCCTTCATCAAGGTGACAGTTCTGGCAGCTGGCAATGAAAATAAAGCTTTTCCAAGCCCACCGTGCCTACCTTCCACCAAGACCTTGTAAGACCAGGTCCCCCTCTGTTGAAAACGCCCGATGGATTGTAGCTCCATCAGTAGGATTACACTGAATGTTACCACACCCATCTTTGAGGCAGGAGATGGTTTCCCTCCTTCAGCTGATGAGCTGGACGTGGGGAGCTCGTCGCACTGACAGCCACGTTGGAGGACCAGGGGTAATCCAAGACGGAGAGATGAGAAGGAGCCTCTGGGTACACAGCTCCAGTTTGTGGTAGGTGCGTGGCTTCGTGGCATGGCCACAAACCACTAGTTTCACAACTGAAAGGGACTGATTCCCACATACTAAGTTTCCCCACGTTTCTTATTTCTTGACCATGCTTTTGTCTTCAGTAGGTCATTTTATTGGCTAACTTTTCTACAGGCAGTGCTGAAAGACTCATTTCAATGGACTTACCATCAGATTGGCTGAAGGAACTGAGACCTCCGTATGCCCTGAATCCACTTGGTGCATTGAGGAGCTTTTATTGTATTCTGAGACCTTCATATCCAAAATCTGATTTGCTGCAGGGTCTTGGCTTGGTTTTAGGGTTCAGAAAGAGTGAAAAATATGTGAGGGTTGGAAAAAGCAGCATTTGCAGACACCAGGCTGGATTTTGCTGCAATGACCGCAAGGTCTGTTAGTGGTAAAAAACTTTCTTCCTTTTCCTACCCACATCACCTTGTCAACACCAAACGGGCACGGTTTGAGGCAGGGAGGATTGTTTTTTGTTTGGAGAACACCCAGCACGGTATAAGCTACGCTGCGGGTGTCATTGAAGTACAAAGAAAGATAAAAAAGAATGAGTAAATCCCTGGCCAACTGCCTTGGCATTCAGTGCATTTCCCAAGACAGACGGTCCAAAGGGCCAAACCTTTTTAGCAGGCTCCAAGCATCCAGGCAGCGATGGTCACACACTGCTGCCTGTGCCAGTCAGATAGCAGGTAAATTCCACCAGAAAGCGTTTGTCCTGCGATGAATTCATTCAGATGACACTGTCAAAGCCAGAAAGTACAGGGATGCTTCACGCTGACATTACAGGGAACAAACCACGAGCCTTTGAACGATGTGTTTCTACAATACCAAGGGCCAGAAAAACAGTTGTGGTAGTAAGAAATGATGGGTAGATAAGCCTGCAAGCAACAGGCAACAAAAACAGCGATCAAATAAAATAATGGTTGTGCTTTTTGCCACCACCTCCCAAGTTTACTC
The DNA here is from genome assembly GCA_011075105.1 of Heteronetta atricapilla. Lineage (NCBI taxonomy): Eukaryota > Metazoa > Chordata > Aves > Anseriformes > Anatidae > Heteronetta > Heteronetta atricapilla. Next base: position 177,095,551 of record CM021731.1, on the reverse strand, counting down.
TCAGTAAAGGCCAACTAGATAAAATATGTTCCTGTTACAGTCACAGTTTCTTCCTCCCTCATAAAATTGCAAGCAAAGAGACCGTTTAGTCATGCAAGACCACTTGTCAGTAAAGAAAATACCAATTTGTCAGTAAAGAAAATACAAATTTACTTTATTATAACCATAAAGAGGGATTATTTCAACAATTAGCTGTACGCTCAGCACTCAGGTATACATCTGTGCCAAATAAAGTCATTTCTCTTACTGCCAAAGAAGAACACTTCTTTTTAGCAATGCACTCACTGCCTGTGCTTACAGGGTGTTTATTGTCTCTGTATTACAGTTATCTTGACAGACAAGCCTCGGGATACAGAATAAAGCTTTACTCTTTGACCAAAATAGGAGGCAACATTTTTATTTTAAAAAATTAAAAACGGCAAGTTTCTAGTCAGATAATATAAAGCATCTTAAATTAATCTTCTGAAAGTATTTACACTATTTGTAAACGTAAATATCTGAAACTGTACATGTTTAAACAAATGGTCATTTAGCAAACAGGCTGTATAAACTGATTGCTCTGCTAATCTTCCAGCCAGCTGACCTAGAGCTGTCTAGGTATTCTAGGAGAGAAAAGACCCAAATCACGAGAGTGACTACTGCAAGGGTTTACCCTTCACATCTCTTCTGTACAACGTATTGAGTCACAGCTTTGTACAGTGACCATGCAATCCTTCTGTAAAACTTTGTAAAAAAAACAAATATACATATATTACAATGCACTGGGCATTATTTTACAGCCTGCGTTTCTACATAAGTAAAAAAAAAAAAAAAAGGCAGGTTTTCTTCCTTGTTAGTTCCTTTAGTTAATTTTAAGGAGTCGTGTAAGGTCCTATGAGTACCACTTACGTACCTCAGCACCACTGCTGCAACACCTCTCATGGTAGCTTTAAATCCTACTATTTTAGTCTCCAGCCACGTGATTCATAACAGGAAAAACATTAAATCAAAACACCACTGATGTGCATGGAAGTGTCTGCGTAATTAAAATTTCAGAAGAGTTTTTACGAGTGAGTTGAAAGTCTGCCGTGTACTTCACCGTGGTTTTCTTTCGCAGTGCTGCACGATAAAGATTTGCACACCGAGATACTCTAAAGCTGCATTAGTGTTTCACTCAATTAATGACAGAGTGGTTAGCATCCAGCTTTCCGAAATAAGGATCAATTAATGCCTACCAATCATAGCACACTGTTTACCAGTAACTGAGTACTTAACCCCTGCTAACGATGATGATTTGACAGTGCTTACACATCCATTTCTGGCATCCCCTCCACACTCCCGCTAGCATTTGCTCGAGCACACAGAGGCAGTACAAGTTCCAGTCCCAGCACCCACTTTGACTAATGCAACACCACCAACTGATCTTGAGTATGGCAAAAAATACACACACACACAAAAAAAACCACCTCTAACCTAAAACTCTAAGTACCTGAGAATCTCAATGCTACGCTTTGCTGTAAAGCATCTGAAAACATGCAGTTCCCTCAGAAACAACAGAAATTATATTGCACAGCTTTCCATTGCAAATCCCAAGAATCCGAGATTCTTTACATGGAGTAAGGCTAGAGCATAAAACTTCATGTCAGGCCTCACAGCTCTTAATCACAAGAGTACAAGAAAAAAAAACAGCACATCCAGTGTTTCAAGAAACGCTTCAGATGTAGAAAATAAAGTTTTCCCAGATAAAAACCTCTGAATTACGTTCACGCACTTGGTAAATTATCAGGATTCTCAGGGGTGTTTAAACATTGGAGCATGCCTGCTTAAGTCAAATGGTCGTATCAACGTGCTCATCTCCGAGCCTTGCAAATACCTACCACTGCTCCCATTTTATTCCCCGCACTTTACTTCCAGTGTGGTTTTGAAAGTGCTTTTTTTCACTCCATTCATCAGCTTAAAGTATGAAAGGATTTTACATAAAAAAACAGGACTTCAAGAATATCTGGAGAAGGCAGTAACTGAGCTTCCATAAGAGTGATCAGCAAAAGGTTTCTTTGTTTTCTTCCTCCCCCCCCCCCTTCTCAAGCCAGCAAATAGGAAGACCTTTAACAAATCAATAGAACTGATTTTTTAAAAAACTTTTTCCTAAAACAGAGTTAAACAGCCTGGAGGGTTTTAATGCAGACTGGACTGCACGGGGGAATCCTTCATTTACTTCAAGCAAATGTCTTCACATCCCCTTCACTGTCTGACATTCAGCTGAAGTTTGTTTTAAGCAGCCTCACTGGCTATTTGGACATCGACAAAAGTAAGTTCACCTGGAAGACAAAGCAAAAGCCTTCATTAGACAGAGCAGCTAAGTTCAGGATCTGATGTATCATATTTTAACCTTTAAACGGAAATTCATGGAAGCACACAGAGACATATGGAGTGGAACAGAGATGCAATTGGTCAAAACTTCCAGTCAAATCCCAACTCACAGGCTTTGTAAAATGCAAATGTCTTTTCAGCAGTCACAACCTATTGTTTTTAGAATTTTTAGGATGACTTCTGGCATTCTCAAGGAACTCCATAAAAATCTGTGCACTGGAAAAAATGTCAACATCCATCTTAGGTATCTGAAATACCTTTGGGATCCTTCACATTCCTTGTTTCCCACAAATAACAATATGGTTTCCAACACACTTCTGTTTGTATAAATGATCCCCAGGATCAACAGATAAACAACATTAGAAGAAGCCAACTCCTCTAGGATAACCCCACCTCCTTCCAGTGCATCACTTCTACTCCATGCTCCACGACAGTTAACACACATCCCTGTGGTTACGTTCACTGCAGGCAAACTCCTCCACCACATAAGCTCGATTATCAGTTTGAATACTGACAGCCCATGATACTAGACACTCCCTGGACCCCTAAGGTCAAAGGCAGATTTTTGACAACCTACTTGTTTTTGTCAGAGCAAAAACAAGTCAGAGACTACTGTCAGACTACTGTCAGAGACTACTTGTTTTTGTCAGAGCATCCTAATACAGAGAATTTTCAACCCCAATCATCTCTGAGACTGAAGAACTTATTGTGTAGGGCTACATTTCCATTAAAAACTGCACATTTTCCCAATAAAATTTACTTCAAATGAACCCTTGTAATTCCTTCCCCTACTTCCCAAACATAAAAGTTGCTGCTTCTTGTATTTGTCAAGAGCAAGACTACCTTCACGTGCACAGATTTTTTTTTAAGCTTGTTCACTAGCTCTGGTATCTCTTCAAAAAGACAATGCCCAAAAATGGCAAGACTCTGCCATGATGTTGTACAAACCAATCCACAAAAACATCGATCATCACCTTAAATTTAAAAATAAAAAATAAATCTCTATCGGATATTCATAAAAAACAAATGAGCAAAACCATTTATTTGAGACCACGGAGTTCAGAGAAAGTCCTGAGTTTAATCACCCAGGATTAAGGGGGATTATAAAAAAATCTGAACACTAGAAGTGTAGCAAAAATGAAAAGTTAATGTTTAAAGAAAGACAGTCACATGAAAGAGCAACTGTCAGAACAGGGAGCTTCAATATTTTCAGTACATACCTGTTCCATTGAAGGACATGCTATGATCTGGAGATCTTCATTACTGAATTCTTCCTTTAACAAAGCATGGAGTTTCTGAAACATTTGCTGAATGTTGTTCTTTTAAAGGAAAGAAGGAAAAAAAAGTCATTATTAAAAAAAAAAAAAACACACACAAACACAGAACTAACCTCAAACGTTGACCAGAGTAAGTACCAGAACCCACCTCCACCCCTGCAATGTATACTATGCAGGCTGAATATAAGAGAAAACAGGACAGCCTTTTTAGGCTAGAAGATACCATTAGATTTTTTGATTTCACAGGCCTTTTCAATAGGTTTTACACCTACAGAAAAACATGCTGACGTACATAGAGCAGTACTCACCCTAACTGGCTTGAACAAAATGAATTCCGTATCTTTATTGGACAAGTATAAGGACATGCTTCGTAACGTTGATGGCAGCTTTGTTTTTATTGTCTTGTAAGTGGAAGAGACCATATCGTTGATCTTCGCTGAAAATAAAAGTAAACATACTTAATGAAGTAGAACATCATTATGCAATTGGCAATCTACATTCCTGAACAGCATCTCCACTTTACTAGGACTGATCATAACCATGGGGTGGACTGAAAGGGAAAAAGGGGGGAGACTGGGCAGCACAGCATCATTCCATCATAACAACCACACGCCAGACAAGGTTCGTCTCTCGGGACCTACTCAACACATCAGCCTCTCTTACCCTGCAGAAAAAGCACCCAGCCCGTTTCTGCCAGCTAGCACAGACCCCTCAGGTTCCTGGAGTTGCAGCCTTCCAAGTGATGAAGTAACAAAGTTTTACACAGGATACCCCCATGTAAAACTGCCCTGGGAAAGGAACTGCCAGGAATAAATAGTGCTAGTAAACAGAACAACATATCACCAATTCTCCTTACTGTCCATATGCTGTGTCTGGAAGAAGAAGGGCTGCACAGCCATCTGGATTTTGAATCAACCAGACAGGAATCCTCTCTCAGACAAGACCTTCTTTCTTTATTGCTAGGTATTTTAATGGCTTTACAAGATCTTTGCTTAAAGGGCAGGGGAAACACACATTTTGTAGCTTTAAATCCCCAAAGTTAGTATACTATGTTTGTTTTTCCTCTTTCTACAGTACCTAAATTTTCTCCTACTTACTCCTACTTCCCACACAAATGACTCCAAGAAACAACAGAAGATCTGCTTAGATCTGCCTCTACACACATAATTATCTCCAGACAAACATTACAAATACCCCTGAAGAAGCAGGAAATATTAAGTAGAAGCTCAAGTTAGCCCTTGAGAGTGTCTAACCATGGAGCAGCGCTGAATTATGAATGAATATGGCTGGCTTTGCATTTTAAGAACATGATGCAGCAACAGAAAGTTTCAATGTATGAATTGGAATAAACAGATTTCTCAGTGTCATCGAGAAGCTCCACTTGGTAATGCGAACAGCAAAGCAACCCAGGAACATCTGAACTATTCCAAATGTTCCTACGAAGCTTCGCATTTGAGTTCTGAAAAGGAAGTTATTTACCACAGCTACAGACAATAAAAGCTTCCATACAGACTCAGATTTTTTTCTACAAAAGCCAAAGCTTCATCTCAACGTGGTCAAGTAATTTCGTAGGCACATTCTGCATCCGTTTGTGAAAATGCTGTTTTCAAGCAACAGCACTCACAGCTTGAGAAACACTCAAGTCATTCAGCTATTGTTCCAATTAAATGCATATTCTTAAGTTTGTCAGGTTTTGATTTAGAAGTATCTTAAGACACTTAAACTGGCATGCAAGTAAAAGCGTAAGCCAGGACTTTGAAGAGAAAGGTTGAGTTTTTAGGCATTTAGAATTCTTACAAATCAGTCACAAACCAAATTAATCTGCCCAAGTTTTCAGATTGTTACGTTTTAGAAGTCATGCATATATGAGAAATGACTCTGAAACACTCTAGCCCCATATAATGCAGCTTACGGTGCTCTACCAAAAATGGTGAATGGAAAGACCCTTTTTCTCCATTTGATGAGATTTCTGTGGGAGGCTCAAACAAGTAAATGATCACGGCTTTATCAGCCTACGAGGATCTCTGAAGCAGTATGAAAGTAAAACAAAGCAAATACCTGGCTGTGCCCAAGGTTGCTGTGAAAGGCTGTATTTGGGACCTCCTTGAGTAGCCATTGTTTTTAAAGCAGCCACCTGAAACAATTACAATCAACAAAATGATGTTTGTTTCTTTCAGTTGAAGTCACTACATACTGACCAAGTAACAAGTGCACAAGTCTCCTAGATACTGAACTCTCTTTTTTTCTATGTACTGACTTAACAATACATGGGGGAAGCAGCTTGGCAGAAATGCAGTTCAAAATTACGATCATAAACACTTCTTGAAAAGAAAATCAAAATGGGATTAAATTTACGAAGATGCTTTGGCACCTAAGGACACAAAGAAACCTCAAAAGGGATTTATACTTCATCAAGTTAGTCAAACTCCCCAGAATGGAATAACTTCAACAATCTAGCAACCTCAGTTAACCATCTGTGCTTTAGGCATGTTCCTGGCCCCTCGCCCCATTATCACAGGCATCAGTAAATTTAACATTGTAATTTCTAAATTCTCAAGGCCAGCAGTGGGGATATTTTTGATGTCCACGCAATGTTGTAGGGCCCAGTTTCTGAGTTGTTGTGCTATAAAAACACATCTTAGTGCAACATGGATCCGCATCATGCTTCATTTTCCAGAAATAATAGATCATGCTGCCTGCTTTTCTCAAGATGTCTTGAATCCCGTGCCCTAGGGTAGGTTCTATAAAAAAGGGTACTGTAACAAGACAGCTTTTGTTCCTGTCCTCTAGGATGCCCAATCTTCCTGCCTCCGTTTGTGACAGAAATTCCTGACAAAACAAGACTTGGAAGGAAAGTCCTGCTCAGCAAGCACTTCACTGCTGTAAAATACACTGAAAATAAAAACCTTCAGCAAACCTATCTGGCTGCTAAGAGTATACTAGGGTATGGCTGCCATACTCTAAGATTTCTCTTAAGAACACACACAACCTGAGATTTTTATTGAAGGGTTACAAATTCAGTCAGGGTTGGACAGTGTTTTTCCTGCAAACAGAAAAGCTCCTGCTGACTTTCACAGATCTATTTCAACTCATTGAAACAGGTAAAGCTTCTGAATAAAAGAGCATAAGAGTTGATTTTAAAATCAAACTATGCCTTGCTCCTTTAATCTATTAGTCTTGAAAATGCCCAGACAGTTCCTTGTTGAAACTTAAAATGAATCAGAGTCTTAAAATGGGAAATGCCAACATCTTCAGCTAATCAGAGATCTAGCAGCTTCTCCTGTACCAATTCAAATACTAATTCCATTGACCTATCAGTATTTCAGTCAAGTTAACAAATATACAACATGCTTGTACCTTTGTCATGAACTCCTCCAGCTGTTCTATGAACTGTTTGGTTTGCTGCTGAATGAACTGCTCACAGGCTGATTTCAGATGACGATCTACATCTTTCTTAGAGTCGATATAATGTTCTCTGATTTCTGGAGTACCCTTGAACAAAAGACAACAAATCCCTCCTTTTTATTTGCAAGAGATCACCACCCGCTTAACGACCAATTTTTTCTTAATGCAACGAGACTCCGTATTACCTCCAGCAAGAACTGTATCAAGGCATTGTTGCTGTTTAGTCTAAAAAATCTCGAAACTGTTTTAGGATTCAGGATCTTAAACGCCGCATCTGTGAATCAGAAAATCACTCGCACTGTAAGTAAATGGGATTCAGCTCCAGGAACACAAAGCTTTATCTACTTATTTACTCATTAAAATGCCCCAGCCTCTTTAGCATTGTTGTAACACTACAGATCCCACTACGAGTAGGTGGGCATGCATGTGCACAGGTAAATGTATATGCACAGAAACACATACAGTACACCTGAAGCTAACAATTACACAGCTCAAACAGAAAAATACATTACAGCAAACTAAAAAGTGACTGATACCAACTGCAGTGCTATCAGCATGCAAATTCCATGAGCTCTTTTCCTTTTGTAACTGCATCTACAAGTGAAAGACTTTTAGGTAAGCTACCTAATTAGGCAGTTAAACTGGGCAAACCAAGCATGGTTGCACAAAGTGACTGAGAACTGGCACTCTTTTCCTGTGTGCTTAATTTTTTAGTTAAGACTAAACAAAAACATCAACACATTGATATCCATTCATGTTTATGGTACCAAGAAAGAAAACCAACAATGCCTGCAATTAACACAGCATCCTGAAATTATTCCTACTGAATTAAGGGGGTGTTGTCAACATGAAATCTAATCAAATTGGGAAAAAGAAAATCATCAATCATCAATACAGTTTCTGTATAACTTGTTACCCCAGCGTCATTCATTTACCATCCTACACCTCCATCTGCTTTCTTTCGTATCAAAAGAAATTCTGTGCCTCTGTTGCTGTATAAAACAATGGGAGGGAAAGAAGATGTGTGAGTTAAAGAAGTGCTGTCGAAGTGCATTAAACAAAGAAGGAATGCCAGGCACTTCGATGCCAAACTAAGAATCTGCACTCCTCTGCAGTTAAAGGAGGCTGCAGAGACAGATTCTTTCTGTTCTCTGAATTACTTCTGATTCCAAAAAGAGAGCTTAAATTCTTCATTAGATGCTTACAAGCCAGTGGGTGTGAAAATCACCTCTCCCTGCTGTATTTTCCAGTTGCAATAACCTTAGTATTATACTACTTAAAAAAAAAAGTGGAAGCCTGACTTTTACATTAAGCAGTGTTTCTTTCAGATATAAATCCCAAAGTAAAATCTATGTGCAGAAAGCTTGGCTAGAAGACAATAAAACTCTTATTAGCCATGCTATCTTTCTACTACAACTCATCCCAAATATAACAGCCCTGCTGGCCTATGCCACGCTACATTAAGAATTAAGCTCAGTCTACTTTTTCAACAGCCTCCATCCCCCCAGCATAAAGAAAGCATTTTCCATTACTTACCACTACCATGTGCAAAGCACTGGCTGGCACAAAAATTTATTCAGTTAATTAAAAGTGGAGAACAAACTTGTGTGTCAGCCAGGACAGGACACCAAAAGGATGTATTTACCCTTCAACCTCCAGTCAACTAGAAACTACTCAACAGGTACGTGGTTTCATTGATGTTCAAATGCAACAGGTGAAATGGTTAGTGTGAGAATTGCTTGCTTCAGAGTTAGAAGAGCAGCATATTAGATGGCAGGAAAGTTATTTCTTCAGCTTTCTCTTCCAGAATGGTAGAGGAGAAACTTGACATGCTTCCCATTACTTTTCCCATTATCTTTAGAAACCTGAGAATTCCACGACTGTTCACTGTTCATAGGGCTTTTTTTCCTGTGTTTTACAAAGGAACCACGGCACCATTTTTAAAAACATGTAGTCTCTATTATTCCTAAAAACAGGCACAGTTGTCACATGAAAGTATACAACAATACTGCTTCTTGGACTTGCAATACAAAATAATTCTTTCCTAAACAAAATAAAGCAGAAAAGTATAGGAAATCTTAATTTGTTCCAGGCAAGTCAACTATTTAAATTAGCCTGTTAAACAGCAATGACAACAGATATTCATTTAAAAGATCAGAAGAGGGAAGAGACATTTCTGTGCAACAGAATTTAGCTGTTCTTAAAAAGGAATGGATAAAGAAGTTAGGTGAGCAGCAAAAGGCAGTCAAATGCATTCCCAACAAAAATAAAGAACTTGTTAGATACATCTTGAATTGCCCTTAATAAAAGAACTTTTGTTTTTTTCTCTCAGAGAAGATAAGAACAAAGCAAGAGGTTAGAACAAGCATTCAGGTCATTGCAGGTGAACATAAAATAAACCCCAAACTTTTGCTAGCACATGAAGGGAGGACACTGCCATCCCGTTCTGCAGCCAGCAACTGTTTAGTACCTCTAGTTTTCTTAAGGTCCAGGGAAATTTCCTTAATGGTGAAATCAGTGTGGAAAGGAGCAATTTGTTCACGAAGAATCAAAAGGTGTTTTATTAAGAAAAGCTGTCCATCAACCTGGGTCTACAGCACAAGGAAAAAAAAAATATTCATTACATGTAAAAAGCAACCATTAAATGAACAGCACAATTTCAACACCTCCATTTTTTATTAGTTAACTTCCTGCAACAAAATTAATACCAGTAATTTTACAAACAAGCTTTTTGCATTAGTCTGTAGTGCCATTAACTACATTCTAGGATCAAAGCCCACTTCTGTACTGCTCTGAACACATTGCTCTACAAAAGCTGACTTTATTCCTATTTCTTAGAAGACCTGGATTATATACAGCCACATTTCTAAATGTCCACATTAGGTACAGGTATCCATTACTTGAAAGACACAAACTTATTCTTCATAAAAGCCAGGAATTATTTCATATAATTCATATGATTTAGGTTGAAGAATATGAAATTTTAAGGGTGGTTTTTTCCATCATTAAGATGATTTAAAAAAGCCAGAAAGACAGATAATCAAGGTTATTACAGAAACATTAACTTTGCTACCGTGCAAAGGTCTTACGAGGCATTTTTCTCATATCATTAAACACAAAGCTCAGTTAATTTCTATACTGTATGGCAAAGATATTAAGAATAAACCAAGGCCAGGTTCACACCACCGAGATGATCAGTTTTGCACTGCTTGTTATTTTAGCCATGCCTTATACTGCAAGCAGTTTTTAATCTTTCAAGTTCATGGCTCATTGAGGTAAATGAAGGAGGATTCAAGAAGCTGTATTTGCCTTTGCAAGCTGGAAAAGAACTTTCCTCGATATAACGTTAATTGAAAGAGTAAAGAAAATAGGTTTAAATCTACAGCTTTACCAAGTGGAAGTGTTCACTAAAAATACATGGCGCAGTGGTTTCTTACGGCTTTTTTTTCTTATATGTGGAATTTCATCAGATAATGTTATATGATCATGCACCAACAGCAAACTGATACAGATCCTAGTCCCGGGCCAGCCTGTTCAGGGCTCACTGTGGGATCAGTTTCATGCTCTGACCTGATACACAATGCTGGAATGGATCTGTATAAATCTGAATCATTTACATAAGAAATAGTTACGTGCTCAAGCGAGAGGAAAATGTGGCTTGAATTTCTTTTTACAGGTGCTACATGTACACTCATTTTTCATGAGACACTCAAATACTTCAAAATAATTCTTCATTTCTAATAGCAACTATTTTTTTCACTACTAAGTATTTACTGCTTATACAAATCCACCAGGTTTATCCTATCAGAGGTTTTGTTTGTTTGTTTTTAATAAATTTCACTTCCTGGCTGTTAGGAATTAGTAAATACTACAGTACTTGCATTAAAGAAACTGCAACAGAAAAAAAAAACACACAGGTTTACTCCAATTAAAGGAGCGTGTAAGGTAAAAAGGACTTGATGAAACTGCATCAAATTCTGAACAACACACACAAGATCAAAGCTTTTGATTAACAGATAGTTCTGAGCAGAAAATACTTAACAAAATTTGCCAGTGAAGTTAATACTTGGAAAGATTTTTGAAAACTCCAAGAAAAGAAGCAGAAAAAAAAGAGGAAAGAGTAACAGGCAAATTGGTAGCAGGATAGACTTATTTTAATTCAGGCATCACTTGACTGAATTCACATGAGTTACAGCAGCCTGTAAACATGATTGCTGTGATTTGTATTTCACCTTTTCAGATAGGCTTGCATGTTTTAGAATACATTAATCAGCTAGCAATTCCATCAAGCCTCTAGGGTCAGAGCCACATGATTTCAATAAGATTTCAATGGAATTTGGATCAGCTACTTCATGGCTTTACACATACAAGGGGAAAGAAAAAAAAAAGGAGAAAAAAAAATCACCCTATCCCCAAAGCACAAACTCTGACCTTGTTTTTGCTGATAGAATCAGCAGCTCCCAGCAGTGAGTGGATGCAGGCAGATAAGGCCTCTTGCGATAATCCCTGAAACACTGCCCTCTGCAGGGAAGAAGAAATCAGACCAAAAAAAAGCGTTAGCAAAGCTTAAGCTGAATTTAGAGTTGTGGCTTGTGAAGGTTAAGCTTACCAGCACACAAAACTCCTGATAAGTTAGTTACAAACACACTGACAAACGCAATACAACAGAATAAAGCCTCCATACATAAAAGTTTGCTACAGCACTTACACTGGATACAGGTCTACAGTAGATGTATGCCCATGTCCACCACCCTCCAGTTCTCATTTTGTACCTGGGTCAGTGACACCCACTGTCAAGGTAACTACCTGTGTCTGCAACTTCAACTCGCAACAGACACGAGATGATCTGAGTGAGGTGTTTCAAAGCAATGACAAATTACTTTGTGTTTGGGACAGGTCAGCAAGCAAACATGGCAGCTGCCACGGCCCAGGTAACACACAAGAATTCAAGCTGCTGGAGTGAGATCCCATGGTAGAGCCAGCCCTACGAACACAGCCAGGCTCTCTCAGCACTCCCATGCAGTATGTGACAGCCCTGACTGCCCTGGGAGCTGCCAATACCACTTCATTTATTTCTTATCTTATTTAGAGGATGCTGGCAAGGCTTATCAACCCTGCTAGGGTGCGAACAAGCTCTGCGTGAGCTATGCAAGCAATTCAAAAGTGACTTCTTCTCCGAGGGCCTAGCTGGAAATGATGACACACACTCATTTATGTTTAATGAGATTAATATATTACGAGAGAAAAGTATTAATATTCTCCAGTTTCTTTTTAAGTAAATAGCATCTCGGTAGCTGTTGCACTTTAAAGGTAAGTTGAAATGCATTAAGCACATATTAAGTAAGATAGAACACACACAGAGAAACAAAACCACTCACGTTACGTTTCTCAGAGACTTACTAGCTGTTAGGTGACAGACGAAAGTCAGACTTTAAAAGTGCAAATCTCAAAATACTTGTGAAGTAAATAACACATTTGTTTCTCTCAGACATGAGGATTCCTACTGTCTTAAAGTCTGGATAATTTAAACATTGTTTGGTACGACAGTTTCCTACTTTTTCAAAGATGTGCGACACAAAAAAGTTGGGAACATGTTCAAAATGTAGAAGCAGCAGAGCCAGCGTTTTTAAGGCAGAAACATCACTCTGTCTGACGTGCTGAAAAGTACCTCGCAAAAACTACACTCACCCAGTGATTTCAGCAATAAGATCATTCTGTATAATTGAGCCTGAGTTTTCTGTTCTTTCCTGTCTCATTCACTCCTCAGTTTTGGTGTGGTGAATAACTTAAGCATCAGATACTGAAATATCTCCGTAATAGCAAAAGCAATGGATGTACAAACAGCATTTTTTCCCCTAATTCTACAAAATTCCAAAATTGCCTTGCAAATAATGACCAAAATTTGTCAGTTCATGTTTTACATAAAGATATCACCGGAAAGCCTAATAAGACATAAGAGGAGCCAGTAACCGTCCATTCCTCTTATGTAAAAATATTCAGAACTGGTACTATAAACTTCATAACTTCCCTTAAAACATTAGATAAAGAAATTTTTGCATACGTCTATACATCTGTACAGCTTGGAGAGACACACTAGAGTCCTTCTGACGGTGGGATACCACATTCCATGCAGGTCTGCTGGTGAAATCGTGGACTGTTGTCTGGGATTAAGGGATTCCGCAGAACCTATTTAACAGTAAAATGCACACATGAAAAACTTACCCATCTGTCCTTTCATCTGCAATATCAACTGCACTTCATACTGACTGCAGAGTAACGTGACATACTGCACCCAAACAGGCTAGCTTTTCTCTTTCTGAATAGGTCAGAACTAGTTTACTGATGTGTACAGAGCACACAGCTGTGAAAGACCCAGTTCTGCTTTCAGCAATGGCCCAACTCAACTGTTTTTAATGAATTAGTTCTACAGGCATGTCTCTAGTGGCTCCCCCTCCTTAACAGCTGCAATGGTCAAACAATTACTGAGAGTTGTAGAAGGAAAAAACAAATAGGTAGTGATCATGAAACCACAAGAGATGATCAGGAAAAAAAAAGGAAAAAAAAAAACATTCGCCAAATTTTACTTCACGCTTTCTTTACTGCTGGGGATGATCCTACATGGATTAGAGAGCTGTAGGAAGTGTAGGGTTTGAACATCATGTTAATACCCTCAAAAACAATGGAAAAAACATTCCAGGGAGGTGGGCAGGGGTAGGATTGTAAAAATATGCCCTCCTCCTGGGTAACCTCTGTAATACCTCTGTACGCTCAAGATGGAGTCTCACAACACCTGACAGACAGAAGTCTTGTATTATTTTTGTTTTCTCCTAAAATCTTGGGAAATAGCTAAGTCAATAGCATCGTAACTCAGACTGCCATCAGCAGCCATTCAAAAAAGGAAAAAATTTTGAAGTTTTACCTAGTGATGGAATAAGCACTTGTGTGGTGCTTATTTAATCAGTGCAGGAATTGTCTAAATTAAATCAGCAATATCTTTCTTCCTTTTGCCAACAATATATTTATTGTCACAGTAATTAGAAGGCCTGTAAGACCTTAGCTATGAGCATGAGGATCCTAGGCTACTTTTTAGTCACTTCAGCTACTCCGGCAGGCACTGAAGTGGGAGAAAGGCACTCCGAAGGGCAAATAATCCCAGTTATCTCAGGCACTTATCTTGTAATGGGATGAATTACACCACACGGGTTCCTTCCTTCTCCTGTCCGCAGGTGGGGTTTACAGGGCTTGTTAATGCTGCACACTTGGCATGAGGCAAGAGGGACTCACTCTGCTCTTAATAGCATTTGTGGAGTCCAGCTAGAAACAGCCAGAAAGATCTTCTGGAAAACATATGGGACTATGGGAAACATAACACTATACCGTCCTGAACAGCGATAAAATGAAGGAAGAAATTCTTCATGGGCCTTCAGCAAAAATTTAAAGGGTCATAACACTTATCACTGGCATTAGAAGAACTGGGTTTCATGGAACATGCTTCCAGTTCACCGTACTTTACAGACACACAGCTCACGTTTAAAAAGTCAAGGACTGTACCACGAATTATTGTAACAGCTAAAATTACTAACTGATTTCAGGAAAAGCATTCAAAGAAAGAACTAGCCTTCCCAGTTAAAGGCACACAAAAACACTCCTAAATGTTAAAAGCATTAATTTAAGAGACATACCTGACTCCAAAACCACCTTTTTCATCTTAGCACAGCTAAGAAATGCCATCTTTTAAGCATATATCTTGATGTCAGGGCTACTTTGCAGTAAAGAATACTGAAGCTCCATTTTGTTCAAAGAACAATAATTATATACAAAAACAATTGCTTCAAAGAATGTGTTGAGTTGAGAGCCACAGCCACTGAAGGAACAAGAATAAGTTGTTCCTCTTTCAAAAAAAAAATTTAAGAACTCCAAGACAAAGCTCTCCCCTCAAAATCTTTAGGGAAACAGCCCTTTAAGATACATGCAAGTTTCTCACTGATGGTTCAAGTTAATGCTCACTCTCTGTGAGCTTTACACGTTCATTTGACAACGTGAGATACATTTCATACCAGATTTCACTAAACTGCAGGACTCAGGATCCTCTAGCCGGACATCTGAAAATGAAGCTTCCGATGGCAGCTTCTTCTGTTCATCTTTTAAGCTCTGTGCAATTTGCTGCAGAGGAAGACACACCACAAAAAAAATTATGTAGAGATATATATATATAATATATATATATATATATATTATTTAAGCAGCAATATGCTTTGATTACAATAGAGTGAAGAGTACTAAATTGGAAAAGGAGTCAGCTATACTGTCACCAGTACTTAAAAGAAATGAAAACAAAGTAAAGACAGCTGTTTCCAAAACAGTAAATGAAACGTTAGAGTACAAACTTCAGATTCACAAGCACTGAACTCGTCTCTGTAAAGCACTGTTCTTCCATTTTGCCTGTTTTTTATTGATCTCTGAAGATTAACCAGTCACAACACCTAAAAAGAGAAGCTCAAAATAGGGGAACCCAACTTAACACTTAATTGGATAATCTCTGTGATGGCTTTATTCCTACGAATGTTACGTGCAGATGGTCCTGAAGTGCTCTCTAGTTTATTCCCTGCAGGAGTCCAAGAAAAAGCTTTCCGCTAACATTACTCAACACTTGCACGCTTCAACCTTTTCCCACCCACCACTTGGTCTGCTTCACAGCAACTACAGGCAGCAAGAATGGGCAGAGAACGGCATTAATATTTGAGCAGAACAGCACAAGAAATACTTCTGCCCCATGCTTTTAACATTTTAATAATTAATTTACTCAGACAGAAGGCCTCTCTCAATAGTAAGGTTTTGAGGTTTAAAAGCAATCAAACAGCAAAATGAGTCCCAAACCAGGTAAAAAACAGTCTTATGAGGACAAATCAAAAACAGCATACTGCCCTCTGTAGAATGAGCTGTAAAGCACACCTTCTTTCTCTTAATAACTGAATGGCCAGAGAACTAACTCTTAAGAAAATTGCAAAAGCATTGGTTGATAGGGGAAGAGCAACTGACATCATTTGTCTGCACTTGTGCAAACATTTGACACTTGACATTGTCCCACGCAATATCCTTGTCTCCAAATTGGAGAGACATGGATTGGATGGACGGACCACTCAGTGGGGAAGGACTTGGCTGGATGGTCATGCTCAAAGAGTTGTGGTCAATGGCTCAATGTCCAGGTGGAGATCAGTGACGAGTGGTGTTCCTCAGGGACCAGCACTGTTGGGACATCTTTGCTGGTGACATGGGCAGGGGGATTGAGTGCACCCTCAGCGCTCAGATGGCACCAAGCTGAGTGGTGAGCTTGACACGCTGGAGGGAAGGGATGCCATCCAGAGGGACCTGGGTCTGTGCGAACCGCATGAGATTCAACGACACCTATGTGCAAGGTCCTGCATCTGGGCTGGGGCAATCCCAATAAAAAGTCCAGTCTGGGTAGAGAATGGATTGAGAGCAGCCCTGACAAGGACCTGGAGGTGTTGACTGAGCTCCACACAAGCCGACAATGTGTGCTTGCAGCCCAGAAAGCCACCTGTATACTGGGCTGCACCAAAAATGGTGTGTCCAGCAGGGCCACACCATTTTTTCATTCAGTTATATTCACTCCGATTTAGTAAAAATATTGCACTGCAAACAGTCATACTGGTGAAACTTCTGATCACTAGCTACCCTGAACGTAGGGATCCCATGTAGCTACATATTGTGTGGTGGGCTTCTCAATTACTAGTTTTGCCTTTTCTTCAATGACCAATAAGTTTTTGAACTTTCATCACAAAGGGCAAGGATTCTACAAAATTAACTATCTTCAGGATTTGTAAATCCTTTCCTAAAAACCTATGAATGTCAATTATAATCAAAGGCATAAACTGTAACATAGCAAAAGTTTTAAACACGTAACAAGATTTTATAACAATGCAAATTCAGTACTAAGAGGTTTCTCACTGTGTTTGTCTGTTTAGAGGAAAAAATTGAACATAGTAAGATAGAGTTCTACAACGTTAATGTCTTCCAGCCCAAAGAAACACACTTATACGTATACGTAAAACACAGAAGCTTCAGAGCTAAGTAATGATCTGATTCCAAAGTCAAACAACAGCTTCTCTACTGACTCATCAGCTGCAATTAAGTCCTATGATTTTCTGAGGACCACCAGCTGTGCTGGTAGATAATGGAAAGCAGAATGGACCAATGAAATCTGCATCCTGCCAGTCCGTGCTGGAATTATCATTCTTTGCCAGCTCCATCCTTTGACAGCTAGGAAGCCTCATTATGAAATGAATAGCAACAGTTATTTTGGGGGATTTTTGTTATGCTTAATGCCTTCCAAGTAATGCTACCTTCCAGTTGCATATCAAATAGAGATTCCTCTAGCCAAAAAAAAAATCAATTTAAAGTCTTTCATTGGACACTTTTTTTAATCCTGTGAGCACTCGCATTCTGAATATTTCATCGATACAGTATCAACCTCTTAAACTAGTAAAGTTGGTCTGATTCCTTTCACTAGGAACATTGAGTCAAAGGGATTGGAATGACTGCTAAAATGGCTAATACTGGTAAGAACTTTAAAAAGGTGACTGGAAACGATGGATGACGTTAAATTATCTAAATGCAAAACCAAGTCACCCCATATATCATCTGTGCACAGTGTACCCACATTCATACCAAACTCTAGTTGACCAGTAGTTCTGAAAACAAACCTGGAGATAACTGTGCTTGTCAAAAAAGCTTCCCTTCAGCTCCAGCTCAACTGAAGAACACCGAGTAACACCTACTAGTTTTGAAAGTAAATAAAAATTTATTGTTATGAGGGAAAATTTGCAAGTTTAGATAAAACTGGTAACTGTGAGAACTATCACCAGTTTTATTGAGTGTGACATAAAATGTTTTCTGACATCTAGTTTAGGGTCATAATTTAATCAGCAAGTGCCTCTTCAATAGTGCCAGTAATACTAAATATACCTAAAAAAAAGAAAATCCCATCTGCAAAGCACTCTACCATACAAATGTATACACTGCATATAAAAGGAAAACCAAATCAAGGACAATAAAAGCTGTTCGTATACCTCCATCATTTCCAACTTGTCAGGATATGCCAGATCCCCCGGAGCAGGTTTGTAGCCTATGATGTCAGTCTGGATGTAGATGTGTGTCCTATAGACAAGACGCTCTTGTACATCTTCTAACATCTGCTTGACACCAGCAGCAAATGCACCCAGTTGTTCAGCTTATAAAGAAAAGGAAAAAAAAAGAAAAAATATTAATTTCATTACATAGCAAGTTTATAGATGCAGAAGTTTAAGCATCACATATAGAACGGTTACAAAATTGATTGCCGCAGAAGGCGGACCATTTTTGGACTAGTGGCATGCAGACAAATTTGTGACAGATGAGGAATTGCTGAACTCCATATTGCAGTCATTGTAGCTCTCCAAATTTGTATCACATGTGAAAACGTGATCTCCCACTCACAACATCAGACACAATGTCAAGAGTTAAGAGTTCTGCTTACTTCAGGTGGGTCAGAGGGGCATTTCTGCCTGGATACCAGACCTATGTGCTTTGCCTTTGTCACAGCCAACACCTGCAGTATGACTACTGAGAGCTGACAAGCTCACTCACCTACCTTCCCAATAGAGCAGATGATTCAGAGCAGCTCATGTCCTGCTTCAGAACTATTGTATCAGCCTGAGTTTAACAGTAGTCAAGCACTTCTTAAGATTAGCCTAAAGACTATGTTACACTTTTTTTCCTTGTTCCCAATAGTGTTACAATCTTGCTTCCAGGAAAATGAGCAATCCTTCATGATAATGGCACAGTTCAGAGACAAAGAGCTACCCTGTTATACATACCAGCTACCAAGTATGATTGCTATTTATCGCCTGGTTCAAGGCTAAGACTGTGAAATTATTCCATCACACGCTGGTAATGAGAACAGAAATGAGTTACCAGGTATTTCTGATGGTCAGCCCACTTCTATTAGAACATGGACACTCAACACTTAAAACTCCCAAACCTGTCAACTCCACTGCTGAAGTTCCAATTTCTAACCCGGGAACCACTATGTCGAGGAAAATGAACAAAAATCAGGTATACATGTTAATAAAACAAAAGGAATACAGAAAACTGTGTGGATGCTGCATCAGCAGAGCCAAATGAAGCACTTTATTCATTTGAAAAGACTCATTTATATCAGTCTTGGAGTTTGGCATTCGCTGGGTTGCTTGTATTTGTACAATCTACTGAAAACGGGACTCTGTAACATCAGAACATTAATTTAAGTGAAGATAAAACACATACCCATAAAATACAGACCTTTCTATTATAAACAAAAAAGCCATTATTTATTTAAAATAACCTTACCTCATCTTTGACATTTAAGATCCATTACAGAGGAAAAAAAAATCTATGGAGTTTGTTGCCTGTGCACTTGAATAATTTTATCAATTAGGAAGACAGTTAAAAGCAATTAAATTCCATCTCTGAGTTACCATTGTTCTGTACATGATCTTCAAGCATCTCATTTTTAAGGATCCCGCAGAGTTCAGACAGTGTCTCTAAGTGGATAACGTGAATGATCATTGGCCGCAGGACATCATACAGTGAAAGACACAACTTCTCCAAGAGCTCACTATTAGGTAAAAATAAAGCACAGCAAAACATTTCAGGATCCCTCAATATCAACCTAAAATCTTATCACAAATACTATTTTATGGCAAAGGTTTTTTAAGTGAGTGAGAAACCAATGCAAATTGCTATCACAGAAATCTTAATAAAGGACTGTTTAAAAAACAAGCCCAAGTTCCTACCAAGTCCTCTAATAGAGGCAGGATACCTTAAAATAGGGGTACGATTTTGAATTCTAAAAACAAAAACAAACAAAAAGCACAAACAAGAACAAAAAACCTTGACAACCCCTCCCCCCCCAAACACAAAAGAGCAGATACCCCAGACTGAAGAAGGAAATCTTGGTAACCTCTACTGTAACTGTTTCCAACATGGCAGGACACACTTCCCAGTCTAGCTGAAGTTACAATATCAGTGCAGTATTAAAAAAAAAAAAAAAAAACCACTTCCATTTGTTAAAATATTTCCTTCCTGCTCACACAGATGCGTATCTTGGTTAAGATACGAATGGCATTCATTCTAGACAATTTTGCCACTCAATGACCCCTTTATTAGTCACAGATTATTTGAATGTTCAGATCATGGCAGCAACTTTATCAGCTAATCTCCCAGTTAGACTAGGAAATACAAACACTAAGAGTATGTGAGCATTTACAGGGTGCTACAGTTAATGAGCTTAATGCACTGCACACATTTTTTAATTCAGTAAGAATCTCTGACAACAGAAACAGGACACTTCAAGTTCCTTTAAGGGCTTGAAATAAAAGTGAATGCTCACAGAAAAAAATATTTTTAATGTCTCTCTTCTAGCATTCCGTAGCTTTACAAGGAACTTAATAAAAGAATATTCCCCCTCGTGCTAAAAGGGGAAACAAAGGAGGAAGTGTCATTGGCTTTATTAAAAAGAACACTCAATTTCAGATCTCTGCTCTTGTCAAGACTCTTGCAGCTGTATACAGACACCTTACTATTATTTCTTTGCAGTATCTCAGCACTTTAGAAGAAATGAGGTTGTTTATTATGCAACAAAGAGAAACCTAAAAAGGTGCTTTTGTACCAAAGGTACAATGTTTCAAATGTATTTGAAACATTTCCCTCCAATATAAGCAAGAAAGGGATTTTTTTTTAATGACGAGACAACTACATTCCATCCATTCAAAAATAATCAGAAGTCCATTCTCATTCTTGGCACATAGTGCAATAGTGGTAAAAATTCTGTCTGAACAATATTCTGTACTAATTTCAAGCAGGACATTTACTTCAGAATTCGGACTACATTGGTTCTTAAGTCAACGGAGTTAGGTCACCTCAAATCCTGAGCCCATCTCACATGAGACCTCAGCTTCTCAGTGAACAGTTCCTTCTCAGCAAAGGAAAAAGAAAAGAGTAGCATCACAGCTACTACAACTCTTCAATCAGACTTCCAACAAAGGAATGAGAGAGTTGGGAGAATAACTTTATCTTCCTGAGATACTTATTTTAAAAGTAACCGTGACCCCTTATCTATGACCCCTTCTCCCATGCTCCTGCTCAGGGGAATACACCTCCATGCTTTGATGGATTTCTTAGGCTTTGGAGTCCATCTGTAAGGTTCAGACATCTTTCAGAACTCAGCAATATGGAGGATTTTTAGCCAGGCTTTGTGTGTCTTTATCAGCTTAATACAAAAACAGCTGTGGACTGTGAAATTGAAAACTTCTACAGCTATTTCCACAGAAATTGTGTCTCTCTACCTCCTTCTGACCATTTACATTACTCAGATTACTTACAGAGAATGTCTCTTATCAAGTTCACTTGAAGGAATAAACACAAGAACATCAAATTCTGATGTATAAAGGAATCTATGATTATTTTTTTCACACTGGCTTACCAGGTCACTTCAATACCACCCTATTTGCCATATAATGTTGACTGCCTTATCACAACACAGTAAATACTATATGCAATAAAACAAAAACAGCATGTACCACCTACTCCAGTTTTGGTGTTGGTTTTGTGAAGAACTCATTGTAAAGCTGGTGTTCATCCTGGCATACATGGACCATAAAGGCACAGCCACTTCGTACCTGTGTGCAGAGAAATACAAATGCTCAATTACTAAATGATTTTCCTTGCATCAATACCAAAGGACATGTATTATATAACTACAGCTGTGATTAAATGGAATTGAAAATTGAGATCAACTACAAACCTAAAAAGATTTTACCAGCCAAATAGAAGCTCATTGTGCAACTACTGTCCCTTTTTGTTTCTTATGAAATTTAAGTAACCACATTTCATGCTTCTGTAAATAACCCTTTCTGAGGTTTGTAGCAAAGTTTTTACAAGAGAATCTTCCACAAAATACATTAACTGAAAAATCACTAAAAACTTCGTATGATTCAAGACCATGAACAAAACCTCATTAATTCTGTGTGTAAATAGTTAGATTAAATAAATGCGTTTTACTGAGAGAAGGGAAAAAAATGAAAACATTTTTAAAAAAAATGACCACTCTGCCTACCAAAGCACAATGATCTCTGTTGTTCTGACTGGTTAATTCTGTAACGGTGCTGGCGATACTTGGACCAAGCAAAAGCTCCCTCTGATCGAGGTAACATTGATGGATTTCATTGAGAACTTGTTGATACCTAGGCCAAACAAACATGAAATTAGAACACTGACAGCATCCTAATGTTTATTTTCTGGTAAACATAAATTATGTAGACTTGAACGAAGATATTTATTTTTCAATTTTTAAAACTTTCTTTTAAACAAATAATGTGTTAAACTATTTTAATAAAAGTAAAGATTTTCAAAACTTAAAACAGCTGAAATTAAGTTCCATAGATATACTCACTCTGGCATTTTTTCAGATCTTTGCTCTACTTGCTCAATAAGAGTCTAGTAAATAAAAAGAAAAAAGTTATTAGCAGTAAATGAGTTTTTCTTATCATTGGACAATAGTTGAGAATTATCTTCTCCCTGGACAGTTAATATGCAGTTCTTGTACTCACACTACCAATAAATGTAAAACCCATTTTCAAAGCTTTATGTTCAACAGTTAACTACCAGTCTACTTACTCTGACTTTGGGAGCAGCTGCTCTGAATTTTACATAAAACAGTGTGAAGGCATTGTCAGAATTTGGCACAGATGAAGGATCCTGAAAGAAGACATGGATAATTGGTTAAAATGGAAAATACTGTATTTGGCTTCTAGCGTTAACCATCTGAGACAATCAGGCTCGAAAACAGGGAACTGGATTTTTACAGTCTTTGACACTTCCCACCCAGAAAGGCATGCTTGTTCCAGAGCTCAGGTAAGGCAGATAGAAGAACAAAACCCACAACGAAAGCTTCAGCAGTCTCTACAGCAAAAGTAACTTCCAGTAATTATAACATTTTCCTTTCAGACAACAATCTCCTCTGCACCTGCCACAGTACTACTGATTCTTGTTCTTTGATCCATGGTACTACAACGGAACAACATTTCCACCTGTCAGTCCCAGACCTAGGAAGATAAATTTCCAAGCTTCAACCAGAAGGTCAGGTTTTCAGGCACTTGCTCCTGTGGCTCCTTAGATTATCTGGATGGACTCCAGAACTAACACAGCCCAGCAGAAACCCTATTTAGCAACCAGCTTTCTTCGCCTCATCCCTACCAACAACATCAAGAGAAGCATATGCCCTTCTCTTGAAGCACAGTGAGGACAAGAAAACTATCCTGTCTTCCCCATCTCTTCTTCATTTCCTCCCTGAGAGCAACCTGATCATCCTTCAAACACAGATCATGATGCCCAAACATTTACACATGAGGCGTAACAAAGAAGAATGTCTAGTTCTCATCAGCCCTTTCACAGTCCTCACAAGACCTCTGTTATGCTGCAATAGGAAAACTCAACACTAGACTACAACCAAAGACCACTCGGCGCTTCTAGCAGGTGCAAATTTAAGATGTCTTAGAGAAATACACAAAACACACACACAAAATAAACATGAAGAAGGGAAGAAGGTCATCTGCCTCCTGGTAGAGCTTTCCTCCCTGAATTATGACTGTTAAGCAGCAGTTCAAATCTGGAAAAGAGGTTTCACTTTGTTCTGCAGACGTCCTTATTATCAGAGACATCCAATTCTGCCTGGATTCTCCTAAGTCATGGAAATCCGCTGGCATCAAACCAAGCTATACCAAATTTTTATCTTGATTTTTTAAGTAAAATGTAGTTTTATTCTGGACATGGAACACGTTCAATGCCATTTAACGAAGATCTTTACTCTGAGAGCATCCTTTAGCAATAGTTTCCACACACAAAAAAAAAAGTCTAAAATGCCTTTATTTGTATCAGTTCTCAATTCCAGCATCTCTCAGTTTTACTGGTTATCCCTCAAAACACTAAGTCTGACTGTAAGAGGACTGAGCACAAAGCATGCAACAATTAATCAGAGACAGAAAGAAAACTGACAGAAAATGACATTCCTCTCTCCTTTCTCCTCTGCATCATGATTATTTACGTTTTAATAAGACCAAAAAACCTCCCTACTCACCTTTATGCCTAAATTCCCTGGAGTGAGTGGGAATGAAGCACCTAACCATTCCCTATGACTCCTGAACATCGTTGTCAACATTTTAAAACTGACCAAAAGACAGTAGCAAAACCAACAGTAACCTGTCAGTTATTCTGCAGCTACGTTAAACACCACAGATTTGTCAAAAAATACCTAGATGACCAAAAGCACCCCAAAATTCTTTCTGCCTAGCATAGTAGTGGCAGACTCACATCAGGAACTCAAAGCTGTTGTGCTTTAAAACAGGTTTTATCGTGATTCCTGGCTCTTGCAGTCACCTTTCAAGTATTCCCCTCAACCTCTCTACATCTCTAACAATTCATCTCCAAAGCTGACTCCCACAGTACCACACTTCTCTTGTGCACCTCCCCATCTGTCAACACAGACAGCAGCACATGCTGCGGCTGATTCAGAGCTGCTGTGCACAAACCAGTTCAGGGAAGCATGCCGCCTGGCCAGCTGCTTGCTGCCTTGCAGCAGTTTTAACTCAGCTGCTTAGCCCTTCCTGGCCTTTGGCAAGTTCATCTGCTTAGTCTCCAGGTGCCCTCTTTCTTTTTTTCCTTTTAGATCACCAAGTCTCTGCCACATTTTGGCTGAAACTTGGCCAATCCACACAGACGTTGTGCTACCCATGATAGGACAGACCTCTTTTCACAGAAAACTGCTGACACCTTCCACCCTCAAAATAAAGCCAACAATAGAAGAAAACCATTGCATTACAACACGCATTTCAGCACAGCTTGAGTTACCACTTACTGATCTGCCTTACCCTTTTCATCAACTGGCTTGTGAGGTTCTGTAGTGTGTTCACAGTGTACGTCTTGATAAGGTGCATAGCTTTAGAAAGGCATTGTTTAAACTTGGTCAAATATACAGGATAGTCTTTAAAATTTGGCTGAAAGAAACAAAAAGTATGTTTTAAATAAGAACAAAAAGAGTCAAAAGCTTATCAAAACCTAAGATACTTTTACCTGCCAGAAAACACAAACTAAAAGCAGCAGTCTATAAAAAAAAATATTAAGTATATTCAATAAAAAGATATTCTTAAGTATATCAACTATCTTCATTGCTTTGACTGTATTTGGCAGACAGAATAGTGTAGAGGAAAAAAAAACAATAGTTTGAAGACAGTTTTGAAACCTTAGATTTAACTAGAAACAATTCAGAATTACTTACATGTGATGAAATATATGCAATACAATCATCAAGCTTAGCCAGCATGGGAATGAATCCTTCACTGTTCACAGACAACGTGGGGGAATTCAGTTTCTTTGGAAAACAAGACAAAGCATCATTGCAAGGACCAATGTAACCTGATTTTAGTGATGTAGTTCAAAAGATTAGTATACTTTTATTTTCTAAAACTATTAACAGTGAAATAATATACTTACTGTGTTGATGTTTTCCAGCTCATTAAAATAAGAAAGTTTCTGCTGGATGTTTTCAGCCAGGTCAACGAGTTCTGACTATTAAAGAAAGCAATAAATTACAGAAAACCAATAACCTAGCAATTAATTTAAATATAGAAATAAAATTCAGCCTCCCTTTCCCCAAAATGGAGACATAAAATACTCTCAGCATCTCAGCACACACTAGTGTTAACTATCTCCAAATAACTTGCACTTAAATTAATACAACAAAATATACAGAATACAGCAGTGCTCTTCCTCTGTCTCTCTCTCTCTCAAAGACACATTACTCTCAAAAGTGTCTTTAAAAAGTCAATGCTACAGGTTTGTCAGCATTCCACAGATAGTCCTGCATACAAATAGCAGCGCTTGCATCAGTATTTCAGAGAACTCCAAGTCTTGTATTTCAGGATTGGAGCCTCTAAAAGTTCTCCCTTTTCCAGTTTGGAACATCTTAGATCATCCACAGAAATGGAGAAAGAATCAGCGTAGGGATGCAGAGATAGTAACTTGGAAGCTGCTTTCTCTCTAAACTTGTAAATCCTGCTTCCCTGTACATTAAAACAGCCCACGCTATCCAGCAAGTATGGAGAAGGTCAAAAGTTTTTGGAACTATATTTTGGTCTGCAAATTATTTTTAACTGAACAAAAATTCCTCACAGTGTACAAAAAACGGCAATCTCAACACTGTAAGTAGTATTTCTAATTCTGATCTATGTATTTAAGAACTTTATTCTATTGATTCATCTGAAACTTATATTATTTCTTCCACAAAGATGTACAGCTACTACAGCAGGTAGGGATGAGGGCAGCACACGCCAACAAAAATTTGCTTTCAAGTTTTTGTTTTCAAAAGAGACAATGAATACATCTTCTCTACCATCCCTCTTTTACAAGGTAACTCTTTCTTTAACCATTCCTTTAAACAAATTCCGATTCCACCATGAGTACGTGTTATGTTTCTGCTATTTATTGAAGATATTCATGCCTTATTTAAAATGAGACAATAGTTTATGAGCAAAAGCAAAGAGTTTTGTGAGTCGTCCTTCCCTCTCCTCCCCCTGAAAAGCAGCAACGAATTAAGACTAATTTTGAAGCAGGATATTTTATAATTACAAGTTACGTGCAATATTGTGCCTCAACAACCTTGGATCACTAAAGTTCTGAGGGCTAAGAAAGCAGGTTTGCTTTTATCCCTGTTGGAAAGGGAGAGAGAAAGAATATCTGGGAATTAAGCTAATAACTGGAGAAAATAAATCCACTTTTCTTCTTCAAATAACCAGCTCAAACAATTTGTATTTCTGTGATACAAATTACTGATCTCAGTAAGATTTGCACTTGTCTGGCATCAATTACCAAAGCTCCTATCAACCAGCCTCCCTTCTCGACTGAATCATGTATCAACGCATGCTAAACATTTCCCCACACAGAGCCTTACACCCTAAACTGCTGGTGAAACACTGAGAAGGTGCTCCAGAGGAAATGGAGGGGCTGTCACCACAGCTCACAAGTTTCCTCAGCCTAAGCAACTTTAGTTTATGTTACTTTGGAAGCTTCCAGTAATCCTCCCATCAAAGCCTACCTGCTCTTTCAGAAGCTGTTCGCAGGCCTCGTGCAGCGTCCCTGTCTTCGTGGACACAAAGAGGTACTGTTTTTGCAGTGACTCCAGGTGCTGAAGGGCACTGTTCACGTCGTTCAGTATAGTGTCACACTGCTCCTCAAACCCAGACAAGTAATCCCTCATCTGCCTAGAAAAAAAAAAAGAAAAAAGGGGGGAATCAACAGAAAACAAGCACAATTTCACTTTTCATACTTACAAATTTAACTGCCTCCAGGGACACTGGCAGTACCTTTCCCTCAGACAAATTAACTCTAGGAATAGGAGACTGGCACCAAGCTCACGTGCACAGTAAGCACGTGTTTCATGGCCTGCAGGACTAACAAAGCTGTAAGATTTGGAATAGCAGTCTGTCTAGAGCAGGCAAATAATGCCTAAATGGACAGAACAAACATAGCAATTACTGCAGGCTACTGCTAGCAGCCAAATTCTACCTGCCTCGCCTCCAACAGGGGCGTTAATTTGGGTCTCCTTTTCTACACAGGTTTCAGTTTCCTTTTAGAACCCTCCTGGCCATCCTACCAACCACTCTGCATTCATGACACACACAAGGGTCTGTGTGCATTATTATGA
Organism: Heteronetta atricapilla; assembly: GCA_011075105.1. Lineage (NCBI taxonomy): Eukaryota > Metazoa > Chordata > Aves > Anseriformes > Anatidae > Heteronetta > Heteronetta atricapilla. The sequence goes on along the minus strand of CM021731.1, from coordinate 177,067,726 downwards.
ACACGCCAACCACCAAAGTGCAAGGCTGCCACTCTGTACAGGTTGTTAATGATCCGAGTGTGGGCTATGCCTAAATCTCTGCTTTCAGGAAATGCCATACCCTCAAATGACAGAGCAAGAGCAGAAGAGACAGACCAAAGATATAAGGAAAAAAGAGAAGAGAAGGAGTGCAGCACAATCTCTCTATAGCCAAGGGCAGGTGTGTAAGGTTTCAAAACACAGGCCAGTTTCCACAGAAGCCACACCAGGTTTGGCTATGCCATTTAGCCCTGCTACAGACCCTCACAAAAGCCAGTAGAAAGGGGTTCTTCTGAGCCCGATGGAAAAGTCAGTCAGACAAAAATAGACGAGAATGCCATGCCTCAAAAGCGGAGCCAAACAACGTGTCAAGGAATGCTGGCAGTGCAGCTACACCCTCACAGATACAGGCACTGGTGAACTGAATGGTGATAGCAGAAATGACTAGGGCAGCACCTGCTTGCCCAGCGTCGCCCTCAGAGCACACCACTACAGCACCAGTGGCAGCTGAAAAGGCACATGATAGCTCTCAGACTGCCTCTGTCTACAGCTCAGGCTGTAAGCCAAAGTTAATTCCAAATTGTCTTAATATACTGGGCAGTTCGGAAGGAAATCTCTAACTGCTCTGTCACAAGGGCCTTCAAGAAAGGCTTTCAGCCTCAGAACGCTTCAGCTGCTCCAACACATTCCCCACCAGGTGACCCCAAGTGCATGCTAAGACTATAGGGACAAGATGAAGTACTTCAGGATTCAAAATGATTAAAATTAAAGAAACCGAGGCAGAACACTTACCTATACTTGGCACTTTCATCTTGATCCATCTGTGTCTGTAGCTGAGCAAACCACGAGAAGAACTAGAAGAGATTTCATAGCGTGAACAACACACCTCACACACAATGAAAGTTATTGAAAACCAAAACTGCTACCCTCTCCCTCCCCCCCCCCAAACAACAGATCTAGCAAGTAGAAATTCAGAAGATGAGCTTTTGTTAAAAATAGAGAGGTTTAAGAACTTAGTTACTAATAAAAAAAAATACACCACCATTAGTAGTCAAATGGAAAGGATGGAATTTCATCTGTTCGTGTTTGCACAAGAACAAGCAAGGTTTTCACAATAAAAAAGGGGAGATCTGCCATTCTTCTGTATTAGGAGCCACACCACCTTACTCTCACATAAGACTCCACTCAAAATGGAGAAAGTATCTGTTACATAAAGCTCACACTTGAATGATTTTTTCCACAGGTTTCTTCATGCACCTTAAAAACTGACAAAAAATGTAATGAGACCACCAAAAGCTGAGCAGGAGACAAAAAAAAAAATCAAAGAACCCTCTGAAGAAGATTACTGCACCTTGGAGATTATCGGCAACCATTTACCTGCTGTGCTGTTTCAATTCTTTCATTCTCCATCCCCAGCATGGCAAATCCTTTCAGGAGAACATCCTCTGTGGATTCCGGCACCGCAGCCGTCAGCGTAACAGTCAGCGACTGGGATGTTAGGCTGCATAAATCTTCGATTGGAAGCTGCCCACAAAAACACGCAAACTTTAGTCAGTTTATTAGGAATGAGTATGTTCAGCTCAACTACAGTAACAGAATCCAAAGCATCTATTTAAGAAAATGATACTAACATTTATTTTTGAGGTAATCAATGCAATGGACCTTTTTGCTAATCTATAGGATAATACACCAGCACACTATACGTTCAGAAACACCTAACAAATGGATTTACTTAAAGTCAGAAAATAAAAGTATTTATATAAGTATTTATATATTTGTGTAAGAACTGAAACTGAAGATGCATGTAGTTGACATACCAACACACTGATTTCCAATTTCACTTATTATACAGTTAGAGAAATGTACTAGAAAAGTATCTGAGAACATAAGAATTCAGAATTATGTAGAAGAAAAAATAAATGCCACTACTGTCAATGCTACACAGCAAGAGCACAGCACAGGAATTGTCCAATTTCCTTCCCAGATGTCCTGAGAAAATTCACGACTGACTTTACACTGCCAGAATTTATCTGGGAAATACAATTTCAGATGCTTTCAAGGACTTTTTAGTGAAGAAGTCAAGCTGAATTTTTTTTAGAAGGAATGGTTCCTGCCGAATAGGAATTATCAGCCGCAATGACTTTTTAAGCAATAAAAATATGGAAAGAAGTAATTTGAAATGTTATTTAAATACGACTGGAGATGACTATTAATCAGCTTATATGGTGAAAATAATTGAAAAGAAATGAACATTGTTATATGATCTTAATTATGATCTTAATTAGCATAACACTCTTTTTGATTCACTTGAGAAAAGTTCTATTGCTAACAATAATGTAAAAACAGAAAACACTACTTAAAAACAACCTGGTATCTCTCTAGAAATACACTTGCTTAGCAAAATGTTGATTTTCTGATAATATCATTCTGTCAAAGAAGTAACAACCACGATTTCAGGTGTGAGAAAACACTGAGTGGCAGATCATGTTCGCTTCCTATGCATCACCCACCCTCCTCTACCCCTCTGGAGGAAAGCAGGCAGGATTGTAGCTGGGGATTTTCTTGTGACCACTACTGAGGGAAAGAAGAGCCCATCAGAGCCCGCTTGTCTGCAACAGCTGAGGAGCTGCTGCCCCAATCCACGTCACCAGCAGCCAGAATCAGTTAGCTGAAGCCCTTAATACCCTGGCACAACACTGTGCCAGTGGCAGAGGTTTCTGAGAGCCTTCAGACCCTGCTGCAGGAGCAGGACATCCTCCTGCGATCCTTTTGGACACCTGCCAGCGTTTACGTGTGCGGTTACCTACATGAAAAGCAGGAAGCACGGAACCGAACAGGAAGGGTTTGAGGAAGGGATGGGTTTGCTCCCCCCCGGCTCCTTCCCACCTTCCCAACACCTGTTGAGAACCAGCGGTGGGAGCGCGGGGTCAGGAGAGGGGGCTCCCCCTGAGCACCAGGCAGCACCTCTGTGCTGGGCGGGCGGCTGAGCACCGGCCCAGGCTGCCCAGAGAGGCTGTGGGGTCTCCTCCTGGGAGAGCGGCACAAGGCGCCTGGACGGGGCCCTGGGCACCCTGCGCTGGGGGCAGGCCCCGGGCCCCCTCCTCCCCCCCGGCCTCACCTCGGGCGGCACGGGCAGGTCCTCGGCCGCCGCCTTCAGCTCGAGCACGGAGTCTGTCTGGCGGTCGCTGAGCGGGGCGCGGGGCTGCGGGCGGCGGTCCCAGAGGCCCAGGCGGTCCCGAGGCTCCCTCCCCGCCGGCTCGGCGGGCGGCGGCGGCTCCGCCATGGCGGCGGGCGGAACGCGGAGGGGGGCGGAACGCAGGGAGCGCGGAGGGAGCTTCCGGGGGGACGAGCGGGGAGGACGCGTGGCGGCTGGGGGGGGGGGGGGGGGCGGGGGGGGGGGGGGGGGGGAGCGCCCCCTAGCGGTGGGAGGTCACCGCCGCGGGGAGGGGAATGGGGGAAATTGGGGGAAATTGGGGAAATTGAGGGAAATTGGGGAAATTGGGGGAATAGGGAAAGGGGGGAGATGGGGAGACTGAGGAATGGGGGGAAGGGGGATTGATGGGGAAGATGGGGAAGAGGGGCAGATGGGGTAATGGGGGAGATAATGGGAAACTGGGGAGAGGGGGAAGTGGTGAACTGGGGGAGATGAGGAAATGGGGAGATGGGCACGGCCCCTCTCTGAACGTGGTGGCCAATGGCCTGAGGAAACTGGGGTTGTTGAGCCTGGAGAGGAGGCTGAGGGCAGACCTCACGGCTCCCTCCTGCTATTCGTAAGGGGGCTCTAACAGGGAGGGGGTCAGCTTGCCCTCAGAGTGTGGGGAAACGGCCCCATGTCGTGCCAGGGGAGGAATCTCTGCATGGAGAGGGGGGTCGGGCATCAGAAGGGGCTGCCCAGGGGAGTGGCAGGGTCCCTGTCCCCGGGGGTGTTTGAGGGAGGTGTGGATGTGGTGCCTAGGGATGCAGTGTAATGATGGGGGCGCGGTGGCTGCACTCTGTGGGGATTTCCCCAACCCACAGGATTCAGTGATGGTGCTGACACCTCGGGCAGCCTGGGATCCTCCCCGGAGGCACTCACGGCCAACTTGGTGTCGTCTGCACACTTACTGAGGGTGCACCCAATCCCCTCACCCAGGTCATCGATAAAGACATTGAAGAGGACTGGCCCCAGTACCGAGCCCTGGGGGACGCCACTGGTGACCGGCCTCCAGCTGGATTTGACTCCATTCACCACAACCCTTTGCACCCAGCCAGTTTTTAACCCAACAAAACCCACACCTATCCCGTCCTTGAGCAGCCAGCTCCTTCAGGAGAATGCTGTGGGGAATGGTGTCAAAAGCCTTACTGAAGTCAAGGCAGACCACATCCACAGCCTTTTCCCTTGTCCACTGAGCCCATCACCATGTCATAGAAGGAGATCAGGTTCGTCAGGCAGGACCTGCCTTTGATAAACCCATGCTGACTGGGCCTGATCGCCTGCTTGCCCTGCAAGTGCTGTGTGATGGCACTCAAGATAATCTGCTCCATGAGCTTCCCCAGCACCAGGGTCACAGCGACAGGCCTGTAGTTCCCTGGGTCTTCCTTCCAGCCCTTACTGTAGACGGGTGTCACTTTAGGCGTTAAGTACCTCAGCCTATTCCTCATCTCTTGTCACCATGTTTCCCCCCACACCCAATAAAGGATGGAGATTCTCCTCAGTCCTCCTTTTCTTGCTTATTTATTTATAAAAATATTTGTGTTGTCTTTAACAGCAGTAGCCAGATGGAGCTCCAGTTGGGCTTTGGCCCTTCTAATTTTGTCCTTGCACAGCTTCACGACATCTTCGTAGTCCTCCTGAGTGACCCACCCCTTCTTCCAAAGGTCGCAGACCCTCTTTTTCTTCCTGAACTCTCTGTTCAGACAGGCTGGTCATCTTCCAAGACGGCTCATCTTTCAGAACATGGGGACAAATCCTAAAGGCACAGGAGCAGGCTTTCTTGCAGTGTCCAGCCTTCCTGACCTCCTTTGGCCTTCATTCAGGACTCCGCCAACCAGTCTCCTTAGCAGGCCAAAATCTGCCCTCCAGAAGTTTTGATAGCCTTCCTCCTTACCTCTCCAAGAGTCAAAAACTCTATTAATTCAAGACCACTGTGCCCAAGATGGCCTCCAACTTTCTCATCACCAAGTCCTTCCGTATTTATTACCAAAAGGTCATCGTTGCCTACTTTAACCACTGCCTACCTGAAAAATCAATAATGGATAATAATCCAAGAGCCAATTCTTTTATTTTTTTCCCCAGGGGCCCTTTTTGGTGGGCTGCTCCTTTGGGGTCTCTGTTCTGTTGTTTTTGAGGGGCTCTTTTTGGCGGGGGATGTTTTTAGAGGGGCTGCCCTACTTTGGTTGGATTTGATCTTTTTTTGAGGGGTTCTTTTTTTGGGTGCGGCCCTGTGTTGAAAAGATTTAGGGGATGCTTGGGGTTTATTTTGAGGGCAGGAGTGTGGGTTTTTTTTTTTTTTCAGAATGGGTCAAAAGTATGGGTTTTTTGTTAGTTTGTTGTTTTGTTTTGTTTTTTACTTCTTTAAGAAATGAAAGCAGTCTTTCTTGGACTTACCTTTGTTCTTTTTGCATTGGCACCTACATCAATTGGCCTGAACTGCTCAATGCAGAACTTTTTTTTCTTCTCATCTTTGTAACTGCCCATAGCAGTTATACATCGAAGTAGTTCTTTCCAACACCAGAAATGTCCTTCCAGGACAGGCAGATGAGCAGGGGCTTGTCTGAACTTCATTCCTAATTCAAATTTGCTTACGAATATGTTCAGAAGCCACTTACTCTGAAAACCAAGAATGATACAGTGGAAAAAGCTCTCCTCATGCCACGCAAAACCGAGAGCTGTATCAACCCCACCTGCCAGTGAAGTTCGTTTACTCTCAGCAAGTTGAGCAGAACTTGCAACACAGGTAATCTATAAAATCAGAAGCAGATTGTGTATTGCAGCAGGTAAAACAAAAGGCTGTAAAGACATCTCATGGCACTTGCAATTAAATAGGAACTGAACTATTGCAGTCAAATATTGTACTTTTCTGAAAACAGTAAAAGCCCAATGCTTTGGTAGTACCTATCATCCTTTAGAAAAATAAAAATTGTTCTTAACCTCTGACACTTATAAAACACTGTGCATCTGGGTCTTGACAGCGGAAGTCACATTAGGGATCTTCACATTCAGGAATACTTCAAGAGCTGAAAAGGAATACCATCCCATTTGGCTCAGTCTAGAAAATAGTGCACGTCATCCACTTCATCATGTGAGCAAACCAATGGTACAGGAGCCCTGACATCACTCCTAGGTGACTGACCACAGTCTTGTGATGACCTCTTCCTCTGGTCAAGATCTCAGGCAGGAAGAAGGGAAGATACTCGAGATAACTTACAAGTTGCTCTACATTCAAACAGCGTGGTAGAATTTGGTATAGGCTTCAGTACATCACAAGTCTAATTTCTTCAGCTGTTCATATGTCAGGAAGAACTGAACCCATTATTAAGGAAAACTTTTTTGTTCACTCGGTGCAAAATGGTTATTTCACTACTAAAGGATAGCAGCATGTGTGCTGGAATATGGAAACTTCCTTCCACTCTTAGTTCCCTCCTTTGTAGTAGTACTGGTCAAGACTGGCCAGGCCAATTGTTTTCCCAGCCCTATTTCTATGGATCTTCAAGAGAGAACCACGGAGGCAGAAGACCCCTCTGAGAACCCCTTGGCTTTAGAAAGCTCAAGTAGCTTTGCTCATAGAAGTGCATGGTGGCATGGTTGCTATGAACTCACTTGGCAGGGCTCTGACCACTTGACTGTTAAAGCACAACTAGACAAACTTGTGTTAGGCCAAGATAAATGGAAGACTGCCTGCAGCTTCCCCAGGCCCGGAAATAACCCCTCTTCCCAACTCATCTGCTCCATTTGATTTCAAAACTAAGCTCCAAATTAATGAAATGAACAGGTAGGAAATTGAGGGAGTAACTGAAAAGTGGTTTTCAGGATCTTATGAGAAAATTCAGCGTGTAACATGTCACATAGGCAATCTGGCTGGAAGCAGTTGACTAGGGAAAAGGGCAACTAGACGATGTTCCATTAATAAAAATGATGCTTGACATGACGCCTTTCGTATAGAGCTCTGGAACTGTCTGTCAATATTTGCTGTTGTATGACTCGTTTCATCTCTTCTGAACACCTTTTAAAAGGATACAATGATATTCCAAGGACCAAGTCTCAGCCAATTTGGCCAAAACCCTTTATAAAGAGCAAAAAAGCCCTCATTCTTCCAGGTCTGGAAAAAAAATAAAAATAAATAAATCAACATCAACAACAAAAACACATTTACAGAACTCTACTAGTGAGAAATCCAGACATCATGTCAGCTACAGGGAATCTGCAATACTGAATGATGGCTTAGTGCTGTGATCTTGATTTGCATTAATTTCTAGGGAAATTTAGAACAATTTCAACTTCCATACCAGAATCATTGCTTGGGCACCAGTGTCTACTTCAGCTGATACACAAGCTACTTACTTGTAACAAGCAATCCAGAGTACCCTTGTAGTTTGAGTGTGCCACGTTTTGTTGGCTTCTCTCATTCATCATGCGCGTTCTCACAACATCAACTGGGTTGGATGCAAGGGCTCCAGCTAGCCCACACGTAAAACTGGAGCTAATAAAAGGAAGTTTTAACAAAGGTTCACCTACTGCATTTACAGAAGCACAAGAATCACTCCATCTCCCCCCCACGGTGACCGTTTTTAATGCTTAAAAATTCCATCAGCTAATAGATGTGGAAAGCTCTTTTCATTTGCTATAATACAGAATTTTGAACCTTTGAGAAAGGCTAAATACAAACTCTAATTAAAATTAGTTTCCACGTTATGAGCTATTTGAAGTGCTATTACACTAAGATATACAAACACACCAGAACTATATTTATATCTCAACTGATAAAATAGAACTGGATTGGTGAATACCTATCTTCTCAGAAGAGAAAAAGCTGAAGATCCATTCCACAAAACGACAACTAACCAAAGGAGAGTGATGCAAGCAGCTTTCATTATAAAAACTTACAGGAAGTGAGTATAAACTGTGTCTCCCATATATCCAGACATGATTAGGTGCTTCTTGGCAAGGTCATACACTGGCAGTTCCACTCCAACAACAATAGCAGCTCTCTGTGCTGTCAGGGACACCCCCTAGGGGAGGGGAAAAGAAGTATAGCTTACTTTCATGCACCAGCAGACAAGCCTAGCCTCTCAACTCCAAAGCAACACACCATGAATGGATTTAGAACACTGTATGCTCACATTGCACTAAGCAGTGCAAGTCTTAGACATATGTGCTCAAAAAATACAGCTTCAAATTAATAGGCAAATCACTTGCCCACACGGAATGTTAATTCCAATTCCTTTATGCTACTCCCTCTCTCTGCTTAACCTCCAAATTTGTACATCAATCGTCAAACTAAGACCTCAACAGCCAAGTGATAGCAGCTCCCCTTGACGCTACCTGGAAAACTGACAGGGTGATGAACATGAAGAGAAGCAAAATGGAGACGATGAAACTTTTGGAAAATCTTTTCTATTTTCCAGCTGTTTCACAACTGTCCATTCTTACAGCCTTCACTTACTATAGTCACCGACAGTAATCAGTAGAACAACCTACAAGACTGAGTACATGAATTCCTGAGCTCCAGCAGATGTTCATTAGTACCTTCACTTCCAAATATTCCAAGTGTGTATGTTTTTTTTGTTTTTGCTTTTTTTTTCCTTTCCTTTTGTAAAAAATATCAGAGTATACAGAGCATTATTTAACTAATACTAGAACCAGTCAACCTAACTTAAACCATTTTTTTAAATAAGACTGGACTAATGCTTGAATACAAGATTTGCAGCAACCCTTTGCTAAAACACACTGAGGCGCCAGCAGTGAAGTAGTCATCACAAACTTCACACTTCTCGTCTACTAACTTATCCATATTTTGGATGTGAATACTCTAAAAGTAGATGAAATTCACATGAGCAAGATAAAAAGTAGTTCAAAAAACTTGCCTTCCATAATCCTTTAGTGCCTTCAGTTTGGTAGATCTGTATAAAGTTGCCCATCATTCCTCCTTGAATCACACTACCTTGGGCTTGCATTCTGATCTGAGATTATTTGAAGATCAAAAGAGAAAAGAAATACTTTTCAAGCAGAAGACCAGTAATAGTTTAATACAATGTTATGAACATGTTAAGTTATAATCTTTGAAATAGTAAAGTCAATTTCTCTGCATACAAGGTAATAGCTGACATTACCACAATGCAATCAATCTCTGTAAGTACCTTAACCATCTAAATGCAGCTGCTAATTTTGAATCACTACGGCGTGCAGTTTTTAGCTGCATTAAGTCACCTCTATTTCTGTACTTGCACACCACGCCATTTAGATTAGACTGACAGAGGGGTTCTGCAGGATATCCTTTACAGTGTTCCCACAAGAGCACCTTAAAATGAAAGGTTAAAAAGATTAAGATTTCAGCTACTAAGAGCCACGTTCTTCAGCCCTGTGGATTTCTGAGAATGTTCTTTGGACACTGGCATGGTAACAACCAAATACGAGTTTGGTGACAACCAAGTTCTTGTATGATAGGACATCCTGAGTTGGAAGGAACCTACAAGGATAATCACATCCAACACTTGGCTCCACACAGAACCACCCAGAAATCAAACGCAGGGAGTCTGTGCTCAGCCACCCTCTGGGTGCAGATCCTTTCCCTAACCCCCAGCCTGACCCTCCCCTGTCCCAGCCCCATGCCGTTCCCTCGGGTCCTGTCGCTGTCCCCAGAGAGCAGAGCTCAGCGCCTGCCCCTCCGCTCCCCTCGTGAGGGAGCTGCAGGCCGCCATGAGGCCTCCCCTCAGCCTGCTCTGCTCGGGGCTGAGCAAACCAAGGGGCCTCAGCCCCTCCTCATACGTCTTGCCCTCCAGACACTTCACCACATTCATAGCCCTCCTTTGGATACTCTCTAACAGCTCTGCCTCATTTAGGATCATCCACAAACCTGCTTAGTGCGCATTCAACTCCTGCATCCAGCTCATTTATAAAAATATTAAAGAGAACCGGCGCTGAGTCCTGGAGGGCTTCCACACAAACACTACAGCATGAAAATCAGTCATCTTATATGATTCTCTCCCCACCCCACTCCCAAGAAAAAATATGCACTGAGCTACCTCCCCAGCCATTAGTTTCTCAGTGCATACTTCTAATACATGTGGACCAGAAGGAGGTTCAACGAATTAAGAGCCATACTTATTTTTTGAAAAGATAAGAGACTACAAGTGGTGCTACAAAACAGCAAATCCTGTATTCATCAGATTCTGTATTTCCTCAATTAAAAGACAAAGGAAACTAAAGACAAACTCTACAGAATGCATAATTACCTTTAAGACATCTGTAGGGTTGGCAATAGATGATGAAATTACTCCCGAAAGAATGCCACATAGAACATTTATCATCAGGGTTTCATCTATTCCAAAAACAAGAAGAGATTAGCTGCAGACTTACGAAGTTTAAGATGCATCCAGGTAGGCTGATGCCACCTCTACTTTAACCAGGAAGAGTGCTGAGTACAAAAGCCTTAAGATCAGCACTTTCTTGCTGGTTCACTTTGTTCTAAATGGTACAAGGAATGTCTTCTGAGAAGACTTGTTCAAACTGCTACTAAAATAGCAAATGTCAAACAACCAGCTTCAGGCAAACCAGTCCTCAGTTAAACTGGAAGAAAAAAGCACTCACCTTCTGGATGCTCAACAAACATTCTTTTTAAGCTCTGGTAAGTGCCTATTTTTATAGTTCCGTATGAAGCTTGCCGTAGCATTGCAGGTGCGATCCTGTAAAATAGGCAATGATAATACTTAGGCTCAAAATTGAAAAAAGACTGATTAGCAAACACTTTTTTTTTTTTAAGCTGGAGACTGAATACAAGACATCTACTAGTAACAGGTTTGTTTATTTAAATCTATACTTTAAACTCACTGTAGACAAAGCAAGGGTTTTTGTTTTATTTGTTTGTTTGTTTGTTTGTTTTTTAAATAAGACTGTAAGAACATAAATGAACTCTGGAAGGACTGCTGCTAGAGCATACCTCAACCTGGGATCTCTAGAACAGCTGGCAAACTTGTTGCAGACAGCTGCAGACTACATCTTTCCCACGCCATCTTACATCTTCTAAAGAAAAGCATGCACACTGATATACGTGCAAAGTAGAAAAAAGTAAATTAACAAAGGTTAAGGTCATTTTTCTCCAGCTGAATGATTGAACCATTATAGTAGCATTGTATAGATGGAAAAACTGTGGCATTATTGTACAGAAGAACTTTATGCTTCCCTATATTATTTCTCAAGTAGGTTGTTTTCTTTAGAAACATCAAGTGCTGTTGCAGAGTGCAAACACTGAAGTAATCCAAACTTGGGCTTTCAGCTTACACACTGAGGAGAACACTGCATTTTCTCTAAATACCTATCAATCTGCAACCTGTGAGCTTAACCACTATGGGTTTAAAATCAGCAATAAAGTATTCAGAAGCTAATACTGCAAGTCAGTTTGTTTTACCCAGAGTATAAGGCTTTCAGTCCTTCCTCTCTGCATATTCTGACCAGTGCATGCATCATTCCACGGTAGCGGATCTCTTTATATTTAGCATCATTAACTTGACCTTGAACTTGCAAACGTGTTTTAGTCAGATCAATTGGGAAAGTACCTTAAAGAAAAAAATTCAGAGAAAGTTAAGCAAGGACTTACCTAACCAAAGGAGACAAAGAACATGTCCTAAGAAACTGCAGCTTTTATTAAATATCACAATATATAAAAACGCTTCTGAAAAGAACTGCATACAGTCTCTCACCAGGACTTTGTTATAGCAGTTCATTCTAGGTCACCCTGTTTCTCCTAGACAGCTTGTCAGAGGCCATGCCTGCTTCCTATCCAATTGTTGTATTCACGATGTTTACAGGCAACATGACAAGCTTAACTTATCTACTCTAGCAAAACAAAAGCAGTGCATACTTATGACCAAATCAGTACACACCAAATAATAGAATCCAAAGACAAAGGTCACATTAAAACAAGACAGGTATATGGATTTACAGACAGAAGTTTTAAAACTTTAACGAAGTTCTGAGCAACTTATCGCACAGCATTAAAGAAACACTCCTGTGTTGTACTCTAATGAAGACCATATAATACTGTGTCATTAATAGCTTGGGATCCAAGCTTGCATTAAAATCACCCGTCTCAGTTAAGGAAACCATGTAAACAGCTTCAGAAATGCTTACCACATTCTGCAGTGATTGATGCTAAGCCTCCATAGAGAAAGGGCTTCCAGTTCAGCGCTGACATTATTGACTCGTCTTTCTGTGAAAGAAAGCAAGGATTTAAAGCTTCTACAAATAAAACTAGTATTACATAAATATACATGCTAACATTTAATAACATGTTGTGCCTTGTCCTCTTAAGATGGACCTTCCAAACATGCTAAAGGTAGAAACATTTAATTAATACCTTTGACAATCACAAGCCAATAACACTTAACAAAGGCATCTGAGTCTGTGTCTCCACTGCGTATTTGGACAACCACTACCCTCATCATTAAGGAGGAAAGCAGTTTGTCCCTCAGGCAGGATTTCAAGGAGCACTGCAGCAAGAACCTCCAGTGGTTCTCACCAAGCCGAACTAGTTTGACTACATCCTGACACCAAATGCAATTCGTACACAGTCACTGCTGAACTTCTCTCCCCTTTTTCCTTATGCTATTAACATGACCTGGTACACTTAGACAGAAGGTATGGACACATTTTGCTTCTGTTAAGGCCTGTTTCTGCTACCAGTTTACAAGGTTCCTTCTTGCTAATGTTATATGGAAGGAGTGCAAAACCAGGCAGAAAGACGAACTTGCTTTGGCCACTTCCTCCCTGTAGACATGCTACTAATCCAGCGTGCAAATGGAGCTAGCTTGAGTTGCAGGTACCAAACATGCCTGATGAGCAGTTACTGCAGCCCTAGTTTTCCTTTTCTCATCTTTCCTTCATGAGGAAGTTACCTGGGTGTTTACTCTTCCAACAAAACAACAAAAGTGGAACAGAGGAACTCAAACCACACAAATCCAAGCAAATACTCTGCCAGCAAGCCCAGGGAAACCCACCTTACTCCTCAGGCCTCTGCAATGCACACCACTGATGTAAGAACGAAATAAAAGCAGGGAAGGGCACCTGCTGTGTTGTCAGAAACAGTGCAGTTCAGAGATGAACCACCAGCATCTCAGCGTGAAAGCGCCATGGCCACAGGAATGCACAACATGGTGCCAGAGAGGGAGCAAATCCAGCTCCAAGTTCCTCACAGACCTCCTGCCATCGGGATCTGAGGGTCTTTGCTTCATTAAAACAAAACCAAGTTCAGCTTCCCCCCTGCCAGCCACAGGCACAACCTTCACTTCCAAGGCTGCATTGCCAAAATTAAAGATAGCAGTTAACTTCCCCCCACCCTCAACACACCAAGACAAGTTTTTACTTACAACAAATACAATATCACTGATGTAAAGCCAAAATATAGCCCGACTTCTGTCTGCATTGTATTTCAGTCTGCCCAGGCAATGAAGGCTACGCAGTTTCTGTGTCAGTGCACTGGAATTACACCACACACAAGCGTGCAAGCACCACCAAATAAAATTTAAACTATACACAGACTTACTAATGCTGGCTTTAGTCCTGATACATGTATAGGATACCCCACCCCAGAAACCTCACAGCATGCTGCTCCCCTGACAAGCCCTGAGCCGAGACCCTACAGACTGTGTCCCTCCCTGTGCCCCTCAGGGGCTCACCGCACGTCTCTCCTCTCCTCCAGTCTGGGAGTCCACATTATTTCAGCCTCACAGCCCTTCTCCCAGACGTACTGGGAAGGAATTAAAGCAGAGGAGCAGAGCTTATCTCAAGGCACGCGACCGAACCGACACACACTGCCGAGCCCTATCGCTGCAGCTCTCTTATTTTGCCAATTCTTGCTCACTTCTTAGTCAGAATTTCTTCCCGACACTGCCCAGAAACATACTAAGCTTCTCCAAAATATCCACGTCGGTTGCATCAACGGCGAAGTACCTAAACGTCCACTCCAGCCTCCAAACGCAGCAGAGTCTTCAGTTTATCCCCCCAAAAATGCGTGGATCAAGGAGGCACTCTTAGCCCCCCGCGGGAGAACCGAGGTGCCGAGGGCGGTGTTACCGTCCCCAGCAGGCTGTGAACGGGGAGATTCCCCCACACAGCCCCTGCCAAAGCCGCCGGGCCGGTGGCTAAAACACCCGAAGGAAAAGAAAACCCAGAGCCCGTGCTCCGGCCGCCCTCACGCTGCGGCGCTCCCCCGCCACCGGGCGGCCTCTGGAGGCCGCCGTCCTCCCCAAGCCGCCCTCCTTCCCCGCCTCCCCGCGGCCAGCAGGAGGGGGACATTAAAGGGACCGTGTGGGGAAGCTGCCCCGTGGGAGCCCTGTCCCCAGCCCCAGCCCCTCCTGCCGGCCTCCAGAGGAGGATCCTGCCGGGAGGATTCCCCCCGTGCGGGGGTGGCCCTGCTGGGGCTGGGGGTACCCCACAGAGCGAGGGCGGCTGCTGAGGAACTTTGTTGAACTGTCCCACTGAGGGAAATGGTTTTAAACTAAGGGGGCAGATTTAGGTTAGATGTTAGGAGGAAATTCTTCACACAGAGGGCGGTGAGGCCCTGGCACAGGCTGCCCAGAGAAGCTGTGGATGCCCCATCCCTGGAGGTGTTCAAGGCCAGGCTGGATGGGGCTTTGGGCAACCTGGTCTGGTGGGAGGTGTCCCTGCCCATGGCAGGGGGTTGGGACCGGGTGATCTCTAAGGTCCCTTCCCAAACCTTTCTGTGGGTCTATGGCATGGGCTGCCCACAAAGCTCTTGTTTTAATTGTGCTTCAAAGTTGTCTTTGCAGATGGGCTTCTGACAAGGAAGGCACAAAGGTAGACCTCAGAATCAGCTCTCGTGTGCACACCCCCTTCTGCAACTCCACAGCAGCTGGCTAGTGCCACCCAGCTTTCCCATCTACTGCAGGGTGGATCCTACTTGGGGTTAACTTTGAACAGCTCCCCCCTTTCTTTTTGCAAAGGTCATTTTCGCTGAATCTAACACTGTCTGACTTTGCAGGACAGCCAGTTCTGTTTTCAGACTTCCCCGGCTGCTGCCTCCTTTTAAGAAAGGCTTCATTTCTAGTTTGACCTTAACTTGTCCCTGGAGTTTCAGTCAGCTCATTCTGCAGGCAGCCGGTTTTTATTATCTCTAATATGTGAAACGGTTCCTGCTCAGGCATTGCAGCTTGCACCTGACCGCATTTCTTAAGTTCCCGTTAGTACTTGACCACGTAATTCCAAATAAAAGGGAATTCAGGCTGCCTCGTGTTACTGTCACTGACTTTTGGATGGGTCCTCTGAATAACCTCTTTTCCTGCCTTTTCAACCCAGTTCGTGCTACGAAATACGTAATACTTTTATCAACTGCCAATAGGACGATCTTGGCAAGCTGCCTCGAGCCTGACATCAGGGCCATATCAGCAGTTGACTTTGGTGCTCAGCATCTTTTCACATGTCTCTGCACGATCCCTGTGTGCCACTGGTCACCCGCTCGTACAGTGCTTTTGTCCGAAAGCCAGCTCTTTTCTGCAGGACTGCGTAGCTGTTACGGTTTGACAGGCTGGTTCCCAGGCCCCAGCCTTACTGCTCCCGATTTTCCTCACACATTTTTATGTTTCTTTTTTAATCAAAACAGGGCCCCACCCTCCAACAGTTCTACCAAAGGGCTGGTTTTTTGTGCACTGATTCTTGTTTCGTTGTGTTTTTACTGCTCCTTACAGTGGAAAATCATTTCTCTTCTGCCCTCTGCAGTGGTGAAGACAGTTTTGCCTAGTTTCCTACTGCTTAAATGAAGGGTTAGTGAAGTGATCCAGATGGTTACGGCCATTATTCAAACTGTTTTGTCATTTGTGTCACCAGTTGTCACCACTGGAGAGTTTCATTTGTCCCTCGTAACCTTTCATAATCATTAGTCAGATAATTCATCTGCTTTGCTCACGTCACGTTGGCTGCATGGTGAAAGCAAACCTGGCGCACAGGAGTCAAGTGCTCCCTGCCCTGCCACAGCATTCCCACTTTTTGGCTGAGAAGGAATTAATCTGACCTTTAGTCATACAGCAAATGACTTTGTTGGGGAAAAAAATAAAAAAAAAAAATATTTGATGTGCTATTGGCATACATAAAAATATATAATGTTAAATAGCCTGGTGTTCTGCTCCAGTTTCTCACGTATGTCATACAGGCATACCATGGATGCCATCTTACAGTTTCTGACATAGTGACAGAGCTCAAGGAGAAAGGAAAGTGAAAGCAGGAATAACAGCAAATGCTATTTCACAGCCTTTTTATTAATAAATACTGATTACCTGATTTGAGCTCTTGCATTGGCAGGAGCCGAAAGTTTTTATCATATCCTGGTTTTGTGGATATAACGGGAACATGTTAACTTGCTTTTAATGTGTAGAGGGTGAAGGAACTGAGGCTAGTTCTGGGCTTTCAGTGGAAGAGGTCATACAGCACGAGTTCCCAGCAAGGCAATTCTAGTAAATGCAAACCTGTAATCCAGACACAATTTTCTGAAAGTGTTGCAATCATCCAACAGGTCCTAGGAGATTGATTTCTCTTCATTTCTGAGACTCCCTGCGGAGATAATAATTCCTGTGTATGTCACAGGGCTGGATTTGATGGTATTTGAATGAGCAAATGAAAAGGTGTTAAAGATTATCAAACAGGAAGGTGCGACAGAAGGTCTACTCACTACTATCCAGTACTTTCCAACTTCAGTGGGTGATCTGAGAAATGCTGTTGTCCTTTGACTGTTTGTCAAATAAAGATCAGTCACAATTGCTTCACAGAAGCTTTTGTCCACCATGGCACCGCAGCTAAACAGGTAGCAGCTGGGCGAAATTCTGCCAATTTGAATGTTAGCAGATATAATAGAAAGGAAAGCAAACACGTTTCTGTGCCCCACCAAAAGCCAGGCATCACATGGTGTCAGATACTGGCCCAACCTTTTGCACAAGAGGAGATGATCTAACATTGAAAGAAGGACGGAGGAGTTGGTGCTCCACCACAGAACACGTGGCACATATGGTATGTTTTCTACCTCTTTATACCCCTTTCTTGGCAGCACTCAGTATCTGGGAATAGAAAGCATCTGCTGGGTAAAATAAATTTCTTGACAATCCTGTGAAAGCAGGGTTGCAGCTGAAGTAATTCTGCAGGAATAGAAATTACTTGGATAAGACAATGGGCAGTGAGATGTGGGGGCAGATGACCAAGTCCATCGCAGTACAGGTTTTAGGCTCATCAAATGCAGAAATACATATGGAGGAAAACTTCAAACTTTCAGTGCTGTTACTGAAGTTAACGAAAGAGCCTCGCTATCCTCTTTAACCATTATTCCCAGACACAGTCCTGACCCTTTGCTCGTACCAGAGATGGCTCCCGTCTGATACATGAGCAGATGCAACTCTCTAAGTTTATGCACCGCTCAGAAACATAGCCTTCTGCCAGCTGATGGACCTGAATTGCCTTGGAATTGGCACCAGAGCCAGTGTAACAGAAGCAGCAGGAGTGCATGACCTGCATTGAGTTCACCCTTTTTGGAAGCATCAGACCATTAGGACTGACTCAGCAGCTCACAGGACTTAGCCGCAGGTGCCTGGCAGAGCAAAATAAAAGTTTGAGGGGCTGCAGTGTGCATCCTGCCTTTAAAGCCACGTCCTGATACCTCTGGCCTCCTGGCTGGGCAGGAGGTAGCATTAACCCCCAGGCTTCACACAGTGCCTAACAACATTTTCCAACCATCTTCAAGGTGAGAGCCGCAACTGCAGACGAGGCAGAGCCTGCTTGCAGCCTGTAGGCTACCAGCTGGAGCAGGTTTAGAACCTCAGCTAAGGTCTTCGGATGAATTCCTGCTTAGAACACAGTCAGGGTTTAGCTAATTCCTGCAGGAGGTGGATTGGCCTCGCTTCAGCTCTGAGGCCATAGGAAATCCAGTCCTGTCAGATCAAAGAACCAGCCTACAGATTTCATTGCTTTCACTTCAAATGCAAAGCCAGCAAGAAGACAGGCAGAAGACAAACAATAATTAATCAAGTGACATAGATGAACTAGAGAAGATGATAGTGCAAGTGAAGGCTGTGGCAAGAGACATGAGAACAGGCATGCATAAATTGTGCAGGAGCTTTTGCTGGTGTTAGACTGTCTCAAATGAGAAGATGCTTTGCGTGAATGAAAAGAATA
The DNA here is from genome assembly GCA_011075105.1 of Heteronetta atricapilla. Taxonomy (NCBI): domain Eukaryota; kingdom Metazoa; phylum Chordata; class Aves; order Anseriformes; family Anatidae; genus Heteronetta; species Heteronetta atricapilla. Next base: position 177,049,344 of record CM021731.1, on the reverse strand, counting down.
AGGGAAAACAGGTGAGCTGCCAGATCTGCAAGAACTGACATGAGTATTAAAGTAGTTTGCTCCAGAGGAAAGCACTCCTGGTGAAAGCTACTTCTTTTGCCACCTTCAGCAGTGTGAGAGCCAAAATACAGCAAGGAAAGTGGCTGGAGGCTGAGCTGGACTCCCTGGAGGAGCTCCTGAGGGACCTTGGAGGGCCACAGCACCACGCAGACTCACCTCAGGAGACCCAGCACAGACACACTTCAGGCTGCAGGACTTAGCAATAGGTTATGTGTTTCCCCCTGGACTGGAGATGAACTTTGAGGATTTGCAATATTTGTAAAATTTAAGGGGAACTAGCCCAGCTCTTGTAGTTTGATACATTATGGATTTTATACGGTTCCCAAAGATGTATATCCACTGCTTTTATTGTTTTAGATCTTAAATTACAATCTCTACCTGAGAGGCTTCTATAATGGATGTATATGAAAACTCGGCAAATGTACAAACTAAACAACTTTTCTTTTCTCTTTTTTTTTCTTTTTTTTTTTTTTTTTTTTTCAAATGCTTCTCAGTAATAAGCAGGTGACAGCACTTTTCTATGTTGGTTGTCCCTGCAGACTCCATTGTAGCACTGAATTTTGGGGATTATAAACGGGATGCTCTGTATTTCTAACACCTTAAAGCGTGGAAGCAGTTCCAGAAGATCCTTTTGATCAATACGTGCGTGAAGCATGAGCAAAGAGAGCAGTGAGGTGCACAATTTAGATGGTCTTATACTCTCCGTACTGTCTGGCACATAGCACAGGCATTTAAAAGGTTTGCTTAAAGAGTAGGTGGTGGGGAAAAGCCACAATGGGGTGCAGACTTCCTGCAGCTCCATCTGGTTTATCTGAACAGAGCTTGTTCAATTAGCTCAGCAAGTCTCTAATCAGCAAAAAAAAAGATCTTTGTTTAAGCACTGCCTGCGTCACCGCTGCAGAAGGATACGGCCCCCAGACCGAGCTGCCCTCTCATCTGACCATGCCACACATTCCTATGTGGCAGCCTTTTTGATGGAAATGCTAACACCCCTAAATTCAAAGGGTGTCGAGTATCAGGTTAGTTGTGCCTGAAAAGATTTACAAGCTTAGTCAGACACCGGCTTCTGGATAGCCGCCCAGAAATGGTTCAAAGAGCTTACTTAAAACATTGTAGCTCCCGCAGCAGCGCTGTGATTCCCTACCGACGGTAATAAAAGACAGCAGCGAGACCTCCAAAACTTCCTTTACGTGCTACAAGAGCATTAGCATTAGCACCTTGGCACGCTGACATAAGTGCGGCACTTCCTGTGGAAGCAGAAACCTGAATTGGGACTCTTACAGTCAAAGCTCTTCAGTCTGTGCCGCAGGTTTTTATTTTGGTGTCTTGCCTTGGAAACACTGAGAGCATTTGGCATTCTCGTGAGCAACGTTCTTGGTCAAAAGTTAACTCAGAAAGCGGAGCTGAATAGCTTCTTTCCTTCCTGATTCTTCTAAACCCACTGCAAAACACATGAGTTGTCTGGAAAACAGTTGTCCAGGCAGGCCGCAACATTTTTTTCTCCCATCCCATGCTCTCTCACAATAGTTTTAGCCACGGAGCACATTTGCCGGGTTTGGAGGGTTTGTTTTACCATTTGCTGGCCAGTGGTGATGGGATGGGGCCCTCAGCCTTCTCACCGTCATTTGCTGCTTTCTCCTTTACTTTCCCACTTCATCGACATCAAACGCACTGTGACAACAGGCAATGTAAATGCTGACGAACAAAAGGCTCATTAAACCTACCTAGTTTTAGCTGATCTCACTTAGCCTTGTGAGGAGCGTACTGCAAGAATACCTGGAAGGTCAGAGCTTTCATTATCATAACCATTTCATAACCATTTCATAATAATCAGGCAGGAAGCTGATTATTACTTTGGAAAGTTCTCAGGGCAGAAGTTTTGGGAGTGAAAACAGGAAAAGATTTTTGCCAGGATGCTTCCAAACATGAGCTTTAAAAGGCACAGCCTTCAAAGGGACAGGTAAAAATAAACAATCAATCTTCTCTCTAAGGACTGCATCTCAGCTCCTGCAGCTTGTGTTTTGAGCCCAGATCTGCATGTTTGAACTTTTCCCCGAGTAGCACATGACAAAGCGAGTTTGTGCCAGGTTCCAAAACCGGTTCCCAGAGACCTCTCCCGACCACAGACAGGAGCCAGTGCAAGTGCCGTGACCTTACGGTGGGTCACTCCGTGCTGGCACATTAACAAGTAAGCCTTTTGCTTTCTGCTTCACGTCTATGTAATTACATTAATAGATCTGGGTCTGGGTAACTGCAAGCAACGTAAAGAGAAGTAAAGACAGCGCCTACAAAATAAAAGTGTGAGCACGAGACAACTACAACAAGCTGTGCAAGTTAAAGCTGGTTTTGAGCTTGTAGAGAATGCACCCGATCCCGTAGCAAATGGAGCGTGACTTTTGGTAATGTGGTGCTGGGTTTTGTAGCAGCTGTACATTCATCCCAAACGTTCTTAACATCAACCTTGTCTACGGAACACAAACTGATTGCATTCAAGCCACTCAACGTGTTAATTAAAAATAACAGTGGCAATAATGATGATGCATCAGCCAACGTATTACGACAACTAGGATCAAACCCAGTAGTAATTCAGACCACCCTTTTGCTTAGCTTCAAAATGCTCCAGTGTAGTACCTTGCAGAAGAAGCATTGAAAAAACAAGCAGGAAATCATGAAAGAATTGTACCCAAATTTTGCAAGCCTTCACTGTTTGGCTTCATTTCATATAACAAACACTACTGACATAAGAATTTGTGTGTGAACTAAGTCAGAATAAAGGCACGGTGTCACTTGCCAGAGCATGCAAAATAGGACACGGCACTGTAAATCTCAGCACTTGTCTTGCAAACTACAAGGCTGAAAAATTTAACAACTGTGGTCATCTTAATATTAGTGCTGTATCACACACCAGATGAAAACAAAACACATATCCCCAGCATTCGTTCTCTCAGGTTTCTACTGGATATTTGCATTAAAAGATGGAAGTCTTCTCGTCTTGGTACATTCTCCCCAGGTTACAAATGCAAGTCCATGTGTGCAACGTGCAGTCTGTAGCTTTCGTATTTTTCATGTAACAAAATTATTAGCTAACATTCTTTAACATTGTAGGCACGTTAATATGATTTCTGGTTCTTTGAGATAGCCGCATGGATAATAGCAGTATTGTTGAAGTGTTGGTGATGGCACCAATCTGTCTTTCTGCCCTTTGTGCCTGCTGGTAAATCCATGGCTATTCCTGGTTACAGATGTTAAGCTAGAGGCTCCTCCATAGGAATGGTGCAAGAGTGCAAATAAAAGCCTTCAAAATTCTGACCATGACTGAAACTGCAGTGATAGTGCAAAGAGGCTGGAGCAGTGCCCGCTGCCGTTCACATTTCTGCAGCTGGGTTGGGCGAGGGAGGAGATTCTGCCATGCCTGGCAATGCTCAGCCTGCTGCCTCGAGGCCTGAGGGAGATCTCCTCTGATACACGGCGCTGCTGAGCTGTCAGCAATGAGTCCTCGGGGTACTGCGTGGTCAAAGTTGCTGCCCACAGGCACATTTTATAAATAAAGGGTCTGAAACCAAAAGATGGAAGGCTGGATTCAGTGCCAACAGCAAGACCTGAAGAGCACAAGAAGCTTCTCCCACCTCCTAGTACTAGAAGAAAATGACTTTGATTCCTAACTCCAGATTTACAGGCTTAGCCCTGAACCCCGCAGAAAGCAGCTCCAGCAGGGCTGAGGCGTGGAACTTCCCAGCTGGCAGCCCCAAACCCAGCCCTTTCTGCAGCCTTCTCTTTCGGGATTAACCTTTTGAAGCTTGGTTATGCAAGGCCACATGCCACACTGTGAAAACACCGCAGCTCTCTGAAGACTTAACTCCTGCAACAGCACCACTGATACGTTTCATCACGGTAGCAGCTCGTGTTCTTATTATCTTTCTTGAATAACTATGATCTTTGTATTTTTCTTTCCCTGCCTATGGAAAAATGTAATAATTCGTCACAGCTGTGTTAAGTCAAAATAGAGGCTGTGAATGATTAAGCACGTGTGGTCAGTATGCCTACTGGCTGCCATGGTAGTTCAGGAACAGAGAATATCAGCAGAAATCAGGGAAATTATGAAGAATTTTCATGGCCCTTCTCTTTCACAGAATCACAGAACCATCCAGGTTGGAAGAGACCTCCAAGATCACCCAGTCCAACCTCTAACCTAACACTAACAGTCCCCACTAAACCATATCCCTAAGCTCTACATCTAAACGTCTTTTAAAGACCTCCAGGGATGGTGACTCCACCACTTCCCCGGGCAGCCCATTCCAGTGCCTGACAACCCTTCCAGTAAAGAAGTTCTTCCTAACATCCAACCTTTCAGTGAAGGACAGTCAAAAGATCCAGTCTTCGAGGGAGTGCTTTTCATGTGAAACCCTAAAAAACAAAAACAAACAAAAAAAAACCCACGAAACAGTGCCTTTTGTGTTCAGCAGCAGAGAAACCAACGGAGAATTTGCCTTTTTTATTATTATTTATTTTTATTTTTACCCTGCCAGCATTTCTTATATGGCCTTGGATAACAGCCAAGTCTTTAAATAGCACTGACCACCAGCGGGGGAATCCCAAAGTAGATAACAAACAGATTAGCAGGAAGAAAATCAGCCCTCGTTCCCGTGCCATCGCTCCGAGAGCCTGGCCGTGACTCAGTCCCTTTGCCTTGCCACGGAGGAGCTCTTCTGAGTTTGAAAGCAGGGCGGGTCTGGTTCTCCTGGGGCCGCCGCTGGCTCCGGGCAGCACCGCCACGCCGTCCCCCACGTGCAGGCAATGCCCACCGCCACCAAAAGCAGCCCTGCCGATTCTCTCTGGGAGGTTAGGCACAAAGCCTAACTGCACCAAAAAGACAGTCGGAATAATTTACATGCATTTGATGTGCGGCATGCTGCATCTGTTGCCTGCTTTCCATATTCATGCCGTTCCTAGTGGAGAAGCACTTGCTTTGTGCTAGATGAGCGAACGCCCCCGGGCCTCTCTTTTCTCCCGTAGATATTAATTATTTCCATGGGATTTCTTCCTGCTTCCCTGTCCCCACGGAGCGATGATGACTTGTCCTATCAGCCCTCACAGTGGGTGGATAAACATTACTGGCCTCATTTCACGCATGGGGAATCCGAGACAGAGGGGCGATGTGCTGGCTGCAGTCACGGGGCAGAGCGGCTGCGAGCACCGGTTGTGGTACGCAGGAATTTCTTTGTTGCCTCCCAGGTGTACGCTTGTGCTGCTGCCCGCTCTGCTGAGCTTTCCGAAACTGAAGGACAGCATAACCTTTTAGGAAAAACAGAGGGAAATACAACAAAACACAGCAGCTACCGCGCGCAGCACAGCCACAGCGGTTTTCGTTTACAGCAGGAAAATGTGTGCACTCACTTTGGATGTGGATACATGTTTTTTCTGCTTCTTGCGGACCACGTTTTCTTGCACACGCGTAAATGTATGTGGGTTGAGGTGTGTGTGCACGTCAGGATGGTCCAGGTGGGCAATGTGTTACCACTTAATGGCTAGCCCCAGGTAAAGGAGTACAGGAGCAGATGACATTAGAGAGAAACTCAAAAATAACCCGGTCGGAGGGGGCCTGTGTCTGCCCAAAGGCCTGCGAAGGGTTGGTATGATATCTTGGCATGGCCCAAACAAAGCAGCCTGACCTCACGGCACCCCTGTAATCCTTCGCTTACCCAGGGATATCCAACACCGCGTTGGCAGGACCCTCGGCCACTTTCATTAAACGGCAAGGAAGCTGGCGGCGGCCAGTGCACCTGACAGGCAGGAGGGCTTACTTGTGCCTTCAAATGTCAGAAGCAGGTCAGAACTGTGAGACAGCAAAAGGAGCCGATGGAAAGTCCTCAGGGCAGCCACTAACGCGGTCAGCATAGCTGGGAGCTGGCGAGGCAGAGCGGCAGAGGTCCCCCCCTCACCTCAGCACGGCTCCTCAGCTCGCCAAGGGTTATCTCAGGCCACGCAGGTGGCCAGAGACGATTCCCTGCGCTTCTCACGCCCTTATTCGCCCTCACCCTTCCCAGCAGTGCCCCCCTCGGAGCCTGCACCCGGCTGATTAGGGATTCAAGGCTACGGGGGACCTTTCCAAGCCCTTCACCCTGCAAACTCTACAGAGGGAGGAGCGTTTTGTTAGCCTGGTGTGAGACCGCTGTGCCCGCAGCAGCTGCTCTCTGCTGCTCCTTTATGCGGTGGCAGCGTTTATCGGGGTCCTTGTAGGCCATCGCTCGGTGGGCTCTGTAGGCCCCTGCCTTCACTCTCCGTGGAAGAGCTGCCCTGGATCAGACCCAACATTTGCCTCCTGCCCCAGGAGGCACGAAAAGGCAAAGGAAAGCAGCGACCACACAGGAAGGCAGCAGCGTTGTGTCCCCTGGGCTCCCGAAGTCCTTGGCTGAAGGGCTTCCTCCTGAGCCAGAAGTGCTCAACAGCCCTTCCTGCATTTTTTTTTTTCAATGACTCTAATTGCTTTTGCAATAAACACAACTTCTGGCAGCCGCAGCGCCCTGGAGCAGCAAGTTCCACAGCGTAAGCACTCGCCCTGCGTTAAAGCAACCTCCTTCTGGCTGGTCTGAGCCTGTCGCCGCACAGTTTTCTTCACGTTCCCATAGCTGTATGCAGAAGCGGTGAATAATTGACCCTTTTTAACTTTCTCGATGACACTTTTCATTTCAAAGACCCCAAACACCCCTTTTTAAAGGTGATATGTCCTGTTCTAGTTAATTATTTCACTCCTTGCCTCTCTTCTGGTACAGCCACTACTTTCACCACTCCCTTTTTGACATAGGGAGGCCAGAACTCCACATGCCATTTGACGTGTGAGCACACAACCTGGGTGTGCATACAAATATATGAATTTATATAAAAATTTACTCTGTGAACAAGATTTTTATACGTAAAGCTTCTTGGTAGAAGCACATGGGGTGTCCTCTCTACCTGCGGTATCACAACCCTTCAGATAGGCTTCCATGTGCCCGTGGGCCCAGAGGAGTAACCAGACGGCGGGGGACATCCTGGTCCATCCTGTGACAAAGTGCTGACAAACAATACAGCAAATTTTCAGGTAAATATGGAACCTGTGCAGCCAGGTGTCCCGGTAGAATGAGGCTGGCTGACCCCACCGGGAGCTGAGCATCAGAGAGAAACCTAAATCCACTCAGAACAGGTTGTGATCCAGCCTGTATCTCCAACACTAGCAGGGGAATGGGAGGACCCAGCCCCCAGACCCTCTTCCCGTGGATGTTTGTGCTGTAGAGGAGGCTGGAAATCTCCATCATCAGGAGATCTGAAAAACAAGGTAGACAAACATCTCCACTGAGATTTGAAAAACCATGCAGACAAACATCTCTCCGGAGTGGTGCACGTCTGACTAATCCCCCTGAAGCAAGAAGACTGACCAATTGACCTTCTCAAGGTCTTTTCCTCCCCCAGCCTTAACGTGCCTGAGATTACCTCACAGATGAACAGATAAACCCTTGTTTTGTTAGAGCACATCTGTGGGGGAGAGTTTGCAAAGAGCTTCTTCTACCATCCTTCCATCAACATTTCCCATTGCATAATGTCTCTGTACCTTTCTGAAACGATATAAACCAGAGCAATCCAAAATCTCCCAGAAGCTGGGTGGTACCTCCTAACCCTCAGACCTATCCTTTGCCATTCAGGGCCCTTTTTGATTTTCACAGGGCAGGGGAATAGAGAACACAAAAAAATCCTTATCATAAAATAATAAATAATAAATCTGTCTTGGGATCTGGCACTGAAAACAAGAGCGGGTTTGTTTTTACAGTTGACAAGCATCATGAACTCAGGTTATTGGATTGAAGTTTAAGAAGCTGCTTTCCCACATGCTGTCTTTTAGTCCTCTTCCCTGCTTTCCTCTACAGTATTTTAAAGTGATGCTTTGCACAACAAAAAAAGTTGATCTACCCTTTTGCTTATAATGACACCTTTATTCTTACCATTCACCCAGAGCATCTGTAGCAAGGTGTGCTTTGTAAGCCTAAGTGTGTTCCTTATTTATTACCTGGTGGCGAATTCAGTGTCAGAATTTGGGGAATAACACCAACAATATGTCGCGTGCTCTAATGATTATTTTTCTACTGACGAAGCCTCCTAGCGCTCACACCCCAGAACAATGCACGAATTAAACTGGCTAAAATGGTTGGTTAAAAGCTCAGCAGACCCCAGCTCATCACGAGGACACTAATAATTATCTGGGGAGAACGCTATCTGTGTGCAGCATCCAACTGGCCGGGAGCCCTGGGAGGTTGTATCAGTTACTGGCCCAAGATTAATTTTTTCTTACGCTGGTCCTGGGGCATTCCAGGTAACGTGGGAATGAGACGGGGGGCAAAATCCTTGGCCTCGTAAGGGGGTGAGGAGCGCCCTGCCGGCCACCCACCGGCTCCTGTCCTGCCACCTAGTGGGATATCTCCGCACATCACAGGCACCTCAAGAAGCAGAGAGCCTGACATCGGGAGGGCAAACACAGACATCTAGTGGGGACAGGCTTGTTGAAGTCCTCCCAGCGGGGCTGGCTAACCAAGGACACGCTTCAGCGTGGGCAGAGGTGTTACCTGCCCTGAGAAAAGAAAAAACATTCCAATCTGGAGGGGGTTCTGGGGTCATGACTTTGGATGAAGCTCCAGAAAAAAAACACAGCTAAGATGTGAGGTGAAGCTGTCAGGTTAAATAGGATGAATTACACCCTCATTTGTTTTCCAAAGCAGCTGAACCACTCAATTGTGCATTGATTCTGTTTTTTTGTGGATGAATCTATACCTCTACCGCTCTGCTGTAAGTCCAGCCGGTGAGCTTAGGGATCGCTGCATGCAGATAGGGCAGAGTCTGACCACTGCAAGCACAAGCACTTAAACCACAGCTCCCCTTTCCTTCAGGAGGGAGCCCTTTGTCCCACACAGCTCTAGTCTGAGTGAAAGGACCGTATAATTTTATATTCAAGTAGGACTTAGGTATGAAACTGTACCAGGATTAAAGCTTTGGGCACTGCTGAACCTGAATGCTTCTCCCTCTGTGCACATAATTTCCACACACCCATCTTGCCATGCAGGACAATGAGCACACTCCTCTCTGGCACATCCCTTTTCCAAACCCTATTGTCCACTCAGAACAGGGATATGTGGGAATTATTTTTATCCCAATTGTGTAACCATACTAAACAGGTGTAAATGACAGCACACAGCTCATCTAAGAATCATTGGGCCACACAGAATAGGGCTACAAAAGACCTGGGGGCAGTCTGTCTCTGTTGCAGGGCAGGTATTATCTGCCACTCGTGATGGATCTAACATGTTTCCTGAGCTCACCTGAGGCAGTTTCTAGCCTAGCCTATCCTCAAAAGCCTGCAGGGACAGGGAGTGCTGTTGACAGTCTCCCCTCCTTGCTTCTCTGCTGACAGTACTGGAACTGCCCAGTTGTCTGTCCTGTGCCTGCAATTGATCGTTTCTGCTCCGCACTCAGGAACATAACACCAGAGGAGCCATACGGAGGCAAACCAAGATCCCTCTGGCGCAGCATCTGCTCGGTGTCCTCTGGCATTTGCCACTGCGGAAGCCTGGGGAAGAGCAGAGGGCCAGGGCCAGGATAACGCGGCACTTCCCCCAGCACACCCCCCCAGCTTCACGCAGCAGGTGGCTCACAGCCTGCCTGAACCTCGTGTTGCTTCTTTGTGTTTAAGAGCCCTCAGTGGATTTTCCTTTAGAAAATTGGCCCACTGGTCTTGTTAAAGTGTCTTCTACCTATTCAGGCCATTTGTCCAACGTGTCAAAATCAGCCAAGATCCAAGAGAGGGGCAGAATCGGGCTTTTCTACCATAGTTCTAATAAAATGCACATTTATAAATTCAATAAGTCTAAAACATGGCTACAGCTTTGGCAGTTTCTGGCAGTTTCTGTCCTGTTTTTACTAAAAAAGCACCAGTTGTGGTGCAGGCCAGCGTGACACCCTCACACATCCCCACTGGCAGGGCTCTAGGTGAGCTGAACTAGTGCTGTTGATGGCATGGATAAAAAGGCTTTTTGTTTTTATTCAGGACCAGGGCACTGACGTTGGGTCCTGGGGAAACAAGAATGTCCTATTAAGTCTAGTGTAAACCCCACGTAAAGAACCGTGGTGACTGCCTGGCTTGTCTTGTGTTGGTTAGTCTTCAGTTTTTCAGTTTTTCTCCAGCAGGCCATACACATTTCAGGTCCCTCTCCTCACATCCAATATCTGATGTAAAATGTTATCACTCCTATGTGACTTTCACAGCCTCCTTAAAGGTTAGAACACACCGCTCCACTGCACAGCTTCCCCTCTCTTCCCCAGCCTCCTATCTCATATATTCCCACACGCTGCACCTTGCAGAAGACAGCTGTGGGCAGGATCTCCTCGCTTTCCATGCCATTCAAGGCAAGTCGCCACGATGGGCTGAAAGCGTACTGTTTGCTTAGAGAAAGAACAGCAAAGTATCAGCTGTCATCTGCCGTTTTAATCCAAGACAAATAATTAGTTGAGCACAATCATATCCAGATGCTAATATTTAGTGGAATTGCGTAGCACTGCAGCAATTCATGACTAGCTGAGATGTGTTTTCCATGAAAGAGACATCTTGCAAACTCTGTAGACACCTGCTTAGAAAATCCTGCTCAAACGATATTCAAAGGCTTATCTATAAAAACACAGGAATTTGTCAGCCTCTGGGGATTTACATGTCTCCAGAGATGAGATGCACTGTCAGGAAAACCTGTCTTGTCATTTTAGATGTCAATCAGCATCTAAAATGCCCCCTGCTGCAGCGGGACTGCCTTTTTAAACTGCTTTGAAATGTGTTAACCCTGGCTCAATGCATGAGGTACCTATACAGAAAGCAAGCGAGGAACAATAAAGTTTTCTTCAAACAATGCTGTTTTCTGGGAGAAAAAAAAAAAAATGCATTTTCTAATCTATGTCATCACAAAGAATCAGCACACTAAATAACTATATGTTTATAGGGCATCACAGGAAAATTCTCAGCACGAGTATCTCTGTGCTTCTTGCAAAGCTGCCATGGTTTTGGCTGGGATAGAGTTAATTTTCTTCTCAAAGGTTCATATAATGCTATGTTTTGGCTTTTTCATGAAAATAATGGTGATAACACACGGATGTTTTAGCTGCTGCTGAGCAGTGCTTGCAGAGCCAAGGACTGTTCAGCTCCTCACGCTGCCCTGCCCGCGGGGAGCCTGGGGGTGCCCCAGGACCTGGGAGGGGACACAGCCAGGACAGAGGGGACACAGCCAGGATAGGTGGCCCAAACTGGCCAAAGGGATGTCCCATGCCATGTGGCAGCACGCTCAGCAATAGAAGATGGAGGGAAGGAGGAAGGGAGGATGTTTGGAGAGATGGCATTTGACTTTTCAAGAAACAGCGACACGTGATGAGGCCTGCTTGCCTGGAAGTGGCTGAACACCTGCCTGCCGATGGGAAGCTGCGAATCAACCCCTTGTTTTGCTTGGCTTGTGCACACAGCCTCTGCTTTCCCCAGTAAACTGTCTTTATCTCAGCCCACGAGTTCTCACACTTACCTTCCTGATTCACTCACTGCCCCTTCCCACTGTGGGAGGAGTGAGCGAGCGAGCGGCTGGGGGTGCTGAGCTGCCCACCCGGGTTAGACCACAGCAAAGCCTACAGCAATTTAAATACCACCAGAATTAGTCCCAGGATTTATTCACAGTTGTCTGCATTTAAATCAGTTTTCGAAGCAACCCAAGTTAAAAGGACACAAAACCTTGTCAACGCTCCTAGTTTCATTTAAAGCTTTTAATATTTGACATTGATTTAGCTTAACTCCACATCATACTGCTGTTCACACAGGAGCCTTGACCTATTTAACTGATGCATTTTAAACAAAATCTCCCATTTCATGGCTGCAAATCCGAACGTAGAGCTGCAGGCAAAGCCACTCGGAGGTCCATTTACTCTACCAGTAGTGCCAAAGGGTTTCTACCCTCACTCCAGTAAACAGGCAATCACTGAATTTGTACGATGTTTCAATGCTACTATAGAAATATTCATATTTTTTTTTCTAGAACAATCTCTTCAAAATGAAACCAAGTCGACGCACACCTACAAAGTGGATGTTTTTAGCTGCATATTAAGCTGTGGAGAAGGAGCCAAATGTTCTCCCGTCACTCAACCCACTGCTAAAGATGTAAGCTGCTCTTTTTCCACTCGTAAAGAAAGGGAATAGTTCTCATCAGGCCAGCTGACACTGATCAAAAACACAAGTTCGGGGGCAGAAGCCCCTTCCTCAGGTCTGAAGTGGCCGTAGTAGTCTTGAAAGCAAAACACGATGGAAAACAACCACTTATAAATTTAGATTATGTAAGCAGCTAGACCATCTGAAAAAAAATAAATAAAAATAGATGAGAAAATTTAAAAAGGCACTGATATATGGAGCAAAGGAAGGGATAGCAGGGGAGGAGGAGGAGATATAAAGAGGAGCTATTCTGACCCCCCCAAAGAAAGCAATGAGTAGTTTGCTGCCTGAGGAGGGTGAGGGACAGGAAACTGCATCCCGTGAGGAGGACGAGGGACAGAGAATTGCATCCTGTGCCCTGGTATTCTGTACATCACCGCTGTGATTCTGATACCTCTGTCACGTCTGGGATTGCTAGCAGCATTAAGCGTTTTAAGTTCCCTGACATCCTCTGAAGGTCTTTGGTCAACATCCCCTAAGAATCAGGGCTCAAGGGAGGTCTGCGTTTATTGTGATGGAGGTAAGGTGATGCACGGAGGTGTGTGGAAGGGCGGTAAAACGAAGCCTAGGGCAGCATTACTGCCCTTGGTATCCTGCCTTTCACCTCAGCCTGACTGCTGGGCCCAATAAAAATAAATAAATGAATAAATAAATAAATTAATTAAACGTTTTTCTCTCTTTCCCCAGTCAGTCCATCAACAAGAAATGGAGTGTCTGCGTGCAAACCGACTTATGTGAGGGAAAAGTAGCGGGTGGGAGGAGGCTGACAACCAACCACTCGAACATTGCTTTATTTAATTATTATAATTCCCCTATTGCAATTTGATTATTCCGACCGTTTATTGTTATTTTCAAAACACAGCCGAGCCCCCTGGCGAAGGGCATCGCCGTCAGGGAACCGGGGGCGAGGGGTG
>CM021731.1:176808412-177036020 GCA_011075105.1 Heteronetta atricapilla | reverse complement strand
CCAGCCAGCGAGCGAGGGCGGGCGGGCGGGCGGGCGGAGGGGGGCGGGAGCGCGCATGCGGCGCGGTGACGCGCCGGGGCCGTGCCCGCTATATGAGCCCCGGCAGGCGCTGACTCGGCCCTTTCCGCCTCGCTGCCGGCCGCCCGCCGCCCGCCGCCGCCGCGCAGAGCACTCCGGCCGCTCCTGCCCTTCCCTCCGCCTCGCCCCCGCCGCCATGATCATCTACCGCGACTGCATCAGCCGTAAGGGGACGCGGGGGGGGGGGGGGGGGGGGGGAGACGGAGAGGGGACGAGGCCCGGGCCTGCGCCGGGAGCGGGGCCGCGCATGCCCGGGGGGGGCCGGCCCCGAAATGGCGGCGGCTGACGGGCCCTGTGTGTGTGTGTGTGTGTCTCACCACAGAGGACGAGATGTTCTCGGACATCTACAAGATCCGGGAGGTGGCGAACGGCCTGTGCCTGGAAGTGGAGGGGAAGGTGAGTGGGCCCACGGCCTTCTTTTTTGGGGGGGAGCAGGGGTGGGGAATAAAGGCTGTTTTTTTTGGGGGGGGGGGGCGGGGGGCAGTTCGGGGCGGCCTCAAAAGGACTGGGGGGACCCAGAGGGACCACAGCCTGTAACAGGGCTCTGATAAGACCCCACGAGGGGAACCTGGTCTAGGGACACCCCGCTGGGGCTGCAGCTGTGGCTGCCCTTGCCTCCAGCTGTGGCTCTGAAGCCATGCCCTGCTGTCAGGTCGTAGGTGTGTAAGAAGAGCAGGAGTGGTGAGATTTTCACAGAGCCTTGAAGTTTTTTGATGTCTCTAAATCTAGATGGTCACCAGGACAGAGGGTCAAATTGATGACTCTCTAATTGGTGGCAATGCCTCTGCTGAAGGTCCTGAGGGAGAGGGAACAGAAGCCACGGTCATAACTGGTGTTGACATAGTAATAAACCACCATCTTCAGGAAACCAGCTTTACAAAGGAGTCGTACAAGAAGTACATCAAGGACTACATGAAAGCGTAAGTGCGGGTGGGCTTTTTCTCGGGGTGGGACTGCAGGGTTCCTAGGTCACAGATCTTAAAAATAGCGTTGAGCTTTATTCTTAGTAGATGTTGGCTCTGATGCAGCTGCCAAACTGGCTGCGAAATTCAGTGATGTCTTAACACTTGGCAAAACCGAAGCTCTAAAGAATCAATACTGGGCTATCTAAGCTTGTTTTGGCCGAGGTAGAAGACCAGATCACGTGCTTTGGGTATTATTTGTAACCTTGCTGTTTTCTTTGATTTCTCTGTGCCAAATATTTGGGGGGTGGGGGGTGGTAAAGGAGAGCTTCCTAAACTAGACAAATGTCCGAAGCTGTGTGTAAAATGGAGCTGTTTGCTAGTTCACAGTGTAGTTCCTATTGCTCAGACTTCAGTAGGCTGGCGTTACAGGTGAAAATGCTTTTTCTGTGATGCTGATGGGTAATGCTCTTGGAGCTCTGGAAATGACTTCAATTTTTTTATCTAGCACAAACCTACAAGTAAAATGAGCTTGGTGTGAGTGGCAGGCACAGTTCTTCTAATTCACTAGCAAAATGAAGTTAAAATTTTGTGGGTTGGTTTTCTGGAGGAGTGGTGGGAAGCACACCAAGATCAAACAGCGCCTGCTGGTAACTTTCTGCTATGATGGGGTGCTGCATGGTAAGGTTTGTAGGCTAGAATGTTTTCAGAGCTTGCTTTTTTTTTCTTCCCAGAATCAAAGCCAGACTTGAGGAACACAAGCCAGAGAGAGTAAAGCCTTTCATGACAGGGGCTGCAGAACAAATCAAACACATCCTCGCCAACTTCAAAAACTACCAGGTAACACAAGTTGTCTCCTTACAGCAGTACTCTGGTAATACAAGCTGAGATTGGTTTATCTGCTCACCCAGCTTGTTGGGTTCTGAGGCCCCCTGTTGTAGGGACATCTCCCCTGGACCCTCTCTGAGGGTGTTTGGGGACCTGAGAGTCAGGGAGGAGAAGTAGTTGGAAGTCTCCTAGGTGTCTGGGGATCTTGCTTCAACTTCTGCAGTACTTGGGGTGGTAACAGCAAGTGCGTGAGCCCTGTGGAGTTAAAGCCGTGGGAGGTGAATCCCTCTGGCCCCTGTTTACTACTTCACTGTTCGTGGCAGTGCGGTAGTGCCATGTGGTACCAAAATGGACAGCTTGCGGAACACAAACCCTCTGCAGCTGGCCAGGGAGGCTTTTAAACTTAGCCTGGAGGTGTTACAGCTTCGTTGTGTGGTGGGCAGCATCTCCTGGTGATAGCTCACCGAGTGTCTCAGTAACGCCTTTCTCTGAAGTTCTTTGTAGGAGAGAACATGAATCCAGACGGCATGGTGGCTCTGCTGGATTTCCGTGAGGATGGCGTGACCCCCTATATGATTTTCTTTAAGGACGGCTTAGAAATCGAGAAATGTGTAAGTGCTGACCTGAATCGGGTCGAGGTGCCTAAATATGTCACTAGCTCTTCAGTCACTGTCATATCTCTGACGAAAGCTGAACAGTGACCTTAAAAACCTGAAGCTCACCCAAGTGCAGTCTGATTGCTGCTTTGTGTTACGTAAAGTGGCCGAGACTTGCCTTGAATGCCCCAACCCTGCTGAAAGGGGCAGGGCTTCAGGCGGTGACTCACGGTGACGGAACTGCTGAGAAATGCAGGAGGAATTGCCTGGTGAGCTGTGTGCAGCTGGCTGTGTCCTCAGACTGTCAGCTTGAAAACAATGCCCCCTGAGATGGAGCGCTTCTAGTTTGGATCCCTCTGCTGTCGGTTACCTCGGGAGTGCTGTACTTTGTGTCTCACTCTTCCACTTATTTTGCCCTTATTTTATTATGCAGGGCTGTGTTTAAATGGTGGAGTCACCATCCCTGGAAGTCTTCAAAAGACGCTTAGATGTAGAGCTTAGGGATATGGTTTAGTGGTGGGCTGTTAGCGTTAGGTTGGAGGTTGGACTCAATGACCTTGAGGTCTCTTCCAACCTGGAAATTCTGTGTGATTCTGTGTGATTCTGTGTAAATACTGCCCTAAGTTTGGGAACACGGTAACACTTGATGGAGTACTTAACCTTACTCTGCTCAGGCAGCACCCCTGCTCTGCTTTCTCTTTAATTCTGGGTTTGAGTGTGGTAGCAGTGGAAGTATTTAGATCCCAGTGCTTGTGTGTTTTGGCTGATTCTGGGCGTGTCCCAGTTCGGGGACCAGCAGCATGGGATGGCTGATGGCTTTGTGCAGTTGTTGTGGGCTAGGAAGCCTGCTTGTAGTCAGCCAGACTTACCTGTAAAGCCATGGACGGGCTCTGTGGCATGCAAGTCACAGAAAGATGCCACTGCCTGTGGTGTGGCCCAGCTGCCTGAGTGCAGGAGCTCGTTGTTGGCCAAAAAGCAGCTCCTACAGCTCGAAGCGTGATGTGTCCTGGACCCTGGAAGCTCTGAGCAGAAGCCTGTCACCTTCCCCCTAGCTGGGCAGAGCTTTTCGGGGTGCAATCAAGGCAACCCCATCTACTTTGAGATGGAGCTAAAGAATAGAAGCAGGGCATCCCTATTGGGGGGGAAACGTTCACAGCTTTTTGGTACGGCTCCTGCAAGAGGCAGCGCGTACACCAGGCTTAGAGCCTGTCCTAATGAGCACGAACTTGAGAGGAAATCTGAAACCCCGTGTGTCAAGCAGACGGGATGGGAATGAGCATTCGGTCTGGCTTGGCCAACAGCTGATGCCAGCTGCTCCACAGGATCATAAAAATGCTCAGCATCCTCTGATAGACCATGAGCAATCTTCCTGTGGCTCTCTGGTTTGCACTGAGATGCAAAAATAACCTCCTTGTGCTTTCTGCCTGCCTGGCTGTGGCAGCTCAGATTGAATTGGGGAATACAGAAATAAGCTGCAGAAACTGGCGGTGACTGCCGTGACCTTGAGCTAACGCTTGCTGCTCTTGTTTGCAGTAACGAATCAAACAGTATGGTTTTGGATCACCTGTCTTCATAGCTGGCTGCTGTTTCCTCTTCATCAGCACAACACCAGGAATCGGCGACATCTAACAACCGGACTGATGTCATCTTGAGCTTTATTCACTTATTTTGACCCTGATTTGGAGTGGAGGCATTGTTTTAAAAAAGAAAAACATCTGTCATGTAGGTTGTCTAAAATAAAACTCATTAAACCCATCCTAGGTGATGCCTCTTGGTCTAATGTGTTTCTTAGTGGCTTGCAGGAGAGATTTCAGCAAGATCTTTGTGGACTCGGCAGTGTCAGGAGTGCAGCCTGGTTTGCTACCCCTGGGCTGTCTCCAGACTTCGTGCAGTTGCTACCTGTGGCCGTGGAGTTCAAGAGCAGGCTGAGGGGAACAGGGCAAAGCCTGAGAACTGCCATCGTAATGAAGTGGACCTTCATCTTCTGTGCTTACACAGAGGCTTCCAACTCTGGGAGAAATACCAAAATTAATTGGAAAATAAAAAAGGATGGAATGTGTGCTACTGAAGCAAGTGCTGGCTGAGCTGCTTTGTCACATGAGGATGTTTGAGTCCTTCCTCAGAGGTAGTGTGACTTCAAGGTAAGGTAGGATGGAAGGAGCAGGAGCCCAGCACCAGTGCTCCGAGCTGTGGTGCTGGCTCCTCTCTGACAGGCAGCCAGGAGCACGCTAACAGACCTCGTGTGGGTGCACGGCAGGGCTTGGGGTTGGCCCAGGTGCTCACAGCGTGCTGTTCCTATGTTCCTTGCTGGGAAACGCATCCCTTTGACAGACCTGGAGCAAACCCCGTTGCTTTTCTGGTTCTTGTCGAGATGCAACAGCAACAGGCTCCTTGCGCTTTCTGCCTGCCCGGCCTCGTGGCAGTCCGGATTGAAGAAAGGAGCACAAATGCCTGGGTGCAGCCTCACTGGGATGTGCTCCCTGCTGCTGCCGGCAGCGGGATAGCTCCTGGGGATGCTGCCTGCAGCTGCGGGTCCTCAGCAGCTACTGCTGCAGCGACAGCAGGGGTTTGGGAAGTGACAGTGCCTGAAAGGGGAGGGCACGGCCTCCACCGCTGCTGCGAGGAGGCCCCAGGCCTTCCAGACAGCCGAGGTGCCCCAAGTGCAGGCAGAGGGAGGCTCGTGTGGCAGTCAGATAAGGCAGGGCTGGGAGGAGCGAGGTGGAGGCTGGAGGTGGGAGCAGAGTGCCCTGAGCAGCTGTCTCCGAGGTGCCTGTGTTTGAAACACGCCCTGCTGTAGCTGTGGGAACTCGACTTAAACTCTACATCCACAGCTCCTGCCCGGCAGGGTCTCGGGACAGCTGTTTCTGTGGCTGAGGTACGAGTGTGGGGTCATCCAAGCAGCGTGAATTAATGCTCCCCTGCCCTCACCCAAAAGGGAGGCATGCTCAAAATGTGGGATGCAAATAGAAGTCAGTGAGCCAGTCCTCGCTTTCCTGGCAGAGGGCTTGTTTCACCAGGTGAGGAAACGCAAGGGGAAAAGGTAAGACTACACCAGTGGAAAAGTGAGTTCCTTGAATGTCGGGGGATTAAGCACTTGCTTGGTCTGAGACATTTAATCCTCAGCAGGGCGGGTGGCTGGCAGTGCCAGGATCCAGCAGCTCTCATCCTCCTGCTCGGCTGCTGGGGCTGTGAACCTCAGAAAAAGCAAGGTGTGGGACAAATCACAGAGGTGCTGTGTTGAAAAGCAAGGTGCTGCAAACCCGATGACAGCCCTGCTGCTGGGCTGAATGGCTGACAGCAGTTCGTGCGCTGTCCTGTCTGCACTCCTGTCTAATTGGAGTATTTAATTGGTGTGAGCCAACATGCCTGACTCTGGTTACTTGCTTAACGATCTCACGCTCTTCCTGGCAGCCTCTGCTGAGAAGCCTCCCTTCAGGTGCGGTGTCTTGGTCAGAGCCTGTTGGGGGAGAGCGCCAGCTCTTGGGATGCTGGATTTTATCCTGCCAGCCTCTGGCAGGCTGGAGGGAAGTGGTTTTGCTCTGCCGTGCTTCCAAAAAGTGTGTTGCCGCCTCAGGGAAAAAAGGCAAATCGTGGTGCTGTGCAGCATCGAGGCTGCCTGGTGCTAGAGCAGAGGTGAAGTGGCCCTGAGGAGTCATTTCAGGGCTCTTTATGGTGGTGTGGAAGTGCTGTGGCTGGTAACTGCATCCACAAGCATCAACTCGGGCAGAAATCAACCGAGCATTTCTACATGACCCATTTCCCCCTCATTTGCCTCCCCTCCTCCTGTGCAGCTGCTGCCTCCTCTCTGTTCCAAGCAGCTGCTTTCTGGGGCTAAAAATGCTTTCTGGGGCTGAGAGGCTCCGGTGGTTTGGCAAGGCAGGGGTTTACAGCGGTGCAGCTTCGGGGTTGCTTCGCTGGGAAGAGTCCGCAGTCACAACAAACAACCCTGGTAGTTAAACAGACCCAGCTGAAGGACGGCTCGGAAGCAGCTGCAGGTTGTTTTAAACACATGCACTTGTCGGGCTTGCATCTTGCATGCCCGGGGAAGGCATTTTCTGCAGCTGGAGGGCTCTGGCACGGGAAGGGTCCAAACCCCCAGAGCGGGTTAAGTGGCTCCAGGAGAAATCTGTGCCCTGGCAGCTCGGGTTTCAGCCCTGCATGCCCTCACCAGCCAGGAGCCAGCTGGCAGCAGAGGGCTGACAGGTTATAAAAAGAAAGAAAAAAAAAAAGCCAGCACCCTCCATCCCTCCCTCCTTCCTTGTTAGCTTCCGACTTGTGTGCTCAACCACGTGGCGCCGCGGGGCTGGCGGAAGAAAATCCCGTGCTGGGTGTGCCCGATGCTCTCCTCGGCTTTTCCCCTCCGTGCTTATTCCTCCTCTCCGCGCCTTCCCCTCCTCACCTGGGTTTTGATAGCTCGGGCCCAACCCTGTCTGCAAATCCACTTTTTGGGTAATTTTTTCCCCTTTTCAATGCACTTCTCGGTCCCCACGATGCTGCGTGCAGCGATGCGCCCGGGAAAAGCCCATCTCCGGCAGGTCAGTGCCCGCGCTGTTCAAACCTCCCCCTGGGGAGGATGCTTTCATTACACAGCAGTTCCACCTGCGTGGCGGCTCCTGGGGCTGCTGCTGCTGGCCTGCAGCGGGTGGGATGCCTCCCTGCCTCCCTCCGCTCCCGCTGCCCTCGCCAGCTCCGCGCCCGCCGCCCCGGGACGTGCAAAGCGAGATTTCATCCTCTGCCAGCTGGCAAATCGGTGTCCGCAGCAGGGGAGCAGCGGTTAAACGCCGCCTTCACTCAGCCTGGGGAGAAGCCTCAGCAGGAGAAAAAAAAAAAAATAACTACAAAAACCCCTAGCCAAACCTGAAAGTCTTTGGCGTAAACAGCCCCAAATCCGTCGTGGGGAGCACAAGCGTGCCGTTTCTTGACCCCTGCTCTGGCGGCTTCGTTTTCCCTTGGTTTCCAGCTGTTGCTCTGACAAACCTCCTGGAAATCGGCTCCTGGGGGCTCACCACCTGCCTGCGCCCTGGGGCTTGGGGGGCTCCGTGCTGCCCCTCTCGCCTCTGCCTCTGCTCCCCCTGCTGCGAAGCAGAGTGTGGAGGAGGAGAGGCGGGGGCCGGTCCGGCGGGCAGCCAAAGGAGCTCTGATGGGGCTGAAAATGAGAAAAAAAGGGAAGAGGAAGGAGGAATACTCTTTTGCGGGGGTTAGAGCATGGGTGCAGCATCCCTGCTGCCTGGGACAGCGGGTAGCAAACCCCCAAGGCATGCTAGGAGGCCTTTTCAGAACATATATCAATTTTCCGATGCTACAGTGGTCAAGAAAGGGCTGGCTTGCCCGTGTCTTGCAGCTGCTGAAAGCTTTCCGGCAAGCCTTTCTCCTGGAGGTGCTCATGCCCCTGTGTAAATTTTGAGGAGGAGTTGTAGGGGTAGAGCTGTGAAATGGATCCAGAGTTCAGGTGATGGTGCCCACATCTCACCCACTGCAGAGGACACATGGGCTTAGCCGAAATGAGGCCGAATGGCACCTGCAGTCGCTGACCCCTCAGGCGTACGGGAGTCCAGGGATTCCCATCCCAAGGTACTTACAGGTTCCCTGCTCCACGCAGTCACAGGTTTGGGTGCCTTCAGTCACGCTCCCCTCCCCTTTCCCTTGCAGCAGTCTCCAGGCTCTCACCTTTTTGCCCCTTTCCAGCCCGTGAGCAGCAGGGTTTTGGTTCTCGGGTTGCTCCATCTCCGTCACCTTGCGTCTACCAAGTGGGTACGTGCACCAGCAAAGCTGGTTTGGTGCCCGAACCCATCGCTGGTGGCAAGTCCTTGCCTTGATGCTTTCAGACAAAAGGGTTGTCGGGCACTGGAATGGGCTGCCCAGGGAAGTGGTGGAGTCCCCATCCCTGGAGGTCTTTAAAAGACGTTTAGATGTAGAGCTTAGCGATATGGTTTAGTGGAGGACTGTTAGTGTTAGGTCAGAGGTTGGACTGGGTGATCCTGGAGGTCTCTTCCAACCTGGATGGTTCTGTGGTTCTGTGAAACGCCACGTTAGCACCTGGGGAGAGGCAGCTTGCTGAGCCAACGCCAGCGCTGAAGCAGGGGCTTTCCAACACCTTCCCACTCCGGAGCTGCTTTGCAGAGCGCAGCCGCTGCCGTTTCAGCCGCGCGATGCCTCACGTGTACGCCGCGCGTGCAGCCCCTGGGTCCGCAGGGTGCCCACGCAGCGCCCAGCACTGCAGGAGCCCCCCCGACACCAAACCTCGAGAGCCTCCTGCTCGCAGCTGGCATCACACCGGGCGTGATGTTCCTGGTGGCTCCACGACCCGCTCGGCAGGGAGAGGTGGTGGTAGGAGCGTGGATGCACTTTTAATTTCATTGAACGCCGTTCAGCACGCTAAGACTTCTGCTGGTTCCCATGGGAGCTGCTCGTGGGCTGCTTCGGCCACTGGCGCTGAGGCTCTGTCTGCCAGCTGGGAGCTCGGCAGCGGGCAGAGGCAGCGGCACACGGGGAGAGCAGCAGGGAAGCAGCCCTCAGCGCCGCCGGGAGCTCGTGCTTCAGATCAGTCGAAGCGCGGGGGCCAGGGAAGCGGGCACGAACGCCTACAAGCCTTCTCCTCCTCCCTTTCAGCAGATGGCAATCCTGCTGACAGCACCCGCGTTAGGTCTCCCTGCACAACAAGCCGAGCAGAGCTGGGGGTTTTGGCTCGTTCTCGCGTGCCGGCTCCAAACGAGGTTGCCCCAAATGCTAAATATTTATCACGGCCTCACCCAGCGTGAGGCCAGTCCTCCGGTACCTTGAGCTGCCCCAGAAGGGGTGAAGTCGGGTCTCGTAGCAGTGCCTGCCCTGCTGCTTCTGGCTCTAGGGCACACCGTGCTCCAGGACCCCATGGCTTGGGTGCTGGCTGGCTGAAGAGCTGAAATCAGTCTGTTCAGTGGATATCTTTGCCTAGCTTATCCTGACGTAAGGTTCCCTAGCTGTTATTGTTATTATTTTAAATGGCATTTCTTCATTGTCCTGTTCCCCATTTTATTGGGACCATTTCAGTGAGGGCTGCGAGTCAGCCGAGGCACCTTGGCTTTCCTCAATCTCCTTGCTGCTCGTTGCCTGAAGACCCCAATGCCCTACCGATGTTTTCAACAACGCCCATAAATATATGTAAATGGTAAAAAAAAAAAAAACATAAACCCCATAAAAAACTGTGTGTGCCGTCCAATTTCTGTTACAGCCGACTTACCCTGTCCAAAGGCCCTCAGCAGATCAATCAAACGCCCGCTTCTGTGCACGCCTGCTGGCGTTTGAGGCTTGACTGATCGTCCCTCTCAAGCTGAAGGCACAATATGTAGCAGTAAACTCACACAAAACCCCAAAACGCACGCAGGTCCTAAATGCTCTCCTCCCCAGCTGATCCTACTAGCGGTCCCACCAGAGGTTAACCTGTTCCCTCCGAACTGGCAGGCTCATTTCCAGTTCTGCCGCTGAATTGCAACAGTACCAAAGCAGAACTGCACGGCGCGGCTTTAGAAGGCTGGGTGAGGAGCCACACCGGAGAATCCCACCGTGGTTTTCTTGGCTGCTCAAGCAGGGCACGAACGCAGCCGAGCCGCCCAGCTCACGGGAAGCGGCTGCCCTCACCCCCGTGCTTGCTAACAGCAGTCTGCAGGGGACGGGAGCAGCGCGAGGACGGCGGTGCGGGCGGGCTCTGCCTGTTCCCGGGGAGCACACGCCGTACCGGAGCAAGCCAAGGACGCGGACTTCCTGGGCTCCTCTCAGCGGCTTCAAAGATCTTCCGCAGCAGTCAGCAGGCTGGGTCCTCCTGCCCGCAGCGTCTGAGGAGACGGGAAACACTGGCAGGATTTGCAAGAGCAGCCCTGGGTCCGTGGGACACGATCAGCTGTTCGGAAAGCCTGGGCAGAAGGCTGAGCGCCGGCAGGAAGCGTCTGCAGAGAGGGGCTGACACCAACAACTCTGAACAAAATGGTCTGAGCAAAACCACAACGTGTGACGCGCACAGAGAGAGAGAGGGGCGCTTGTTTTACAAAGCTCCCAGGGCTTTGATCCCCCTCCCCAGCTTTTATTCCTTCACAGTGCACCAATAACGGTACCTCTGCTTTTAGAACAGGCCAATTCTTTTATTAGTGCGTACAGGAGCGATGCGCACAGCAGAACGCCCAGAGGGCACGTGACAGCCGTGCTATAAAACCTCACCTATGGCATTCCCAGGTACACCAATGAGTTGTTTTCCATTCTGTTTTCTAACACACAAGCTTTGAGCTGACAATGAAGCAGTCCTGTGCCACC
Organism: Heteronetta atricapilla; assembly: GCA_011075105.1. Taxonomy (NCBI): domain Eukaryota; kingdom Metazoa; phylum Chordata; class Aves; order Anseriformes; family Anatidae; genus Heteronetta; species Heteronetta atricapilla. Next base: position 177,025,336 of record CM021731.1, on the reverse strand, counting down.
TACCTCCCTGCTCCTACAGGACGCTGATGTGCAACCTTGCAATGTGCACGTCAGAAATGAATGGGAGAATGGAGACGTGGATCCGTTCAGAAATCTTCCCCCAAACACACACAACCACTGGGACAAAGCCATCAATAAACACGCTTGTTTTTTAAATTCACACCTCCACTACCGAGCTCATAACATGCTTTCAGTCAATAAGGCGGATCGTTGCTTGGTACAAATTAAAATACTGATTTTATTGGTGTGCTGAAGCATAAAACATAGATAAAATAATAAAAGGTAAATCTATTCCTTGATGTACTTAGCAGACAGACATTCCTTTTTTCCCCAGTAACCACCCAGAAGGGATCGTCTTCTCTCCCACACCTGCGTATCAAACTGCCTTTCCTTTAGGGTTTTTAAATTTGTTTATTTGCTCCCATGGAGTCAAAGGACTGTGATGAGCACCGCGGCTGGGCTGCTTTTCCCAGCCCAAAAGGAGCACAGCGTCCGTGCCACCCAAACGTCACACAAAGCACGAGCATCTTTGCAGCCTTCCAGATAAAGCCCTGACAGATCACAGCAGAAGCCAAGAGCATGAACTTGGCTCTACAGGAATGCAAAAAAACCCCAAGTTACAGGTTCCTCTAGGACGTCTTCCTCCTGAGTTACCGAGGCTTAGGAAAACCACGAAGCTATCCAGAAAAAGCAAGACCTGAACCCAAAAGATTTCTAATAAAGGTAAATCTAATACAACTTTATTCTATAAATATTCTTTTTTGTCCAAAGACAAACATTTATAGAAACTTACAAGAAATATTCCTCTGAAAAACAAATGAGGCTACGGAAAATTACAAAGTATCGGTTGATTCCATTTAAATTTAGCCTTGCACAGTTGGGCTGTGCTCAGTTCTGTCTGTGAACCCACAACACTCCCTCGGTGCGGTCTCTCCCCCTGTAGTCCTCTTCTGCTCCGTAAGCAGTTCTGTTAATCACTCTTGTCTTCTACTTGGTAATGTCTGTATTCTGGCTTCAGCTCCCACGTGTTTTTGTGGGTCCCCTTCACGTTGTAGATGCCTATTTCCCGGAGGATTTCCTTCAAGTATATCTGAAAGGAAAGAAAACACCGAGTTACGAAGTTATAAACAAGTTATAAAGGCACCCGACTGCCACAGCTCCCACTTCACACGTGTCATCACCTCATCTCCCAAACCCCACTGACTTCGTTAGCACGACCGACGAGGAAATCACCCATCAGACAGCAAAGCTATGTTTCTTTGCACGGTTGAGCAGCGCTGCCTTGATGAGGGCCCCACTGAAATTAAAGCTGTGGCGTGGTGGGGGTTGGTCTGTTCTCCCACGTGCCTGGTGACAGGACGAGGGGGAATGGGCTAAAATTGCACCAGGGGAGGTTTAGGTTGGATGTTAGGAAGAACTTCTTTACCGAAAGGGTTGTTAGACATTGGAACGGGCTGCCCAGGGAGGTGGTGGAGTCACCATCCCTGGAGGTCTTTAAAAGACGTCTAGATGTAGAGCTTAGCGATATGGTTTAGTGGGGACTGTTAGGGTTAGGTCAGAGGTTGGACTCGGTGATCTTGGAGGTCTCTTCCAACCTGGATGGTTCTGAGATGTTGTGAAATGAACACCGGACAGCTGTCAGCCGTGGGGGGCAACACGAAGCGGGGCAGGAGGTGCTCGACCCCCAGGTGGGACAGCTCCCCCCCGGCTGGCACTGTGCGGACCTGGCAGGGGATGAGGAAGCAGGGGAGGGACTGGGCAATGGGTACAAGCTGCACGAGGAGAGCCTTCATTCTGGTATAAGAAGGACATTTCTTACAGTAGGAACAGCCTGGGGACGTGCTGGGGTGCCCATCACTGGAGATGCCACCAAAGCCGGTGCTCAGTAATCTCACCCAGGCGCCCTTCTCCCACAAAGGGCAGCCCCCGATGACATTCTGAGGTCCCATGGGCTGTGCCGCGATCCTAAAAACAGGACGCCTGACACATCAGAAGGCTGAGATTTCCCCGGCGTGCCGCCAAGCGTTAGCCGCGCAGTTGGGCTCCGGATCTGTGTCTGACAGAACGACAAGGGCGGGGGTGCGGCGACGCTCCCTGCCTCGGGAGCTCGCTGCCGCGCTAGCCGGCCGGCGGTGCAGATGGCCATCGTGCGGGAGGGGCGCTCCCGGAGCCGGCTGCCAGCAGTCCCCATCGGCGCAGGGCCTTGGCTCTTCGCGCCTCCAGCTGCGCTCTGCCAACGCTCACCTGCTGTCGGAGGAGGGCCTGCGCTGTGAAATGCCTTCGGCCTGCTCTAAGGTAGCCACCGTCCCTTTTGGGGCAACGCAGAGATCTTCCTGCTGGGATTTCACGAGCCCAGCTGAAAGCTCTTGGCTTTCCGGTAGAGGAACCAGCTTCCTTGGAGGGGGATTTTCAGCATCTCAAAACCCCGTCTTCTTCTGATCCCACCACAGCCCCGCGCTGCTGGGTTTCGTGCCGTTGTGCAAAGCTTGAAGCATTTTACTGCTGCCTTGTTTTTGGAGGGGAGTTGAGTAGGTGCCAGGGAATTTCCTAATACACTCAAACATTAAGACTAGGAAGGGAAAATCAAACATTAAGGGAACTTGGGGAGGGGAAAGCAGCGCTCTGATAACCAGCCCAGCAGTACGAACTTTGATGCCACCCTCCTTTACTCCTTGTGTTAACCACCAGCAATTTGCCGCAGGTTTTTTCAAGAGCCATTTGCCTGCTTGTTTGTTTAAATATTAATCAGCGCTGACTTCGGCTGATCGCCATGGCAACCACAGGCCACAGTTGAAGAATCTCCAGGTTGAATTCATAATTGCTTTAGTCTGAACAATTTAATCCTCCCTGAGTGCTTACGCTGAGCGGGATTTACGGGAACCCTTCTGTTTGCTGTAGCTGGTTACGCTAGGTGAAAGCAGCTACGTACGGCGAGCTGTAACACGGCAAAGATTTGCTGATGACCCCAAAAAAGAATCGCCCGGTCTCTTCTCCACACGCTGCTTGTCTTTTGCCAAATGGAAAAACTGGGAAATGAGTAAAAATACGCTTGCAACCGTTAAAAATAAAAGTGTCTTTTAGAGAAAGGGATTGTTACTCTCACTCACGTTACGTATGACAATTTCCGAAGCCCACAGCACCCTGATCCCACACCACCAGCGACGCTTCGTTTAGACAGACGTAGCAAAATGATCCTTAAAAACCTGTCCCAGAGCATCGAGGGCTATTCAAAAGAGGCCACTGTGCCCCGCAGGCCGGTACGTAAACCCGACAGGATGCACTCCTGGCTTCTCAGGGAATTTCTTCAACCAGGGCGGCCACGAATGGAGACGGGGGTGCTCGCGGCTGGCAGGACTTCGGCCTTTGGGCGTGCACAGCCCAGCAGGTGGCAGCAGGAGATCGATCTGTCCCCGCACACCTTTCCAAGAGCTGGTGGGGAGATGCTGTCATTACTTGGCAGCCGGGCCACTCGAACCAACGCGCTCACTACGGCAGCAGCGAGGGCGCACGCGTTTTGGTCGGACGATGTAGGCCGATGCAGGCCGATGTAGGCCAATGCAGGCCAATGTAGGCCGATGCAGGCCGATGTAGGCCGATGTAGGCCGATGTAGGCCGATGCTGCTGTTGTGCTATGTGGCTTTGAAGGGGTGATGGGAGCAGGTGCGAAAGCTGGTGCCATCGGGTAGGTGCAGATGTGTGTGCTCGCATCTCCGCTGCTTTGTTTGCCGTCCCCGTCCATGCACGTGGGACAGCTTTTGGTGGCGCCACCGCCAGATGCTTCCGTAGATGGCAGAGCGTGGGTGGAAGAAAGGCACTCGGATTCAAGGCTGGAGTCCACTCCTCACCACGTGGACGGGTTCGTGAGAATGAAAAATAAATAGAAATGCACTTGGGCAGGTGAAGTGGAGCGAAATGCAGTTACTGTGCCGAGAGATCCCATCTGCAGCTGGGAGCCAGGCCTCAAGGCGGGACGGGAGGAGCGCGGCGCGGTCCGTGGCGGCTGGCAGCTCGCTGCTGTCCCGTGGCAGTGCCTGTGGGTGACACTGTGCACGACGCAGCGCTTGCCTCTCACTGCTTGCTTCGCGCCTCCAAACCAGCCACCCAGCTACAAGAGGGTTACTTTTAACTTCAGCTGGGTTTCAGACCTAATTCCCCGGGCAGTGCCACTTCTGGGTGAAACCTTCCGGACTTCCAAGAGTATCAATTCAGCAGAAAACCAAAATGAAAAGAAACCAAAAGAAAACCGACTTGAACTGAAGAGCGAGATGAAAGCTCAGCTGTAAGTAAGGGCAGTTCAAGCTGGGACAGTGTGCTGCACCAACTGAGTGTTTGAAACACGGTCCCATCTGCCACCCCTGCTCCAGGTGGGGGAACTAGAAGAAGCGGTTTTGGGGCAAGCAGCTGACAATGTTAACCCAAAAAATCACTCTGCATAACCAGGCAGTGCTAAATTGCTGGAGCTTTCAGACAGCCACACACGGGGGATAGTCCTGCTCTACCTGACCTTACTGGAGAGCAAGTGGCATAACCTGATGACATGGTGGTTCCTCCTGTGAGGTCCCTTCTTCCCCAGCCACCGGGACCCACCAGGACCCCACCAGCATCTTCAGGCAGGCTCAGCCTGATGCCACCACGAGAAGCCACTGATCTCCACATTCCTCAGCAATGCCAAACAGCACACTCTAGAATCTGGTGAGCACTGATCCTGGGATTTCTTCTCACAGAAAGATTCCAGGTATTTATATACACGTAATCACAATACAGAAGTTAACCTGTGGGTAATCTGTTTGCACGGTTTAGGCATGCCCTGCTCCGTTAGACATTCTCTGTTTTACATAACAATTGAAACGCTGATGTAGAATTACGAGATAAAAGCATTTCTGAAAAGCTGAAGGAGGCATTAAGCTCTGAAAACCCTCCTGAAACTTTCAGCGGAGGAAAACCCCAAACAGACTTAGCATAACCATTACTTAAAGCTGAAAGGTAAGAAAGAACTGTAACCAGTATATGCTATTTTGAAAAAATACAGTTCCTATTAGACCACTGGCTCCATTTCGTATAAATATTTGATTGCTCACATAAAGAGCATCTTTTGTTCTCAGCCATTACGCCCCAATCTGGAATTACAGCAACGTTTCCAGGGAGCGCTCTGTATTTTCTTCTGGGCAGATGACAATAGATTTGTCCGCTAATGCAAATTGTTACTTTTCATTAAAAAGAAAAACAAACAAAGCCAGGCTCCGCTAATATAACAGCACTTTGCATTCAGGAACAGCTCGCCTTGTGAGTTCGTGGTCTCCAAATAAAGATGGCAGCAACTTCCCGTGCAACATGCAATGTATTCTGCAGCAGGGCTTCCACTTGCTGTTTGCCCTTACCGTTGCGTAAGAACAAAACCCTTGTTTATTTGTTATTTCCCTAAAAAAGACTTTGATTCCCCTGGGGAAGAGCACTTTAAATGCTATTAGCCAGCAATGTAGGCACCTAGGACTTCCATTTTAACCAGAGCTGCCGAGACGGCAGCTGTAACATTTTTTTCTCACTTCTGAAAATAACCTCAGCATTTAGAAACCAGAGGAGAAATGACATACACAGAAAATCTTCGACACTATGACAGAAAATAAAGCAGCGAACACTCAGCAGAGATTAATTAACAGCCAACCTCCGTGCAGCACGGGGAAAGCGTGCCTATTCAGCCTGTTGGCATTTGCATTTTTTTTAGGAGGCATAGCTGCTCTGTGAACAATGGGGTCACAGCGGGAGCCAGCAACGGACACTTGGTTTTCAGAAAAGTAAAAAAAGAGTCACGCCAGAGGCTGAAGTTCCTCAGCATCGGGGAAACCTGTACACGGGGTGAAAACTGGCAGAGCAGCGGGAGATGATGGCCAGCATTTTTAAACGGAAATGGATGCCATCAGCAAGACCCTATGGAAGTTTTTAGAGTCCAACTAGGAGATTGTGACAGCTCAGTTTTCATTTTGTCAGCATATCGGCTACCCAGCGAATGAAGGAAGGCATCGGGAAGATTTGCTTCATTTGGAGTATCCAGGCATGAGGGTGCTGAAGGACACCGACACCTACTGCAAAGATCCAGGTGGGAATTGACAGCAGATCCCTAATCCTCGCACACGGGATGAAACTGAGACTGCACAGGCTGCTCGGGGGAAAGGCTCTAACAGCTGGAACGACGTCAGGAACCCTCTGGTAAGTTAGAACATGGGGGCTGTCATCTAGACCTTGCCTATGCAGACGGTGCACACCATGCTGCGGGCATTCAGGAGCATCTAATGGCAGCAGAGATACCTAGTCAGGATTAGAAATTTATCATAAACATCATAAAAGTATTAATCTGAGGTGTTTTCCAAACACAGTATACCCTACACGTCCAATCCTCGGGACTAAGACAAAAGGTGGATGGATCATCTTGCCCAAGGTTTGGTGCTCAGCAAGAAGCCTGTGTCAGAAGCACAGTTCTCCCAGGGTGCTTCGAGTTCATGCAGCGCCAGGTACGTTCCAGAGGTAAGTGCCCTACAGGGACAAGAAAACTTTTGTTCTCCCATGGCTTAAGTGGGAGTTGCGGAAGATTATTTCTAGCTGAAGTCATGTTCGGTTGGGTGGGATAAATCTGCATCTACTTGCATTCAAAATTACCAAGGTAGTGACTGTCACACCTCTCTCTTACTTCAAAAGAAAAATCCTAACATTTTCTTGCCACTGCCTTCGTATCTTCCTCCTATTCCTTCCTCCTTCTCAGCTGCCATGATCTACACGCCTTCTCTGCCACACAGATAAGGAGTTGACTCATTAGATAAATGAATGAAATAGAAAAAATGAATAAATTATCCAACTGGTTTCCTCCAAGATACTACAGCACTGTGAAACCACAGGTATTTGAATTGGGTAACATCTTCGTGCAGTTCTTAACCAAACAGGTCGTGCACCTTTACACTACACAAACCCTCTGGTAGAGACACACTTTCTCCTAAGCATGAAATGAGCAAAACTGGTAAGCATCTCCATTTTCCCTCCTCTTTTTCAGAGCAACAAATTTTTCCATAATCCAGCCGTCGCTGTTCCTTCTTCTGCCTTAGTCCTAACAACTTTTGAAATTGTTGCTCCATTTAGACTCAAACATAATCAATTTCCCTTAAGTTTTTTGAAAAGTGAAGCTGGGCTGTGGGTAGACATGAAAGTCAGCAGTGCAACACATCAAAAGTACAGAAGATACCAGCATCTAGGAGAAAACAAGCAATAGCAGCTGCTACAAATGCTGTTCCACAGAAGGCAGTGACCAATAAAACAAGGCCAGTTTCAAACTAGACAGCAGGAGCATGGGCTCAGGGGGGTTGGAGCACGATGGTGGGTGAGGCCAAGGTAATGCAAATCACAGGGAAAAAGTCTCTGGTAGTCCTGCCAAGTAACCTGTGCATGCAGAAAAAGAACACAGCTTCTGCAAACACTCCTAATTTTTACTGTGCTAGAACTTTATCTCTTCTGTGTGCCTGTTTGCGATAAAGCCAGCAGACAAAAGGAGATAAAAGCATCAGCTATACAATTTCCTGACCTGTCATCCCATCTTCTCAAGAACTACAGCTGCGTTTGGTTGGCAAGCAACAATCACCCACTTCGTCTGTTGCTGTCTCCCTTCACTCCTGCCTAGTCTACAAGGAAAGCTTGAGGGGGGGAAGACAGGAAAGAACTGGAAAGTTTATGTTCATGAAGGAGCTGGCAAACACTGAAGAGTAACACGCACATCACGTGAGTGTATGTCTTCATGCTTTTCCTATTCATGAATCAAAGTAAGTCTTAAAAAAATCCATACAAAAGCCAAACAACAGACCCCAGGCCCCTCTACTCTACCATTTCTTCTATTTGTAAAGGAAATCAAGTGCTTTTGGGGGTGCTGACATGATGCCTGATCTCCTAACATAAATTCCTAACACAAGTAAATGTTTACAGAAGACATCACAGTCAACTTAAAACCTGGTGATTTCCATTTGTTGTAAAACACATTTAGAGAGCTGTTTCAAATACAGTAAACGTTAAACTATTGGCTGGATATGGAAAGTAAATGTTAAGAGTAACTACTGAGGATGCTTGTATTAAAAGGCTACGGGTACGTACCACTGGCTGTTTGGTTATGTCCACCAGGTCTTTAATGTTGTAATACTGATGTTTCTCAAAGGCAGAAAAGAGCATGTCCAATACTTGCTGTTTATCAGCTCGAGCCCGTTTTCCATCTTCTTTCTTTTTCTTTTCATATTCAATCTACCAATTGGATACAAAACATGTATTAAAGACATTCATATGTAAAGCTGTATAATTCTTAATGCTGAACATTAAGACATAAAAAAAAACTGTAATAAAACATTGTTCAATGACTCTGTGCTTTTCATCTAAAATTTTTTCTTTTGAGCAAATGTTCTTTTATGAACACAGACCAAGCATCTTGTCCTCAGTACAATACGCCTTTCAGATATGTATCTCTGCTTTAACCAGTAAAAAACCCAAAGATAACAAAAAAATCAGAAACAGAGCCTGCAAGATGTGCCCAAACCTGAAGAGAGAACTAAGATTAATACAGGAATCTGAACTGAGCTGCTATTTTCACTCTGTTGATGTCATGGAGCAATAATAAACAACCTGCAAATGACCATGCTCAGGAAAATCCGCAGACCAACACAGCTGCACCCAGGGCCACAGCAATCACCTGCTCAAAGCACGCTCAAACAGCCCCTAGACATTGCCTCATCTGTTCCAGAAACGGCACTCGAGACTTCCACTCCGTCAACGTAAAAACAATCTTCTCCAAGTAACAGCACACTTCTAGGAAAAGGCTGGGAACTCTTCAGGAGAAATCTGACTAACGCACACCGACTTACTGTTTGTTGTCCACAAAGAAAACTCTGAGCAAGCACAGGCAGGCCCCTCATTGCCAATCATCCTCCTATTTCAGGATGTGTATGAAAAAATACTCAACTGTTTTAACCTACGTAAGATGACCACGTATATTTGCAGAAACTTTTATCCAGCTCATCTCCAAAAATACCTCCTGCATTTCACCAAGTTCATCATCAGAAGCAAGGCTTGCACAGACCAGCACACACCGAACCAACCCTGACCACTGCCAATCACCAAGTGCAAAATTTACCCTTCCATCACCCCATCCACCCCCCGAGCACCCCTAATAACCCCCAAACTCCTTGGAAACGACAAACGTGTCCCAGAACCTAATATATTTCATGTCATCAGCAGGTGCTTGCAGACAAACTGCATGGATGGATGCAGACCAGCGTGACACAGCACAACAGATTCAGGCACTAGATACAGACCTGGCTGCCAGCAGGATAATTTTATACAGGAGACATCCTGCCTCTTATGTCTCCAACCTGATCCTCTGACCTTCAGAGGAAAAGCCTAAAAATGAAAATTCCTGGTTCTATGGGATACTAGAAACGTACTTTTGATGAAAGATACTAGTTTTATGGCACTTTTTTTTTTTTTCCCTGTATTTCACAGCCAGCTAACTCCCTCCTGCTCTCCGAGTGATAATATCCTGTCTCTTGGTATCTGTCTCGAGAGGGTAAAGACTACCACCACCTTTGCCCTTGCTCACAGGTCTCTGGACAGCCTGTTTCAAAATTTAAAACGATTTCATCACTAAATCGAATGCAGGGCAATGGTTCCCAACCTGTAACCTGAAGGTTGTTGCTTCTGCTTAAAACCTGGGGATGGGCTCGGGCATCCAAATACTTAGCTGCTTTTTCAGTTCTATGTCAGTGCTACGAAGCATACAGCATCTCAAATCCAATTCATTTTCATCCACTGATACATTTTGGTGCGATTATTTAAAATATTCAGCCTCTTCATTAAAAAAATAGAAGCCATTCAAAACAGTAATAGTTTTGTAATGATAGTAAACTGTAGCATCAAGTGAAACAGCTTTGCGTAACATCATCTCGCTTGGCACGAGCTGTAACAGAACTGCTGCACCACAGAAACTGGAGTAGGAACATAAATCTAGGACATCGGTCTTGCTATAAATAACAGTTTGTCAAAACATTTGCTTCTTCTCAAAGTCCAGCAGACAAATCATCAGGGCCCTCTGCTGACCTTGGAAAGATTTTAATTATAAGCTTTGGAAACCGAGTTGTGGATTCAATTTCTTTCTCCTCTTGGTGCAGCCTCACAATAGAGGGTAATGCCAAGCAGACTGCATCTAGCTGCAAATGCAGAAGTAAAACTGCAGCGATGTTGAAATATATCTGAAAAAGTCTACTCAGTTTAGACGCTTTGAAACTACAAGCCCAAAAAACAGTATCCTAGTGTATCTGAATGTATCCTAAGATACATTTTGATGTATGATGTGTTTTTCCTGCCAGAGAAACCAGCTCTCGACAGTGCCCACCTATGAATTATGCAGCTACCCCTGCCATGTCCCGACTCAACGCAGAAACGTAGGGACGTGCCACTAGAACGCGTGTGAGTACTGTGGACATCAAAGCATGCAGACTTCAGGACATGCATTGTTTGTTTATTTTAGTATGACAGTTGTCCCTTTGGTCTTGAAAAATACATGAATGTCACATCTCAGGCTACAGTCGAAAGTTTATACTTCAGGCTAGTGCTGAAAAAGGGCTGTTTATGATCAGAATCCCATCACAATGTCTAGTCTGGGAGCTGTGTCTCCATCTACAGCAACAATTTTGGTTTCTGTTTTCTGGTAGCATTTGTATTTGAAATCCATTTCTCTGCTTTGTAAGCTGGAGAGAGACAATGGAAAAACCCATTGTAATGTAAGTAATGAGATTGAAATTGCTTCTTAATGAGTAAGATCACCATGAAGTATGGCAGCAGCATCACTTTACATGGAATGAGACCAAGACAGAGAAAATACCTGGCAAGCACAAAGTTGCAGACAGTGCCATGTTATATTATGTTCTCAGAAGAAAATCAGCAAACAACAGCAACCCAAATATTACTGAAAATACACTAATCTAGCTTGGTATACCAGATATTTTTTGTTCCTGTTCAAAAATTGGTCCAGATTCTTTCCCTTTGGTAGTTTACAGTCAAGCACAGGAACCGCTGTTCTGTAGGGCATATTGTATTTTGGATAGGGTATATATTGTATTTGGGTAGGGTACATATTGTGTTTCTTTCCACATCCGAAGGAAAGAAAGAACTACACCTTTATGAGATCCTCTTCAAAAACCAAGACACTGACACTCTATTCTCCTGGAAGCAGACTTTTCTGAATAGTCTCTTCAATCAACTGCAACGGGCTTTCTTGAGCCTGACTTTTCAATCTTCCTTGACTGAGGTATTCACATATTTTCCAATTTTTCTGTGCAGTTGCCGATCAGGTCATGGCTGGTAGCAGTAAACAACACTCCACTGAGCTGTCAATAGAGCACTATCACATTTGAGACGCTGGTGTATGGGGACATAACGATGTTTTGAAGATACATACATGCTAACATTTTACAGGAGGAAGAGATGGGTAATTCTGTGATTATCCAGCTTTACCTATTTGCCAGAAAAGATCTGATACTTCAAAGGTCAAGTCCAGAAGATGGTAAGAGAGATGAAGGCATTTCTATTTGCAGTGCTTGACTGAGTTCTGGGTCCCTGCAAACACTTGAGGACACTTTTCAGTGTAAAGATCTCTGAATTTGTTTCTGAGGTTAGTAACTTTGCTCTGACTCCACGGTACAGCAGCTGAAAGATGTGGTGTGAAAGATGCAGCCAGTTACAGGCTGCATGACTCTGCTGCAGGAGCAGCTGTTATGTCTGTTCTTCCCAACCCTTCTGTGATTTTCTACCTTCCCTCCCCCCCCCAAAAAAAAAATGAGTAAGAAGAATAAAACCAGAAACAAATTGCAAGCTCCTCAAGTAGGAAGATCAAGCCGAAGGGATGGAAGAAACCAACCTCATCCGTTTCTGGTTTGTTTTTAAGGAGAAAGAACGAGAGCCAGGCACTGATGTTATTTGTTCTGTACATGGCAGAGCTATGGGAATAGCAGCTAAGTTACGGGGGCAAAGAGGAAAGCTACTCTGACTCTCAAGACTATCTCTAAAAGCAATGCAAAAAATCCACAGTGCTGTTCATACCTCTCCAAAGGAGGTATAGGGAAAATGTGCTTAGCTAGCAACCAGCTACAACTCTCTCCATGTGGAGGGAAAAAAATAATCCTTTTAAAATTGGTGCTTCCTACGCATGGGAAAAGAGTAACAATAAGGAAATTCTCAAAACTGTCTTCGCTGATGTTAGGTCTCTGACAGGATTATCTCACAATTGGGTATTAAATCCTAATTATATGAATAAAAGTCTCCAGTAAAATAACATGAAGTGGTATTTCGAACCAAAGCCCAATCTTTTTTTTTGCTAGTAAACTACTACTCAGCATTCTTCTTTCTGTATTATTTTAGTGGCTCAGCAAACCCTCCCCAGTAAGTAGGAGCTTCTGTTTTACCTCCTCTGGATTATCTACAGTAAATAAAAGAGAAGGGTTTGCATTTCCTATAAGAACACAACGTGAATATTCTAAAATTCTTCATTTTTTTAATGTATAAAAACAACTCACACATAAAGCTGATTGTCAACCCCCTCCTTGGCTGCAAACAAGTTATTTGCAACTGGTGTCTCAGTCGCCTATGTTTTAATTAGCAACACTAGCGTTTACCTCCAGCTTCAGCAACAGCTCCCACTGTTGTCTAGAAACACTGAGTGCATTGTGAAGTGTGTTTTAAAAAAACATGCTATGTGTTGCTGTTTTCTTCTTTTGTCTTGTGTTCACGCTGCTCATAGCAAATGCATCCTTTCATTTTTTCCCCCGTTTTCTGTGTAAACAAGATATTTTATGCAGCAGGTTTAAAACACTTCTTGAGAGCCACATTACAGACTACATTTGTGCACCATGAACTAATTAGATTTATTTAGAACTGCGTAGATTTTAAATTTAAAGAAAACAAAAATACGGTTTGATTTCAAGGAAGGACCATTTTAGAACAAGCTGTCAAATGTAGAAGTTGCTAGCTTATCCCTGCAAGACTTCATAGAGAAATCAATTTCTCTTTGTTTACCTTCACAGTGTGTTGCTAAGTTTGCTGAAAAGCTGCCAAAATTGCCTTCTTGAAGGTATCATTAATAGGGAAGCTTATGTATTACACTTCTTTGGTAGACAGATAACACAAAGATGATAGAGAAGGCAGGATAAGGGGGACTAAATAAAAAGTTTCATCCGAAGATGTCTGAAAGAAGTTTTAAAAGGTCTTAAATTGTTTTCGTTTTTTTTTCAAACTAAAGAATTACTTGGTAATCACTGAAACCATTTTTGTGTTGCTCTACTGACTGAGTATCAGAGATTTCAGCTCTATGCAAGGCAACGCCGGGATGGCTGAGCAAGGCCCTGCTGGTCAGACTGAGGCACAAGAAGGAAATGCACAGGCAGGGGAAGCAGGGACACGTGGCCTGGGAAGAGCACAGGGATGGTGTCTGGGAGTGCAGGGATGGGGGCAGGAAAGCCAAGGCATGGATGAACTGAGCTTGGCGAGGTGGAGGGAGGGGATTGTCCCCTCTGCTCTGCCCTCGGGAGGCCCCACCTGGAGTGCTGCGTCCAGGGCTGGGCCCAGCACAAGGAGGGTGTGGGGCTGGGAGAGCGGGGCCAGGGGAGGGCCGTGAGGGTGCTCAGGGGGCTGGAGCACCTCTGCTGTGAAGGCAGGCTGAGAGAGCTGGGGGTGTGCAGCCTGGGGAAGAGAAGGCCCTGGGGACACCTCACGGCCCGTTTCTTCCTTATGTCAGTAGATGCTCACTGTCTCCTCAGAAACCCCCAGGAAGATAACCAAATGCATCAGCGTGTACAGCAGTTTGTACGTTTTTCCTATTTTTCTTGTGAAAAGTCTTGTCCTGAACAGGTCTGTCATATAACTACAAGCAATGCACTAAGTTTAAGAAACTACCTGCTGTTCAAAATACCAGAAAGATGTAATGAAGAGGTTTAAGAAGTCCATGGACTTGTTCTCTTATATCCTTTGAGGCATCTAACCTGAACCTTAATAAAAGACTTCATGAAAAGAGAAATGTTGTAGGAAGTAGTCCTGCCTGGGTCTTCAGGGTCAAGGCAAGGCCAGGAGTGATTCAAGTGTTTGTCCCATTAGACATTTCCCATCAGAACACCTTTGAGGCAGACAGGAAAACCAACCACTGCCCAACGATGGATATGGACATGGACAGCCATGTAACTGCTAAGAACGTTACAATTAATTCATAAGAGCATCATAACTTTTTAAGAGGCCTGGTTACATCCTGCCGGAATTATACACAAGACTTACATTTCTGTAACAATACCACCATAGCTCTTTGCAACTGGCATAAAGATTTGAAGATTGACTACAGGGTGAAGTTATACAGTTGTATATATACCAGCGTGACTATTCTGATTAAATGTCATTCCCTTAGCTGAAATAGTTTTATTGCTCTGAGCATCTATGTATAGATCAGACTTTGTACAGCAACTACTATAAAACAGCCCCATGAGAGAACAATGATTATTTTGGGTTCTGTAGACATGCTTTTCAGAATAATGCTTAAATATCACCCAGTATATTATCATTTGTTTTATGTAAATAAAATCTTAATAAAAAGTGTAAAAGTTTAAGTGACTAACACACTGACTCATTTTTGGTATGACTTAACATTCCTCACATTCAACACTAACAGTGATTATACATGCATACATACAAATTACTCAAAGAGGATCTTTAAGAAAAAGGACATTATAGTTTGTATGTACATCAACTGATCTGGAACAGCAGCGTGGGTGTAATATTGACAAAGCTAATGATGCAAATAACACGTACTATGAAGGTATGAAACTGTGAAAAATTATCAGCTGTTATTCTTTCCTACTCATGTCAGTTCCTGCAGAGGAATAGAAAATAAAGATTCAAGCCTTTTGCCCACCTCCATGTGATATTTTATTTGGCTCAAAGGAGTGCTTCCACGTCTTATAGCACAAAGCAAGAATTTTCTTTTATCCCCAAACTTTAAAATTACATTAAAAAAAAAAAAAGACTAGAGGGAGAATGCAGTAAAGACATTGGAAAAGGTTTGGGTAGAGGCAGTCTGTTCTCTACCAGGTAACAAGAGAGGGTAACAACTGGCAGACCTTAACCCCAAGGGTGGTGTGGGTTTTGAAGGAGAAAGAAGATCCCTAGAAGAAAAACTATGGGAGAAACGAGATAACATGGAAGATTTCCAAAGACTGTGTCCTGCTGTGAGCAAAGGGCTATAGAAAGCCTGGACTGCCAACAGCAGCACCATTATTCTGGAGTCCTGAGCTGGACACCTCCTGGCTAGAAGAAGGGCAAATATTCAAAGCTACTTACATTATATTGATGATTAGCCACGGGTTTGTAATTGGTGGTTACTGCTTTGTCCAGCTGCTGTGATAGCCTTACAGGTTTAGAAGATTCTTCTATCTGTAATCTTCAAAAGGAAAGAACAGAATTAATAAAAGCTTCAGACAAGCACACACTCAAAATGAATTCTCCAAATCTGCAAGTATGAACCATCCCTTATCGAAGGCGAGCTGCAAACAATAAGGCAAAATAAATGAACACTTCTGAATTTTTCCCTACCCCTTTTGCTTCAGGACACTGTGGATTATTAGGACACTAGATGTTACTGAAGATACTGAAAACCAAGCACTTGTGAAGGGAAGATACTAAAAGCTATGTCTGAACACAGACTTCAAAAGCCTCACATTCACATGGAAACAAAGCCCTTGTATTTAAAAATTATCAAAACCAAAGCAAATGAACCCCAAATCAGCTTACTTGGCTGAAAACTGAAAAAGCTTTCAATTTACCTCTGCTGACACCCAGGCAAAAGCAAAATCAGACTCCATGACCTTCTCTTAGATATTTTAATGTAAAAATAAGGATTTCTCTGACCTTCCTTTTGGCACTCTAACATAGCATCAGAGCACAAATAACTATTTGAAGATATCAGAGCACAAATAACTATTTGAAAAGCACTTAAAAACAAGTAGACAGAGAAATCCACCCAGTTTCAAAACAACATGCAATCAAGTCTCAATGAAACAGCTGACAAAAGGTGACCTTTAGTCCTGTTTGGGAAGAACTACAAGAAGCACAGAGGTTGAACGTATTTTGTTAAGTTCATCTCTTTGTAACTTAAAGACTACTTATCATGGTTTTGAAAAAGAGCTCCATATACTCCAGGCTTTGCTGTCAAGAATTCCTGTTTGCAATGAAGATGCTGGAAATCAAGGTTTAGAAAGGTGCAGGCTAATGCTCCTCCAGAGAAAAGATCTTCATGGTGCATCCTGTTAATATTTAGAAAAAAACTAAACTGTTACCATCGATGCAGTTATTCCATTTCCAAATGTTGTCTCATAGGTAGATATATACCTGCTTCCTCTTGAACCTTTGCAAACTTGTCCCTTGTTCTACAGTTTTAATTAGCCTTAATGGACCACTGCCTTGTACTCTAGATTTCTAAATCAGCAGAAGGTACATTGAGGCCTTCTTCTGTCCAAATGTAGCATGTTTTCTTCTGAGCTTGAAGGAAAATCAATCTGAAGGTAAATGAGTAGGTTTACTACTGTTCTAGCAAATAAAGGTAGAGGTTTTTTATCACAAGAGTTTATCATCTGGCCTTCAATCTAATTAAATGATTTTAAAGATTTTATTGACCTCATTGCCAAAGGTCTCCTAAACTCTTAACTTTCAGAAAGAAGCACAGATATTACAGGAAGGCTCAATCATTATTGTCCAAATCTTTTTCTCCACATCCTCATCTCCTGATTTTTTCTTTGTGGTCTCAATGAATATATATATATTTAATTATTATTGTTTATTACTATAAAAGCCTGATTATATGATGTGTCTTTAAAAAAATCTTCTCTCACAGTTAATCTTTTTTCCTATTTTTGTGACACGGGGAGTTCTCCTGTCCTGCCTCTCCCTCACTGTACCTCTCACCTCACTTCTCCCCTGTCTGTCTTTTCCTTCAGTGAAGGAAGCAGAGATACATTTCCTGCTAAAGCTTCTTACAGATACTGCTCCTGTTCATGAGACGGGGGCTCCTGGAGAATTACACATCTGCACGTCCTTTGACCTGACTGCAAAGGAATAGGTGGTAATCCACCATTAAGCCTCCAAAATAACTTTCTCCAGACCTTCTAGTATCCTTCTTTTTCTCTAATAGCTTTCATTTCTCTTCTGTTTTTCCTTCCTGCCCTTTTCCAGACTTCCAGGGTAGCCTTTGAAACAGGGGAGGAGAGGGGCTGTGCTGCCACGTGTTCTCAGTGAGCATCTGGACGGCCACCTTGAGGACTAAGCCACAAACTCTATGTATCCATTTCTTACAAGATTTACCAATTAGGAACACCTACGTAACGCTTTAAGTTTCTGGCAGGACATTAAGTAGGCCAACCAACCACCCACCCCCTACTTTCCTTCACAGCCCAGTGACACTCGATGGCTCACACAAAACCGAAGAGCAAGGCCGTGGCTGCTGAAGGCCACAGCCTGGAGACTCATCTCTCCTTTTCATTTTAGGCCATTGCACCACCCTCACCTTCACATGGACCTGAATTTTATGTTTGGTTGGCGATGTTCCAGAGTCCTTCTCATTACAACACAGGTAAGAGACCAACAAGGTTCACAACAACACCGAGGTACATCAGAAAGTCTCCTTCATGCTCTCAGGGATCACTAGGGTTAGGAGGGTGGCACTTTTCCTTGATGAAATCCCCTTTCACACGGTTTCATATTCATTACTCTTACCAGGCTCAATGTACAATGTCCGCCATTTCTTCAGGAAAGCAGCCAGAGAATATTAGCCCTTCCATAATGAAATGCCAGAAGACTGAAAGTACAGACTGAACATGTTTTCTTAGAAGAAAATGCTTTATAATGGTATTGTCAACCCCCCCCAACTTCTTAATAAGTTAGATATTTAAGCACGCAAACAACGGAGAGCTCTTTAGCCTCGAGCCTGTAATGAGAGCTTCACACCGCCGAATGCTAAAGGGCTCTTCCTGTTCTGGCATTTGAAAATTACAGCACAGGAAATTTTATCACCCATTTCAGTGAAGCTTCCATAAATTATATTTTTTTTCTACTCCTTTTTGCATAGAAGAACACCAGCAATTTCTCTCTTAACATTTTTCACTTAAAAGGACTCCCTATGCAGGAAGCACATTTCAGTGTTTTTATTTTAACCTGCAAAGTGCTAATTTGCGAAACGTAGAAAACCAGAAGTGTTGAACTAATACATTTCTGTGAGGCCTCCAGAGGCGTGATGGCAGCTAAGTTACACATAACCTGTGCAGTTCCCCAGAACACAGCAGAGAAAGTAAAACAAAACTTTTTGCCTTCTTAAGGAAACAGGCCGCAACCCTACCGAGTTAGAAAATTGTTATCTAAGTTTGTTTGTGAAATGACAGAAAAATTCGGGATGATCAACAAGTACCAACTGAGCAAGATATCATACATCTCAGGCATGCATCTCAGGTGGGAATTTCAGAGATAACGGTGCTATATTTCAGGATTTCTCCCATTGTGCCAAAGGTTTCCAAATTTTGATCCACAGATCTCAGCCCACCTTCAGAAAACTGGCTAACACACAGTGCTGACTTTTCTTCCTGTTCCTACCTGATAAACTGCCGTGGTGAAAAGCAAGAGCACATCACATCCCTGGGATCGCTTTCTAATGCCAGCAATTACAGCAGTTGCCACATGCCAGTATGGAAATCTAAATGGGAAGCACGGTGACTCACGAGGCAAACCTTTGTATTAATATGCATTTATTCTACCCATGCACGTTGCTCTTCGTCTCCCTAATGGCTGCCCTTCTCATTTCATTGCTGAAGTGCTCAACATCTCCTGGAGGATGACAGAGCCTCGGATTGCCTTCCTTCTGCCAGACTTCTGGGCTGAATATGGTCACAAATTACCAAATTGTTGACGTGTTGAAGCACTGAAATTTGCTTAGTGCACTGCAGGGTAAAAACAAACACCCTGCAGTCACTTTATCCAGACAATTTGTTGGTAGAGATGCTCTTTGTGGTGAAAATATGGCATGGGGGGGTTCAAAACCATGACCTCATTTTCCCATATTCAGAAAGTAGCGTGTCTGGGTGAATTATTATTTTTTTATTTGTATAGCTGTTGTTTGAAAAAAGGGAACATAAATATTTACACATAGACTTATTCTAATAATTTCCCAAATTTATAGCAAAAGCTGTGAATTACACATGACTTTTGCCTTTGAGACTGCTGTTTTAATATGTAACAGATAACATTACTGCAGAGTGCTCATTTCCTAAACCGAATTTAAAAAGCAGCGTTAAACCAAAAATATTATGTAGCGTTTTAGACAGGGTGTTCTCAGGGTGGATCTGCTGAATCTTAATTGAAACTGTTGGTAGGAATAATAATAAAAAAAAAATCGATAGCCTTTCTGAGTCACTAGTGACACTGATTTAAAGGAGCAGGGGCTTTTTACCTATTACTCTTTATTATGATTTGCATGTGTGTGACAGTTAAAAGCCTTAGTTATGGAGCAGAACTACACACAACTCTCCGAGGATTTAATTTTTCCACATGGCTCTTGTTGCAATAGCTAACGCCATAAGTCATGCTAGTATCTGGCCTAAAAAAATAAAAAGAGAATGCAGATTTCTTTTCTAAAACTGCCAATAAATTAGCGATACAGCAGCCACCAGCTTGCACTGTAGTTTTTCTCTTCCACCCCCACGATCAAATATAGCTCTTCTGCCCTGAAATACAGCAAGTAACCAGCATGGCATCAAATTCACCACAGTCATTTCCCAGCAAAATATGTTTTATACTGCAACTCTGATTTGTCATTGTGACTAGAGTTGAATAAGGGAAAAAATATTCAAGCAGGCTGGAAATAATTGTATAGGACTTGTCAACATGCAGCAGACTCTCTGGGGAAGACAGATGAAGGCAATATTTACATTCGTATGAGGAGATGCTTATTGGCTTTTAAATGCATGAATCTTTCAGCATCAAGAAAATAAAACAAAGATAAGCCTTAAAATAAACCTTTAGAATAGATGATTTCCTCTGATTAATCTTCTGTCACAAAACAAATGTTTCAGAGATTAGAAACAGGTATTAATCAGAAGCATTGCTAGCGTTTGAATTCTTGACATTTCTAAAGAAATTATTGTGAGGATGGGACTGAAAAGTTTCTTTTTGTGCTTGGTTTTATTTATACAGGGTACTAGCAAGGAAGGAGCCAGCCTTAGTGCTGCAAAAAAGGAGAGGTTGGTCTGCTTCTCTCTCCGCAACATCACACGACAGAGACGTGCTGTCATTTCACTTGAAAAGAGCACGGCCACTGCCCAAAGCTTTGGAGGGGTAAGGAACACAGACCTCTTCAGCTCTGCACAGTTTTGCACCTTTTTTTTTTTTCATTTGAATCCTCAGAGAAGCTCCCAACCTGGTACCAGAGGAGTGAAAGCCAAGGACTAATGCTCTCTCAGTCCCTTTCTCAGTAATTTTGTGCTCGAACCAGACACAGGCAGCTGCATTACATGAGCTTCGCAATACCTGAAAAAGACAACCAAAGTTTTTTCTTTGCCTTCATACTTTGCTAAGCGTCCCTAACATGACAGAGGTAGCTGTGTCCTGCAAAATCATGTACAAAACAAGCTAAGTTAAATATATGTGTCACAATATAGCTTCCCACCTACTCCTTTTGTGTTTATGTGGAAGGACCACATCTTGCTTAGGTTCAGGTAGCACCTTTTCTGACTTCTCTTCCAAGTAGGTGTAAATTATACAACAAGAGTTGATGATAGACCAGAGACAAATATTCCTAAGAGATGCTGAAACTTCACAAAGTCTTTGTACTTCAGTGAGAATTAAGGAAACTCATCACGCTGTAGGGCGCATCCTACTAATACAACCCCATGGAAGCACCCAACCACCTACAGCAGAAGAAACCACCAGAATGACTTCATCTGTAGAAACACACACGAGCTGATCAGAACGACGACAACCTGTTGCCACGCAAAGCCATCTGTCATGTATTCTGAAAGATAACAACTAGCGAGATGCAAATTCAGCACGTCTTGTCTCGTTGCAAGCAGAAAAATCCTATTGTCTCCCGATAAATGGAAGCAGACGACTGCAGCCCGCTGTGTAGCTCCGTCTATTCTTCTTTCAGACACAGCGCACGCACCAAGTCAAGGCAACGTGAGCCCGGCCCCAGTTGTAAGGAACAGACAGAGACAAGGATGAGCTGAATGGAAGTGGCATTATGAAGTGCATTTGCCAGCATTAAGTACTGAAACATTTCAGATTATTAGCACAGTATATGATTTGTAACTAATTTTAAGTCCTGAAGTCTTGGCATTTCAAGAAGAGTGCTGCAATTATTTTATGTTCAGGAAACCTGTACGGTTTTTCTGAAGTTGTCATCTCCAAGTATGTATGTTGAAGGCTGAGCAATGAATCATTTGAACAGAAGATATTTTCAGGCCTAATATTGAGACAGGCACCACAGTCAGCACTGAGACTCCAATTCTTCGTATCTTTCTCCAGCACAGAACACAAGATGATATGAATGACAATTTGGCAATAAGTAGCCATTTCTTACATGGTTTGGGTTTTGTTTGTTTTGATAAAATTGGAATAATTGATTAAAACCAATAACCTCCCATTTTTTCCTCTGAGTTTAGTACTGCAAAGGACTGAAAACCTTTTGGGCTGAGGATAAATAATGCAAAGATAAAGACAGCCTTTAGCATTCTAGGCATGATACAATGGAATAACTTTCCCTAGTGTTCGATGCTCAACTTTAAAAGCATTAAGTGATGCCCTAACACAACCAGCAGGAAGAAAATGCTGGGGTCTGCTTGACATCCTGGATATTTGAAACCAAGCTCACATACGTCTAATGTATTCTTCTGGAGGATACTGACGGAGCTGGGCCCTAGTGGTTGCTGGTCCATACTGGGGACGTGGTAGAGGCGTATCATCTGAGGCTAAGCTTAAGAAGGAATCTTAACTCAGAGATACCTTTCATGCAGTATGACTGTTAATGAAGGTTGTAAGTGGCTGTTGCCTCCAGCCATTTTGTTTGTTGCTTCTCCCCTTCGCTTATTATCCCTCTTATAAGGACCCTTTTCAGATGCTCCCTCCATCCACATGCCTTCCCAATGACCCGTCAGCCCTGTGAAACACTCTGCATCCTCCCTGCCCTCCCCGGAGGGCCTGGTTCAAGCCAGCATGGACGTTGAGCCATGTAAAAAGCCCTTTCTACGGCGGCCAATCTTACTTATTGCAAAGAAATGAACACTTTCTTATTAAGATTCACATATACTGGAAGGGCAGGGAAGTCTGCGGCTTGGTAATTGCTGTAAATGTCAAGATTTTGCAGTCCTCTCTATACTGCAATCATCATAGTCAATCATTTAGTGCCCAGAAGGGAAACAAAACCTTTTTTATTGGTTCTTACCGTACTTTCAACGTTTTCTTATTAATACACTCACCACAAATGTCTCTGTCCAGTCTTCAGCCTGACACAAATCCCAACAGAAGTGAGAAAATCAAATTCAAGAACAAACAAAAGCAGAACCAGAGGGGGTGGACTTCTCTGAGGCTTAAACCAGGGCACAGGTGCATCCCCGCAAGCTCCATTACGTGTATACAAATTTGTTTGCAATTCATCTTAAATTCTAAGGAGGTAAAGCTGCAGGACACAATGCATTTCTGTAGCTGGGCTGTTACATTTGTCGCTCGCTCCAGCAACAAAAAGGTCTAAAAACTAGGCTGAAGTAAAATCTGTGTGCTTTTGTGTTGCCCAGTGCACGCAGGCAACCTCAAGCGGTGACGTGAGACGAGGCAGAAAACTGGCAGGGAGACAAGGTGCACTGGGAAAAGGAAATTAGGCAACACGTCAGAAGAAATCAGAGTGAACGTGGGATTTGAGACATTAGAAATTTCTGAATTCCTTTGGAAAGGATGACATACAATTTTAACTTCGTACATATCCAAACACATAGATTTCATAGTCATTCCTATTAAAAAAAAAAAATAACTATTCAACAGCACTTCCTCTTTTGTGCTACAAGACAATGTAAAAGGTGAGCTGGAAAAGAAAATAGACGGCTGCATAGTTTTGGGGAGGGGTCAACTTTCTGAAAATGCATAAATGAGCTTAAGCTTAAATGCTTGCAAAAACATCTAAGAAGTGAGCTTATTATTTTAAGGCAAAAGCATAAGGAAGAGTTTTATCACCCTGTTCCTGGCTGATGGCTTTTTCTTGCGTCACAGCCAGATGTTGGCAAGTCCTGCCTCTTCTTAAAACAGTTTATTCTAAATCCTAAACAAACAAAACCAACAAAACCACACAATCAATCAAGAAATAAAGTACTTGAAGCAGCGCTGATTAAATTCAGACTGCTAAAAATGACAGCATGGGTGAAAGGGTTAAAAGACAAGTGCTTTTCCCATCCCAGCATACATATTATATACCATGTACACCTCTCTGAAAATTATGCGGTGTGGAGTCCTGTGCTTTCCCAAACTTCAGGGACGACCAGACAGAGGCGTCGGTAGAGCACTCCAGCCCAGCTGGTGAGAGCGAGCCTTCAGTTACAGTAACTTCACAGGAAAGCCTGCAATTTGAGCAGCCCTTTGCTCTTTTCCTCCATGGGAATGAAGGAGAACAGTGGTGGGGAGCTGCACGCGTGAGTGCCTGCTCGATGACCACCAGCTGCGTTACGCCACCCGGCCCTTCCCATAAGGGGCAGCAGCCCATCCGCCCCACCTACAGCAGGGGAAAGGCAGGGCTGAGTTCATTGTTGCTCACCCCCAACCCACCCTTTTCCCTCCGTCAGCCTTTCCGCTGATGTGTTCTGCACCACAAGCCCCCCTTCCCCCTCTGCCACCCCTCTCCCCTAGAGGAAGCCTCTGAAGGCCGGGGAAGGTGAGCCGAGGGGCCCTGCGCTGGTAGCTGCACCAGGCCCCGCGCCTCAGGCCCGTCCTCCCCTGGCCTCCCACCGACACGAATCAACAACCTGTTTGAAAGCGTGTGTGCCTGTACTGGGAACATCCAGCTATAAATCACTGACTGTTTTAAGAAACACTTCAACCTGAAGAGTTTCCTGGATATCGTAAACCAATTGATTCCAGCATTAGACCTGGATGTCTGAGGAGATAAGAGGAAAGAACTGACTTCCTAATGTAAAAACCAAGACAAAATAGATCTATAAAAATGAAGTTACCTTTGGGTATTTATTTATTTTAAAGACAGAAATGGCCATTATATTCATGAAATGATAATCTAAATTTTTCTCTAGTGTACTGCTGACTGAAGAGTATCCAGTGATACTTCATGCTCATGATGTCCATTTTGCTATGCTACATCATTTTAAGAAAAACATCCTGTCATGATTTGATAAAAAAAGATGAAGAATCACCATATGCTTGTGCCTTTTCATTGTGTTTTTTTTTTTTTTTTTAAAAATAGTCTCCTTTCCCACTTCCATTTTCAAATATAGTTTCCTTTCCCAATCCCATTTTCCTCAGTCCCCAGATTTCTTCATAACAAAGGGGGTTTTTATTAAACACCACTTAGACTCAGATCTTAGAAGATGAAATTTAAATTCTTAGCTATTAGTTATTTCTAAAATTAAAAATAAAATTAAAAAATCCATAGTCTGAAAATCATAAATATAGTTTTCTTGCCAAAACTAATCTGTTTTCACCTGCTGCTTTGAAAACGATGGTAACAAGTAATAGGGACTTGCAAATCCAGTCAACAGAAAGCTACCCATTTCTTGCCAGTATGCAGGGATGAAGCTAATTTTCTTCATAGCAGCTCGTGTGGTGCTGTGGTTTAGATCTGTGACCAAAACAAAGCTGATAACACACCTGTGTTTTAGTCATTGCACTGCACCCAGGGTATCCCTGCTTCTCACCCTCTGGTGTGCAAGAAGCTGGGAGAGGACAAAGCAAGGCAGATGACCCTAACTAGCCAGAAGGACATTCCAGGCCATACAACATCATGCTTAGCAATCAAAAGGGAAAAGTGGGGTTCTAGGTAGGTTAACCACAATTTCCTCGGAAGCTGGCTGGTCATCAGTCTACTGGTGGGAGGTGGTGAGCTATCACCTTGGCATTATTTTCTTTACTTTCTCTCTTCTTCCACTTAACCTTTGGTTATTAGACATTTTCTATCTCATCCCACAAGTTTCCTTGCTTTTACTCTTCCTTTCCTCTTCCCCCATCCCACCAAAGGTGAACGGCTGCCTGGTGCTTAGCTGCTACCAGGGTTAACCCCCCACCTACTGTCCGCAGATCCAGAACTGCTGTTTCATTTCACTACGGGCAACAAGAAAGAATAATTTTAGGAAGGAGTCTTTTAGACAGAAGAGCCATGTCTTTACTAAATCCTAAAAAGCTAGAATTGTTGGTTAAAAGGTTTACAAGCTCAGTCAACCCACTCTACAATTCTTTCACGAAATTGCTCAGGTAGCTGAAGAAAAGCTATAATGAAAGAGGCAGACTGTTGGCTAACAGTCCCCAAATGAAAATATATATATATATAAAATCTACAGCACCTCTGCTACCTCTCCTCTTCCAGTGACAACTGGAACAGCGCTCTCCTTCGCTCAGCAATGTCTTCAGGGAGTTGCAGCTGCCAGCGCTCAGCCTCCAACTAGGCACTTCCATCTCTAAAATGCCACTTACCAGATACCTCATCACTCCCCCTGTAGCTCTGCAAACAGCCACAGCATCTGGCTCCACTGGGGATCTTCCAGTTAAAATTTACTGTAAACAATTTAACAGTTTGTGGCAAGCTGGGAAGCATTTGGATTACTTCCCTAGAAAACTTCACTGCCTCAAATACTTCAGGTTTTTCTCTGCCTCTTCCTTCCTTAGCCTGCAGACCTAAAAATGCCAGATAAGCGGATTGTCTTTTTGAGGACATCCACCTCCCTTCTGCTAAATAGGCTGGGAAACAACCTGCAAGGGGCTGTTGCAAAGGGCACTGAAATGAAACTGCTCCAAGAAAGCACTTCGCGTGCGTATGTGTAAATGTGCCAATGACTACATAGTGCCGTTGGTAGCTGAACAGGTAAGCCTGCACAGTCCATCACTGTTCAATAGCTTAATCATATGCTCACGCTAAGCTGCTGAATTAACTCACCCAACACTTCTCAGGAAGCAAAGATAACCAATTTGAACTCTGAAAACACACTTAAAAGCAAAATCAGCATTAGGTTAAGAGACAAGGTGCATATTCTCAGCAAGCCTAGGAACCTCCTGCTACAAACAACAGAGCAAACACACAAAGGGAGAGAGACCCGTCCTTCTCCTCAGTCCATGTGAAAAAGCAGTCTTGCTTATCCTCTAATGGGAAAAACTTACCCGTTTCTGGTGCTAGCCGCAAAAAAGAAATGAAGCACAGCAAACCAAAGAGCAGACTGAAAGATGCATCAGTTGAAGCAGAAGAGATTTTTTCTTAAATTTGATCGTCATTCTTTCAGCCAACTGTATTTCCATTGCCAACTGTACTGCACTCTGCCGCTGTGCTCTATTTGTTCAAATAGCTTAATTACATTTTACCTCCTCCTGTTCTGCAAGACCAGCGCTTCCCCAGCTCCCTCTCCCCCTACACTGCCCACCTCCACTTGAAAGCCGCTGCTGCGCCATTCCTCGGCTGTCCTTTGAGCGGGGACCGTGCTCCCATGAGCAGAGCAAGGGGACGCGTAGCCACGGCAAAGCCACCCGGCTGCGTGGATGGAGCACAGGGCACAGGAATAAGGGGTAAGAGCTGCTGGGCTGCTTTGTGGCTGGGAGGCGATGGCAATGGGGAGAGGTGAGCTGCCGTCATGAGCTCCTGCTCTCCAGGCTGTGTGAAGGAAGGTTTTACACCAGCCCTGCATCACTCAGCCCGGCTCCAGTCACCTTCCTGGAGGTCCGTTCTTTGAAATCTTGCTGCAGAGGGCAAACGTTAGCATCATTTTCCTTCAAAAAAACGACTTCTTTGGCTTTTGTGCATCATCTCAGAGGTGCTCACCACAGGCACAGCTGTACCAACCCTAGCCCTGATACAAGATCTCAGAAGCATTTTGAAAATACCTTCAGGACGTGGAAGCTCTGGCTCAAGACTCAGCTTCAACCTCTGCTGCAACTCTCAAAGTGATTTTAAAAAACCTTTCCGATACTTTTTTTTTAAAAAAAACACCCCAATGACCAGAAGGCACAACAAAGAAACAGCTAAGGTTTTGGCAGCTGAGCCCAGAAGCATAAGACATAATTCTGAATTTCAGTAATATAACTTTAAAACTAACTTTGCCTTTGTTTCAGGGAAAATAAATAAATAAAAAATAAGCTTGGTAGCTCAGAATATTATCTTTTGAACATTCCCTAGAGAGCTTATTTGTTAAGAAATAAACTTAGCTCCATGCTCTAGTCAGCTCTGCTACATTAGTATTCTCCTCTTAATTAGAGACTTTGAGAAGAGTGTCTGTTATTTGTGAATACACTGAAACTCACCCAGACTTTGTGAAGCTGTACCTATTCTGTTATTAAATAAAAAACCCAACAGATTTGATTACAGATTCATCTGGCATGACAAATTCCAAAACCAGTTAATGGCTGAGGCACAAATGTTGTCTAGCTTCCCTAATAGGAAGCTGTATAATTGGGTTTGTCCCTAAGATCTGTGTGAAAGCAGACTCTATGCAAGCACAATTTAGTTGAGTAAGTCCTCCACAGGAAAAAAAGAAAAAAGTCTGGAAAGAAGCTTCAGAACCGTTTTATTTTAAAGAGCACTCTTCATAGTTTTTCCTAATTACACCTACAGCTACAGTTCAAAACATGTATGTGTACAAAAAGACATGCTTTGTGTAAGTTTCATTTGTTTGCCACAAAACTGTATGGAATCAAATCTGGAAATTAATAATCCAAGCATGAAATATAATAAGCTGTAACACTATTATTTGTGAGAGTAAGAATGCTTCAATTTTAAATTCAGAATGCAAATCCGTCTCAAATGGCAGTGTAAAGCAGCGTATCTTCTTAGAAATGCTAATTGATGTGTAACTTCATAAAAGTACCTTGGGATTCGAGATATTGAGACATTTAACACCAACATGAGAAGTATCCTGTATTAAATAATACACTGCCTATAGAGGTTGCACGGCAGTGAATTTTATCAAAATGTTTTGTGAGCTCAAAATGATGTGAATTGCTGGGCACGTGCCCTCTTTTCAGTGGCATACATGATATATTTTTATGAGCAATCATTAGATATCACATACACTTGCCCCTTTACAAAAAGACAGTTTTTATTT
This sequence comes from Heteronetta atricapilla, assembly GCA_011075105.1. NCBI lineage: Eukaryota > Metazoa > Chordata > Aves > Anseriformes > Anatidae > Heteronetta > Heteronetta atricapilla. Next base: position 176,996,957 of record CM021731.1, on the reverse strand, counting down.
TCGCCACTCTTTATGCCTCCTGTTACGTTCCTTTCTTTTTACACAATGGCATCAGCTTAAGGTACACGTTCCTGATGGATTAATTACTGGCTTTGTACACAAAGTTAAGAGCATCTCTAGGAGAACGGGGAAAGCAAACCACCTTTGGTGAAAGTTGTTACGTTTGACAGCTTTGGAGCTGGTGGACAGCGTTTTACTTGTGTGGGAGATGAAATTTTAAATTCTAGACTGAAGTCCAGAGGAGCTAAGGATGGTCTAGAGGAAGGAACTGGAAAACAGAATCACTTAAAGGAAGGAAAATGCTGTAACAAACATTTAATTCTCCAAATGCAGAGAGTACTCTAAAAAGCCCAACAAGTTTCTTCCAAATAGACCTTTTCGTATCATATTATTTCTGCAGGACTTCTCAGAGTACTTGCTCTACTCCACTGCCATCCTTTAATTTTATTAACTCCCCGAGATTTTGGAGGATTCTTACATCTTCCAGTGCGGAAGGAAAGGAAATGGAAAATAAATTACCTATTTATTTATTTATTATTTACTGCTTTCCCATCTGTATTGCTTACAACATCTGTATCTAGAGCTGCAAACACTTTGTGTTTGTGGTTAAGAGGGGAGAAGAGAAAGCTATCTCTGCCAGCCTGCTTCTTCCAGCTACACAGAGACTCAAGACTTCTACAACAATTCATCATTTCAGCCTAAGTAGTTCCTGCTTTAGAGGTTACAGCATCTGTCTGAGCTGAAGGAAACGGATACTATACACCGTATTCTTTTCTGTACTTGCCTTAGCAGAAAAAGAACACAAACAGCTTTTATGGCCTTGGAATCATTTGGGAAAATCCTCCATTCCACAGGAAAGAGGAAACTTTTTTTCTTCAACAGAAAAAATGCCAAACTTTTGTGAAACACTGTTATAATTAATTTTAAATTTCCCTCCATAAATTAAGAATATAATTCGCTGCCACTTCTTCTCAAGCGCAAATTCTACTAATGGCTGCACGAAAATTAAATTTGAAAAAGTGACTGGCAATACACAGCTTTAAACAGAAAAGAGTAAGGAAAAGGAGTAAGAAAATACCAGGTTACAAAGACCACACTTGTGAATTTAAATAACATGCCTTTACAGTGGGTATTTGGGTATGCAACACCCAGCGGAACACCTCAGCGCGATGAAATGCAAACGACCTGAAATGGGACTTTCCTCTCTTTGCACATGTTCCATGACAGACGGTACCAGAGCGGTATTTGCTGCAAATGAGTTGAGATCAGTTCTCGAAACTGAACTCCATCGATGAGCAGATTGCACCATCTGCTTCTGCTAATATACATCAGAGAATGTGTATTTTCCATAGCTGCTTATTTACGCTCTAATCAGAAGTCCGCAAGATAAATAGGTAGAGCTTGGCTAGGGAATAGCTGAAAAACATTATCATTTGTGGATGTCAGGGGTGTACACAAAAAGCAGCTAGGTTATGTGAAAGCTGCGCAATGAAGTAACGAGAGGAAATTAGGCAAAAATAAAAATAAATTAAGAAACACGCTGGGATACTACCAATTACTGCACTGATGAGAGAACTGCAAGTGCAAAAAGCGTGGATGTAATAAAGTTTTAACCAATAACATGTAGAAAAAAAAAAAGAAAAATAATTTCCCAACTGAAGCATAAGTAGAGCTGGCTGGAAATGTGAATTTTTACTACATGATTTTTGTGTTTTCAAGAAAAAAAAAATCTTGCATCAGGAGGTAAGCCAACATGTAAAGTTTTCATGGAACAGAAATCCTTCAAAATTTTGTTTTGGAAACCCAAACATGATGTTCCCAAAACAAAATATGCTTTCCCAGTATCCTCAGCAGCTGCCGACTGAAATTAATGCCATTCCTGTCACTTCACAAGTGTCATTTCCACGGCTTGCTGTGGTGACAAAAGCGACAGAAAGCCGGTTAGATTCCAGCCTGGCGCCTGCAAAGCCTTCGGCGGAGACTTGTCCCCAGCACGGTGACTTGTCCCCACCGCAGGAGCTGCGCAGGGATGCCAGAGCCCAGCGGTCCCAGGGCAGCTGGCCAGGGGATTTCAGAAACCTCGATGCCTGCTGCACAAACTGCCCTGCTGCAGAAAGCAGGCTGATGTGTTGGTTAAGTGCTCACCTGATACGCCGGCTTTGCAAAAATGCATCCGAGTTAAACATCTGAGAGGCCAGTGTGAGGTTTCAATGCCATTATTCTGTGCGTTCTCGGCAGTGGGGATGATAGGCCAGGAAGATTAATTAATGCAACAGTATTTCATTAAGAATGGCAATTTTCTCTTCTTTGTAAGGGCAGTGAAGAAAAAAATTCACTTTTACGAATTCTGAAAGGTATGGGAGAAGTGGCGTAAGAGCAAACAGACTAGACTACGATTGTTCAGGCCTGGAGAAGAGGCAAATGAGAGATGAAAATAGGACAGAGGCATACCAAATCATTTGTGGTGTCTGAATACCAGAAGCAGTAGACATTAAAACCACTTAAGAGAGGGAAACCCAAAGCAAACACAGGCAAGCAGTTCTTCACGCAACTTGTCAATAAACCACAGAACTGCCTGCTGCAGGATGGATGCTACAAGGGCACATGGGCTCAAACGGATAAATTCCTGAAGGACAACTGTTAGAGGGCTGTTAAACACTGGGCCATCTCAGTGATCGTTGAGTTAAGGCGAGCACAAATCCACCTCAGTGCCTCCTTAATAGCTCCAGCACAGCTCCACACAGGTCAGCAAGAAGCAGGTGACGAGCTGCATGTGCTACGTGCTCACTCCGGCTACATAAAGCTGCCAGTCCAGAAAGAGGAAGCGTAAGACGATGTGATTCCTTCTCACTCACTTGAAATGACAGGCCTGAGAAATGTTAATTACTGGGCCAGTAATCAAATGTCAGAAACAGCCACAGTAGAGTAGAAAAAATAAAAAGAAATTTAATGTCATTCCAAATGTGTGGCAGATTTAATTAGCTGCTGCTCAGAGGTATCTCAACAGAAGCATGGGATCTGACACACAGATACATACACAGATGCATATATTGTTGCAAGACGATGGTTGGGAGTAAATCTAAGAGAGAGATGTTGAAAGGAAGCATTTACGAGCTGAGGAGGTATTATTCTGAAACCATGGCTTTTGACTTTGGAGTCCTAGAGGGAAGAAGAATCTCAGAAGACACAGATGGACAAAGGGAAAAAAAAAAAGGAAAAAAAAAAAAGGATGAATCTGGTCTTGCTTGAAGCTTGGAAATGCTTGTGCCACAGAGCTTCCGGTAGGACATGCAGAGAAAAGAGGAACACCATCGTTTCGCTCTCCAAATCTGGTCCGGTCAGCTTCTTCATGCATCTATTTCCCCAGTTGGAAACGCAGCATAAAATCAACCACCTAAAATGTGACACCTTTCCTGACCCCCGAACACAGACGTATGATACAGAGCATTAACAACCCCCACTGGGCCATGCCCTGAACAAGTGAATAGACAGCGGTACCGCTCTGGAATAACAAGCAGGCTAAAGAGTTCAGCCAAAAACATACAGCAGGATAAAAAAGTGATTTTTTTTTTTCCTGCTGGCCAATGAAATTGCAGAGGAATTAAATTACCTGCTCAAGGTGGACATCCATGTCAACACTGGGTATTTACACTCTGATATGACGGAAAAGAACCAAAAGTTCAAAAGAAAAGTTTGAGAATTACTACGTTCAGGTAGGATAAAGCAACATGCTCGTAACCAGATCGATGCCTCAAGCAGGGCACCCTGTGTATCTGCGAGACACCCACGTGGCTTTCATCAGTCATCTCCTAAAGACAGGAGCCTAATGAAGAAGAATGAAAACACAGACAGAAAATGCTGCAAAAGATTAGGAGTTCAAGAAGAGTATTTTTAAATGGCCAAGAAACAATGATAGAAATAAAAAAGGGTAATTTCTCCTAAGAGGACTAATGGCACAATATGGAGGAGAAAAGATAACCGACAGAGAGAGGGGCCAACAGGCAGCAACTGTAGGGTATTAATCCCCTGTAGTTCACATGGGAGATCAGGGAGATCAGGCAGAATTTCTGTGTTATCCGAGGGGCTCTGAGGAGAAACACAACCATTTGGGGGTAGAGACAGTAAAGCTGCTACTGCCCTTTCATCTCCACCCAGAAGTCAAAATACAGCATGCTTGGGGCTTTCTTAATGAGGAACAGAAATGGTTGATGGAATCAAGTATTTCTTTCTTGCAATCTTGTTTATTTAAAAAAAAAAAAAATACACAGCTTCGTTTTCCTTGGGGATCAGCTACTAGCTGCTTGTTTTGAGTCATTTACTTTGACAGTTTTTTCCAAAAGGCTCCTTTCTACTGCAGCCAGGAGCTATGCCTGAACAGGAGGGATTCTCTTGTCAGCTGCATTTTGTGTAGCTAAAACCTGGCTTTTCTTTCCCTTTTTTTATTAATACTGCCATGAAGTGGAAATGCCTTTCCATCATGCCAAACCCTCAATATTTTTTTTTCTTTAACTTAGGAAACATTCTGAACAAAACCAAACGTTTACTTTTTTAAAGTAGGAAAGATATCTGTTATCTGGATGAAACACACTCATTTCTCCTACTAGAGGGCAATAAGGAAGCGTGTGCTAACTGTCTGCTCCCCAAGAGCTCCGATCAGATGACTGTTTTCAGCCTTAATTCCTCTCACTGGGGTCTTTCAATTCGTACTCAAAACTGAAAACAAAGCCAAGTTCAATCTGTTTTATTCAGACAGTAGCCGAGTCCAGGGCACTTGCTTGTGTTTGAAGTGATCGATGAAGAGAAAAGACATTATCTGTCAAGCCAGTGTGAGAAGCTGGATTATCTGAAGAGCACTTGGGTGACAAAGCAATGCTCAATCATCCTGTGTTGCAAAATGGGTGGCCTCAATCTTGCAGTTTGTTTCAGGGGGAAAAATAAAACACAACAACCTTAAAGCACGATTTTCTTCACTTACATGGTAGAGGCAGACCAGTAAGACCAGCAGTATGTGTTGTATCACAATACATCTCGGGTATATGACTGTAGCACCACTAAGAGTTAGATTAAATACCTGCTGCAGTCGATGGAAGTCTTCCTCCGTCCTAACCACTTCACTGGTGCAGGATGTCACGCCAGCAGTAAATTCAAAGCGTCGTTTAATCTTCACCTTTAAATTTTCCCACATAAATGTCTTGCGCATGAGTCACTTCATATACAGACGTACAAACACATCCACAGGCCCACAGAAACATCCAAGCTGATGGCACAACAAGATTTTTCCCTTACTTCTAAAAAGAACATCGGTCTTTCTGAATTTAGTATGAGCTCTTGTGCTTGCTTTCTAGCATTTTTCAGGTATTTCCACTAAATATTACTTCTACTTTGCACTCACCAGACCTCCTAAAACCCAGGCTTGAACTCTGTGTTTATTATTTCATTAAAAAGGATTGCATATGCAAGGTTTGGACAAATACATTTATAAATCATCTTCTCTGGATGATATATAGGACACCTGGACTTCACCATTAGTTTCTGAAATTGATCTACCCATAATCTATGCTACTCCAAATTACTTCTCGCATAATTAGGCACTTCCTTGTTTTCATTACTCGTGTTTCTTTCTGTAACATTTACACAGCACCAATCACACAGCTGCCCTTGTACAGATGGGAACATATCACTAATTACTGATGTTTAATTTGGTTGTATTCCTCTACAAGAGAGGATATTGTTTTCAAGGGCCTCGTTCCTCGCAGCCCAGATGTTCAGGGACCACGAAGTCACTGAGGTGCATAAATTCATTTGAATTTACTGACCACAAGTAAAATACTCATGCCATTTTATTTCCTACCTTGTGTATCGTTATCTACAACATAATTCTCTAAGGCTGCTAACACTTTATGTGTGATGCTTTAAATATTGTTTTACTTTTTGTTTACTTATATTTTAAAAATCTGTATTTTACCTCTTTGAAGTTTGAAATCTTTGTTGGCAAACAGCATCAATAAGTCAGTTCATATCTTCCTGGCTTTCCTCTCGTCAGTTTAGATGAATGATTGCAACCTGTTCAGGCCAGGCAGCTGCTTTTCAAGCAGCTCACAGATGTTGATTTCCTTCATCCATCGGAAGTCCCAGTACAGGCACAGAAGATAAAAATACAATTCTATTTATTTCCCCAGAACTGTATCCTATCTCCTCCATTTTGCCAGCTTCTACACTTCCACAAATTATATGCTTAGATAATTAAAGCATGTGAAACCTCTCAGCTGTACTATGAACATTTATAAATCTGAAGAGGTGTGCAATAGAAAACAAATTCTTAGGTTAGAAGAACAAAGTAATGAAACCAAGTAATTCCCATATTCCAATCTGCGTTCAGACAAATTTGATTATAAAGGCACAGGCTACACAGCAACTAATATACTTCACTGAATGCATAAATATACGGATCATTTTCCATGTGCACTGGTTCTTAGGCATGCTCAGAAACAACAGTCACCACACGCACACAAAATATTTCCTAACCTAACTTATGTACAGGTTAATGAAATTAAAACTTTTTTAAAAAAAAATACTGTTATATAATAAACATCCTTTGCAGAGTACAAAGTAATGTCCAAGTGACATTCAGAGCTGTTGTTTTTAAACAGCAAAAGGATGTATTAATTGATAGTTCATGGTGCCACACCATGGAAGCGTAAGTCCTCGTGACAGAGAAGGAAGAAAAATACCTGTTTGTAACTCAATGGTTCAAGCCTGAAAGAACTATTTGCTAGCGTTACCTTTGCTATGGTGCCATAAACTAATGCAGTTCGTGGGAAGCATCTTCCACCTACAACAGATACTGCATTGGATATTTATCTACTAATATAAAATAGAGCTAAAATAGTTTTTAAAAAGCAATAAAAAGTTTTAATAATCTACTACTTGGATTGGATGATTTAGGCATCAATTTATAAAACCTACTCCATTACTCCTACTCCATTATGCAGCAGTGTAACTGCTGTAGGTAACTCTTCAAGTTACCCAGGGTATCTTTTCTGGTCAGTGTTACGGTAATAAAGTGAATTTTATATTACTTTTGACTTGTGGTAGAAAGGCATCCTGGCTTGTATCAGGCATAGTGCAGCCAGCAGGAGCAGGGAGGTGATGGTCCCCCTGCACTCTGCTCTGGTGAGGCCACACCTTGAGTGCTGTGTTCAACTTTGGGCCCCCCACTACAAGAAGGACATTGAGGCCCTGGAGCAAGTCCAGAGCAGGGCTACGAAGCTGGTGAAGGGCCTGGAGCACAAGTCCTGTGAGGAGCAGCTGAGGGCACTGGGGTTGTTTGGTCTGGAGAAGAGGAGGCTCAGGGGAGACCTCATTGCTCTCTGCAGCTGCCTGAAGGGAAGGTGTGGGGAGCTGGGGGTCGGCCTCTTCTCACAGGTAACCAGTGATATGACTAGAGGGAATGGCCTCAAGTGGTGCCAGGGGAGGTTCAGGCTGGAAATGAGGAGACATTTCTTCTCAGAAAGAGCAGTCAGGCACTGGGACGGGTTACCCAGGGAGGTGGTGGGGTCACCGTCCCTGGGGGTGTTCAAGGTAAGGTTGGACGTGGTGCTTAGGGACATGGGTTAGTGGGTGACAGTGGTGATAGGGGGATGGTTGGACCAGATGATCTTGGAGGTCTTTTCCAACCTTAATGATTGAACCTCTATGGTTCTATGACAGGGAAAAGGGGTTAGGTGTACATTTGACTTTTGGTACATGGGTAGAAATGAAAATGGGCACTTTAATTCTGCTACAGTTTAGCAAGATGTACTTGTATGATTCAGTTTCATCAGATGTGTGAATATAAATTTCATAGGGATATAATTAGCTATACTTTATCATAAATTTCATTCCCATAGACAGATGCTGCTACTGCATCACAGTGATAACAACAAAGACCAACTGACACTGAAGACATCATCTGAAATGTGTTTTTCTAAGACATTAGGTACAGTACGAGAATCTTTGAACAGTGCTGAATAAAAGTACTGATGTTTTTTTCTCAGTTGGTTTACCATATCTACTTGAAGGGCAGTTTATTTTATAAATATAAACAAAACAACCTTTTCCAGTTCCGTGAAGGTGTCTGTATCTACAGAAATCAATCACCTTTTGCTTCTGATACCAAAAATACCGTGTATGAGAAGTCTCAGCTTGCTGCATCCGTACAGGCTTTACAAGAGCCTACAAAAACATCCACTTGTTTTGAAAACCATGATTTTGATCTATTTGCCTCTTGTCAACTAAAAGGTCATTTCTCCACTGCAGCTATTTCTCAATGCTCTGAGCAATCTGATCACAGATTCAGACTTTAAGACGCAGTACTTATTGCCTGCATTCTCAGAAAGAGTGCCTACTTTTCAAGAACTTCGCTGAAAAGTCCTTTTTCCACAATGGACCACCAAATGCAACGTTGCTCAACGATCTTGCTTTTTCTAAATAGCACCCAAAGGCAACAAGAAGAGCCAATGTCTGACCTGAAATCAGAATTCAAAATAAATTATTTAAAATACAATTTGAGAACTAATCATTTAAGATTGTGCATTTTGAAAGGTATTGCACAAATACAGACCCACCACATATTTCTCTCTCAAATATCACCATGTAACATCTCCAGGTATGTATCCACATACCAGTGTTGATTTCCATGTAGTCTGCTATTTTTATCGCACGTTTTTATACTCCCGCCTACACTCACATACACTGAAATGTCTCTTTCAAGATGACTTCCCTATTCAAAATATATTCCAGAAAGCTGGGATTTTCTTCCATTTTTCACATAAAGAAATCTAGCCGTGAATATTTTTTGTTCTTGCTTCTCCTGTCTGTTTTCCAGCTGGAAAAAATGAGCTACAATACAGATAACATTCAGCCTTATACCGGGTTTTGAACACAGGGCTCTCTCCTAACATCAGAAACAGTTGACAGTGTCAGACAGCTAGGATCCTTTCTTTTCCTTCTTTCAGACATGACACCAGAACTTTTAAAAATAAGCCTGGCATCCAGAATATGTCTCACTGCTTCTAGCCCCAACCATTTTTTATTTTTTAATCAAAATGATTTCACATTTTTTTCACCTCCCTCATCTCTTGAATTTGAAGCAGTCACGTTGCTGTCATTGTGATGGTTTGGGGATTAAAAAGAGTCGGGACTTGTGAGAAGTTAAGCTCTTATAGCGGCCTATTTCTTCCATTTAGACTCTTCACATTAAAGCTGTTATCACATTTCTACCTTATTCTAACCTGAATTAAGGCAGTTCAACTGATTACGTAGGAGGACGGACGTCCCGTTTGTCTCCATGGACTGGAATCCTAACACCAGAGCCTTAAGTTAGTCACCAAAATGAATCCTGTAAAATCCCCAACTTGCGTCTATTAATGGGAGCTCTGTACAAAGCCACAGAATTGAACACAGTCCAAGAGCAGAAGGAGCAGAGGAAAGCTCTTGGGTGAGCTGTTTCTTTTCCTAATTCATTACTACTTCTTTTATCTTCCTCTTTGGCAAGGTCTCAGTCAGCACTCAAGCACATACACAATCTGAGGGAACAGCAGGACAGTAATTCAAATTTGTATTACATGTCGCAGGGTACAGTTCCTCCTGATTCTGCCACTAGTATTAAAACAGGGTTAGCTAGATATTTCTGCAAAAAAAAAAAAATGAAGTATTCAAAAACCTAACACAGATACGTAATTGGCATTAACTTTGGCTAGGACTGCACGAAAGAGACTGTTCACACTTCTCTCAGTCACTGTTCCAGAGTGTCTGGGACCTGAAAGATGGTGCTGTACCTGTTAATTTCTGGCAGGTCTTTTGGGGCTTGCTGCAGAAAGGATTCTGTGAGATGTCACAGAATGAAAGAACGGCTCGGGTTGGAAGCGACCCAGTTCCACCCCCCTGCCCTGGGCAGGGACACCTCCCCCAAGACCAGGCTGCCCAAAGCCCCATCCAGCCTGGCCTTGAGCACCTCCAGGGATTGGGCATCCACAGCTTCTCTGGGCAGCCTGTGCCAGGGCCTCACCACCCTCTGAGTGAAGAATTTCCTCCTAACATCTAACCTAAATCTCCCCTCCTTTAGTTTAAAGGCATTCCCTCTCATCCTGTCCCTACACCCCCTGACCAAGAGTCCCTCCCCAGCTTCTCTGTAGGCCCCCTTCAGGCACTGGAAGGCCGCTGTAAGGTCTCCCGGGAGCCTTCTCTTCCCCAGGCTGAACAACCCCAACTCCCTCAGCCTGTCTTTGTAGGAGAGGTGCTCCAGCCCTCTGACCACCCTCATGGCCCTCCTCTGGACTTGCTTGATTAGGTCTGCATCCCTCTGGGAGGCCCCAGAGCTGAACGCAGCACTCCAGGTGGGGCCTCCCGAAAGCAGAGCAGAGGGGGAGAATCCCCTCCCTCACCCTGCTGGCCACGTTTCCTTCGATGCAGCCCAGGATACGCTTGGTTCTTGGGCTGCAAGCGCACATTGCTGGCTCATGGTGAGCTTCTCATCAGCCAACATCCCCAGGTCCTTCTCAGGGCTGCTCTCAATCAATGTCTGCCAGGACGGCTGGACTAATACATTAATAAAGTTGGAAGTTTGTTACCTCTGGCATTAGTTATTTGTAAAATGAAATATGAATCATCAATGAAATACATTGTAGGAGTCAACCTGGATAAAGTCACTTGCAATTCCACCCGAGTAAAGAAAGGGCTACCCAAAATTCCTATCAGCAAATCTTGATGTTGCTTGGCAACAGTGGGAGCATCTGGCACACCTAAAGGCTGAGTGAGATAACTGTGGAGGTTGACAAGGAAAGGAAAAGCGAGGGACAGAAGAAAAGAGACAGACAGGGAGAGCAAGGGAAAAATATGTATGTGCTCCAAAACACCCCAATTTTAATCCCTCTCCTGCACTGCCACCCAACTCGACCTTGCAAGGGTACAGACACGATGTGCCGCGTTGTTCAGAGATGGACCAGCTGGAAATGGCTTTAGCTAAATTACAACACCTTAATAAAGAGAACGCATCCCAGAGAGAAAAAAATATTTCATTTTGACAGAGCAGTTGACCATATGTATATATTTATATATAAAGATAATGATATATAAGGATATCAATAGCATATGTAGTCAGTTGTGCAGAACTGCAAAATCACTTTGGATGCAGAATATTATGAACATTCAGGTGTGTCAGAAACTTGGATGAAAATAAGCACATTTCTCTTTTTTTTTCTTGCTATTTCTATTTAGCAGCTTTGCTTTACTATACTCCATTAGAAAATTTAATTTCACATACAGAGAAGGGCGACAAAGCTGGTGAGGGGCCTGGAGAACAAGTCCTACGAGGAGCGGCTGAGGGAGCTGGGCTTGTTCAGCCTGGAGAAAAGGAGGCTCAGGGGAGACCTTATCGCTCTCTACAGATACCTCAAGGGAGGCTGTAGTGAGGTGGGGGTTGGTCTGTTCTCCCACGTGCCTGGTGACAGGACGAGGGGGAATGGGCTAAAGTTGCGCCAGGGGAGGTTTAGGTTGGATGTTAGGAAGAACTTCTTTACCGAAAGGGTTGTTAGACATTGGAACGGGCTGCCCAGGGAAGTGGTGGAATCACCATCCCTGGAGGTCTTTAAAAGACGTTTTGATGTAGAGCTTAGGGATATGGTTTAGTGGGGACTGTTAGTGTTAGGTGAGAGGTTGGACTTGATGATCTTGAGGTCTCTTCCAACCTAGATGGTTCTGTGATTCTGTGATACCAGCATGCAATCTCTGTTCCAATTTATACTGTACCTTGCCTCCAAAGCTTGCTCACTCAGAAGTTTTCTGTTACTCAGAACTGTCAAATGCCCTTGTCTTAACTCAGTTAATGTATGAAGCTGACAGACGAAACACTGAGAAACCACTAATTCTGCAGAACTACAAAACCACTTGTACCGTAAGACATCCAAATATAGAGTACAATAATGACCATTGACCAAAACAAATTGTCTGTCAAAAAAGATCATCTACCCCTGCTTTCATACAAATTGGATGCTCAGCTTTTGTAAAGGAAAAATACAGGTACAGACATTCATTTTTATGAGATACCTTTAATGAACTGTTTTTACCTCCTTTGATTATTATGCACTGCGGAAAACGTTTGAAAAACATATAATTCCCAGCAGATACAGTGTATAACCCTGTACTTCTTCTGGCCCCTTCACCATTTCTGTGCAGCTGTGACACTGCTGCCCAAGCAGTATGATTCTCCTAGACACAGTCCGACATATCGATTAAAACATGAGCTTCGCACTATCCAGAAACTGTTGTGTTGTTTTTCCTGGATATTTTGTCTACAAAGATCTCACTGGAAACATGCAAATGTTGCACTTTGTAGACAAACAGCTGGATTGCTGTTGCCACCACTGCTGATTAGGCCCATATCCAAAATCTGGATGCTCTCAAAATGCATGTCTTAAAGCATATAAGGATGCAGACGGCCTGCTGGCTGTTCTGAGCCAGTACAAACCCTACCACAACTGCTCAGCAGCAGTGGGAAAGGAGGGAGAATCAGTGCAGACAAACGATCATGTTCCCCACCTGCTGTGCTACAAGGAACTTCCCTTTCTGTGCACATGTTGCTGTGAGTCCCACTACACCTGGAAGATCTCCTTACGAAGGTCCTAGGAGAAAAACTGATACCAATTACAGGACTGTCTTAATCGGGTATTTAACCTATTAAGAAACAAAAGGAAAATAAAGGTATGCACTGTAAAGTGCCTGACCTGCAGGCTAGGCTCTCCAGAAGTGCCTTTAGCACTGCAAAGCATCTAGCCAGGCTTTTGGAAATCTCTTGCTCGATGGAGACTGAGATGTGAAGCTGGCAGATGTGGAGCTTTCTGCCACGGGCAGCAGGAAAGGTAAGAGCTGAGTGGCAGAAAGCCCACCGTGTTCTTAACGCTTTCCTGGCAGGATACATGACTCAAGGCACTCAAGGCACAAGGGTAGCTTAGGAAAATCTTCCCACTCCGTCCTCAGCTATGGATAAAGCCCCACGATGGTTTCACATTGACGCTGGACTATATGGCAACCATAAGTTAGGACCCATTTGCAATAACTCTACCACTGCAGATACACACGTGTGCAGCTCCACTGATGGTACTGGCTTACTGTAGAGCATAACATTTCCTGTGAAGCATCACAGACACTGACCTGACAATGATTAAATCCCAGCCAAAACCCCTAACTGCCAACAAAGGAGACAGAGGCTTGACAGAAATTGGCAGCTGTTCATCATAAGGAACTGTATGATTATCCGATGCAAGGTTCACTAAAGAAACGTGTTCCATTTAAAATAAAACACAAAGTGACTTGCAAACCTCAACGCAGACTCCTAACTAAAGAATAATTTCGTATTTTGCACATCACTAACATTGACATGTAAGTTACATTCTGTTGATAAAATACCATTTAAAAGAGAAACTATCTCGTTCTCTCACAGCCATGTTACTTTTGCAACGGTGACGGAATTAAAATAGCAATATACATTTCCCTGAAGGCAATGAGCTGATGTGTCTGCATGTAAGTGAAGACATGGAAAATAGAAAGCTTGAAAACCATCATTTTTATAGAATTGTTAAATTTTGCATAAAATGAACCTATGTAAGAAACATTTTAGGCATTGGTCCCTTCTAGTCATTGATGCTTCTTTCAAGCCATGGAAACTAACTTTCTGCAGAAGAAGTTTTGTGAAAAATAACACTGAAAATTATTTGCACTAGGTTTTTAAAAGGTAGGTAATATAAACACTGGAGTGTAGAAGTTCCTTTTACAGCACTGGCAACTTAAGCACAACTTGCTGGCCTCTGATTCTTGCAGTCTCATTTTCTCTATCCACATAATCTGGGGGTAAAAAAGTGACTTGACAAATTCTGGATTGCTAAAATTCAAGGGATTTTACATTACAACTCTAAAAACAAAATAAAACAACAAAAAAGTAACTTACTGTTCTTTTTCACTTTATGGTTTTCATTTGAATTCAGTTCCCAAGACATTTTTTAAAACGCCCCAGACTTGGGCACTGGCAGGTGACTGCATAATATTCTCCCTCTGAAAATGTTTCTGGAGTGTGTCTGCGTACTAACTGACGCAGTGTTTCAACATCATGTATGAGTATCTGAGGTGCTCAGAGAATGCAAGATTCTCCCATAATAAGAAATGCTGTAATTAATTTCTAAAGCTGGGATCTTTTCCACCCACAGAGCCTGTGAGGAGCACAGGAGATACCTCCGCTTGCTTCCCACATGGCGCAGCTGGCCCTATGGGACTTGAGCAGTTTAGCTCCCACTGGAATTTTACCCACGTCTCAAGAAATTCAAACACTCTTGCTCGCAGGGAACCCCAGTTTGAGATGCATTGGAGCTCTACAGACAGACGCTCCTGCAAAAAACAGCCAGAAACCGAGGATGCATGGCTTGTCATCTGTGAACTTGTTCTGAACATGGTGATAGCCCAAGTAACAAGTGCTCCTTGGAGGGTACATGCACCCTGTCACCCTTCCGACAGCTGTTTCAATGTCTTTTTGTCCAAAAAAGTCAGAAATCTTTGAATGAGACAGGAGATCAATACGTCACCAACAGAGCTTGCCACCTGGTGATTTTGCACAAGGGTAACTTTTTAGTACTCGGTGACATCACACAATTTTTGGAGCTCCTTTGCAGCAGGGTGGCTGTTGGATGATACTAGTCCTACTGATCTTCCACAAATTGCAAATATCATCAGTAGTATGCGAACAAAGTTGCTTAAAAATAGAAGATGTACTGTGGTGCTGACATTCTACATATTGTGTAAATTTAAGCTCGTCAAGGCTGGTAGTTGCCAAAGCAGTTTTGCAGAACCCAGAACACCCGCGGTGCTCAGCATGACTGTAGCATCTGGCATGGTGGCTAGGGAGAGATCCGTGCGCTTCCCCGGGCTCTGCTCTGCGACACAGAAACCTAAGATTAACATCCGAACCCTGACACTGATGGAGAAATGGCCTGCTGTATACCAACGAGCTATCCCACCTTCCCTGACAGGGGCAATCGTGATGGTAAACAAATAAAACAGAAGGTTAGCATGGCTAATAACACAGGGTAAGTCATGACGGTTAAACCTGCTCTCCCTATTTAGAGGTGTTCACCCGCTACACTGCGCCATCCACGCTACAGATGGAAAAGAAGATGGAAAGAAGGAATCATTGCTGCTTAAACCCTGGGAACGATGTCCCTAAGTGGTGGCCCTCCTACTAACCAAATACCTCCCTGAAACCTGAAAGCACCTTATGGGAAGAGACATCTTTGTAAGTATTATAGGGCTGGTAGCAGGCAGGTAAAAAGACCTCCGGTGCTGTACGGCCCCAAAGACTTTGGTTCCCAGAGGAGGACTCTGTGTCACTGACATTTAGGCTTGCTGGAAACACAAGTACCCAGAACTTGTGGTGCTGGGTGCTGGTACTGAATGCGGCTTTTTTCAGTCGGAAGAAATTGGCTACGCCTGGAGCCGGAACATATTACAGAGTGACTATTTTTAGCCCTGCCCCTTTCAGCAGATAACAAGGAAATGGATGCTTTTTGGCTAATTACCACCAAGGCAAACTAGATATGCTCTTAAATGCAACGCCTGTGCTAGCAGGGGAAAAGGAGCACAGCAACCAGCAGAAGAGGAACACTGTTCCATGAAGCCTGTATTAAGGAAACAGGACGAGGAGAGCTCCACAGTTGCAACCATTGATTTCCTTCCCCATAGCATAAGGAAAAATCCATGCAATATTTACCATAAGCCCTTCTTAAATGCCCATCCCTGAACATCTCTATTCATCTTGAAAATGACCTTCATGCCAGGCTCTTCTCAGCAACGCGCCTTTCCGAAAAGCACAGGAGACAGTCTGTATGCCAGCTATGAAGAAGCATGACAGCCTCCCAGCAGCACCTCACCACACGATTGCAACTCCAGAGAAATGCAGGTGTGCCTGTCACCTGGAATTGATGAAGTTTTAAGACATAAAGAAAACAAATTTCACGCTGGCATTGGAATAGGCTGCCCAGGGAAGTGGTTGAGTCACCATCCCTGGAGGTCTTTAAAAGACATTTAGATGTAGAGCTTAGGGATATGGTTTAGTGGAGGACTTGTTAGTGCTAGATCTGAGGATGGACTGGGTGATCTTAGAGGTCTCTTTTAACCTAGATGGTTCTGTGATTCTGTGATCCAACAACTATCTATGCAAAATTTAACATTAGAGTATCTGCTTTCCATAAGTAATATGATTCATATGCTGGGCAGTGTATTGAACAACAAAGTTACATGCTTTCTCCTTTCCTTTCCTTTTTCCTTTCCTTTTTCCTTTCCTTTCCTAAAACAGCCCATATACACCTGGCTAAGAGAACCTGAAGACAGCAATGGGCCAGAAAGGTATGTTGACCTATGTGAGTTTAAGAGAAATGTGATAAAATAGCTGCTGTGTTACAAACAGTAGATTATTCCTTCTTTATTAACATTATTATAATGGCCAGAAGCAACATCCAAAATTGCAACTGTCTCATATCACTGCACGAAATAGCATGGTAATGTAGCAGACCTATTAAAATCCAATCTCCAAACAGCTCTTGTAAGAACAGTAAAAGATGACAGACAAAATGGAAGGGAAAAGAAACAAAGATCCTATGATTACAATGCAATACGTAGCAAACCAACAAAACCAACTGTCCCAGCTCTGAAAAGAGGAGTAAGTGCTCCTCCATGCCGACGAACTCATCTCCCTTTGACCCTATTTTTCTTACTTGCTTCTCTTTCCTACTCTCTTCCAAAAATCGGAAAAAAATGGACCAAGAAACTTAAGGATTTAAGACGTCGCAGTCCAATTGTACACAAGTAGAATGGTATCTGCTCAATCTGTAAAAACCGATGGACATCCAGGAACTTATGAGAAATGTGCAGTACCTCTCTCGACAGTCTGGCTTAACCCTCGTGACTGTCAGGCATTTTCTATAAATTGCACATCAATCTCTAGAAAAAAAAAATAGGACTAGAGATGTTGAAAAAAAAGGTATTTTTGTACTTAATGGTGAGTTACCTAAAAGGTATTAGGGGACACCTTTGCTGAACTAAGCTGAATTTCGTTTCAAGACAAAGAAATTGATCTTCAGTGGTTGAAAATCGCTGTGACACTGACTCAAGAAGACGCAGCCTCAGCTGTGCGTAAAACCGGCCTCCCACTTCAAACAAACCCAGCAGCGTCCGCGCAGCACGTCAGCTGCTGCGGAAAACGCACGCATTTCTTCATACATATTTATTCTGAAAGGGAACTCATAGCCAACTGAGCACATCTACCAAAATACACACCCAGTGGCACGCTGGTCAAATTATTCATTCTCTTTTCCTAGTAGGGGGTATGTGGAAAAAAAAAAGAAGAAAAAACTGGCATAATGTTCATTTTCAGCAATATTCTAAACTGTCAGTCAATACTCTCAACAGTATTTTTGAGAAGACGAGCAAATAGTTCAACTCGTCTACACTAATTAAATTTCACTTGCCTGGCCCAGACCAGCAAATGTCAGGACTTCTGGCAACCTATGTAATACGGTTATAAAGAAATGTGACTTTTCAAAGGTGGAAGCTGATAAATTATTCCAGAACAGCTTACAGCCCGTTTTTGCTAAAAGCTTCTGATATGTGTTTATTCCAGGAGTTTTTTCTAAGGGCTTCCATCGCATTCTCTGCAGAAACCTTTTTGCAGAAAAAGCAAGACGACACACAAAATTCTTGTAACCCTGTTATGAGCTGCCACGTTGGCAAATACCATTTTCACTAATAATAATTCAAGTTGTATTTTTAAGATGTGTGAGAGAATCACAGAGATTACGACCTCACTGCAGATTTAAATGTCAGATCTTGCCTACCGAAATCTTTTTTCTGACTCCTTTTTTCAGTCTGGCACGCAGTTCGGGAAAGTTCAGGAATTCAGATTACGTATACCTGATGCAGAGCCTCCAAAAAACCTGTGAAAGGCAATCAGCATTTGAGGAGAACATTGAGAATGAAACACGGACTGTGATTTTCTCCCCGATTTTGCGTGCCATGCGCTGCTGCTGGGGAAGCTCTATCAAACACCACATTCATCAAATACTTGAGCAGCGCTTGCATGTGCCTTCAAAGCCTCCTCCGAGAACTGTTAGTCTGGTACCCAGCTACCACGTTGCGAACGATCTGAGCAATCCCAGGGAACTCGTTGTTGCTACTGATCTTGATAATATGTCAGGTTGAATCAGAGCTGTGCCGAAGTGGCTCGCCGAGTTGTTTTTCTCAAACTTTCCTCAAAACGGAATGTAGCTGGAGCCTCCAGGATACCAATGTGTTCCATTTAGTTTTGAAAACTAAGTTGTTCTGTGAGAAAATGGAGGAACAGAAACAAACAGAAATAGGAAGAGCAGACTGAGCAAGGTTTGTGGAGGAAGTGGGCCCGCTGTGGTCAGAGGGAAGGACAGGAGAGAGGTGTGGACCTGTGCAAGAATGGAAGCAGGAAATATGCCAGAGACAGTTTGAAATGGGGTGTGTGCCAGTCCCCCATTTTCTCTCTTCTGTTCGTAGCAAAGACACCTCAGGACTAACTATCAAAGCCTTATCTTGTTTTCCTCTCAAGTTAAATAGAGCCTGAGGGGATCCCGACTGCCTGGGGGACTCCTCTCTCCCTGTGCCCAGTTCTTTACAACGCACACTAGCCTCCTGGAGGACCTCTGTCTTTGGGAAGTCATTAACTCCAGGGCAATGCAACACTGGGACCATGGAATGAATGAAAGTAATGCAAACGAACAACTCTTAGGCTTAAGAGACAATATTAAGTGAGAGACAACACCTCCTCATGGTGTAAAGCCAACTACGGTGAGATGGAGAACATAATCTAGCTTGGGTGGGACCAGCTGGGTGGGTCTGGAGGCTGCCTAGAGGAAGACATCCTGCCTAGGGTGACGTGTGGTGGGGCACAAGACAAAGCGTGTGTGCTGTACAAAGAGCCAGACGTGTAACCCCAGCCGTGACATACACCCTCTGCTGCAACAGGATGCACACCATCGTCTTCCAGTGTCCCAGAGGCCTGGGGCAAGCAGCCAGGAGTAGCACCTCAGAAGAGTCTTTTCTGTGACCACCACACAGTAAAACTGCCTGCAGTTGGGAACAGAGTCTATTTTTTCACCACATAGTCCAAATATTTTCAAGTAGGAGCGTAAGATCCACTACCACAAAACAGGTATCAGGACAGGTGCCTGGAAACCCCATATTATTTTCCAACAAGCTGCAACAGCATCACCAGCAGTAACTGTAAGTGTGTAACTCACCACTAAGGCATTACAAAGAACAGACACACGGTCAATAAAAAAAAAAATCTAAGAAATCCAGTAGCATGAAGCTTTACTTATACAGGACAGCGAGTGTATCATGGCATTTGTTCCCCTTCTAGAGCCTAAAGTTCACGGAAATGGAACAGATAAATCTGCCAACAACAACACTTGGTAATAAATAACAACAGAGATAATAGCAAGTGAAGGTCATGCAACTTTTGTTTAACTTTTCTGACAGGAGACACACCTGTACCTTGTATTTAAATGGTTCTGAACGTAAGCTGTCTACAGCCTTCCCATAATCAAATCAAAGGGAAAAACCAACAACTGTGCTAGGTTTGGCAACGCTTTCACCCCTATGTACGTGCCGTCTAATTCTGTGCTTTCATTACTCGTCCCAAAACCCACGTATCACACTCATCTCCCACCTAACTGCTGGCGGGCCCGTCACAAGACCATCACTCCGTCCTCCCGTCAAAACCCTACAAAACAGGACAGAAACCAAATGGGAGGCAGCACGTCCTACCCATTAGCCTATTTCCTTGACCCAGACACAGAGGGTAAAAGAGGAGGGATCCGTATCTTCGTTCGATACCAGGGAAGCATCTAATTCCTTTTGGTCACTGCCAGCTCTTGGAAAACAAATGATTAGAGTTATTGGAGTGTGCAGCTTAACTTCATTTGCTAGGTCTTCGAAGTTTGAAGCAACTGCACTTATCATTTAATTTTATTTCCTTCCCGAAGTCAATTTACTGTTGTAGCACTTGAAGCCTACACAACAGATTTGCTGTTTTCTCAATATTATCAATTCCACCTTTGGAGAGTCTCTCTCATGTAAAGCACAATAGTAAATAAAAAGGGAATAAAAATGGTTTAATATAACACAATTCTATAATTTATGTGGTTTATCTTCAATGCTCTCGCTTTTTTTTTTTCCCCAGTACAAATCCACACGGCACCATGCTGAGGGTGGGAGAGAATAAGAAGGGAGCGAAAAGTTAGATTCTGCTACCGAAATACCAGAAACGCTATTTGGACATAAACCAATTTCTTCCGAGGCTCTGACTGCTAGATCTGCTAAATCTCATGCTGATTTCCACCAGATGAGATTTTTATTTTTTTCTTCTAACAACGTGCAAAGTTAGAAACTAGGCATACACAGCCTGGCAATTTTTCTACAGCAAAGGAAGAAAAAAAAAAAAAGGGTACAGTCAGTTTTCAGCTTCTCGGTGTTTCCAAAGACAAAATCTGCTTTCATGGTTTGTGTCTTTGTTGCTCCTGTAGGAGTTCTACAGACAAAAAATCAGAGATCAGAAGGGGCACGCATGTGCGCGTGACGGAAAGTAGAAGGCTGAAAAATGTGAAGTTTGGGTAGTGTGTCAGTTTGGCCTTCCCTCCTGCTGTGGCCTCACCACGGAAGCTTTTCTGATGAGGAACAGAAGGCTGTCTACAAAATGCAAAAAAGCACTTGGATCAAGCAACCTGTGATTAAAACAATCATGAAGCAAACACACTGCACAGACTATATTCATATACATTTGAATTAGCCAGATTGAAATGAGTCCTTTTCTAGTAACATCACATTTGCTTCATACTCCATTTCACACTGATGACAAAAATCATGACAGCAATCAGGGAACACAGTCCGAAATGAAATAGCTCACTGCACATGAGCAAAGTTACGGCACCGATTTGCCAGCAGCTAGAACACAACGTCTCAGAATTGAATAAACACAATAAGGAAATACTGGAGCGGCTTAGATCGCAGAGGAAGTTAATAAAACATCAGAGACTGTAAATGTGGTATATGATGCACAGAAAACAGATCGGGAATCGGGAAAAAACATCAAAACATCATTTTGCTTTTTCTGCATTTATTTTGAAGGTTTTTAAACTAAGTCTGGAACACTGACAGTTGTCTTTCTGAAATTTCCTGCCTTGCATTTCTCTATATACAACCAACTAACAACGTAAGAGGATGATTTAATGAAAACTCACATTTAAAGTATATATGTATTTAATACAGGGCATGACTGAATTCCAAACCTGATTTATTAATAGGGAGCATCACCAAGTTAATTACGCAAATGATATATGAATCACATGGTGACTTCTAGATGCATTGCTTGAATTTTTCCAAAGTCACTAAGTGAGACTGTAAAATTTGTGTCTTGTGATTTCCATGTCACTTCCATTACTTTGTCTAGCAAGCGTCCTGGATTAGGTTGAACACTTCTCCCTAAACTCTTTCTGATTCTGGGCATTTTAAATATCTTCTGAGAGGTGTTCTTTGTCTAGCATGGCACAGTTTAAAGTGTTAAGTGGAATTCACTTTGGACAATCCACACAGACACCTGTACACCAGAAGCTGGTCCTAACCAGACAAACGAACCCTTAAGGCTTCAGTAAATTCAGTTTTGATCACATTTAAATACAGACATGCATTCATATGAGTGCTCTAATAAGAGTTTTGTACACAATGAAACGCACAAATCCACACCACGCCACCAGACAACACCAGAGGGAGGTGAAAACCTCACGCCAGCCTCCACTCCTTTACAATAAATCTACCCCAAAATTAAAAACAGTTCCAATTCTGTATAAATCCTATCTAAATCCACGAAAATGCTGAAGTTGTCCATCTCTAGGAAGACAACAATAAAAGCATCAAAGTAAGATACTCCATATCCATTTCTAATAGAGCTGTCCTACCTTTTCAGTTTCATATAATTTTCACTAGCTGCAGGTCTGCATTCAGCACGTTGCACCACTATTCCTTCCAGGGAAAGTTTATCTAGTAGGAAAAAACAAAGCAAAACTGGACATTAAAATAAAATTCACCAACACAGTCAATATTTGAATTCTGTTTCAGCATTCTAATTCAGTATTTAGTAAGTGTAATGTATATTACAAGTTCCCAAATCCCAAATTATATTCCAAAATCTCTGCTATTTTGACACTGAAGGAAAAAGCAGGAAAAACATGCTTGCGCAGCAGGTATCCTCAACACCTCTTTATTTTGCTATTGGATGTTTTACATTTCAAGAATGAATCACAAAGATGAAATTTTCAATAAAAGGATGGTAACTGGGCGGTCTTCCTTTCTTCAGATTGTTGCACTCAGCTCACCTAGGAACAGCCTTCCAGAAATGTGCATTGAATAGCGTCAGTGTTCAAGAAAAGAAAAAAAAAGAAAAAGAAGAAGAAAAAAACATTACGAGAACCTAACCACCAAAATATCCAAAAGCAATGGTATATAAGATAAGCTTTAATTTCATTTTTACTTTCAGAAAAAATAATGAATTTTCATCTTATGATAAAAAACAAGTAATACATATGCTAACACTTGAGGAAAGAGAAACAAAATCTTGCTGTTCATAACACAGATCACCCACCAGGTTCTAGTTAATACTGTTCTCCCCACATTCACCTCTGTAACAGTCACTTTGTCATCCGATGTGAACACCTTTTTGCCTAAAGCAACAACGCCTACCAGAGCAGTATGATAGTACCAGCCTACTCTTAAAAAAAAAAAGTCTGTAAGCCTAAAAACGAAAAGCAACCTTATGTAGAAAGGAAGAAAGAAGTGACCGTGGCAAAATATTTCTGGGGTCTGTATTTCTACTATGACGTTCTAGTGCATGGAGCAGGGTGGTGGCGTCAATTTTTACCTTTTCTTTTGGGTATAGCCAGTGCAGTATGTGTAAAATTTACACCTGGCATAACAAGAAAAGGTGCATTTCTCTACTTAATGGCTTCATTAACCCTCACGATCTGAAATTTCCTTCCAAAAGACATTCTCGTCTTGCTGTCGGTGCAGGGTAGTACACTGTCACCGTCAGTTCCTTCCGACTATGTCACCGAAAGAACAGAAACACTTAGAAGTGATGTCAAGTAACACAGGGCTCTTTCTGAGATGCCTGTAATTTTTCCCAATGCCTTATTGGATGAAATATTATTACATCTGGAAATCTAAGCCTGCTCCTCCTGAATAATGCAGACAGCAATTACTTCAACACAAAGTATTTTAAAAATGATTTAATTTAAAACTTCTTGCTTAGGCTTAGAAATTCACCAGATACTTTAAAGGACGAAGAATACCACACTTTTGCAGGTAGTTTTGAACATAAAGCAACATTTTATGAAAACATTTCTGTTTTTATTGATTCCTAAGGCTCATGATGAAGAGAAACAACCTGGCCAATTTGCCTGAACTCCCGTGTACCACAGACAATTAAATTTTATCTTCTTTCTTCTGCATAGAACCTAGCAACTGTGTGTGACTGAAGTGCTACTAATACTGGTGCTTAATTTCTAATAGGAATTTGTCTCCAGCTTCTGGCATTTGGTTCTTATTATGTCTCTCTATACTATGCAAAAGAGCCTTTTAGTACCTGATATTTTCTCCCTGGGAAAGTACTTTTACATTGTAATCAAGTCACTTCTCAATCATCTTTTCAATAAATGAAGTAGTTAAAGCTCATGCATTATCTCACCATAAGGCACTTTATGCCACACTTAAAGTTTCGTGGTTCGTATCTGCACTTTGTTCAATCTTTCAATGACATTTTAAGAATATGGAAGCCAGAAAACTGATGTAATACTCCTGTACTAGTCCTACCTAAGCTAGATATGGATATAAAATAACAGATACAGGAGAAGAGGATGCAATTTATCTCACCTCACCTTAGCCATCTTAAGGTTATTCAGCACTCTGAATTCAAGAGAGGGAGGGTGACTTTCAGAAGGCGATTGGCCCCATCTCTTCTAGGATTCAACGAGCTGCCCTGTGCTGGTGGTTCTCCCCCCAGATCAGCTGCTCTCTGAAAATCAAGCTCAGGTGCTCAATGGAGCTGACGGACAATTATATCACTAATGCATCTATTCTGAGTCCTTCCAAGCCTTGCGTTTTTATCTCTGTGCTCTGCATTCCCCGTTCCTAGGTATGTAATTGCCTCTAGCTTGGTTAAAATGCATTTTCTTTAAACAGATTCTGTGAATTAAGTGATCCAGGTCACACTGTGACAGTCCTAACGTAGTTATTCACTGTCTGACCAGCGTTTGTGTCAACCACGAGACATCCTGTAAGCAGTGATTTTCACTTACTGCTGTTCCTCTCGCTAATCCTGGAGGAAGCCCTTCAAACTACAGCCCAAGTGACTTCGTACTGATAATTACCTTCTGATAACTGTCAGCTACTTTTTAATCTTATTCCTTTTTTTTTTTTTAAATAAGAACGTTGTAAGATTTCAAATTATGTGCAATATGAAATGCTAAGCAGACTACAAACATACTGTTACTTTATCAGACGGATTTGTCATCTCCAAAATAAATGAAACTAGAAATAAAATACTAGAAATGAAGTACTTGACTTGAAGACTTGAAACTAGAAATTAAATACTTGACTAGGAAACCTTCATGTACAGCCATGCTAGTCGTTGTATTTCTTCTGTTCTCTTCTATCCGTTCAACTCAATGACATTTTCCACTGGTTTGCATAGAACAAGGCTGATTAGCCCATACTCATCCAAGCCATGCAGGCCAGTTGTCTAAACACTGACACACCACTGTCAATTTCTGCACAAAATTCTTGCTGAATTTTGAAGCCGCTCTCTTATATCTCAAGGATTAGCATCAGTGGACCAAATAGGTCCCCCCCACCAACTATTCGGGAAGTAAAGTAACAGTTGTTTGAACCTACCAATTAAACATGCTTATCCTTAGTACTACCTCATGGTTTACATCTTCAGCAATAACCTCTTTTAATTACCAATGGTCTGAACTTGGTTTTTAATGCTCCAGCTGCTTGCCAGTACAAGGCTGTCCACAGTGTCTGACAACGTGGCCTTCCAGCTAACCCAGCCTGCTGTCAAAACTTATCCCCTGTCCAGAAGCTGAGGTTTGTGTCCCACTTTCCCTGGACTCTCCTGGGCGTTTGAAAACATCCAGAGAGGCTACCGGAATAAATCTGCAAAGACACATGCAATCTTCCAAATGCAAGGATGTAGTGGGGAAACTCTATTTTTACTTTCACAGCCTAATTAACCTTAAATTACCAACTTGTGCTTGGTAACTTCAGAAACAGGTCTCCTCTCATCTGTTGCAAGGCCAGAGCTGCAAAGACATCCAAAGTGCTGCATGTCTGCCCTGACACTTCCATTATCACATTAGCCTAGAACCCAAAGGATGAGCAAGGCTTGAAAGTAGCAATTCCCCGTTAAGAATACCTCATTTCCTCAGGTGTCTGTCTGACACCCTCAGAGACCTTACATAGGAGAGAGGTACAAATACAGTCAAGTGCAGCTACAGGCAGGTTGGTCTACCAGGTGCACTCAGCCCTGTATTCCTACCTGAACACCCCTGCGCTGATACATAAAGAAATTTACTCTTTTAGTGAAGTGACACAGAAATGTGAGGGGCAGATTCTGATTCCAGCTTCAAATTCCACTGACAATCACCATCACATAAATAGAATGGGGTTAAAAGGAAAAAGTGAGCCCACGTGAACCTGATGATGTTCCACAAGGCCAAGTGCAAGGTGCCGCACCTGGGCTGGGGCAATCCCAGCCATGAGCACAGACTGGGAGAAGAGCTCACCGAGAGCAGCCCCGCAGAGAGGGATTTGGGGTTCTGGGGGACAAAAAGCTGGGCAGCAGCCAGCAGCGTGTGCTCGCAGCCCAGCAGGCCAACTGCGTCCTGGGCTGCACCGCCAGAGGGGTGGGCAGCAGGGGAGGGAGGGGATTGTCCCCTCTGCTCTGCCCGCGGGAGGCCCCACCTGGAGTGCTGCGTCCAGGGCTGGGCCCAGCACAAGGAGGGTGTGGGGCTGGGAGAGCGGGGCCAGGGGAGGGCCGTGAGGGTGCTCAGGGAGCTGGAGCACCTCTGCTGTGAAGGCAGGCTGAGAGAGCTGGGGGTGTGCAGCCTGGGGAAGAGAAGGCCCTGGGGACACCTCACGGCGGCCTTTCAGTACTTCAAGGGGGCTTGTAAGGAAGAAGGAGATCAACTTTTTGCTCAGGCAGATAGTGATAGGATAAGGGGGAAAGATTTAAAACTGTCAGAGGAAAGATTTAGATTAGCAGTTAGGAAGAAATTCTTCACTCAGAGGGCGGTGAGGCCCTGGCACAGGTTGCCCAGAGAAGCTGTGGATGCCCCATCCCTGGAAGGGTTCAAGGCCAGGCTGGATGGTGGGAGGTGTCCCTGCCCATGGCTGAGGACTGAAATTACATGATCTTTAAGGTCCCTTCCAACCCCCTTCTATGATTCCATGAAAAGGACTTCAGGAAACGTAAGGAAAAACACTTACGGAAATCTTAGTAAAGAGGCACTGGGGAAATTTATTAGAACCGTGCAGATGTTTTGATAGGGTTTGGTTTCTTTTTGGAGACAAAGAAAGAGACAAAGAGACAAAGATTGGCTTGGAGATTTTAATGTGTTAAGTTTTCTCGTCTGACTGCACCTAGCTCTAATTTTCAGCCCCTAGATCTTGTTAGACCTGTAATTACTAAGCTGAAGAGCTTGAAATAAAAGTTTTCTGCCCATCCAAGCACTTACATACTCTCACCCTCTATTAAGCCTAACAAACCATGTTTTTTCAAATCTTCCAATAGCCATATTTTTCAGCTTCTTAATTGGCCTGAGAAACCTCCATTTATTAATGTCTCTCCTGAGCTGTGGCCCTTACAGAAGGACTTGATGGTGCATAGGACAGGATCCAGTTTGCTGACCACCGCCCACAGCAATTCACTTCAGTTGTTGGGGATGCATTCACTGTACACAGGCCAGAGCCTCTGCCCTTCCCTTCCCACAAGCATACATACTGCAGGCTCCATCTACAGTGTACTCCTAGGCATAAAAATTCCTATTTGGCCATATTAAAATATCCTAACCAACTACCCAAATGATTCTGCATCAGTACACGTCTCCTTGTCTACATTCCCAGTCTATATCATCTCCAGACTTTATCAGTAGCTGTCTCCTGCTAGATCACTGACTAAAAATAAATAGGACTGAGAACCAAACCACAGCAACACTTTAGAAATAATTCTCTGCCTAACATTTACCAGTTTGAATCCTGGCAGATAATTTTGGTACTTTATATAATTGTGTAATTCATATAATTTTTGTATTTTGACAAATGGGACCTACTCAGAGATTTAACAGAAAAAAAAGCACTACCTCCTTTGCTGAACAAATTGCAACAACAAAAAAGGCACAGTCCATTTTCCCTCCACCCACATTGATTAGCATTATATTACTCTCCCTTAATTTTCAACTAAATTGACTTCCAAGTCAGATGTTCTACTGTTTCTCATAGTCACTTTTTGTTCCTGCATACCTGAGTTGTCCAATTTACCTTTCAAATACTAGCACAGCATTTGTTTCTTCAGTCCTGGAGCACTGCAGTGCTCAAAATTTACTGAAAAATATCAACAGCAACTGCTGATGGAGTTTCCTAGACAGCTCCTTTAAAACTCGAGTGCAAATTGTTCAGACTTCCTTGTTTGAAGTTCTTCAATTTTAATTAGTGTGTAGAGCTTGTCTTCAATAGCTGTTAAGCAACATCCTGGAGTTATTACTGGGATGAGAATGCCTATGCTACTGTTACTGTGAGACAGTAACTATTGAACGGTTTAATTATCCCACAACCTGGCCAATTTTCTGTGTTATGACATTAAATAACTAGCAAATTGCCTTGATAACCCAAACAGACTTTATTAGGATGGTTTCCTAACACACTTCAAAAATTCTCCACCTCTTTCAGCTGTAGATTTCTCCTCACATCCTTTTGTGCTGTAATAAATAAAAATAGCTGTTTTCTGTAACCTGGGTCATTTTCACTGATAACAGTCTCTAAGTGAAGCTGATGTTGTTCAGATGCATGAGTAAGCTGAAGCCTTGGTAAACCACTGACTTTTCTGTCGTGTGCTCCAGCACTGAATCCTCAGCTCCACTAGGTGCTACTTCCAAGCCAGGAGGTTCAGTAAGACGATGGAAGCTGAGGAGGAGTAAGGTTTTTCTTTTTTTTTCCAAAAGGAAACACACAATACAAAGTGAGGGGCAGATCCCTATCCTGCTTCTCAGATTGGTTTTCCTGTGTAGTTGACAGATAGCAGTGCTGCAGTTTTCACTGCCTCTGGGATGGCCTGCCTGAGAAGGAGCTGAACTAGTGTCATAGTGCTGCTGGAACGGCCAACCCCAGCAACCAGGTGACACAGCAGCGATTTGTGAAGCAGTGCTTATTTCAGGATTGCTAGCTACCCACAGCAGCAAGCATCATGCAGCTGTACAGGGCAGAAAAAAGACGCAGCTCACTGACGGCACGGGACAGCATCCAGCAGCAAGTTGCTCCCTCCCAGTCCACTTGGAAGCAGCAAGGACCAAGACACGCTGAGCACATCTCACTGCTCTGCTGGTGCACCACACAAAGACTCTGCGATTAAAAGACTGCAGAAAATGTCTCTAAAGTTGTGAACCTTTTATTTTAACAAAATGAACTTCTGGACAATATTTTAGAGAAAAAAAAAACATGGAAAAAAAAGGAAATTCAGTTTTTCTAGACAAACGCCTTCAAAATATACTGAGCTCCATGAAGCCAGTGAAATACTTCCTACCTCAGCGACCTACATGCACTGCAATAGTACATACATCACCAAGTGCATACAAAGAACGGGGGCTGTTTGGAAAAGCTGTCTGTTGGTACGGCACACTAAGCAGAAAGTTTTTACAAAGATGTGCCTGTTTCAAGTTTCATGTTACAGATGCATGTGAAGTAAAGTTACATGGGTTTGTTGCAATGAAAGTTTTACATCAGCTCTACATTTTTCAAGCCTCAAAGGTTTGAGTGTAAATATTCATGATCTCCACAGCATATTTGCCACATCAAATAGACTTTGAATATTTTATCAGATGAACCACTAAAATGATTTTGCATGATCTTTCGAGGAATATGTAGTTGTTCAGGAAAGTAGAAAATTTCAACGGCAAGTGTTAAAACACTCAGAAGATTATGTAAAATGTAGAGAGATCAGCTTGTCACAAAAAAAAAAAAAAATCATACCCTTTAGAAACCCCAGCTCTCCTTGGAAATCCCTGCTTACTTCTGCCAGGACATCACTTGTTCAGCTTCAAAGTATTTTAAGACCACCGCATCAGACAAAAACACCACAGAAATCATCTTCTTAGGGTTTAACAGCCAGCAACGTGGCTCACCACTAGCTATATATGATTTAAGTACATTAACTGATTTTTCCATCATTTGACATTTAACTAGATTTGAACAGAAGCCTCTTGTAATGGCAACAAAAAAAAATACTTAAAACTGTTATGTTCTCTCATTTTCTTGATTATTCACTTAATAATTGTGAAATAAGTTATATTTGGAAAAGAAGTCTAAATGTTTAAAAATCAGAAGAAATTGGTTGAAATCTCTGACTGAGGTGATGCTAAACACTTCAGTGGCATCAAAGAGTTAAAAATAAAACCATGACTAATTCCTGATAAATCAAATCTAATGAATAATATCTTCCTAATATATCACATACAACAGCAGAAAAAAAATAGCGTATCAGTGCTAGGGACACCCTGGCAAGTAGAATAGCGAGTTTAAAAAAGTGCATTTATTTCTACTAGATTCAGTTAGCAATTAATAAAATATTATAGTGATGACTCTACAGTATCAATAAACAGCCTTAGAGACAGCGGGAGCGGTATGAATAATATCTTTGGGAACAGAGCAGAAGAATTTAAGGGATAATCTGTCTCTCTGTTGTTAATTGCGCAAAGCAGGAGGAATCTACCTGTAAAAGTGAAAAATACATCTGGAAGATGGGATCCTCCCCGCGTCCAGCCCGAGGTAGGTGCTCGCTCCTGCCCCTGCTGTGGATGCATGCGGCGCCTCCCGCTCTGCCCCCTCCCCGCGTCCCCAAGGAAATGCACACATAGATGTGTGCAGAGCTTTCCCTTCCCTGCTCGAAGCTGCAAATGCTTAAAGGGGAAACCTTTTCTGAAAGGCACTGAGGGCGAACCCCAGAGCACAGCTTCACAGAGGGAAGACAGCCATTTGGTTGGTGTGCTCTGCTGCTTTCCCCCCGTGCAGAAGTGTTGCTAAGCTATAGCGTTATGCGATGTTCGACGGGATCTGTAGGCACACTAACCCTTTGTTCCACAGTTGTTGCTATTGAGAAGGAAGGAATTGATGCTCGATAGCCTTGGTGAGTTTAAAAAAAAAAAAAATCACCAATATAAACCTCTCTCCTCCCTGAAACAGTTTTTATCCATGCCATAGAGAAGGGAAGAAACAAAACCTAATTAGGCTGCAATTCTTGTACTGGTGCAGATGCTCCCGTCCCTGAAGATGGCATCTTTCACCACAAACTTAAAACCAGTCAGACCAACACGTCTGCAACATCACTTCCAAAGTATGTGCTGTGAAAACATCCTGGTGCTGTGCACGTGTCCTGTAAATGAGAAGTATGTGCACACGCTCGACAAATGAGCCCCCCCGCCCTCATGCAAATGGGGATGTGTTTAATTTCAGCCTTGTCCTGCTGTATCAATCAGGTGCCATAATCAGCACAAGGAAAACGTGAGAAGATTAAAATCCTTGAAACGTAAATGAAGCTGTCCTGTTTAACACCATAAGCACTACACGATTTGGCCAGCTGATACTATAAATACATTCAAAGTAGTAAAAACAAGGTGCCCTTTAGAATAGCATTATTAATTTCTGTGAGGAACCCTCAAAACTTCAAAGACTTAAAGGTAAGAGAGAGACAAACGCCTTCTATACCCTTCTTCCCTTACACAGTTAAATGCAAATTCCCCTTTACAGTCATATTCCTGCTATCTCCCTGCATACACAGCTGATACGCCACCTACTGCAAAAGCCAGCTGACAGACCAAGCAATGCTAGCAGCATTTCCATTCCAACATCGTGCCGGAGCTGAAGAAAGGGGCTTTTAAAAAAAATCGTCTTTTCAAGCTGACAGGAACAAAGCAAGATTGCTGGCTTTTTGTCCTCGCTTCGATAATGGAGAGAAAATCAAACAGGAGAGCAAAGGAATCTGAGGAAAAACACTGCACCTCCGAAGGCTCGGAGCAAGACAAGGACTATAAAACGTCTCTGGTTACTCTGAACGTTGGTGGCTATCTATACATCACACAGAAACAAACGCTAACCAAGTATCCAGACTCGTTTCTTGAAGGTATCATCAACGGCAAGATAATGTGTCCTTTTGATGCAGATGGACATTACTTCATAGACAGAGATGGACTCCTTTTCAG
This sequence comes from Heteronetta atricapilla, assembly GCA_011075105.1. NCBI lineage: Eukaryota > Metazoa > Chordata > Aves > Anseriformes > Anatidae > Heteronetta > Heteronetta atricapilla. Next base: position 176,965,332 of record CM021731.1, on the reverse strand, counting down.
ACACATTCTGAACTTCCTACGAAATGGAGAACTTCTGCTACCGGAAGGGTTTCGAGAAAATCAACTTTTGGCACACGAAGCAGATTTTTTTCAGCTTAAGGTATTATCAGATGCGGTGAAATCGAAGTGGGAGAAGGAGCAGCTAGCGTCTCGAGAGACTACTTTCCTGGAAATAACTGACAGCCACGACCGTTCCCAGGGTCTCAGGATCTTTTGTAACGCTCCTGATTTCATAGCAAAAATTAAATCCCGAATTGTACTGGTGTCCAAAAGCAGGCTGGATGGCTTTCCAGAGGAGTTCTCAGTGTCTTCAAATATTATCCAATTCAAATACTTCATAAAGTCTGAAAACGGTACGCGACTTGTGCTGAAGGAGGACAACACCTTTGTCTGCACCCTGGAGACTCTTAAGTTTGAGGCTATTATGATGGCTTTAAAATGTGGATTTAGACTGCTGACCAGCCTGGATTGTTCAAAAGGGTCTATTGTTCACAGCGATGCACTTCATTTTATCAAGTAATTACGAAAGGCAGAGGCAACGAGCATGCAGCCAGCAAACCTCCTGTAACTACAGCATCCTGGCATCACAAATACCGTATCTAACCAGCCCGGTGCCACAGAGCTCGGCTGCTAATCAGTTAATGTGAGCTAATGGTATGTAAATCTCATAACGACATCCATCTCTGGCTTACTTAAAGCTGAATGAGAATTTCATGCCTGAATTCAATAAAAAAAATTATCTGCTAACCACTGTAAATGCAGATTGAATGCTTTATGCTATTTGTAATATGTTTTCTTCATGCTGTCTTTCAGCCGGAGAGTCTAGCTGGATTTCTGTGTACTTGTATGACTACCACGCACACACCTAACTGCTCTGCTAAGCAGCAGGGAGAGTATTTTCATATAACAGGCAGGCTTAAAATCTGTTTTGCTTATAACAAATCTCAGACTGGATTTTCAATGGAATAAATTCTTCTGAACGTTCGTTAGTGTTTATGCTATTGTACTGGATTTGCCAAAACATGAAATTGCAAGAGGGTTCAAAATTAATCAACTTGATTTTAAAGTTAAACTAATTATTTCAACTCACTTAAAATCAAATTTACAGCTGCGTTACTACATTAACAACAACTGCTGAAACACGTAAACCAACAAATAATGCTGGGGAGGGATTAGTTCTATTATGGGAAATGAGCTGAATCTGCAGAGAACGTTACATTTTCTGGTTACGTATATTTATCAGATGACTAATAAAACTGTTTGGCATAAAGTTTCACATAACAGGCTTCCAATAATGACATCCTACAATGCTCAAGTTACTATTTTCTACTAATCATTGGTGTTCATAAAGACAGGCAATTAACAGAGCCCTTGCTTTGCACAATAGCTTTCTAAAAGCAGTTAGCAATATTAGCTTTGAATAGACCACCTGCTGGCATTTAAGATGCATCAATATAAGTAATGGAATAAATATCTTCTTTCTCCTCATCTTCACAATTTATCAAATCTGCTAATTTATATTTTAAACAAGGTTTTAATAGCTTCGACGGAACAGCTCTAATTTAACTGCAAGCATTACAAACCAGTCACTCCACAAAAGCTGACTGAAAAATCAACACGCCACACAAAAAGAAGCTGCACTAACTCCAAGTTTATGCTTTGTCCATCACTGGACTCTACCATCTTTCACAGCTCAAATGAAACCAAAATTCAAGTAAAATACCACTAAAGAAAGAAAATCCAATTAAGCAGTTTCTTAACTTTCCCAGGATATTCCTTTTGTACAAAAAAAGGGAAATAAACATTAAGACTGTCCCAGTAAAATGCACTACAATGCACACTAGAAGTGACAACTGAGGAAAAGAGCTAACATTTGATAGCCTGAAAACAATTTTGTCTTGGCTTTTAGAGGGAACAAATCCATTTTCAGTAATAGCGACTGGGAATACGATCACAACGTCCCTTTATCCTTCAGTGTGAAACCCCAGTTCACTTGTAACATACGATGACTGTTGGTAACTGGGTCCCTTGCTGGCGATGAATTCACAGAGGGAGACCAGGCAGCAGTGACTGGAAAACAATCCGCTATGATTTTATCAAGTGGGGAAGTCCAATCTCTCCAGAATACCCACAGACTAGAAACGATAAACTTCTCTATCCTACCTATATTACAAAGTTAAGGATCAGAAAATACGTGCTTTTAAGTGGAACTTTCCCCAGCTGTTTAAAAATCACATCACCTTAAATTTCAGGCAAGCAAACTGAAGAAGAGTTTGCATGTCCCAGAACTTCTCTGACTTCATCCACGTACATTAACCATCTACAAAAGATGTATAGGAAACACAATTCTTTACATACTCACCTCTTTTATATACTTAGGCCATTCCAGCTAGAACTCTATCACGGTGTATGTCATGGTCCTCCCTCCTTCCCCTCCACACACCCCAATAAATAGTTTTCAAAGTGGTGCCTTCAAAAATTCTCCTTAACCACTCATCTTGTACCTAAAACAATCTCTAAGACTGCTGCAGAAAGTAAACGTGAAAGCTCACCTGAAAGAAACTCAAATTCCTGCTGACCCCCTAGGACAAGAACTAGAAATATCATCACACAGAGCAATGACATGAAAAGCCCTTTGGGGACTCATTTCTCTACTTGAGCAAAAAAGAAAAAAAAAAGTGCCAAGACAATCTTAACAAGCTTCTTAACTAATCTCCAAGTTTTAAAGAAGCATGCTCTCCGTGCTGTCAAATACACAGCCTGTATAAGCACAAAGTCTGGAGGAGGCTGTTGCTCCTCAGATGTCACATCATCCATTTTCACTTAAATGCTTTTGGTTATAACCTTCAGTTATAATTAATTTTTGATTGAGATTTAAATTGCCTTTACAGTTGAAAAGAAAGAAAAAAAAAAGAATAAAATCAATTTTGATTCCAAACAATTAATAAAAATCTTCTGTGGTTGCTTGCCTTTCAGTTGGGCTCTTAGGAACCGTTAGCACCACTGTATCAGAAGGCAGTACCGCTTGTTCTCTGTAGCCGTGAAAAAGCAGCAGAGAACTTGACAGTTCTGCATTTGTTCTAGGAAATACTTTTGGAATGTAAGCTATTCACAAGCTGGTAATCACAGGTAAAATTCAAAACACCTGAAATATCTTCCAAGAAGATTCTGTAGCTATTCTTACAATTTTTACTGGAAAGCTTTCATTTGCCAGGTGTTTGGTTCAGAGTACCTAATTCCATCTTAATTTACGAAAAAAAGAGCACTTGAAAACTTTTTCTTTCATTTTTGAAGTGAGAAGTGTACATATCTACTCTTATGTAAAAAAAAAAAAAAAAGGTACTGTTTTATTTATTTAAAATTCAATGATTTGTTACATTAAATACTTTACACTGCCTTTTTTTATTTCTGTGTAAATAACACTGATGCCTACGGCACACGTAGTCATCTGCTGTAACACCAGTTTCAATCCTGACTTCTTTTCCCGTTCTCATGAGCACCCATGCGTTTGTACAAGTGTCAGGATTTGGAATTTTTATGTGCTATTCTGCGATCGAAGGCACCTCACTCAGCTGTTCGAATCACACAGCAGAAGCAGAAGGAAGATGGGGATGACAAAATCATTCTCTTCCCAGTTCACATTGTAGCTGATGTGAGGTAATTTTAGTGTAGTTGTGGGTTTGTTCGATGAGATGCTTTGATCAAGCTATGAACTTGAGTAATTTAACTGGGATGGCAGTGTCTTGCTTTTATAGATAAACAAAGTGACCACGTAAAGCTTCCATAATGTTTCCTCTTCACTCCATAAATATTTAATATAACAAATACATTTTGCATATGTTCTTTAACAACGTTACTTTGAATATGATATACATGCAACTACTATTCCTTTCATTAAGGGCTGAATCACAATGACTTCCCAGTATAACCCTGCCACTATCATGTAGGAACTATAATTTTTATCACTTCTGTGAATTACCTTCAATTGCAGTGGGAGGAGTAAAAAGCCCCTTCCCCAAGGAGGCACTTTAACCTGCCCTCACTCCAGGACACCTCCACTTGCCTCCCTGCCTGTTTTCCTGGGTGAGAAAAAGGGCCATCAAGTGGACAGTTCAGAAAGGACAGGGAGCTGAAGGCAGGGGTGATCAACACACACTGCAGAAAAAGCTTTCTGGCCCCTGTGGATTCTCTGAATGACTGCTCATGGAAAAAAAGTATATATATTGATGTCAAATGGATCAAAACATCTATTGTACTGCTTCCTCCCAAACTCCTATGCCCATACTTTCCACTGGTGGAGGAGCAAGCAACAGCTATTTAATCACACTGGCAGCATGCTATAGTAATAGTAATCAGCTATTTGGTTTTATTTCTACATGAGGACAAAGCCTCAGAGAGGCTCCGCTAGGTCAGACTAAGATCTGTCTAGCCCAGTATTCCCAGTGATTGCGAACTCTGTTTCCATCCCTTCGTACCTCTGGCCATGACTCCCATTTTTGATCCTCTGACCCTCCGCTCTCCTTGTTTTCTCCCAGTGTCACAACTTATTTTCCTTTTTTCCTCATCTTACCCCTCCCTTTCTCCAGGAGGACTGTGGGGCTTTGTTAGGGTTGGGCATCAGCCTGGCTCTGAGAAGAAGTAAGTAAAGACAGTAGCCAAAAGCAGATGCCTAGAAAAAAAATATATAGGAAGCAGAGAAACATATGTGATGCTCCCCTGAAGTATTCTGCCAGACTCCAACAGCTCACTGCCCAGTGACTTCTACAGCCAGTCACTTCATCACCAGCCACTTCTAGAGTGGTCTCTACAGAGAGCCTTGATGCTGTGAAACACGCAGGCTGTGCATCAAGGTCAAGTTACAGCTCTCACCTCCCTACTGTCAGTACCTGCTTGCCCCGTGACCGGTGTTTCACAGCAACCTAATTGCCTTACTGACCTTTTCACGTACTTGGGTCGTATTTTTAACGGTATTCTTGCATTGTACTTGCTATGACTGTGTGACAACTGGCCATCTCTTTTCTAACATAGATAATATTTATTTAGATCCTAAGAGGAAAAAAAAAATCACAACCTCATTTGCAGCAATCAGTGACATTGTTATTTTCACCTTTATTACAAGCACTGCAAGATTTCCATTCAATAAAATGGGAGGCTATTAGGAAACTCAGGTTCCCTCCCCACTAGCATACAAGCGGAATAAGGACACACAAAAATTATTGCAGTTTAATAATGAAAGTGCCTCATCCATTAACTTGTTTATTTAAGTAGAAGGGTCATGGTGCCCTTATTCTACTAATGAATGAGGAACAGGGGTGGGAGAGGCAGCTTCATCTGGGTCTAGCACAAAATAAACATTATTTTCTTAGGCAAGAATTAATTCATCTTTGATGAATAACTATTACCTAACCTCAGTCTTGTCTCCTGTCCTATAACACAGGGCAGAAGTTCATAGATTGACAGGAAAGTGAGTACTAGTTAAAAAATAAAGGTATCTTCACATGAAGAGATAGGCTTGCGTGACTGGTTAGGCTGAAACAAAAGCAATTGATAAGGTACAAGGAATCTAAGATCAGAAAATATTATGGTTTTCAACTTCCTTTGAAATGGCCACTCTCTAAGTACCATGCACCGGTGTATGACACAGAATGCTGTCTCAAAACACTGCCTCTATAAATCACCATTCACAATAAAATGTCAGAAAATAAGCACGGCAAAGACGGTAGGAGGGAGATGTATAATGGCACCTGAGGAACTTGGATGAGCAAGCATTCTCAAAAAGAAAACACGCTTGCCTTTCTTTCTGAAAGAAATTGCATATCCTGCAGAACTAGACAGTTGACTTCTCCTCCCAAAAATGTGTGTAGTAGGAGTACCACACACAGCTAAAAGCAACAGTCTACAAAAAAGCTGTTTCTATCTGCACTGGTAACAGCTTAACATCATTGCCATTATCATTTAACACCGCGTTTGTTCATTTTAAGCTTCAGAAAGGAGTACTGCTCTGCTGCTTCGGCAACAAAAACATTCACGAAACTGGTACAACAATTATAGCCGTAAACAACAGCCGCTCATTTAAAACATCATTACACGGTGACATGCAAGTTCAGCACGTTAAGGTTCGAAAACCAAGCAATTAGAAGATGCTAGAGCTTGCAGTGCTAGGCTGCCCCAGCAGCGAGGGCTGCGAGGAGGCAGTGCAGTGAGACAGCCCACCATACCTGAGCACCAGGGCTGAGGAGGGTAGGACTCCGCGAGAGTCACTGTCACTTTGGGGCCTCGGGTTGATGGAGAAGGCACAAAACAGCAGTGAGGTTGGACAACACAAATAACTAAGTCTAATTATCCTGAAATTACTAGTATTAATAATTCCCCTTTGGCTTTTTGTATGTCACATTTCAGAAGGACAATTTTATTTCCCTTTTTTTCAGCAGCAGCAGCAATAGGAACGGATACATTTTCTTTAAAACAGAAAAATATCAAGCTATAAAGCTACTGCTGTAGCTCCACAGAAAGCTGCTCGTTAACTCAAAGAAGGTTCTTGATTTTGTACCATAGTGAACAGATGAATAAAAAACCCAATAGGTCAGAGGTGGGTACAGACTCTCTCAATTAGGAAGGAAAAATTAAGCAAACAAACTAGCAATGAACAGCCTAAGCATCAAAAAACGTAAACAGAATAAGCAACTGTAACACCAAACCCAGTCGTTTATTGCCTCTTTCCTACTTAAATAAAGCCTTTGGCAAGTGTTGGGGATAAAGCAGTACATTTTCTCAATCTGAACCTGGTAATCTCATAGGAAACAAATTAAAGGTCCTGCAAGCCAGGCAGATAACAATCAGCTAAAGAGAGAAAAAGGCACTCTCAGGTTACCAGCTGACTTTATCTAAGGCCGGCAGCACTGCCATGTCTTGTGATATTTCCTACACATTTTCTAAAATGAATAGCAACTCATGTTCTTTCCAGAAATCTAACGTATAAACTGCTTTATGCCTTTTCATAGGATAATACTCTTCTGCGGTGCACAGATGAGGGTTTTTGGGTTTGCCCGCAGATTATGGTGCAAAAATTCCCAGGACAACCTGCATGTGGAAGACAACATGCACAGCTACACACTGCTCCTGTTGGTAAGATGCTGGGGCTGGAAGAGCCTTATAGCTCTGGGAAAGCACCAAATGAGCTCTGCTAGACTGTTCCCAGACTCAGGCACACAGAAAGCTGAGGTCGTACTGTGCTGCAGTCTCCAGTGCTCTCACATCTGCTGCTAGACAAGGTAGAGGTGAGTGACTCACATACAACCTTAAAAGGGCTGCTCCTGGCTTTGCTTTCACCGCCTTTCCCCTCAGAAGTTACATCCATGTCGAACCTGCTCATTAATTTAAGTGGTTAAGGCTACTAAGCTATGCAGAGTTTCCTCTTCCTCACTACAAAATGGCATAAGCACTTTGTGGTAGGTAGGGAGAGAAAAGGAAAGATTATTAAAGAAGCCCATTACTTAATGCAGGCAGAGAGTTGGGAGGAAAATGTGCTCATCAGACAACTAGATAAATTGGGTAAAAAAAAATAAAAAAAAAAAAAAAAAAAAGAAGAAGAAAATAAAGTAGAGCCTGGGAACAATAGTTCTGGATCAGATCAGTATCTTGATCCCAGCACTGTGGCTGAAAGCAGATGCCCACCAAGAAGCCTAAGGACAGAGCAAACACATGATTCTCACCCTGGACACACATCCAGCCACCAGGCATTTGTGGCTTGGGCTCTCTCAAACCAGATGTCTTCTCAGCCTTACTGCCCTTCAGTGGATTTTCTTTCATACACCTCTGTGGTCTCCTCTGAAGTCCTGTAAGCCTTTAGCATAACCTATCTTCACGTACACATCCTCTGGCAAGCAATTAATAGCTTAATTACATTCTGAGTGCAGAACCACCTTTTATTTGAAACTGCCTCCTGCTAGCTTTACAGCTGCCACACACCAGCCTTGCACTGGCCACAGCAGCAAGCAAGCATGAGATCTCCCTCTGCCCCTTTGATCCACGACCACTCAAGTTTAGTTCTGGAGCACTGCAAAGGGCTGAGGATAGAGCCCATCTGATATGATCGTGCTGGTAGGAGGGTGAACTCAATAAGCAGCAAAATCCCTCACAGAGACAAAAAACAACTTGTGGAGTCATCATTTGCAACCCCAGGCGTGGCTGAAATTCCTGGGATTCTCTGAGTGTCACAAAGTCCAAAAGCTCCGATACGAGCCACAAGCATACTTCTTGGTGCAGTGATTCAACCAGCTGGACACTGACACAACCGAAGCACAGAACACACTTGTGGCATTGACCCCCACCATTTTATACCAGAGTCCAGAGGAGGGCTGCAAAGATAATACACGGCCTGGAGCATCTCCCCGATGAGGAAAGGCTGAGGGACCTGGGTCTGTTCGGCCTTGAGAAGACTGAGAGGGGATCTTATTCATGTTTACAAGTACCAGAGGTGTGGGAGAGGGATTTGGCCAATCTTTTCAGTGGTTTGCGGGGACAGGACAAACGGCAATGGCCACAAAATGTATCACAGGAAGTTCCGCACCAACATGAGAAAGAACTTCTTCATGGTGAAGGTGACTGAGCACTGGAACGTATCTCCTTCTCTGGAGATATTCAAGGCCCGTCTGGACACCTACCTGGGCAGCCTGCTCTAAGGAACATGCTTTGGCAGCGGGGTTGGACCCGATGATCTCTTGAGGTCCCTTCCAACCCCTACAGTTCTGTGATTCTGTTCTCAGGATAGAGACTGCATGGCACAATTATAGGCCTATACTGAAAGCTGTGAAGAACTTCACAAAATACTTTTTTCTTCAGTTTCTTTTTTTAAAAGTGTTGACCTACATTAAACTGTAGGTCCTTTTTGCTGCTCTACCTCCTTAATTCTCCAGACTATCTATTATAACCAGGATGATAGACTTTGACTACACATACCATAACGCAGGAATGGTTGCATCTTTATCTGTTCAAACATCAACAAATGGAGCCTCATTACTGATTATGACTCCTGGAATACTACCAAGAAGTCCGTTATTTAAGTGTTGTTGCATTTATCTGCCACCAGAAAAGTTTAATTTCCAAGACAAAAACTGTTTCTGCAGCTTGAAAGTGGCAGATTCTGTAATTATCTTCAACACTGAGATTTGTGCTAGTTTTCAAATTAAGAATTACTGCTCTTCTCCTCCTGATGATCATTTTTGTCCTTCGTTAAATTTTGCTTCTGAAGTACAATTAATATAACATTAATTGCTTTGAAGTGGATGAAATCAAGTGTGCCCTCTGCAGCTTCACGCAGTTGTGTTCTAACAGAAGAACTCTGTGCCTTTAACAAAAACTCACTGACTTCACCGCAATGCTGTTCAGCATTAAGCAAGTTGCTTACCCTGAATGTTAAGTATACCAACATATGTATAATCAATACCTGAAATTCTTTGTAGTGACACCAAAATATGAAGCAAGCGTGATCTACAGACAGCTCAAGCATTACACAGTTGTGTCTGCAGCCAAACGTGTACATTCACAATGGGAAAAACGTTAACACTAGGTTCATGCTCTTACTGTCTGCAGTATCTCAGATAATTTATTCCTTCTACCCAAAATCAAATAAGAAATGGTCCCAGCGGTTCCTCTCCTCTCGCTAGAAGGCTTTAGTATTACTCACCGGCAGGTATAGGGAAAGAGATGACTAACACCTTGTCCTAAAGCTTGTTAAGTACTGATGGTCGCTATTTGCTGTCAACTAATGTCAAAGACTTTAAGAGAGGAAATCTATACAGAACAGAAGTGCACTTGGCTAGAAGCAGGTTCAGGACACGTAACAATGGCTGATGCACACATCCTTGAAGAAAAATACGCATCTGTAGTCTGTGTACATAGTTGAAACAAACATACACCCCTATGAAAGAAATACTATGCTTTCAAAATGATGTTCTCAAAGCTTAGGCAACATTATAATAGTATATATATATATATATATAATAATAACTGCTGGTTGTGCAACTTTAATTGAACGTGTTTCCACAAGGACAGTGCATAAGCGCATCTAAAACACACTTCTTTACCATGCCGTTCTTCAAAGACAACACAGGCTCAGGGCAGCAGCTTCTGGGTATTTTTACTTTGGGGTGAGGGGAGGTAGGTCAGACTTTATGTGGCGCAAACATTTGGTTTTCACAGCTTCTGTCACCACTGACAGCACTTACGGGTAGGTGCAAGAGAAGCCATAAGCAAACAGGAACTATATACACACACGTTTGGATTTAAATTGCTTGGTGCTTGGTTCACAAAGTGTATGATGCTGCTCGGCACCACATAGGAAAATAGCAGAGCCAATTCTCATTTCTAGTTCCTTTAGCTGACACCTTATTTGCTCCTTTATTTTACATTCAACTAAACCCAGCCTTCGGGCACTGGTTGAATCCCTGAGCAGCGCTACCACATGCACTAACCAAATAGGATCTCCGTATGGAAAGAGTGATCTCAAATTATCAAACTGCACATGCAGAAGGAGCTTGTATTTTGTTTAGGTAAACTTGTTTCACGTTATATCTTAATTCTTGAATATTTTGACTGCAACCTTAGCATCATTCAAGGTCTTATGGATAGTGATAGTTTACATGGGCTCAAAAACCAACAGGAATATTTCACAGAAGAAAAATCCATGAAGGCCTATTAAGTAAAAGAACCAACACCCCTGGCTCTGTATCTTTCTAACCTTCAAATCATTAGAGACTGGAAGAAGTACTCTGGGGAGGCATCACTATGCTTTGCGTTGCTCTTTTACTCTTCTCAAGACTTCCCGGCCACCACTGAGGACAGGATGCTCGGTACGTGAACTCTGGTTTGAACAAGTATCACGATCTCTCCCTCCATATGGTATGAAGCGTTGTGGCAATGCTGGTCCAATGACAAATGTTATTACAAATATCATACATAATACTGGTGATTTACAACTTAAGAGACTGATAGTACTGATGTAAAAATTCAGGGGAACATTTTAAAGAGGTAAATCAAAGGATTTCTTCATGTTGTCTCATTCACTTCCTTTATTTCCTTTCCAACTACACAAACTTCATCACAGTAATACCCAAAAGCAGCCTCATTACTCTAAAACGCTACATAAATATAGAAAAGACATCATCTTTGCCTCAAAAGTGCTTATTTGTGGGCCAAGATGATCAGCAGTGAAATGGAGCACCCGGTAAGCTGAATTACTTGAAAGGTAGTTTGGGAAAGGTCATCCGACTTCCATGATGCATTTGAGGAAAAAAAGTAAAAAAATTCTAAGCAAGTAATTGTAACTGATGGCTAAGGGCCTTCCTTTAAATGCCACAGGGTAACCAACTACCATCATTTAGAAGCTGAGTCCCCAGCCAGCTTAATTCCATCAAATGGGCTTGGTGCTTCATCTTGTCAGGGTATTTAAACAGTGCCCAGCATACAGTAGCTCATTCGTCTGACTGAAGCAAAAATACAAACAACTAAGCGTGTGGTCATCTTCTACAATTTGGAGAAGACAGAAAGAGTGAAAAGCAGACAACTCAATCATTCAAAACCCCAAACCAAAGCAAAACAGAATTTAAAAAAACACCAAAGCCAAGCAAAAACATGCACACATGCCTACAACAAAAAAGCGCAGAGAAATGCAATATAAATATTAAAATTCTGACTCATTTCAGAAGTTAAACTCTTAAGATCTGCTTAAAATGTGACATCCCACATCAGTTTTTCTTATTGTTCAAGTGGTAAAAAATACTAATCTCTAGAAAGTAGCCCTTCATCACCTTAAGTCACATCACTATTACCATATAATCAGAGGGAACAGGTTTTAACAATGGGGAAAACTGCAAGCTAGAAAACATACCTCGGATTCAGTAGGAGTATACAGATAGAACAGTTCTAAAATTAGTCATAAATCCTTTGACATGCTTAAGCCACTACAATAAAAAGCATCTCAACGTTAAAAAGAATTCCTTAAAAAAAAAAAAAAAAGATGAAATATACACTTTTGGCAGCAGCTGAAATGCAGTTCAAATAAAAGTCAAATACATAAAAAAAAAAAAGAAACAGGCATTTCCGTATTACAGTGTATGAAAAAATACATTTCAGAAGACATTTTGAAAGGCCATTAGCATTAGACTTACATATTTAGGACCTGCTTTTAAGAATGACAGGGGTATGAGACTCTTTCTAGTCCACCTTCTGTCTCTGCCATTACTACTTACAAGTGCCAGTACTATCTAATCTGCATGCATCCTGGGTAATCCTTCTGCTAACAAGCCTGAAATTTGTCTATGTGTTTTACATTAGCTGTGTCTAGTTTCCCAGGATCGCAGGCTCTTGCTTACCCTGGCACTTATTCGTGCTAGTACATTAGCGATATTTTTGAAACATCTTTCATAAAAGCAAAAAAGAGAATTTTTCTTAAATGCTACTTGACACTAAGATTCTGATACTGTCGTGTAATACCTGGCAATTTCAGTAATGTAAGCCCAAAGGATTTAGCAGAAGAGATGGGAGCAGCCTAGGATCACACAGTCGCAGGAGAGCTCTGCTTGAGTTGCTGGGGAATCGCACCTGCACCTACCTGTCTTATTCTAAGATACCTTATGGAGCTGTTTCCTTCCTCCTTGCTATAAAGGAAGCCTGCTCAGACTAGCTTAGACCTGAAATGATATCTTAACATTCCTAAGCCTGCCTGATATCTTATCTCATAGAAGCATGTTGACCATTTCATTTTAAAAAAAATCTACTTTATTTCTTTGAACTGTGCAAAGAACCATTTTTACTAGAACGACTGCAGTTTGGGAAGCACCCTTAGAAGTATTAACTGCTTTTAAGACATTGTTAGACTGACGAACATGTGACTGGTAGGTGACACAAGTGAACTAAGAATCTTTCTTTGACTCTTTCCTAAGAATTTTTAAGTTTTTTTGCAAGCGGTATAAAATTTGAGTAAAGTACAGTACCAGAATACTATTTTTCTGAGTGATGAGCCTATGCAATTAAAATGAGATAAAGATTTAGAAATTGGCTACAAACCTCCCAACCAAGAGGAAAGAAACCAAGCTAATATATGAGTCAATGAACATAAAAAATAGATGAAAACACCAAATAAAAATCTATAATGACATTCTAAAGAACATTACATTTTAATGTTCTCCTTCATAATTCTATTTTTTCCATTCAAATAAAAAATATTAATAATTTAAGCTTCTGGTTACAGCACACAGTTTATTAAGTTGTTTGTCAATTTTATGACACTCTGCCTTAGAAATGTAACAAAAAGAACCATTTTTTTTAAGCTACCAATTTCTTGGAAAGTAAGACTGAAAAGCTGCAGTTATAAGTCATTACTTAAGTGTTTCAGAGAAAGTGTCCACACTCACCAGCACTGCTGCTTTCAGATTTGTCGTCTGATTGGCCTTCTGAAAAAAAAAAAACATGTAAATGAACAAAAAGAGAAACATAATGTTTCTGTGTTGATTATTTGAAATTATAACTAAAAAGTGGGCTGCAAAGCAAAGAAGGATAAAAACCACACTTACTGGGTTTGATTAATGTTTATAAATGTGCTTCTTGAAGAAAAAAATACCACACAGAGTAACAAAAAGTCTCCTTTAGTACCCCAACTCACGACTTAAATGAGATAAACTCCATTACAACCTCTGATTGAGCTCTGCACAAAGCTACACAGTTATAGAAAATCAGTTGTAGGATTATGCTTAAGTAATAAACAATGGTCCTTTATCTTACCAGTCTCTGTAGACAAATGAATATCATTTTTGTATATTTAAAACAAAAAGTTCTGTGAAAGAATATGCTTGCCGCTAAGACAAATTTTGAACATGGACAACCGCCTCTCTAGCTTTTCTGAAACTTTCTAGATCACACAAGGATTTATTTTTTTCAGTCTTTTTATCACTGGCCCTCAGATGGTACTATAGCCAGACTTGTCAGATACATATAAATATATAAAATTAGAAACACATCCTGTTTCATAGAGAATGAAAGTATGCGTGAAAAAAAAAAGGACACGTGTTGCAAAGTGGCTTGCCAAAATCTTATCGCTCAGGTGAATGGCGGAGTGAAAAGCAGGAACAGCTTTCCACATTAAATTTCAGTCCAGCCTTTCAGGAGATAGCAGCCAATGGATGTATTAGTAAACCAAGTTCTAACACCTACAAAGTCCTATGAAGATAAACTCCCACATAAATTTCTCAACCTCAAGTTCAACTGCTTCTCCTATTATTTGTTCTTTCTGCACCTCTTCTGAAGTAGAGAACAAAAAGACCGTTTTTACTTATCTGCTCTACAGTTAAAAATGGTAAAATATACTTGTCTTTTGCTTCCAACTCAGCCGTGTCACAGCTATCATTATGGACAATTTACTCACAGGCGAGGACGACTTACTGCTATAATCCAGAGAGAAATTTTGGAGTTGTTAGTTTGATCATTTCTGCCATTTGCAGGCTGGGTATTAACAGAACTTGAAAACATGAAATGTTTTACAAAACCTTTCTCATGCCACGGGTTCTTGCTGGCTTTCACGGCTGATGGCCCTATTTTCCCACTGAAAAGGCTGACAGCCAGGGGACTAATGCAAATAGAAGGATCTGAGAGATGCTGCTTCTCTCTGCCTGAACAGTGGCTGTTAAGTCCTAGCAGCTGAAGGCATGTCTCTTCGCACTCAGAAAATGTCTGTATATGTCCTCTTCCCACCCATAAGCATTCACAAAATGAATTTAAAACCCTGCTAACTGTCAGACATACATGTAGGACAGCCTGTTTGAAGAAAGTCATCTATTTTTTTATTCACTCACTTTTTTGGAGTGTATTTGGCATATTTATACAGCATAATGCTATTACCCAACCAATATTCTAACTCAGTTTTACCTTAATTATGGAAACATTCGTAAGTTACATAACAAGCAAAAAGAACTTAACGAAGAACATGCAAGCGTACTGAGACATGGACCCTTAACTGGGCTGAGATAGAAGCAGTAGCTGAATCTTAAAACTGTTTCTTTTTAACTTTGTTTTAATGAAAGACTTGCCACCTAACTGTAACTACTGCATAAATGACATCATGACATCACACTTCATAATTGCTAATGGTATCTCTGATTCAAACAACAATATATGTGTATTGTGTCTACAGGGGGATTGAGCATGTCTGCCTGCGTGCAGCAGAAGAATCTGTCTAACTGAGAGAAAAATAAATACAAATTCAGCTTTGCAAAAGAATTGCCTTTTTTTTTTTCCTCATCAATAGACAATTTGTTTTTGTTATGATTGGGTCGTGTGTCCCTGCTTTAAGTTTTCTGAGTACAAACAGTACAAAGAAAGTAAAGGCAGATGTACCATGTCTACTTAATACATGGTTCCATATACTCTTAGCATTATATCCTCTAAACAATTATTTATATTTGTACGGGAATTAACAGTCTATAGTTTTAGTAATAAAAATGAAAATTAGCTCACCCCTGACAACCAGCTGAAGCCACTTTACATTAATTTGCTAATCCTCACGATGCTGGTAAGCAAGTATCATTTCCATTGTTTTGAGATGGAGAAGAACAACGTTCTAAGTGTCACTGCTGTTTTTTAATGCATGTGTCACAATAATGCCTATGAAATCTTGACCCATCAAACTGCTGCCTGTAATTAGGCTAGTTCAAGTCACATATTCTGTTTTTCTGATGATGGATTGCATCTTCTCCGTGATCCTCACAGATATTTTGTAATTTGCATAAATGCTAGAGACCTGAAAGGCAGCAGCTGTTTGTATTTCTTTTGATCACAGGGTTGCCAAGAGGTTTTCCTCTCTCTGTTACCTGAACACTCTCCAGCCAGTCCATAAGAGACTGAAGTACATAAATGAACAAGGAAGCATCAAGTAAAACCGCAAAGCACTTTGGAGTCTGGAATACGTGTAAAGTGACAGCCCAAATACATAGAGGTGATTGGAAAGTGCTGCTGAGGTACACAAGTATGTGCCAAAACGCCTGACCAGGCAGAACTAAGGCAGCAGATGAGGGCATTTGTTTCCCAAATAACAGCTTGATGAGAAATGTGAAGAGTCAAACATGCATCTAATGAGACTGGAAGTAGTATCAGAAGACATCAAGATTCTGAGCACTATGGAAATAATTTAGTGTAACTACAGCAGTAACTGCTGCTTTAATGAAAGAAAGAAACACCTTTCCAAGATTTTTATTAGCCATTTCTCCCCTTCACATTTGTTTAAGTAGCTAAATAAATCTGTTAGTTCAAAGATTCAAGCTCTGAATAATCATTTTCACTGGAATACAATCACTCACTGTAAGCCATACAATAGGCGTGATTCACATACCAGCCCAAAAAGGGGATTTGAATGTTAGCAGTTGTGTTAAAATAAAACAAACAAGAGGAGAATACTGGAGGGCAGTGGGAATCCAGGAGCCGGTATACAGGCAGAGTCATCTGTATTACTGAACAGCATTACAAAAAAAAAAGCTGCAATTCACAAAATGAGATTCTGAAAGAAGAGAAGGAAGACACCGAAAACTAGACAAGAATGTCACGTTAAGAGCCAGCGGTCTTCCGTGAAGCATGAAGGAGCGAAACGGTCCATGCACGAATGCTTCTCGGAAAGAACCAAAGGTCTGCCTGTCATTCTGTCACTCCACGGATTTCTCTAAACACATTTTACTCGAACAGCAGTAAGTTGGGGCGAGTATGAAGGAATTTAACATCGCTAAAATAAGCATCAAGGCAATCCCACTTACGAAGGGGGAGTTGTGAATATGTATTCAAAACTTCAATAACATGAGTCATCTCACCCAACTTTACTGAAATATCCTAACGCTATTTTTTCCTGCAGTATCAAATCTTTCTATCCATCCATCAGTCCTCTACAGTAGGGATGCAATTGCCTGCCAAGGTCTGTGTTTTCCCATGTCACATTAGTAACACGTTTCCCCAAAAAACAACTCAGTAAGAAACTTTTCTCATCGTCTGTAACGTAGCTGCATTTTTTATTTGTACTAAGAGCCGGCAAGCCTGAACTACCTGTTGACAGAAAAATTAAGTAAGAGGCAATTAAAGCAGTTAAGGGAATCAGTTTATAGTCACAATTAGAAAAGTTTGCAGTTAGGTGTTTAACAAAAGCATGTTCTCGTTTCTTCAACCAAGACAGAAACTGTCAAATTACAGCACTTCCTCATGCCAGGTGAGTGCCAGTAGGAAGCTCAGAAACACACTTTTCATCCAGCATATCCCATAGCAAGTTCATGACTTGCCCCTAAGTAGTTCTTAGCCATACACCCAAGAAAAACTCATTTTGTTCGATACAGAACATTGAAATATATGCAAAATGCTCTCCTTTCCTCCCGCCCAAAAAATTACAACTGTGATAGCTGATGACAAAGATAAGCTAAAATGACTGGAAGCACAAATAGCATTGTTGCATAGCAACTGTTGATGTACATATGGTGATGTTTATGGAACAGAATGTAGTTCATAGCTAATGCAAAAATAATACTGAAATCAGCCTAGACGGCAAGACCTAGACAGCGAGAGGCAACTGCGCTTCGGATCCCTCTGCAGTCACCACAGAAGCCACACTTCCCACTAGCTGTGCTAAACCGATCGTCAGGAACACCGCTGCAGGTCTCAGTGATTTGCCCGGCAATGAAGACTCCACAACGTCCCACAGATGCAAACAGCACTGCAAAGGAGCTGGGGAGAGAAAATGAGGCTTCGTAAGACCGGCCAAGGATCGTTTCTGGGAAATGGGCATCTGCTCCTAACCTGGACCAAAACAACTGCAACGTAACTGTTCCTCACAGCTGTCCGGGCAGCAGCTGAACGTGCTGTTTGGCAACCAGTATTTTTGAATGCATGTTGCTACGCCCTATAATTTGATAGAGCTGTTTCAAAATACACAAGTAGCAAAAGAAAAGAAATGGGAGAAAAACCAGAGTTAGTGTACACAGAAAGCACGCTGTGTGTGAAAGCACAGATCAGATTTGCAGCAGTAGCTGGGATGCGATCCACTTTATCCAACTTTATATTAGCTCAGTTTTGGTACATGCAATAGAAGACCAAGAAATTGCAATTCATTAGACTTTGGATGTAACAAATGGCACCTCAGAGGAGCCTGTTTCCGTCCATTAACTAACTGGGGACTGCCAAAGATGCAGAGATTTGCAATGCAAGAAAGGATTTCTTCCAACTCCAACAGGTATTAGAACCGATTGTGATTAAGAAAAAATAAAAAACACAGGAAACCCATTCAGCAATCTGGAAATCACGCTGTGCGGAAAATACTAAATTACTTGTTCAGTTTCATCTCTTGCTTGCTCTAAGTGGCTGGGTAAGTCAACGTGAAGCGCTGAGCTGGCCAGATGGGTAAACTCCCTGCAGCATCTTCTCTGATTACTGAAGATTTCAGAAGCAAACTTTGGCATCCCTCATTCATTTTCTGAATCAGAAAAATCACTGAATATCCCAAGTTGGAAGGGACCCACAAGGATCATCAGGTCCAACCCCTGGCTCCAAACAGGATTACCCAGAATCAGGCCACACATCTGGCAGCATTGTCCAAACACCTCTTGAACTCCAGCAGCTAAGGCTTGGTGCTGTGACCGCTGCCCTGAGTGGCCTGTCCCAGTGCCCGACCACCCTCTGGGTGAAGATGGTCAGTACATATGGATCCCAGGATAGCAGACAAAAGGTCTTAGGGCTTTTAACATGCTCCAGAAAAACGAAAAACCAAAACACTCTTTATAAAAGAAACGCTACTGTTATACGAAATTCCCTCCATTTTAGGAGGGAATCTGGAGTTCAGTCCTCAAGAAAGGTACTGGCTGAGAAGGAGCAGCAGTGCACAAAGCACTTTTTCTTTTTCATCCACGTTATTTGTTAAATACATCCTTCCAGATACAACATCAGAAATGCCACCTGCAGTTCTATACCAGCTTAATCTTTGGACCATGGTTCAAGCTGGTATATCACATCTGTAACATATCGCACCTTGCAAAAGACAAAGGAGCAAGATCCCCAGTACTTTCCACAAAAACATGCCAATTATAATTTGAAAACAAGCATTGGTCTGTGAGAATAGGAATTAATGCATTTCAATTTCTTATGACTGCATCTTACTGTGAATTGACTGATGTGTAAAGAGGTGTGAGCTTTTACTGAGTCTTTTTCCCATGGCCAATACAACTTTAACAGTTCTTTTCCATGTGGACTTTCTGGCATCAAACAGTTTAGCAGCCTTTCTTTTGGGTAGTATATCCATACAGCTTTGTTCTGCTCTTCAGACACCTGTTCTCACACTGCTGAAATTGGCCACGGAGCTCAAACCATATTGGAGATTCACATTCCAAGACAAGAGCGGCTGCAGGAACATGGTGTCTGTAAGCAACCAGGCTGGAATTTGGGATATATTTGTCACGTTCATTTTTGCAAACAAAATCAAGAAAGAAAAGTACACTAATGTTTATTTTTGATTGTACTGCCAATACCAGCTTTAACACAACAGCAACACAGTTTAACACAGTTTCCTGAAAACTCACTGACTGCATGCCACGCTTGCTAAACTCAAGCAAAAACAACTTTGACAGGTTCTGTGCTAATTCAGTGCTTTACTCCAAACATTTCTCACTTCAGTAAATCCCTTTGCTCCTGATTAATATTGTAATTTCTACTCCACTCACTAGATCGATGATCCTTGAAAAACATTTTGAGTTGCTATGAAATGTCTAATTTTTAATTGATTAGATCAAAATAGGACAGCTTCTAAGTACCTAAAGGTTTCAAGACACTGGCATTACAGACAGTCAAACAGAAATAAATGGGCATCTTCTAGCTATCACAGCCTAATGACTTTCATTACAATTGATGACAAATACTCCATATTCAAGTTAAGCTGCAGTCATTGCAGTCATTCAAGATACCATGAGAGGTTTTGGAAGAAGTATTTTATATAAAAAGTGTCTTGGAAAATAAAATCCCACAAGAGAGCAAACATGCAAAAATCTCGGAATGCAAATTCTAAACACATCTTCACACCTGACGTCGCTCTCTTCTTTCAAGAGTTCAGAGGTCAGGGCACAGAGAAACAACAACAAAAACCACGAGGCACAACTGAAATGCCTACAAGGTTCGTGAAAGCTTGTTCCCTATCTCTTTCCATATCTATAATCTACAGATTATAAAAAACAGTATTTATGTGTTGCATGTTACGCACATGAAAATACTATCTTTTTTAAAGTGAAAAATAATGAAAAGATTAAATTACTTCCAGAGAAAGGGACAGCAACTGGAAAGCGCCAGAGTTGTAGCACTAAGAGGTATTTCCAGCCCAACTGTGACAGTTGAGCTACTGATACTTTAATATCAGCCATTAAATCTGTAAAGTAGATTTTTAAAAGGATGAAGTCAAACTTTAACAGGACAGAGTTAGAATACTTAAGTATGATTCTCCCCCCCTCATTTATTTGATAAAACATCTCTCAGCCATCGTAGCAATTACCTGCCAGCCTACAAACGTGCAAACATCAGAAGTTTGCTGCCCCACAGAAGGCAAAAAAAAATATTTAAACTATTATTACAAATTATTTGCCTCCTGAAGAAACCACAACCTAAGTACCTGAAACTGAAGTATCTTCTGCAGACAGTTAGATAAGATTTGCAGACATCTTACTCTCCTTCTCTCTCCAGCATCCAAAACATGACTATGTAATTTCAGTAGAAAACCCCACAATACATGGGACTTGCATCCAAGGCACTCTACCGAGCATATGACACTCTGTAATATTACCACATACCTTAAATCTAACACATAATTTAGGAGACATTCTCCTGAACGTCCTCATCACTCATTCAGCTACTGAGTTGTACTTTAGGCAGGCCAAACTGGAATCCAGTGAGAAAAATGGTAACCTTACTTCTGCCGTGTTTGGTAATATGACCTTGAAGAGATTTAATATACTTAAACCACAGTTATATTTTAAGAAAATGTGGTGAACAGATGTGTTTATTGCTAAAATGGACTTGATCACCTGGACAGAGGAAGAACCATCACTTGTATAAAACTAAATTCACAGTAGAGATTCACAGGGAAAATGCATTATTTCATCTCAAAAGCACATGGGAACACAAAAACACTTTTTCCAGGGAAAACTCTACAAGGGACCACACAATGTACTGCACTCCGTGCTCTGTTCAGCAGACCCACAGGTGAAATGTATGAGATAACACACAAAAACAAGAGTGATACATATGCAGATTACTACAAAACGAAGCCAAAATTTATTCCGAGTCTTTTGGCCTTTTCAGCACCCTGTTTATTGAAATCACGAACACTAGAATTGTAACAAATTCTAACTTACCTGCTGAACTTTCGGTGAACACTGTTAAGGTCTGTCCTCCCACGCTTTGCAAAAGAAAAGGATGTTCCCTTGGTGCACTGACAGAAGCAGGTTTTCCTCCAATATCATTGATGCTTGCAAGTTCTTCATTCAAAGTAAATGAGACCTAACAGTCACAATGACCACAGTGTTACTAAACAGACCCAATGACACAGCTCTAGGAGTTATGGGGAAACAGAAAGAGAGAAAAGACAAATTGTATAGGACATTTCTACTTCAAAAACATTTCAGAAAAAAGAGCGGGGTAAGAATCTTAATGCATTGATCGCTTTTTGAGATAGAGCGTTCAACACTTTAATGCACTTAATAAAATTTACTCATCTTTTAAGTACATTATTTTCCCTAGCAGCCAGAGAATAATTTGATTTTACTTATTAAAATGGAAGGCATAATAGGTTTTCAGGCATCATTCAGTGATTTAAGAAGTTTCACACAGCCAGTGTAGTCCCCAAGGAAAGTGCTAAGGCACCACCAAGTGTTATTAGCCTGGGAACTCCAAATGCAGCTCCACTGCCAGATTTACATAGCAATGCCCAATTACACGCCCATAAAGGAACTCACAGAACGCCTAGCTGCCAGACACAGCAAGAATCCTGAAGAGGGACTCATTGTTTGGTCCAGAGTTTCTTTTGGTTCAAAGCGACAGACCTACGTGATTTTTTAAGTAATTCTAACTAACAACGCCTTTTCTCTTCTCCTGGACTACCCAAAAATCAAACCACGTGTCTGAGAGCGTTGGCCAAATGCTCCTTGAACTCCTGCAGGCTCAGTGCTGTGGCCGCTTGGACCCTGTTCCAACTGCCTGACCACCATAACGAACCTCTTCCTAACATCCAACCTAAATGCCCCTTGGAAGCAAAATCCCACAATGAACTTCTGGGCATAGCTAGAAACAGAACTCTCTACTCCCAGCTCAGTGGTACAACGCTTTATTACAGGTGTAACAAAAAATATACGACATTAGAAACCAAAAAGTTCTAAACAATTGTTAGAATTCAAAATATAACACATCCACAGCCTCTGGATTTAAGAGTTACTTACTTCTGTTCTTCCTTGATTTCTGCAAAAGAAAATATTTAATGTTTTAGTTTCCATAATCTACTTCCACAAGTTTTGCTTCCCTGATAAAAAAAAGCAAAAAGCAAATCCTGGTTTTGTTACTCATCTTCACTCCTGAACTGCTCAATTTTTTTTTGGATGCTGATGCCCAAGAGTAAGCGGGAAAAGTCAGCAGGTGAGAACAGAAGTAGCAAAACAGCATATGAATAAGTTAAATTAGATTTTCCAATTAAATGTGCATATTTCTTGGATTTAAGAAGGCAAACATCATGTTATGGCATACTGCCACTCCCCCGTACAATTTCATGTATGTATGTATTCATAATCACTATAAAAGCAAGCATTTTTCTGTTTACAGAGAAATATGCACATGGTGTTTGTGCTTAACGGCATTATGTAATATAAAAGATGCAACATGATCTATTTTGCTGCAGGTAGCTGCTTCTATTTGCGATGTCAACAGTCTAAAAATTGCAACCAGGAAAGGTACAGTAAAGGCTTACTTGGAAATCCTTAGTTTTCCCACTTCACCTCTTCCTGATGCTTTATTCCATTGTTGTGACAAGTATTTGGGGACCTAAAACAAGATGACAGATTTCAGGAAAGCAGATTTTAAAGTTCTACATAAATTATGTATATGCACATACTTTAAATGCCTTCTCACTGACCACTTCAGAATATGGTATGATTTAAACACAGAAGGCAATATATTCCATCAGGGAGAGCAAAAAGAATCACAGAATGGCTTGGATTGGAAGGGACCTTAGTTCCAGGCCACCTGCCATGGGCAGGGACACCTCCCACCAGACCAGGTTGCCCAAAGCCCCATCCAGCCTGGCCTTGAACACCTCCAGGGATGGGGCACCCACAGCTTCTCTGGGCAGCCTGTGCCAGGGCCTCACCGCCCTCTGAGTGAAGAATTTCCTCCTAACACCTAACCTAAGTCTCCCCTCCTTTTGGTTTAAAGCCATTCTCCCTTGTCCTATCACTATGCTCCCTTATAAAGAGTCCCTCCCCAACAACACAGCATAAAAATAATGCCAGCACACAGTATGTTTGTCCCAAATTTGTGAAAAACTGTAATGTGAATCTCAAATACTATTATGCAATCATAAAAAGCAAAAAAGATCAGCATTGTGTTCCTAAAGTCTCAGTAATTCTACCAGATAAAACTACGCTTTTAAATATTCACTAGAAAGTCTCATCTCTTTGAGAAGAAACAACAACAAAACAGCGATGAGGACTATGAGAGGCAACTCAGAGACCAAAAGATGCTGCAAAAGAGAAGATTTAGAGTTTGCGAGCCATAGACGTTCCTTCAATTACAAAGCTTTTAGTATCTGCAGCCTCAGGTGGCCTGGGCTGTTGGTGGGCAGCAAGGTGCATCAAGGCACAAGTAACAAACCAACAAGCTGAAAGCTGCCTTTCTCCTTTTCCTACCGCAGTGCTAGCTGAAATCATAGCCCGCCTCTCTGCTCCCTGGCCAAAAAAGACCAGCTCACTATCGCAGGGTGAGCCAGGCTCCAAAACGCAGCGCTTCCACGGCCAGCCTCGTGCCTCGCTGCAGCTGGCGTCCGTACACCCACGCTCCTCAGACTCCCACGCGCAGCCCAGCAGGCAGGTCTCCCAGCAGGCAGGTCTCTGCGGCTGCAGCAGCGCCTCATTTTTCTGGGGATAACGATGCCAGGATAACGCGCCCAGCACTCGGCAGCATTACCCAGGTTCTTCTTACCGAGCAGACAAGCTCGAGGAAGATGAATAACATTTATTCTGTGAAATCAGAAGGTTAAGTGTTTGTGTCAATATCCTCGGCTACCTCTTGTTTAGCAAAAAACTGAGCGCTGGTTAGAGGAGTGCACATTTCCAGAGGACTTCAGAAGGTGCCACAGCCTCGCCCTGGTGAGCATCTCCCGACCCAGCCCCTGAATTCAGCGCCTTCAGCCCCTGGCCAGTTCAGCCCTGGGGGCACGAGGAGCTTCCCGGCCTTCTCACGCCAAGAGATGGAATACAGACCTGAGACAGCAAGGACAATCTGATAGTCCACTATTTGCAGCTATCTGTAAGCTGTTCAAGTGATATGGGAATTAGGGATTTTTTTTCTGAAGGAAACAGCTGAGAGCAGCCTACCAGAAGTTACTACTGCCCATAAACCCTTCCCCTCCGCTCGGGATGTAGCGGTCGCTGCAAGGACGTATCCCAAAGACCTGAAATAGTGAATTGTTAAAGGAGAAATCACTGCACTGTTCCACTGTACCAGAAAAGTATTCCAACACCAGAATTTAGTAACTTCCTTCTTCACGTGCTCATGACACACCTGTGCAGAATTACATTCTGTAATTTTGTAGTTATGGCTTAGTTCACGTTACTGGTACTATCAAGTTCATTCTGGCTCACACAGACCACAGCTTCTGAAAATATCTGTGCCACCAGGTGCAGCCACCGAGAAAGAGAAACGTACCACGTTCTGTCCTTGGTATTTCTGTTTCAGGCACCAAGCTGGCTCTTTGCAACCTGATTTTTGTCTTGCATGGAATAAAAGTAAGCAAGGTTTTACTCCACATTGAGGAAGAGAAGTCTGTCTCAGGAACTTGCTGACGAACTGTAGCCTGCAAAGCCTGCAAAGTTCCCAAAGCTCTGACTAATCTAATAACACCCTTGCATTTATCCTGCAGTTTATCCTGCGTCCTTCCTTAAATCAAAACAAACAAACAAAACCCGCAGAAAACATCTTCGTACTGGGGCTTAACACTTTCCTTCAGTCTCACAGCACCCCGATAACTGGGGAATACCTAGAAAATCCTAATGACCTCCAACCACTCGGCCAAACTGGATGTCAGTCCAGGCTAGCACTGGGTCAAACACGTCACAAATGCATGACAAAGCAATGAATGGGGACAGCGTACCGATACATTTTTTTCCCCTAGTTTTTGAAGTGGTAACTTTCTGCAGCAGATTTCATGCCAAATCAGATCTCATTTTCTCTCTAAAGACAAGATAAATGCCGTGACACGTGCTCTGGCTGACTCAATGGCAATATTATGATGTGCTCGCACCTAATCTCTACCTCATTTATACTGCCAGGTAATAAGGCAGACACACATTATCAGTGGAAAGGGGCTGAAGGATTCTGATGCCATTAGAATCGCTGACTTGCCATGTAATGCGAGCAGACAGGGAATCTATTCAGGCTGGGAGGCTGCAGATCAATCACACTCCTTTCAGCTGCATGAGAAATAGCCTCAAAGAGTGCAATTAATCATTATCTTTCTGCCAGCCTATCCGGATTCAATGGCTACACAGAGAAAAAGAAGAGAAGGGGTTATGAAGGGCTGAGATCAAAGGATTATTTCTACCTTACGTGGTTACTTCAGTTAAAACAAGATGGTACCCTCAAAACCGTCAGAATGGTCTCAGAAATCTCCAGCTCCATGCTAATGGTGTAAGCAGCCACAGGAAAGGTAAGGAATGTCTTACACGCTGCAGAAGTCTTCATTGGCCACTTTCTTTTAACCGTAGCACGATAAAAGTGTAACTTTTTTAATGAGAACAGTCAGCTTTCAGAATCTTTAAAATAATGTACAAAACCTCAAAATAACGTACAGAAAGCAAGAGTGGCTGTTCTGTTTTATACAGAACAAAAAGAATTTTCAAAGAATCCTAAACAGGAGCTTGAAAAACACAGAGTCACAGAAGGACTGACCTGGGACAGCGGAACTGCCCTTCTGATAGATTACTTACAGTCTTGTGGGCAAGCGGCCTTTATTCTGGGGTTCGCAGATAAAAACCTTCTTCTCTCCACAAACACATACAAGACAGTAACAGAAAGAAACCTGTCATACAAAGTAACACCATTTCAAGACCTCTTGCAACTGCTGTTCTCTTCTCACTGCTCACCTCACAGGAACACCAGGGCTCCGGCACACGAGGAGCCCTGCAGATGCTGTAGGACAGAAGGACCCCCGGTCCACACGTCTTCTCTCAGCTTATTCCCAACTGCTTGGCTACCTTTGGAACAAAACCCACAAGCAGCCCCCACCTTTAACAAGCCCATGTTCTGCATTCGATGAAGTTAGCTCTCCTCATATATAGCAATCTGTACGTACATCAGAAATCAAGGAAGACTGATCTCGGGATCTATGATTCTGTTTTCTTTTGAACATATAAAAAGAAGTTCCAGCTATCATCCTTTAAAATATAAATTGACACAGCAGATTAAATTAAAGCAAATAAAATAAAAACAACGTCACATAAACACATCACACAGGGAGCAAGAAACTAACAACCCTAATGGCTAATACTAAATGTGCTTTGCCACAAATGCATATCCAACAGTTCTTACGATGCTCTTGGCTTTCCCTAAAAACACCAAACAAAGTTAATGAAGTTGCTTTCTGGTTTTGTACTAAAGCAGCCCACTGTGTTTCTTGTGTCTCGTGCTTCTAACATACTCATCACCGCATTTTTTATTGCCCGTTAAGTAGTCTCTCTGGGATACTTCCCCTGCCAGCATAATACATGCTAAAGGGAATTAAATAAGCTTTTTTTTTTTTCCCCTCCTCCAGCAGAGCTGATTGCTTTCTCCCTGAAAGCAAGGCTAAAGTCAGCCTCGTTATCCCACCTAGCGAGGACAGAAAGTACTGGTGCGACACGCTCCCACGACTCGGCACGTCTTGAAGATCCCAGTAACAGGCTGGTTGTCTCCAAGTTCAGGTCCGAAGGAATTTAAAGGATAAAATCCTGCACACACCTCACTTTGGGCTACCAATGTTAGCAATTTTATCATTTTTCTTTTTTAATTATCCACAATGACAGCTGAATTATAAATTCAGACGAACACCTACATTAACGTTACTTGGAGGAGCCAGATTTAAGCATTCCTTCCAGTGCAGTTTCCTCATTAAAGCAGGCGGCAGCCCGTGCTCTCCGAGCCGTGACAACTACAAGCACTGATGTGCCTGAAGGCTCCTGCCTCGCTTCAGGAAGCACCAAACCGCATCAGACTGAAGGTCAAGCCAGTTCAGCATCCCCTCCCCACACGTGGCCGGCAGCAGGTGCTTAAGAGCAGAACATGACAAGAACAGACCTCTCCACAGCATGTGGGAATTAGAATGCTTTCTAATTTCTGTGATCTTTGACTCAGTGGTCTTGAAGTATGGGAGCACCTTCACTTTTAATATCTCAATACATTATTCTGGCACGAATTTGCCTAATGTCAATCACACCTTCCTACTGCAAAAAGCTCCAAAACTTAAATAAATAATGGGCAAAACAGTACCTGCTTTGTTTGCTCTGCATCCCCACCACATGAATTAATTCATCACACCCCTTATTCCTGCTGTAGAATCGACTCTGACCTATTCACCTTCTCCTACGCATGTTTCTCCTATCAACCTGTACTTATCACTTTACACTTTTTTGTCACTTATTACTTTACAGACATCTATAAGGCTTCACAGAATATCCCAAGATGGAAAGGACCCATAAGGATCACTGACTCCAACTCCTGGCTCCACACAGGTCTACCCAAAAATTCAGACCCTATGACTAAGTGCACTGTTCAAATACTTCTTGAACTCTGGCAGGTCCAGTGCCATGACTACATCCCTGGGGAGCCTGTCCCAGTGCCCGACCACCCTCTGGGTGCAGAACCTTTCCCTAACCCCAGCCTGACCCTCCCCTGTCCCAGCCCCATGCCGTTCCCTCGGGTCCTGTCGCTGTCCCCAGAGAGCAGAGCTCAGCGCCTGCCCCTCCGCTCCCCTCGTGAGGGAGCTGCAGGCCGCCATGAGGCCTCCCCTCAGCCTGCTCTGCTCGGGGCTGAGCAAACCCAGGGGCCTCAGCCCCTCCTTTGGGCACTGACAGCTTTATGCCCTCCTCACCCTGTGGCACCCAGAGCTGCACCCAGTGCTGGAGGTGAGGCCGCCCAGCGCAGAGCAGAGCGGGACAATCCCTGCCCTTGCCCGGCTGGCAGTGCTGGGCCTGATGCACCCCAGGGTACGGTTGGCCCTCCTGGCTGCCAGGGCACGCTGCTGGCTCGTGTTCAGCTTGCTGGGACCACAACCCCCAGAGCCCCTTCTGCGGGGCTGCTCTCCAGCCTCTCATCACCCAATCTGTATGTAAAGCCAGGAAACCCCCATCCAGCCTGTCCTTGAACACCTCCAGGGATGGGGCATCCACAGCTTCTCTGGGCAGCCTGTGCCAGGGCCTCACCTTGTCAGCACAAAAGGTAACAGCATATTTGGGAATTCCCTGCACAGACACCACTCCTCATTCCCTGATCACTCCTCATGCTGTTCTCTGAGCTGTTCCTAGGCCAACTACATCCTTTCCAAGATGGGGAGGATAAGACCACACCTACACACGGCATTTGGGATGCAGGTAATATGATGGCATAGTAATATGGTCTCTTTTAATCTCTGCGCCTTTTGTAATCATGCCCAGAGCTGACTCTGCTCATTTGACTGGCACTGATGTGCCATCTCAGAGCTATCCTCACCTGCTGCAAACCCAAGACCTCCCCTCTCAAAGGCATCATCCAGCAGAGACCCGATTACTTTCAAAGTACGACTAGGAGAGTTTCTCCTCTGTGCGTGTCAGTTTATGTTTTTAATCTCCGATTTTCACCTGTCGTTTTATTATCCTGTCCCTCAATAGCACCATGTACTTCTGCAACTTTCTGCTGTCACCCTTTACTTTTACTTTTCCGGATAAGTCACTCCAAGCAGAGCACCAAGCAGCTTCCAGCAGTCCCCTGAAACCAGGCACTGGGGTGTCAGCATGAAAGAGGAAGCTGGGTGTAGCAACCTCCCGGCCCCAGCCCGGCCCTGCCGTGCAGAACTTCTGAAACCCCTCGGCGCTTTTTTAGAGGCACAACAAGGCCCTCGGGTGCCTGAAGCACCACCACACCCCTCGGCACCCGGAACCGGTATTTGGGGGCTGCCCTGGCCTCACGCATTCCCTCACGTGGACGTTCAGGGCCTGCTCCCTGTCCCCAAAGGAGGCCACGCCGCTCGCCCTTCCCAGCCGGGGGCTGAAGCAGCAGGGCCCCCACCTTCCCCCGTGCCACGGCAGGCGGAGGGGCCGCCGCCACCCCTAAAATGGCACCGAGCGGCTCCCGGGCCTGTGCCCCGGGGGGCTGGTGGCGGCCGCTCACCTTGACGAGCCACATGCCGGTGTTGTGCTTGGCCCCGCTCAGGTCCAGCTCGCCCTTCTCGCTCATGGCGCCAAGGCACGGCCAGCACGGACCCGCACGGACCCCGGCGCCTCCCGCTGCTCCCGCCCGGACCCGCAGCCCCGGCGCACCGACGGCGGCCCGCGGCGCCCAAACTGCTCCGGCCGCCGACGCGGAGACGGGGGCGGAGGCTGCCAGGGCCCGCCCCGAGCCCGGCCCCGGGGACGCTCGAAATGGCGGCCGGGGGAGGGGTGAAGGGAGTGGCCGGACAACTTAGTTTGAAACACCACACAGAAAACCCAGCGGGTTCAGACTGTTTACTAAACAAAAAAATGACATCACAGTAATCTCATTTCAGTCCATGGGAGGGTGATTGGCCCTGTAGGTATCAGAGAGTCTCAGAATGGTTTGGGTTGGAAGGAACCTTAAAGCCCACACAGTTCCAACCCCTGCCATGGGCAGGACACCTCCCCCCAGACCAGGTTGCCCAAAGCCCCATCCAGCCTGGCCTTGAGCACCTCCAGGGATGGGGCATCCACAGCTTCTCTGGACAGCCTGTGCCAGGGCCTCACCGCCCTCTGAGTGAAGAATTTCCTCCTAACATCTCATCTAAATCTCCCCTCCTTTAGTTTAAAGCCAGTCTCCCTTGTACTATCACTTCACTCCCTTACAAAGACTCCCCCCCATCTTTCCTGCAGGCCCCTTCAGGCACTAGAAGGCTGCTATAAAGTTTCCCCAGAGCCTTCTCCAGGCTGAACAACCCCAACTCCCTCAGCCTGTCTTCACAGGAGAGGTGCTGCAGCCCCCGATCATCTTCAAGGCCCCCCGCTGCACTTGTTCTAGTAGGTCCATGTCCTTCTTATATGTAGGGCCCCAGAGCTGAATTACGCCCTCTAGGTGGGGTCTCATGAGAGCAGAGCAGAAGGGGACAATCACCTCCCTCACCCTCCTGGCCATGCTGCTTTTGATGCAGCCCAAGATATGGGTGGTTCCTGGGCTGTAAGTGCACATTGCTGGATCATGGTGAACTTCTCATCAGCCAACATCCCCAGGTCCTTCTCCTCAGGGCTGCTCTCAATCCATTCTCTGCCCAGCCTCTGTTCATGCTTGGTTTTACCCCAGCCCAGGTGCAGGACGTTGCACTTGGCCTTCTTGATCTAACAAGGTTTGTGTGGGGCCACCTCTCAAGCCTGCCCCTCTGGATGGCATCCCTTTCCTCCAGTGTGCCCACCGTACCACACAGCTTGGTGTCATCAGCAAACTTGCTGAGGGTGCACTCAATCCCACTGTCCATGTCACCAGCAAAGATGTTAAACAGTGCTGGTCTCAGTACTGGCCCCTGAGGAACACCACTTGTCATTGATCTCCACCTGGACATTGAGACATTAAGTGCAATTCTTTGATCATGACCATCCAGCCGATTCCTTACCCATCGAGTAGTATGTCCATTAGATTCATGTCTCTCCAATTTAGAGACAAGGATATTATGTGGGACAATGTCAAATGCCTTGTGTAAGTCCAGGTAGATGCAGTCAGTTGCTCTTCCTCTACCCACCAATGCTGTAACTCCATCATAGAAGGCCACCAAATTAGTCAGACATGATTTGCCCTTAGTGAAGCCATGTTGCCTGTCACCAATCACCTCCTTATTTTCCTTTTCTATTAGCAAATCTTCCACGAGGATCTGCCTTTGTTTCCACCCTCTGCAGGCTTCCACTTTCTGCTTGAGTTTGGCCAGGACTTCCCTATTTATCCATGCAGGCCTCCAAGAAGGAGATGCATTCTTGGAATGCATTGCTCCTGAGCTTGGAATAGGTGTTCCTTTTATGCTAACCAGCTTTCTTGGGTCCTTCTTCCCTCCAGGGCTCTGTCCTCATGGTGCTCTACCAAGCAGATCTCTAACTCTTCTTGTTTATTCCCCACGCTACGTGCATTACCATGCAGACATTTAAGTTTGGCCCCTGATGAAGCTGACTTATCATAAAATTGTAGAACCATAGAATGGCGTGGGTTGGAAGGGACTTTAAAGATCACCCAGTTCCAACCCCCTGCCATAAGCAAGGATGCCACCCACTAGATCAAGGTTGCTCAAGGCCTCTTCTAGCCTGGTCTTGAACTTACTGACTGGAGCAGCTGGCCTTCCTTTGTGCTGTGCTTCAGGTGCTCTCCTGCTGACCCATTACCCTACTCCGGGCTTTGGACATCTGTCACTCATACCGGCTTTGAGCTGGGAAAAATGATGGACTGAGGTTTGCCTCCCACAGCAACTCTAGTTTAAAGCCCTCTTCACCAGATCTGCAAACCTGTGACCAATGATGCTCTTCCCCTTCTCTGACAGGTGGAACCCATTAGCCCTCAGCAGAGCAGGTTTCTCAAAGCAAGTCCCATGGTCTAAGTAGCTGAACCCCAGTCTGTGGAACCAGTCCTGCAAGCATTTGTTGATTTGCCAGATTTGAACGACCCTTTCAAACACCTTACCTTTGACTGGGAGAACTGATGCAAAAGCTACCTGCGCTCCCGAGTCCTTTACAGTTGCTCCCAGAGCTCTGTACTCCATCTTGATACTCCTCAGACTGTTCCTGGCAGTATCTCTGGTGCCACATGAAACAACAGCAGTGGATAACAGCCTCAAAAAACAACCAGACAGGGAATGGCAATGGTGTGCATGTTCCCTTCCGTGACTTCCAGTTCCTCTATCCAGGAGACAGAGGGGCACCAGGAGCTCCAGTTGGTGGTGAAACCAAATGCTGCTTCATAGGACGCCCCAGCCTATTGGCAGTGAGGGAGAGGGGGACGAGGAATATGCTTATAGCCTTCATGTGTGTATGTGTGCAGGGGAAAAGAGAAGAGGAAAATGGGTTCCCCAGATCCCTCAAGGAAAGAAAGCGGAGAATTCGGCTTGGCTTGCTGAAAGGGCACTTACTCCCATTAAGGACCATGAAGCACTGGAACAGGTTGCCTGAAGAGGGGACGGAGTCTTGGGCACTGAACATTTCTAGCTTTTATGCAGCTGGTTCTGCTCTGAGAAGGGCTGCTGGACTTAGATGCCCCCTGTACGGCCCTTTGTGCCTATTGTGTGACTTGTTCCCTAGCACTGGGAGCTTTTCTGAATGTCTAGACTAAGCTTCCCCTGTTGCACTTGGAGCTCATTATTTCTTTGCTGTTCACTGTGGACGTGGAAAGCATTTTATTACCTCCAACTCTGCAGTTTCGCTTTATCCCTTTACTCAGACGGATCCCTTTGCTTTGTCGCCAGCGCGCTCAGCAACCTCGGGTCATTCAATTTGGTCTCCTGTTTTCTAGCCCTCTGGTCACGCCTGTTGCTCTCTGAATTCTCTGCCGTGTGGGTTCACGTCTTCCTTGAAGTGTGGTGCACACCACTGAAGGCCATGCTCCGCCTGAGACTACACCAGCCCCAAGCCGAGCACAACCCTGGCTCGTTATGCAAGGCATTGCTCCTGTGGCTTGAAAGCAGGCTCGCTATGACATCTCGGATAGGGCAGTCTGTCTTTTGAATTGCTGGCAAGCACCTAGCTAACCAAGAAGGGCAACGCTTTTTGCATGCCTGAAGGAGCAACAGCTAACGTGGAAATATTCTGATAAGGATTATCTTTCACATATTTGGGGTTGGTTTGGTTTTATGTTAGAACTGTATGTGTCTGCAGAATTCATCTGGGAGGGTGGATGAAGCCTATACTGTTAGTCAGCTGCCACTAAAAACTCAGATTTAATTAAAACAACCTTTAACAGTCACTCTAGAGCGTCTCCTGAAATCCAAAGATGGAATTTTTGGATGCGTCATGCCCCGCTGATGCTCTGTGCTGGTCACAGGGCAGTTTGTTCCTAGGGGCTCTGAGGATGACCCAGGGCACTCCCTCTAAGGGAGGCCCAGTAACTCCACGTAACTCAGTAGCTGCACCCACAACTGCACCCAAATCCTCTCTGGGCACTTCCCAGCTGACATGTTGTTCCCTGCCCTGCTGTAAAATAGCTTGGGGATGGGTCTGACACAAATGAGGAGCTCACCAATACCATATTCCTCTAGAACAGGCAGCAAGTTAGTGACAAAGTTGTCCCCCTGCCTCCTGTTTCAGCTCCATTGGTATGCTCAGGTCACACCTGACACCACTTAAAAACCAGACAGAGAGGCAGAAGGAATTTTTCTGGCCCAAGTGAGATTGCCAGTATTGCTGTGCCACAGCTGGGTTGCTCTTGTGAGTGCTACATCCCCTCCCTAGGGCCGGTAATTGCAGGCAAAGACTGCGGCTTGCAAGTGGCATGGGGGCAAAGACAGCGTGAGGAGCTGTTTTGTGACTTGTTGGACAAGTTGCTCCACAAGGAACTGTCACGCTGACTCCAGGGGTAAAGAACAGGAGTGAAAATGTCTGAGAGCCTGGTGATCTCTGTGGCTCAGCTGGTGGAGCACAAAGCGGCAAGGCAGGGATTTCTCCTTTGCTGCTCCCTCCAGGCAGCTTCTCCAGACCTGCTTCCACGGAAACCAGATTTAAAGGGAGAACAAGAAGGAAAGGCAAATTTTAATTAACTCCTCATTTAAAATCTGAACCTTCCGTTTGTCACTGAGACAGTGTTATGGAGGAGGATCTGTGAGCCAGCTGCTGAGGAGTGGAGCTGCGTGTTAGTCACCTCTTTTCTTCTTTGCATTGAAACTGATGTTGTGTCCAAGGAAATAGATGGCAAAATTCAGACTGGGCTGCATTAGGGAAAGCATCAACAGCAGGTCAAGACAACAGATCCTTCCCCTCTGCTCAGCGCTGGTGAGGCCACACCTGGAGTGCTGGGTCCAGTTCTGGGCCCCCAGTACAGGAGATGCCTGGAGGGGGCAAAGAGGCCACAGCCAGGCTCTTTTCAGGGTGCCCAGCGCCAGGCCAGGGGCAGTGGGCACCAAGGGGCAGGCAGGAGGCTCCCTCTGAGCACCGGGCAGCACTTCTGTGCTGGGCGGGCGGCTGAGCACTGGCCCAGGCTGCCCAGAGAGGCTGTGGGGTCTCCTCCTGGGAGAGCGGCACAAGGCGCCTGGACGGGGCCCTGGGCACCCTGCGCTGGGGGCCCTTCTGGGGGTGACCCCCAGGGCTCTCCGACCACTCTGTGGTTCGGAGATTCATCTAGACCAGTTTCCACAGGTCACTTAGGAAAACGTTGTAGGAATCGGCACTGAAATTCATGACACCTATCTTACGGGACCGAATGAAGTGAGGCCAGTGTGGTGTAACTTTTTAATGAACCGTCTCCATCACATAGGTTTTCTTTGTGCTCTTTCACGTAACTTATTCCATCTTTCGCCAACCCCCCGGCCGCCATTTCGAGCGTCCCCGGGGCCGGGCTCGGGGCGGGCCCTGGCAGCCTCCGCCCCCGTCTCCGCGTCGGCGGCCGGAGCAGTTTGGGCGCCGCGGGCCGCCGTCGGTGCGCCGGGGCTGCGGGTCCGGGCGGGAGCAGCGGGAGGCGCCGGGGTCCGTGCGGGTCCGTGCTGGCCGTGCCTTGGCGCCATGAGCGAGAAGGGCGAGCTGGACCTGAGCGGGGCCAAGCACAACACCGGCATGTGGCTCGTCAAGGTGAGCGGCCGCCCGCCGCGGGGGGCTGCGGGAGAGCTCCGCGTTTGATGGCGGGGAGTTTGTAATAGCGGCTGGGGAAGGTTTCCCGTCAGCTCAGGGATTTGCTTAGCCGCCTTTGCTCTCTCCAGGGCAGCTCCTTTCCAGGCTAGGGGAAAAATTGCAGAGGCCAGGCTGTGCCTTGCAACGTATGGACGTTCTGTTCCTTAGCTTGGTGTGACACACGCATTCTTGTAGAAGAGCTGTTGTTCCATGCTGTCCTTTCCAGGGCTACCAAAGTAAACATTCCTGATTAAGAGCAGCTAGAGCAGCAATTTACGGCTTTTCAAAATTATTTGAGTCATTCCAGGGTTAAATAATGACATGTGAACAGAATTTTTTCCCCTTTAGAAGGCATGTTGTTGTTTGTCAGTGTTATGCAGAAGTCTATTACCTGTCAATTTTCCAGAAGTATTTGTGCATGAAGGTAAAGAGCAAAGGTTATCTTAGAGTGTGT
This sequence comes from Heteronetta atricapilla, assembly GCA_011075105.1. Taxonomy (NCBI): domain Eukaryota; kingdom Metazoa; phylum Chordata; class Aves; order Anseriformes; family Anatidae; genus Heteronetta; species Heteronetta atricapilla. The sequence goes on along the minus strand of CM021731.1, from coordinate 176,929,599 downwards.
ATGTGAGCCATCAGGAGAACGCCCATCTTCTTGCCTGCCTTAGCAAGGACTCGATGTCCAACACCAAGAAAATGTCCTTTGCCATCTGTGAAATCCCAGATGTATTAAAGGAAAGCTTAATTCATGGCAAGCTAGAGCTTTTCTTGAACCCTTCTGTGGCCTGGTTTTGGGACCTCACCACTGCCCTTGCCATGGCCTGAGCTCACATTTGACCTTGTGGCTGGCTTTTGATTCCCCCCCTTGGATCCTGGTCATAACATTGATACAGCGTGGCTGCACTGGTTAGGTTATCCTTGAGTTCAGAGACTGTAATGAGAGTAATTCAGTTCATGTTGCGTTACGTTTGATTGCCCAAAAGCTCAGAGAGCGGAGATCATCCTAAATCCAGTCTCCGCCTGATGTATTGTGAGGATCTGTCACCGGGGTATTTCTGCAGGTGGTAAGTGTTTGGGTTTTTACTCGCTTTGGGGTTTCTATTAGCTTTGAGGAACATGATGGCAGATTATTAAAGAGCTCTTTCCAGTACAGCAGGCACGGTTTGTAGTCTGCTTTGAGCTGTATTCGCCATTGGAAATAAATTCTCACCTTTCTGTGTTCCTGGAGATAGCTTAATTATCACACTGCTTGCTGAGTTGCTGTCCAAAACCAAATCGTTGACGTTAAAAAGGCATCACAAAACCTTTCTTCTCTCTTCCCTCCTCCAAGGGAAAGTAAACTTAAAATGAGACCAGTTTGCTGATGCTGTGCCTTAAAGGGCAGAGAAGCTGTAGTGCCAGACAAGAAGGAGCAAATTTGGTTTGGTGCTGGAGAAAGGGCAGCGTACCTCAACTCCCTAAGGAAGGGCCCTAGTACCATTCTGAGGGATCTGTATCACCTGCAGAGAGCTGGCAGATGGTGAGTGGCACCTCGGAGAAACCCCAAACCTTCTTGAGATGCACCTCGTAAACCTGCTTGTGACAATTAATTTTTATTTCCACTGCAATTCTGTTTATTTCTAAGGTACTGAAAATGTTGAAGTGTAACCCCCAACGCTACAGGACATGAGAGGAAGGAATGAGACAAAGGCTGCTCTGAAAGTTCAATTTTGATTTGTATCTGCGATGTGTGTCATTCTCCAGCCTCCTACAGCGAGAGTTGTCATAATCTATCATGAAGAATGATTGTCTGACACTTCTAAGATACACATCATCTTGTATCTCCAAATAACGATTAAGCAATTTATCATCATGACAGATCTCTTGAGGTAGGGATGTCAAAACTGGTCTGTTCTTGTATTTTACAAACAACAGAAAAGCCTTTTTTTTTTTCCTGAACAGATCTAGCATCATCTTTGCTCCATAGAACTTAGTTTATGATACTGTTGTTTTCTCTTCTTGATAATATATTAGTTTATTTTTCTAACCTTTGACTATGAAGAGTAATTTTGTGCTTTGTTTTAATTTTATTTCACTCTTTTGTATTTCAGTACACCTTTAGAGACAGCGTATTCCCTGCTGATTCTTGGCTTGGTATCGATTTCCCCTTCAAACATGGGGCTGTATTTTTTTTTTAACGTTTAATTGCATTTTGTTTGCGGCAGGTGATAATGGAGTGAATTGAACTTGAGGCTAATAAGAAAGGAAATGAGACGCGGTTCCTCAATTAAAACCCAGCATGGAGTGTCTTTCATCCTTAACTACAACACAATTTATTATGAGAGCTTTATTATAGTTTCCCATTTGTTTGTAGACAGAGAGGGAGTTGTTTTATTAGCTTGGTTTCTCAAGGTAGTTATTCCCCCTCTCCACCAGCTCCTTCTTTAGAAAATAAAGGAAACGCAGTCCCCCCAGTCTCTAAAAGTGCTATTGTCATAGTGTCATCAGAGCACACCAGTAGCAAAAGGTGCCCACAGGAGTGATTTCACACCTGCTGTCTTCTGACTTAGCCCAAAGCCCTCGACGGCAGCTGGGTGCTGTCCACGAGCAGCCGTAAGCATCAGGCTTCAACTACAACTTCTTTGCTGCCACCTCGCGTTCCCAAGCAAAGCTCCGTGCGTGCGGAGCGTACAGCCTTGTTGGCATCCTGCTCCCGTTGCTCTGCCGCCCACGCTCAGGCTGCATCTTTGTGCTTTCGTAGATGTCAGCTCTTTAGCTTTGCTTCCAAGGCACTGCAGCATCGCCCCTTTCTGCTTTTGGTCCGGTTCTGCCTCTCTCCAGGCCTGTGCAGTTTTCAGCTCAGAGGCACCCATGAGCTTTCTGTATAACCCCTATAACCCAGAGATCCTTCTCCACATTGAGTCCTGTTCCAAGTCAGCTCTTTCAACAGCTCTCCAAATAATGTCACTGTTCAGAAAGCGATGCCAAAAGCAATTCAAGAAGCAAATGACAAAAGCAAGCGATTAGACTGTAAATAGACTATAGATGCCACTTTAAATCTTCCTAGCATCCTTACAGAACACGAGCTCAGGGGACAATTCTCTGTGCAGTGTGAAATTGGGAGCCTTATAGTGAGGATGCATCCAAATGTTGCTAGTGATAACGAAGCTTGGAGCACCAAAGCTGTACGCCTGTGTGTTTCTAATCTGTCTGCGCTCTCAGGGGCTCCGTGGCTGTGTGCAGGGCAACGGGCAGTAGCAATGCTTGGCGTTGCCACTGTGTTTACCAGTGGTTTTGCCTCTGGTTAGAAATAAGTGATGCTTTTGGAAGCCTGTAGACCGAGTACGCAAGTGCTAGACCCAGTCTGATACGGAACTGCAATCTAGGCTTGTGTTAGCTGACAGGCAGGGGCGTTAGGCTGATCTGCTCCTCGAGACAAAATCATTCCAATCCTGTGAAGCTCAAGTGTTTCTTCAGGGTCTTATCAGCATGACTGAGGGAAATGTTTTATTTCTGGAAGGTAGCAAGTAGCAGTGAGGAAGAAGACAACATTATAGGCCTAATGCCTGCCAAAGGACCAGTGGAGTCCGATGCAACTAAAGAATTTGAATGCAGAGCTCAGAGAATGAAGGACAAACTTACTTCAGCAGACAGTGTAAGTTGTGGTTTTTCACGTGTAATATTTTGTTGCTGGAGCGTATTTGTGTTTTTCTTTGCCTGCCTGTGTCTGCGTGAGCCCTGTCACTGTTGTGCTCATGATGCTAAGTGTTAAGGCAAAAAAAGTTCCTGATTTCTGCTGGAAGCTGAAAGATTCAGTGGGTTTTGCTTATCTGATTGTTTTTTACACTCACTTGCTTGCCAAGCAAGTTCCCAGGGAATCATGGATGACAGAACTTCCACCTGAATTGAAAAGCTTTGGATTTGGCCCAAGAACATTCAAGAGAAGAGCTGATGACAAATTGGACATTGGATCTATTTGGACAGATACTGTAGCAGAGCCAAGGTGAGCGTTTATTCATTTGTACATGTATTTATATATGTGTGAAATACGATCTCTTGATATATCCAAATATATTCATGAATGTATTTATATTCATGTATGTATTTATATTTGTGTAAATATATAGAATTACATACTCATGTATGTATGTCTATACACACACTGCCCTCGAGTACATGTGCAGACAGTTATTACGTATGTTGCTGGTACTCTGTGAAAACAAAGCCGAGCTGTTCAAAGAAAAAAGTTCTCTTCGTTTTTTTCCTCTAATGAGTGACCAAACCTTAGTAATGGCGACTTAAAGATGAAGGAGAGGAAATAACCATTATAAGTAACATTGGCATTTATTTGCTCCATCTCCCTTCAGCAGTAGTCAGTTGTTATCAAATTTCCAATGCATGTGTCCAATTTCTTCTTCATCAAGCTGAGAAAAAACTATCTTGTGGCCTCTGCCCTTCAGACTGAAGTAAAATAAATACAGATTTCTTTTTATTTCAGACGTTCTGGTAACCACAGTGTGTAATTTGATTCTGCTCATCATGAAAGAGAAGAGGCAAAAAAGTTAACCATTTAACAGTGTGACTGAGAGAACTGTTTTATTTTTGGAAGGTAACAGTAGTGAGGAAGAAGACCACCTTATCTAAAGGTAAAGAAGAAACTATATTACCTGGAAGAGAGAAGAGTCTTGCTGAGCAGGTGACTTCCAACAATGTAAGTGTAGTAGCGTGCAAGTCATTAGGACCCTTGCCATTGACTTCAAGAATAGTGGGATTGCATTTTTAAGCAGCTGCTGGAAACACTGTGACACTGTTTGGTGTGCAATGTCTCAGTTTGCGTATTATTTAAATTATCCTTGCATCAGGACTTGTTTGCTGGGAGCAGATAACTTTGATTCAAATATTATCCCAAGGAAAAAAATAGTAAAGGTTGAACTGTTAGGACACATTAACCCAAAAGGAGCTTCATGGGCTAAGCAGATCAATGCTGTAATCAACTACCTCACTATAACAGCATTATTACATTATTTTTTTTTCTCAGTCTCTGCAGAAGCGTGTCATTTTCACAGACAGATGTTGATTAGTAAAAACTTTAATTCCACATCAAATTCCCCCTCACTTTTCTGGCTGCCAACCCTGTCCACCAGCGTATATGGAGCATGGCCTGCCTTATAGCTGCCCGAATATGTTCTCTGGTTTTTATGGCCTGAAGCCTTAAGGAAGGAAGTCAGGTTTCTTGAGAGTATAATTAGGTTGAGAACTGTGGCCTTGGCTTATATTAAAAGCTTGGAGTTTATCTGGCACTTTTAATAATTTATTTGCAGTTCATTAAATCACATACCTCTTGACTCTGAGGCTTACAAATCCAGAGCTATTATCATACTGTTTAAATTTATTCTGTATTTTCTGCCTCTACTGTTTTGTGAAGAAAGTAGAATAACTGATGTAAAGCTATGTGTTTCATTCTGTACAAAACACTTTTTTTTTAAATTAAGCTTTTTTCACTCTCTTCTTTCCTTTTTCTTTCTCTGTTGACTGTAGTCAAGGACACCTTCCAAAAACAAAAGCTTTAATTCTTGTAGGCGTTTCTCAGAGTTCCTTAGCTAGTGCTGATGCCACATACCTTCTCCAGTGCAGTTCTGTCAGCGTTGATGCAGTTTCACCGTGTGTTGGTATTGTCCATTTTCTATTTTCCTTGAGGGTGCTCTCTTCAGTCATATATGAATTCTTACTGTGTGTGAGGAACTAAGGGTTTGCACAGAGGACAAAAGGAAGATGAACCTTTGGAATAAGGATGTTGTGCTCTTGAGAAAATAGAGCTGCTCATTTTACGCTCTCTCTGATGAGAGAATGGGTTTACACTGGCCTTTGGGCTGGTTTGTAGTGACTGGGGAGTCTGGGGACTTGGCTACATAGGGATACATGAACACTCTCAACAAAGCAGGGGCCACGTAGTCTTGTGAGAGCGCCAGGGAGGTTCAGGTTGGAAATGAGGAGACATTTCTTCTCAGAAAGAGCAGTCAGGCACAGGGATGGGTTGCCCAGGAAGGTGGTGGCATCACCATCCCTAGGGGTGTTCAAGGACAGGTTGGACGTGGTGCTTAGGGACATGATTTAGTGGGTGACATTGGTGGTAGGGGGATGGTTGGACCAGGTGGTCATGGAGGCCTTTTCCAGCCTTAGTGATTCTATGTTTCTGTGATTCTATGCTCTTCATCAAATACAACTAAAGTCCCTGACTTTGCAAAACGTGTTAGCTGAAGCCTGTCTGTGTCCTGAGGGCTTCTAGCAGGTGACATCAATGCCAAGAATTTAAGAGTGTGAGGGTGAGAACAGAAGGATATCTAGCTTGTTCCTGCTCCTATCAGTGACCAAAACCAGGTGGTTAGGGAAAGTGTACAAGAAACTGGGCATGAATTTAAAATCTTTGTCTTGAAATGTTGCCTCTGATTCTGCTAATTATGGCAGAACATCTTATTTGTTCATTTTGCCTTAGTTTTGTAACTTACCTTTGCTGGATGTGGAGATTCAAGCACATCGTGAGTATTTTGAACATCTGTCACAGCGAGTTACGGGTGTTGTACTAGGCATAGCTGAGACTGATTACACGTGCTTTCTGCACTCTGCATGCTAAATTGACCATTCCATTTTCCTGTTCCTCAGCTTTCTTCTTTCTTGGGAATTCCTAGACTTGCTAATTCCTGGTCAATCTTTCCACTTGGGAAGATTGCATTGTTACTATTTTGTAATACGTTATTCCCTTCTCTTTCTTCCCATTTTTACAGGAGACCAAGAGATCAGAATCTCTCCTGGACATTCATCAGCAAAAGCTGAAGAGCAAAGCATCTGGAGAAAAGGCCAAACCTCAGGAGAGAAGGCTGTTTGACCGAGAGCAGGATCTCGAAGTCAGTCAGTGGCAAAGCACAAAAAAAGCTCTTGTATTTGGATCTCTTCTTACTAAATTTGAGTATAGTGAAGGCAACGTGTTTTTGTAAGATAAAAGCATGGAGCATTTTGGAAGTCAATTCATTTTTGAATACTTATTCTTTAAAGTATTTTTCTGTAAATATTTATATGCAGAGTAAATATCCTGATGTTTAACTAAAATACTGTACTATGGAGGATCATCTCTACTAAAGCTAAGCTGATAGAGCTAAGTGCTGTGTTTGTTGTTTTTGTTTTTTGAAGACAGGAGAAGCCTTTTACATCCCCCCCAGCTCTTGTGTTGTGAAGATTGTGTGTTTGTGTGATTGGGGGGGGGGGCTGTACACACACCAGATCATTTCTGTATTGTAGCAGGAAGAGCTAGTGGTAGCAGAAGAAGCAACAAAGACTCCAGATTTGTGGACTTCATTATAAAATGCTGGTATAGATGAAGGGAAAAATAATTTGAGATGATAAGCCCTGCAAATTGAAACTCTTTCAAGCAGATACTATGTGAAAATTGAACCAAACTAAAGCTTATTTTGTCAGCTGCTTTGCAGAGCCCAACAGCTCTTTGCTTTCGAAAATGAAATGAATTTGCTATTTTAAAAATGTACACCCATGCTTAGAATTTTTAACTCTTACATTGGTGGCTGCTAAACTGAGTTGTGTTGCTTTTTCAAGAACAGAGTTGTTCTGTGGTCTCTTATTTCTGTCTGGAGTTATGTTCAGGATCTTTTTGTAAGCAGTGACTTAAAATATCTGAACGTGAACGCACAACTTGATTTGTGAGGCCCTAGCACCTTGGCTGGAAGTGTGGCCCATTTTGCATGTGAAATACCCCGTGGGTCAGTGTAGTTTGAAGCCAAGCAGCCAGCACAGCTCAGCTGGGGTTGTGTGGGCAGCTGCAGCACGGGCAGGGTGAGCACCACACAGCTAGCTCGGGCGTCCTGGTTTGTAGAGAACGATCCCCGAGCCCACTTGTGGAAAGCCGACTGCCTTGAGAAATGAATTCGTGATCAGGTTTTGCTGTGTGCTTAGCTCAGATCACAAGCAGTAGTCTTTGGTCGTTCAGACAAATCATTTGCAGGAACATTGGCACGCATGAGGGCTGCTCGTATTAAGATTTTGCTGCAGTTAGGCTCTTTGTTTTCATTTTCATTCCCTTGTCCAAATGCAGGACCTGTCACCAGGTGCTGCGGATGTCCAAATCTCACCATCCAGCTGTGTGCCTGCTGTTTGCTTGCTCCTGCTGCAGCCCCAGGTGGCCTCTGACCCTCTGCGAGGACGTGCTGCGCGGAGGCTATGGGCTCTTGCTCCAGAGGGGAGCTCTCAGGGGAACCCTACAGCAGCTTTTTGGTTAGCGTGGTGCTCATCACATCGCAGTCGCTGCGCCTTGCTCCGTGGGGTGCACGGCTCTGATCAGCAAAGCCTTGATGTGAGTCAGGAGCGTGTTTTCTCTCATCTGCTTCATCTTTTCTGTTCTTGCTGCTGTTGCGAAGCAGCCTCTCGAAGGCTTGATGAAATCTGCATTGCGAGTTAGGGGAAAATTGGAGTTGTTGAGGGTTCAAATGAAGCTTTTCATTACCTCGTGTAAATTGAGCGAGCTTCTGAATCGTGTTAATACACAAACTAATCTCTTCTCACAAATGCCAAGCTGTTGCCTAGAACAGTCGTTAGAATAAACAGCGACTCAGTAAATTACAAGCTCTGTAAGCTTTTGTGTGAGGAGATGAGCCGTCCTCTACAATTTGGCCAAGCAGAAATGGTAGGGGGTGATTTTTTCAAGACTCTCTTTAGAGAAAAAAAAAAAAAAAAAAAAAAAAGAATTCATGGAAGGCTCTCGCTGTAATTAGTATGTAATGTTTCTGGTAAGCAGCTCCCCACACCTCTTTAATGGGCTTCGTTGCTCATGTGCACTGCCAGCCTGCCCAGCGCCTGTGTGGCTTGGGGCACACTGAGCCACACCAGGTTGTGACAGGCTGTCAGGAAGCCTTTGTGGATGTGAAAAGCCTGTGAGCCGAGATCTTAAAGCATTTCCCTTTGTTTTGTGCCGGTGCAGACTTTTATTTACATATTACCACAAAAAAAATATATCTGAGAGTAAGGTTCACTCCTGAGGTGGCAAATGGGTGTGGAAGGCAATTCCTGGTGAAGGAGGCTGGCAGGTGGTGAGTAAATGCTGCAGTGGGTGTCTAAGGGGAATTTGAAGGAATATTATATGCTAATTAAAATAAACAAAAGGAAAAAAAAAAACACTTCTGAGCCTGCCTTGTTACCAAGGAAAAAATTTAAAGGTAGAAAAGACATTTTTAAAAAACTTACTGATTTTTTGCATCTATCTTCAGGGCACATTCCATATTATGCTACCTTAATGCTTGATCCAGGAAAATTGTGATAGATTAGCAATGCTCTTGCCTGAGAAAAAAAATCTGCTTTCCTAATTTGAACACCTGTTTCTGGAGAGTTAATGTGTATTAAATAAACCCAAAGCCTCATTTGGAACAGTCTAAAGCGTTTCTTCCTCTCTCCTTTCTCCAGCTTTGTCTGGGGGTAGCACGGTGTACCTGCACAGCTAGAAAAGTGCGTGCGTTTCAGCTAACATATGGAAAGCAGCTGGAAAAAGGACATTACGTGGTGTCTCTCAGCCAGCAGCTTCAGGTTGTTCTCTTGTTAACAAAGACAGCATCTCGTTAGCTGAAGCAGGCAAGGAAGGAAAGCGCCAGCCCCAGCTGACTCGTTCCTGCATGACACACGGTCCCCATGCTTCTGGCTCTGTCTGTGGAATGGGAGGTGGGGACTGAGCAAAAAAATCAGGTAAATGTGGCATTTCTGATGTCTTTAATCCAGACATGAAGATCACTGTGTTGCCCATGCGGAGTTGGGTCTTTCACAGCAGCAACAATTCCGCATCCCCCTGCAGCACCGTCAGTGCAGCAGGCGAGAGCCCTTCCTCCACCAGCCCATCCTCCTCCTTCGTGGGTCCGTTTGTCTGTCTTCTTACACTGGCCTTCAAACCAGTAACAAAATCCCATTGCTCTTGAAATTACACCGATTTTGAATCAGTGTGGCAAATCAAGCCTTTTTTTAAAAAAAAAAAAAAAAAATTGAGTGGGAACTTAAGGTCTCTAGGAGACAGCAGCTCAGACTGTTTATCACTTTGGCAGGAGCAGCTGCAGCTGTGACTTCTTCCAAACAAACAATCCAAACATAAATATGCAAAAGCAATTCTCCTACCCAGACTTTTTTCGAAACCTTACGAAAGCCCCGTGGGTAGCTGGCCACCTTCCTTAGCCCAAGCAGCAGCCCCTTTCTCAGCAGGATGATCTCTGTGTCAGCTGTGCCCCTCTCTCAATGATAAATTTGCAAAATTCCCATTAGGAGATGCTGAAGACACAAATACGTGGTATAATAAGTTCTGGCATGAAATATTACTAGGAAGAGGAGATTCTGTTCTTTCCTGCCCACATTTATTAAAGATCTATCAGAAGATTGCACTGTTAAAGCCACAGTGGCTGTGCACATGTTCAGGCCACCAGATTTCCATCCCATTAGATGCATCTCTGCATGGTTTCATTCCCACCACTGGTGACATAGTTCAATTAATATTTTCCAGAGGCCAACCCCTGGAAGAGGTAAACAGCTAAAAAGAGCTGGGAATACCAAAAGAGCTTGCCACAGATCCTTGAAACCTGTGATTATATGCATGGATCTCAGTTTTCCTTTTAGAACATGCTGTGCTCCTTGCCCCAGGGTGGCTGGGCACGTCCAAACAGCAGCAGGGTTGTAGCCTTGAAAGCACTGCATTTATTTGCTACTGGGGCTTACACTTGGAAATTGAAGGGTTTTTCCTTTTTCCTTAATACTTGGAATAAATATATGTACACACACATACACACACATATATATATAAAAATGTTTCTGTAACCTACTCATTCTCTATTGGCAACAAAATGTGTGAGAGGGCATGATGCCTCTCTCCCACTGGCTTTAGCTGGAGCTAGTAAGGCTGTGGCAGAGGATAAAACCCATGGCTGAGATTCTCCCCACTCCTGGCCTCAACATGAAGTGCCAGCCTCTGGGACCACACGCAGGCTGCTGCTGCTCCAGACCTGCAGCTGTTTGCAATCCCAAACATTTTTCTCCCCACATCCCGTAAGGAGTCCCGTGCCCATTTTTGAGTCTACTCTTGATAACTTCTTGTCTCTTCTCAACAAACAAACAAACAAACAAAGCACATATCCAAAAACAAACTCCAAACGTCCCCAAAACCCATCCCCATCATGGCTTTTTTGAAGTCAGGGTATGAATATAAGGAATATATCCTTTCAAGCACCTCCATCACAGGAGACACATTACACCTGGGGAAGGCATTTCCCACTGGGCCCTGCAATAGTTCCAGCAGAGGAGAGGACCTTCTTGGGACCACCATGAGAAGCTGGATGTGATCCACTTGAGCCTGCTGAAAGAGTTGCGGCTACGAGGTTACTGCCCTCACCACTGTAAGGTAGCAAGGGAGGGGATTTGGCCTTGCATTGCCCTTCTTGGTTAGCTAGGTGCTTGCCAGCAATTCAAAAGACAGACTGCCCTATCCGAGATGTCATAGCGAGCCTGCTTTCAAGCCACGGGAGCAATGCCTTGCATAACGAGCCAGGGTTGTGCTCGGCTTGGGGCTGGTGTAGTCTCAGGCGGAGCATGGCCTTCAGTGGTGTGCACCACACTTCAAGGAAGACGTGAACCCACACGGCAGAGAATTCAGAGGGCAACAGGCGTGACCAGAGGGCTAGAAAACAGGAGACCAAATTGAATGACCCAAGGTTGCTGAGCGCGCTGGCGACAAAGCAAAGGGATCCGTCTGAGTAAAGGGATAAAGCAAAACTGCAGAGTTGGAGGTAATAAAATGCTTTCCACGTCCACAGTGAACAGCAAAGAAATAATGAGCTCCAAGTGCAACAGGGGAAGCTTAGTCTAGACATTCAGAAAAGCTCCCAGTGCTAGGGAACGAGTCACACAATAGGGCACAAAGGGCCGTACAGGGGGGATCTAAGTCCAGCAGCCCTTCTCAGAGCAGAACCAGCTGCATAAAAGCCAGAAATGTTCAGTGCCTGAGACTCTGTCCCCTTTTCGGGCAACCAGATCCAGTAATTTCTTTCTGAGAGTCACTTATTGATAATTTATTTTCCGGCAGCTTTTCAGACACCTTGTCATCCACCTCTGGTGGTTTCATCCCTGGGGGCTGATTGACCAGAGGGCCATGCTGCCATCCCCAGGGACCTCAACAGGCTGACAGGAACCTCCCGAAGGCCAGCACGGAGAAGTGCCGAGCCCTGTGCCTGGGGAGGAGCAGGGCTGGGGGCAGGCGACCTCCAGGCTCTGGCAATGACCCCCGAGTAGCTGAAAACCCACCCAAATTCCCCTCACATCGCAACGACCTGGAAGCACTTCAGAGCCATGACACCATCGTTTCAAAACTTTATTAAATGTAACAAAAGGGAGGCATACAGAGTGCACACACACTGTACAGTACTAGTTATGGGTATTTCTATCACAGGCATGCTGAAGCACCCTGCTAACCACCAGGCACCACGTCCCAAGGGTGAAGCCCAGGCCCCACACTTTGTCACCTTGTGCGGCCACCCAGGCCAGCGCAGGCTGGGCCAGTGCTGGGCTCTGAGGGGCCCAAAAAAGATGCTTCAGGGCCTGACAAAGGGGTTTGGGCCTTGCCTTTACCTGGGGGAGCTGGGCCTTTGGAGGGGGGCTCCCCTCCTCCCACCAAAGACAACCCCATCAATGCTGAATGCCCCAAAGACCCGCAAAAATACCCAAGCTGAAAAGGCCAGTCCCCCACAAAATGCCCAGCCTCAAAAAGGCCGGACCTCCTCCAAGAAGGATGCTAAGCCACCCCAACACCCCCAAAAAAGGGACCCAAAAGACCTAACCTCCAAATTCTGCCCCCCTAAAAAGACCCCCCAAATAAGCCCAATGCCTCAAAAAGCTAGTCCCCCTAAAAAGCTCTCCTTGAAATTGACAGCTGCCAAATGGCTGGCTCACCCCCCAAAAAAGAAAAAACAACTCAATGCCAATATGACAAGCCCCCCACAAATCCCAACCCTCCACACCCCAAAAATGCTGGTCCCTTATAAACTGTCCTAAAAAAACCCTTCAACCTCAAAAAGCCCCCTAGAAAAAATGCCAAAACGTCAGTCTTGAAAAACATTCCTCCAAACCGCCAGCCCCCAGAACACTGCCCTCCTCTAAAGACCTCTAAGAAAAAACAAAACACTGTGCACCTGGGGCTCAACAGCAGAAGTCACGGCAGGGATCTTCACCTTCAGGAGCACTTCAAGAGCTGAAAAAGCCCCCCCCCATCCCATTCGGCTCAGCCTAGAAAAGGCTGCATGTCATCCACTTCACCATGTGAGCACGCCAGCGGTATGGGAGCAATTCTTCAAATTACACTGACCCACCGGGTATTGCACATGCAAAACGGGCCACACTTCCAACCAAGGTGCTAGGGCCTCACAAATAAAATTGTGTGTTTTAAATAAGTAACATAACTCAGTTTAGCAGCCACACATGTAAGAGCTAAAGAACTAAGCATGGAGGTACATTTTGAAAATAGCAAATTTATTTCCTTTTCTATACCAAAGAGCTGTTCTGCTCTGCAAAGCAGCTGACAAAATAAGCTTTTGTTTGGTTCAATTTTCACATAGTATCTGCTTAAAAGAGATGGATTTTCTGATGATAGGCCCTGCAAATAGAAATTCAAGTTTCTCTTCATCTATACCAGAATTTTATAGTGAAATCTGCAAGTCTTGAGGCTTAGTTGCTTCTCCTGCTACTATGTCTTCCTGCTATAATACAGAAATGATTTGGTGTGTGTACAACTTAATTCTTTTTTATGCTAAAAAAATCTAGCAAGTTCACATTATTTCTTTCTTCTGAAGTTTTTTTTTCTTTTAAAAAACAGCACTTTCCTTTACCAGCTTAGCTCTAGTACAGATGGTCTTCCATAGTAGAGTATTTACAGACAAGTACTACTAGTTAAACATCAGGATATTTATTCTGCGTACAAATATTTACAGAAAAAATACTTAAAAAATTAAGCATTCAGATTTTAACTGACTTCCAAAAAGCTTCACGCTTTTTTCTTATAAAAACATATTGCCTTTACTGTGCTCAAATTTACTATTCAGATCCCGGGATTTTCTTATGAGGGCCTTTTTTTGCGCTTCATCAAATCGATTGACTTTGAGATCCTGCTCTCGGTCAAACGGCCTTCTCTCCTGAGGTTTGGCCTTTTCTTCAGATGCTTTGCTCTTCATTTTTTTCTGATGCATATCCAGGAGAGATTCTGATCTCTTGGACTCCTGTAAAAGTGAGAAGAAAGAGGAGGGAATAACGTATTACGAAATATTAACATTGCAACCTTTCCAGGTGGAAAGATTGACCAGGAAATAGCAAGTATAGGAATTCCCAAGAAAGAAGAAAGCTGAGGAACAGGAAAACAGAATGGTCAATTTAGCATGCAGAGTGCAGAAAGCACGTGTAATCAGTCTCAGCTATGCCTAGTACAACACCTGTAACTCGCTGTGACTGATGTTCAAAATACTCACGATGTGCTTAAATCTCCACATCCAGCAAAGGTAAGTTACAAAACTAAGGCAAAATGAACAAATAAGATGCTCTCTCAACACTAGGAGAAACAGAGGCAATACTTTCCATGTTCTCAAAATCACAGAATGGTTTGGGTTGGAAGGGACCTTAAAGATCACCCAGTTCCACCCCCCTGCCATGGGCAGGGACACCTCCCACCGGACCAGGTTGCCCAAAGCCCCATCCAGCCTGGCCTTGAACACCTCCAGGGATGGGGCATCCACAGCTTCTCTGGGCAGCCTGTGCCAGGGCCTCACTGCCCTCTGAGGGAAGAATTTCCTCCTAACATCTAATCTAGATCTCCCCTCGTTTAGTTTAAAGCCATTCCCTAGTGTCCTATCCCTACACCCCCCAACAAAGAGTCCCTCCCAATTTTTTGTGTAGATCCTCTTTAGGTACTGGAAGGCTGCTGTCAGGTCACTCCGGAGCCTTCTCTTCCCCAGGCTGAACAACCCCAACTCCCCCAGTCTGTCTTTGTAGGAGAGGTGCTCCAGCCCCTTGACCACCTTTCATGGCCCTCCTCTGGACTTGTTATAATAGGTCTATGTCCTTCTTGTGCTGGTGGCCCCAACTCAGGAAGGTCTCACAAGAGGAGCTGGCTCATGTCGAGTTTCTCATCAAGCAACACCCCCAGGTCCTTCTCCTCAGGGCTGCTCTCAGTCTGCCCAACCTCTATTTATCCTTTGCATTGCCCCAGCTCAGATGCAGGACCTTGCACTTGTCTTTGTTGAACACATGAGGTAGAGACCTTCCTCTCAAGCCTGCCCAGGTCACAGAATCACAGAACCATCTAGGTTGGAAGAGACCTCCAAGATCATCGAGTCCAACCTCTGACCTAACACTAACAGTCCTCCACTAAACCATATCCCTAAGCTCTACATCTAGACGTCTTCTAAAGACCTCCAGGGATGGTGACCCAACGGCTTCCCTGGGCAGCCCATTCTAGTGCCTAACAACCCTTTCAGTAAAGAAGTTCTTCCTAATATCCAACCTAAACCTCCCCTGGTGCAACTTTAGTCCATTCCCCCTCTTCCTGTCACCAGGCACGTGGGAGAACAGACCAACCCCCACCTCGCTACAGCCTCCTTTAAGGTACCTGTAGAGAGCGATAAGGTCACCCCTGAGCCTCCTCTTCTCCAGGCTGAACAATCCCAGCTCCCTCAGCCGCTCCTCACAGGACTTGTTCTCCAGGCTCCTCACCAGCTTCATCGCCCTTCTCTGGACTCGCTCAAGCACCTCCATGTCCTTCTTGTAGCGAGGGGCCCAAAACTGAGCACAATACTCGAGGTGCGGCCTCACCAGAGCTGAGTACAGGTCCCTCTGGACGGCATCCCTTCCCTCCAGTGTGCTGACAGTACCACACAGCGTGGTGTCATTGGTAAACGTGCTGAGGGTGCACTCGGTCTCACTGTCCATGTCCCTAGCAAAGATGTTAAATGGTGCTTGTGCCAATACTGGCCCCTGAGGAACACCACTCATCACTGATCTCCACCTGGACATCGAGCCATTGACCACAACTCTTTGAGTGTGACCATCCAGCCAAGTCCTTACCCACCAAGTGGTCCATTTGTCAAATCCACATCTCTCCAATTTTTTGAGACATGGGTATCGTGAGGAACAGTGTCACATGCTTTGCAGAAGTCCACGTAGATGGTGTCTGTTACTCTTCCCCTATCCACCAATGCTGTAACCCCATCACAGAAGGCCACCAGATTTGTCAGGCCCGATCTGCCCTTAGTGAAGACATGTTGCCTGTCACCAATCACCTCATTTTCCACGTGCCTTAGCAGAGTATCCAGGAGGATCTGCTCCATGATCTTGCCATCTGGGCAAGAGACTGACTGGCCTGTAGTTCCCTGGGTCCTCCTTGTTTCCCTTTTTAAAAACAGGGGTTATGTTTTCCCTCTTCCAGTCAGTGAGAACTTCACTGGACTGCCATGGCCTCTCAAATATGATGGATGGTGGCTTAGCAACTACATATGCCAGTTCCCTCAGGACCCACAGATGTATCTCATCAGGTCCCACGGAGCTGCACACCTTCAGGTTCCTTAGGTGGTCTCAAACCTGCTCTTCTCCTACAGTGGGCAATTCTCCCAGTCCCTGCTTTGCCTTCTGGGGCTTGGGCTACGTGGCTGGTATTTGTTTTATTCTGTGATGGCATAGAACAAAACTCACAGCTTTACATGAAAGTTATTTCCCTACCTTCATAACAATGGTAGAGACAGAGAATACAGAAGAAATTTAAGACAGTGTGCTAATAGCTCTGCATTTGTAAGCCCGTATGTCATGTAACTTAATGGTAAATGTCCTAGTGACTTAAACAGTAGGTTTGGGGCCTAAAAGAGACCATAATGGAATCACCATGGAAAGCAGCAGTGCTAGCAAGAACAAGAAGATGAAGTGAAGACTGGAAGGAAACACATCAACAGGAAGCACGATACTATTACACTTACATTGTAGGAAGTCACCTGCTCAGCAAGTCTCTTATCTCTTCCAGATAATACAACTTCGTTACTCTTACTGGTTGACTTCTTTGTCTCTTCTCTTTCCTGATAAGTGGAAGTGAATGACTGCAGTTATCAAAACTTCCGAAGTAAAAAATAAAATAAATAAAATCTATATTTATTTTGTATTAAATCTGAAGGGCAGAAACCACCATATATTTTTTGCTCAGCTGAATGGAAGAAAAAATTGGGTAACTGGAAATTTGATGATCTGATACAGAGTAATTGACTCCTGCAGAAGAAGAGGGAGCAAATTAATACCAATATTACTTCAAATAGTTATTTTCTCTCCTTCATTTTTAAGTTTCAATTAAGGAGTTTTAGCAAGTCATTAGAGGAAAAAAAATGAAATTTCTCTTTGACCAGCTCGGGTTTGTTTTCACAGCGTACCAACAACATGTATTATAACTGTCTCCATATATATACTTGAGGGTAGTATGTGTATGTATATGTACAAAATAGCATATACAAACAAAAGTTCGTATTTATGAATATAAATACACACATGAATATATTCATATATTAAGTGATCATATATTTTCTATAAATACATATAAGTGCTCACCTTGGCTTTTCTCTCTCTGTCAGCTGGAGTATCTGTCCACACAGACCTATCACCTGATTTGTCATCAGCTTTTCTCTTGAATGTTCTTGGGCCAAATCCAAAGTTTTTCAATTCAGGTGGGAGTTCTGTCATCCATGATTCCCTGGTAAGCTGCTTGGGTTCATCCTTTGCAAAAGAAAGTCAGGGAAAAAAAAATTGAGTGAAAAAAACACAATCAGATAAGCAAAACCCACTGTCTGAATCTTTCAGCTTCCAGCAGAAATCAGGAACTTTTTTTGCCTTAACACTTAGCATCATGAGCACAACAGTGACAGGGCTCATGCAGACACAGGCAGGCAAAGAAAAACACAAATACACTCCAGCAACAAAACATTACATGTGAAAAACCACAACTTACACTGTCTGCTGAAGTAAGTTTGTCCTTCATTCTCTGAGCTCTGCGTTCAAATTCCTTAGTCACATCAGACTCCACTGGTCCTTTGGCAGGCATTGGGCCTATAATGTTGTCTTCGTCCTCACTGCTACTTGTTACCTTCCAAAAACAAAACATTTCCCTCAGTCATGCAGCCCCTGAGAGTGCAGATAGATTAGAAATACAGGCATACGGCTTTGGTACTACAAGCTTTGTTATCACTAGCAATGTTTGGATGCATCCCCACCATAAGGATACATCCCCAATTTCACACTGCAAGGAAAATTGTCCCCTGTGCTCATATTGTCACCTGCCCCCATCAAGAAAAGAGTAAAGCCTTGAACTGCAGGTCAGTATTTTCATTCTAGCAGGCTGCATTCCTTTTTCATGTTTTCAAAAACCTGAACTTTGTAAGATGTTCATTTGTGAAGGACACAACACGACACACCAAAGTAAAGGAAAAGCCTCTGGAAGAATCACTGTGACCACCATTTAGGATGCCGGCATCTCTTGCATTCCGTGCACTGTCCGTCTAACAGCAAAATCACAGCACACCAGGCCAGCCTGCTTCTTTTTTTAGGCTTTCTTATGCTGCCGCATTTGATGCGGGCAAAAATAAGCCAGACACCTGCTGGTCTAAAATTAAACTGGCATGCCTAGTAGACTTTTTGAGGCTCCTACCTGTTTAAGCATCACTGATAGCTTATACTAAAACAAAAGTCTTCTGTTTTCACAAACCTCGTTGCAGAATTTGGAGGAAGCTGATGGTCCAGGGGAACATCTGTTATTCCCGGGGTTCTCTGAAGACTTCCTAAAGCCAGGCGGTAATGCAGGACCTATAATGGGCCTCGAGTGGGAAGAAAATAAATAAATGAATATATATTTTTCAAGTTGGAAAAAAAGGAAGCAACATAGCTGTACACAGACGGCTACATTTAAATTACAACATTTCCTGCAGGAAAAATTTAGAATAAGTTAATATAAAAATAAAAATTAAAGTTTTAAGAGAAGTGTAATTCTTCTTGCCATGGCAAGTGTGCCTCCTGTGAGCACACCACAGGAACTTGTAAGAACAGTCTCCATTTACCATGAGGACCTCTGCAGGTAGCCGCAATGCAAGAAAACTGGAAAGTTGTGGCACATCGTCAAGGAAATCCCCTGCTTCTCTTCCCCAGCTTCCTTCACGCTGCCCTCTCTCCAGCACCAAACCAAATTTGCTCCTTCTTGTCTGGCACTACAGCTTCACTGCCCTTTAAGGCACAGCGTCAGCAAACTGGTCTCATTTTAAGTTTACTTTCCCTTGGAGGAGGGAAGAGAGAATAAAGGTTTTGTGATGCCTTTTAACGTCAATGATTTGGTTTTGGACAGCAACTCAGCAAGCAGTGTGATAATTAAGCTATCTCCAGGAACACAGAAAGGTGAGAATTTATTTCCAATGGCGAACACAGCTCAAAGCAGACTACAAACCGTGCCTGCTGTACTGGAAAGAGCTCTTTAATAATCTGCCATCATATTCCTCAAAGCTAATAGAAACCCCAAAGCGAGTAAAAACCCAAACACTTATCACCTGCAGAAATAGCCCAGTGACAGAATCCTCACAAAACATCAGGCGGAGACTGGATTTAGGATGATCTCCGCTCTCTGAGCTTTTGGGCAATCAAACGTAACGCAACATGAACTGAATTACCCTCATTACGGTCTCCTAACTCAAGGATAACCTAACCAGTGCAGCCACGCTGTAGCGATGTTATGACCAGGATCTGAGGAGGAGAAATCACAAGCAGCAAGCCCTGTCAATGATTCAGCCACAAGCACAAACGTGAGCTCAGGCCATGGCAAGGGCAGAAGTGAAGTTCCAAACCCAGGCCAGAGCAGGGTTCAAGTTGCAGTGCCACTGTCCCCTAGCCGCTGGGGAGATGAAACAGCTTGTGTTTTCCCCTCATCCTCTCTCTTTTCTTCTTAAGACTGTATTTTAGGTTCCCAATATAAAGAGATTGGAGTTAACCCCATACAGATACAGCCAAAACCATCTGCCATTTTAGTCAGCAAGCACCTTTAATTTTCCGGCTAAGGGAGCTAAACCAGACTACGCTAAAAGATTTCTACCCAAACGTGTAAGAACACCAACACTGTGGGCACCATCTCTGCAACCTGTGAAAAAGAGCAGGTCTCAGGGGCTCTGCTCTGCCTGCCACAGCACAGGAGCTCCTCTGAGGAACAGCAGAATGGTTCCCCTGCTCGCCCCTCCCCTGCTCACCACTTCTGTGCTTCCTTTTCGACACGAATATCCCTGCTGCTCAGGTCTGTGCTCAGCACCATGCAGCTGGCACATCCCTGGCAGATCCCTGGGCATCTGGAGACCCTCGGGATGGGTGAGGTGGCTCTCATGAGATGTATTTCCTGCTGTCGGTAACTGTGGGACTCATCTATGTGTACTGGGAAGAAAACCTCTAACTGACCATGAATTAAGCTTTCCTTTAATACATCTGGGATTTCACAGATGGCAAAGGACATTTTCTTGGTGTTGGACATCGAGTCCTTGCTAAGGCAGGCAAGAAGATGGGCGTTCGGGCATTCTCCTGATGGCTCACGTACACACTCTAAGATAACCTTTGCTCTTTACCTTCATGCACAAATACTTCTGGAAAATTGACAGGTAATAGACTTCTGCATAACACTGATAAACAACAACATGCCTTCTAAAGGGGAAGAAAATGTGTTTACATATATATTTTACCCTGGAATGACTCAAATAATTTTGAAAAGCCACAGATTGCCACTCGAGCTGCTCTTTATCGGGAATGTTTGCTTCAACAGCCCTGGAAAGGACAGCACAGAACAACAGCTCTTCTACAAGAATGAGTGTGTCCCACCAAGCTAAGGAACGGGACGTCCACACATTGCAAGGCACAGCCTGGCCTCTGCAACTTTTCCCCTAGCTTGGAAAGGAGCTGCCCTGCAGAGAGCAAAGGCAGCTAAGTGTGCAAAACCCTGAGCTGATGGACTGGTGAGCACCCGGATTTTTGCTCGTCTCTCTAAGCTTCGAACTACAAGCTACACCTGTTTTTCCCCCTTCGCACACTTTGACATAACACTTTGTTTCTTTGTTGTGCTCTATTAGGGACTGCTTTATTTTTTAGTGACTGCCTCCATTTTATAAGGTTTGAAGAACACACTGTGCATATGAAATGTCAGGAAACAAGCAGAGACTGGCTCCCCCTGGAGCTGTGAAAGCACCAAATGAGCCCACTGAGCGGGACACCCCACAGCTACAAGCGGGTTCCTCAGTTACAGAGAAGCGCAGTCAGAAAAGGTACGGAAAGGGTACTTCCAAATAACCTCTGCCAAACACACTCAGGTTTTCTGAACTGCTGCTGAGCTCGGCAGAACGGTGTCCAAACTAACCCAGATTCCTGTGAGAATTCCTTGCAGACAGTACGCACTGTCCGCAGCCCGGCAGCACATCGAGCCACCTCCCAGGAACGGAGCACTCGTACCCGATGGACTGACTTCGACGGTCAGCTCCCCAGGGACAGCTCTGCAGAAGGTAACAGGGAACAGGGGCCTCTGCTGTGCCTCCTGTCAGCGAGCACCTCCGTGGCAGCACTGCTTCCACATCGCTTCTCATTTCAAGTTACAGAAGGAAGTGCAGTGAGTGATACGCAATCAGGAGGCCGTGAGACACACGGTGAATAAAAACCCCATGAATAGGTGTCTTTCCTAAGTATGCCAGAACCACCTGCCGTTAAACAGGGAGCCTTCCTGCAGCCCTGCACTGCTTTATCCCCCACAGAAGTGAACTGCCCTGCTCCCATAGGTGTCCTTGTACCAGCGATTTGTTTTCCCTGCACTGATCCAAGACCTATGACAGAAAACAGAAGAAATCTGACACTCAAAATACACATCTGATGGTTCACGTTTCCCTTCTCTCCCCAGCCTCCCAGACGGTACTACCAGGGCCGTGCACTCTGTTTCAAGGGAACGCTGTTCTCAAAGTGTGGAGGAAGAAATTCTAATCACCTGAATCTGCAGAGTACAATTGAAACGTTCTGTGGCATTGCCACAAAATAATTTATCTAAAATAATCACTTTCCTGAATATAATTCCATTTTAATTACCTCTCTGGAGAATCATCCTCTTTTTTAAATCCGGGAGGAAGAGCAGGCCCAAAAAAGCCATCATCATCATCGTTCTCCTCCATTCTTTTTGGCTTTCTGCAAACACAAAGATTTCACTTACTAATTACCTTGACACACATAGCAATTATCTACACTTTAAGAAGGGAAAAAAATGAAAACCAACAAAATTATTTCGGTCTTGTATCTCACTGTCACCAAGGAAACAGTACAAAAGGATCCAAAATAATTTGAAGCAATTAAAAATTTGAGGCCATAAGCTTCACTCCAAAAATACTCTGGCATTTAAGAAAAAAAAACCAGCAAACATGAGGAGTGCTTTTGCAGTAGAAGGAAGAGAAGTATCACGGTGAAATACCATTTTCTAGTCACAAAGTAATTTGAAATTCAGCACACTTCTTTTTACATTTTTACACGCCGTCTGCATTTTGGCTGGTGGTTTTCCCAGTTCACTTCTACTGAACTGAAAAGCTGCTGAGTGAGACAGCAGGAGAAACGTGAGCAATATTTACTCCAACGCTCTCAGACGGAATGATGTTCTTCAAGACCCTTACACAAAGTCTAAAACAAACACACAGGTTTTTAGCACAGCAACCACGAGTCATCGACCACCCAAAACGAGAGCACGTGCAGGCTCTTGTTATTTACTAAACAATTTTGATTTGAGTTGGCTCAACTGAACGTGTAAATTCGCGCCCCTAAATAGTTCTTATGACTCGGTGAGTAAGTGTACCTGAAACAAGGCTAAGCTCACGTACCCCATCCTTACATGCAGCGTAAGCGGAGCCTGGCCTCAGCACAATCAAAACATTACGGAATTTATTACTTTAATTGCAGAACGAAATTCATACGCTAAAATACACAGACCAGATTGCCCTAAATGTCCTAATTCCACCCTAACAAGTCACAGAGGTTGGCTGAGCGTTCTTGACCCCAAAGAACATGGAGAACATACCACCACCTTTACCTTTTTGTTTATGTGACAGTTTCTCCTATTTTATACAGACACAGTTGCTATTTCTGCAACATTTTACCAGGTAAAAACACGAACAACCTCAGAACAGACTCACTTGGGCGCTGAAGCTCCTCCTGGCTCCTCTTCAGAATCTCCGCGCGCGTCTCTGGGTAGGGGAAGAGATTCGGAGTCGTCATCGCTGTCGGGACTTTCTGAGCTGCTGCTGCTTCTGTAGTCCGGAGGCAGTGCTGGTCCTGCCACTGAGCATCCAGAGGTACACACAACAGTTAGCCTGTTGTACGTCACGGGATTCACAGCACATACGGTGTGAAGCGGTGTATTTCAAAGAACTGATGATGGTACTAAAGCATTTGAAGCTTACTAGCGAAGAAGCCCGTAATTTTTACACACACAGCACGGGAGACCACACCACTGGAATTTAATTGCCCTCCTGCTTAAGGGATGCTCTAACAACGAGGGTTATTCTCACGCTGGCTTAGCCACGCTAAGCCAAGGAGCGGGAAAGCAGCAGGCGCAGAGCTAAGGACGCTGCTGAACCAGGGCTGATTTAACGCCCCGCAGCGCAGACACCAGCCCTCCGCCTTGTAATGTCTCGAGCGTGGAGCCTGAGACTGACGGGACAAAAAGACGTCTGGTGGGGAAAAGGCACCGTTGGCTTTATGAATAGGGCTAGATGAAAAGATGAGGTGCGATAAAGCCACGTAAATGAAGGGGAACAGGAAATTACCCCTTCAGCTGAGGGTTTTTTTGATGGCACAGAATGACACCTGATGCAGACTGAGGTTCCATTGTTAGCTGACAAAGGCCAAGCAGAAACCGAGGCCTTCAAGCGAGCTTTGTAAGGCTTTTATCTGTCTTTAGCAAGAGACACAGAATGAGGGCAGGGTACTAGTTTATGATGCATCCGGGCAGATCTGCCCCTTACTTTCCTCTCTGATTAAATGGGATGGACCTTAACCAGGACAAACAAACCCATTCCAGTATCAAGAAGGCAAAAAAAAAATATAAGCCAAACAAAAACAAAACGCACCGTATAAAAATAAAGGTCAAGACGCGAGGGAACAAACACGAACAATCAATAAATGGATGCAAAGACCCTGAAAGTCTCTGGTTACGGTCTGGGAACTGATGCGCGGACCAGCGCCCACGGGTGCGACCCCAGCTCCCTCGCGGCGCTCTGCTCTGTGTTATGCCGGCAGCGTGCCGGCGTGGGCCGCGGCCTGCCGCTGCTAATTACCTCGCCAATTAACTACCGCTCGCCTCGCCTCAAACACGGCCAACGCGCGGCCAGCACCGACACGCGGGGGGGGAGTGGGGAGGCTGCCGCAGCCCCATAGCACTGAGCATTCAGGGCTCTTCGCCAGGCGGGCGGCGACAGGACGCGGGGACGCTTTCGGTCGCGATAGGACGAGTCGCGACAGATCCACCCCCGCCCCCCCCCCGCTCACCGCGGCCGCAGTCCTCCTCCGGGTCCGGCGGGGCGGCGGGCAGCTCGCGGGGCATGGCGGCCGCCGAGGGGGCGGGGCCGCGCGCGTGCGCGCCAAGCACGCCCCGCCCCCCTCAAACACGAGGTCGCGCCCACTCGGGCCGACCACGCCCACTCGGGCACGGCCACGCCCATCAGTGGGCGTGACAAGCACAATCGCCCCTCCCCTTCCCCTTTAAAGGCGGCGCGTGCTCGGCGCGCCGGAAGTGACGCGAGGATCGGAAATCAGAGGCGCGTGGGGCAGCGGGCGGCAGGGGAGGATGCAGGCGGGCGGCGGCGCTGCGGGCGGCGGCGGCTTCGGGCCCGGCCTGGCCGAGGTGGGCCCCTTCGGCTGGTACCCGCCGCCCCTCCGCCCGCCGATCTTCTGCCCGCCGCCTCCCCCCTGGGAGTCCGGCTTCTGGCCGCCGCACGACGGCTACGCCCCGCCGCCGTGGTACCCGCCCGCCTACCGGGAGCCCCCGCGGGGCCCGCATGCTGGTGAGGGGCGTTGAGGGCGGCGGGGGGAGCCAGCGCCGCGTCTTCCCCTCGGTCCCTCCCTGTTCCAGGCCCTCAGACGAGGTGCACGTGGGTTTTGCCGGATGTTCCTGACACCAGCCCCGTTCTCCTTCCCTTTTTTAAGGTGGGAACGGAAGCTTTCCTCACGATTGGCAAGGAGAGCAAGCGCCCGCGTTTTGTAAGCGTTCTCCCGCTGGAAACGCCAAGCAGAAGGTGAGGACGATAGGTTGGGCTACGTGGCCTCCTCCAGGGGTCGCTTCCGATCTTTGCTGTTGTGTGAGCCCGTGGTGGTGGCAGCCACGTGGGGCTTGTGTTCTCGCGGGGGCCCTGTGTTTTCTTCTAATATACATGTCAGAGAGAAAATACATGATTACCAAAAGAAGCATGGCAAGCAGGTAGTGGGAGACGATTTTCCATGTTTACTCTGCTCTCATGAGACCCCACCTGGAGCACTGTGTTCAGCTCCAGGGCCCCCAGCACGAGAAGGACATGGGTCTGCTGGAGTGAGCCCAGAGGAGGACACAAAGTTGATCAAGGGGCTGAAGCATGTCTCTCCTGAAGGCAGGCTGCAGGAGCTGAGCTTGATCAGGGATTCTTTGTCTGGGAGAGTAGTGACAGGGCAAGGGGAAGGGCTTTAAGCTAAGTGAGGGTAGGTTTAGATTTGATGTTAAGAAGAAATTCTTCCACCAGAGGGTGGTGAGGCCCTGGCACAGGCTGCCCAGAGAAGCTGTGGATGCCCCATCCCTGGAGGTGCTCAAGGCCAGGCTGGATGGGGCTTTGGATGACCTAGACTGGTGGGAGCTGTCCCTGCCCATGGCAGGGGGGTGGGACTGGGTGATCTTTAAGGTCCTTTCCAACCCAAACCTTTCCATGAATCGGTCTGCAAATCCTGAGCCCAGTTAAGAGCTGATACATCTGTAACAAATCCTAAAACAGGAAGAGTCCATTAAAGCTCTTACTGTGATGTCCAGTGGCAGAAGTTACATCAGGGGTCTGCTGTGTTCTCAGGACCTGGCAGCCTGATCCCACTGCTGTGTGTGGTGGGAGAGGGAAGGATCTCTGCTGCCCCCTGAGCTCTTCTTACCTGTCCTGTGAGAACAGGCACAGACTGACATGATGGCTAGGAGACGGGGCTGTACCTGTCCTCCTTCCAGCTGCTGCTGGACCTGTCTGCCTTACCTGTGTGCAGAAGTGCTAACTGATGGAAAGGTGGGGAAGGAGTGGGAAGGGCTGAGTGCAGTGTGTTTTGTTTGGAAGATGAGAGACTTGAACTTTATCTTGGTGTTGATTTAAATGGCCTGAAGCATGTTTTGAGTGATTAGATGTGAAATATGTAACTGTTCTTAATTAAAAATGGAAATGTCTTCTGACTGCTGTGCTCTATTTCCTCCTAGAACAAAAAGAAAAAGGAGCCAGTGTTCTCCCACTACTGCGATACCTGTGACCGTGGCTATAAAAACCAGGAGAAGTATGATGAACATGTTTCCCAACATACACAGGTTGATCAGCTTGGCTTGTTTTCTTTACACTTTGAGTTTTGATTTCGTGCCTAAGTGGATGGCTGCAGTCATGCTTTGTATGGAACACTTAGCAAAGATTCCTGAGCTACAAAAAATCCCCGTGGGAGATGTGTTCTGTTCCCTGTCATGGGGGAGCTCTCAGTTGTGGGTTTGGTTTTATTGTTGAAGTCACTTTAGTGCCATTCTGGAGTTGTTACAAATTCACCTCAGCTCTACGAATTACCTCAATGACTAGTGTAGCGTGTTCAAAACCTGTGTGAAAATGCTGTACTGGAAAAACACTTTAATTTTATTACTACTTTGCAATAGAGGAGTTCATTTTTAGAAATTAGCCTTGCAAATCTTTCCCTTATTTTAACGTTGTGTTTTCTCCAGTTACCAGGCATGTAGGCTTCACTGGCTATTCAGAAACCCTATGAAGTTACAAGTATACTAACACTGCTAGTTGGTTTTAGTCACGTCTGTTGGAGCTTAAGCTCTGCCCAGCTAGCTGTGCAATCATCCGGTGCTGACTCTGACTTCTGCCTAAATGCTTGCTCTGATCTGCTTGTATAAAGTGTTGTATCTGAAGTCCACCCCTTCCCTTTGTCTTGCAGTGCACGGAAGAAGGCTGTAGTTTCAATGCCCATGAAAAGTTGGTTCAGATTCACTGGAAGAATGTAAGTATCCGAGCTGGCCCTAAAATATGAATCTGTACACTCCTCCAGCTGCCCATCTCATTCTGGGGCTCTGTCATTTGTCTGGAACGACAGCGTAGCACCTCTGAGTTGAATCTCTTATAGGAATCTTACAAATGACAAAGTTCAATACTTTTTCTAATGGATTTGCTCTGTAACTGCTGTCTGCAGCCTCAACACTACTGGAGACAAAAGCAGTGTGATGCTGATACAATTGACAGCATGTTGCTTTACTTCTTGTCCCCCTTAAAACACCTGTGAAATTCTTCTGCAGGTACATGGACCTGGTGCCAAAAGAATAAAATTAGATAGTCCAGAAGAGATTGCAAAATGGAGAGAAGAAAGAAAAAAGTGAGTACTGTGACCTGTGAACTTGTTTTCCTGTGTGTTCCCTGAGTGGTGGCTGCGTGGCACCCGAAGGATGGTAAGCAGCTTCCTTTGACTCCGCAGAGCTCCTGCGGTGCTGCTTTGAGCCAGGCTACTCAGGCAGGGAGGGGGCTGGCTGTGTACAGATTGGTTGGGGGGTTGTAATAAAAGGCCAGGCAGCCGCTGAGGAGGGGTCAGCTTTCCCAGGAGTTTGATTTGGGTGCCCCAGTTTAGGGGGATGACCCCTTCCTTGTTGTTTCAGTAGATCCCGTTAGGGAGTTCTCCTTTTAAAGAGATTTGTGCGTTGCTTGGCACTTCTCTCATGAAGAAACAATCCATGAAGGATACCTCAAGCAGTCTGACTTGCGTTGTAGCGAGGGTATGAGGTAAAGTTCACGTAGAAGTGCTATTTTTCATTTCACATTTCATTTCACATTCTGTGGTGTGAGGAGGTATAATTCTTTATTTACCGGCACAGAAATGATAAAAAAAAAATCTCCGTACTTTCAAAGACCTTATTACAGTGACTTCTTCAGGGTAAACAGATAAAAGTCTAATCTTCAAGCAGATGAAAGTTGATGTAGGTTTTCCTCACAGCTGTTCCTGGCTCGGAGCAGCCTTGTGAGTGAGCAGTACGTGGGTTTGCTTCTGTGAGCAAGAGTCTTGTACGCACAGTGGGAAGTGACATAAATTACAGGATCACTGACCAGCTTTGGCATTGTGCTGGTGGTCTCTTCAAATGAAAATAACCTGCTATGTGTTTTTTCCTCTCTCAAATGAAGAGAATCACTTTCTTTTTTTTAACAGCTTTTGTTGATCTGGAAACAAGTTTCTCCTGTGCTTCATGTCTTAGTTAACTATACTGGAGTTGCTTATGGTCTGTGCGAGTACAGGTTTGGTGTTAGATTAGCGTTTCTTCCAAGGTTTCCTTCTTCAAAATGTACTTAAACACAGAACAGGGCCTTTTTTTGTTCTAAATGTTTTTCTCTCTCCCCGTGACATTTAATGTCTCTATTATAATGTCCTTAGATTTGTCTTGGTGCTGCTGTTACAAAGCTAAGTGTGGGCCTCAAGGGAAGAGTGAACCCTTGCATGCAGGGTCTCTTCATTTTCAACTTAAAACTTGTGTGTTCTGGCATGTTGTAGAGCAGCTGGTGCTAAGGGTAAGGTTTTGAAGTGCTGTTCAAGGTGTGTGAGTGCATGCTGTACCGTGTACTAGGACAGCAGGGAAGCAGGAATTGCATGTACAATCACGTTTTACGTCCTGTTTGCTTGGGGATTGGGTGCTGTGACTCAAGGCTATGGCCAACTGTAGGGATGATGCTCTGCCCGGGAGTATTTCTGTTGACTTCCTAGAGACTCTGGTGGCAGATACTGTTCTTTATTTCAGACAAGTATGATTTGGCTGTGGTACAAGGCTGCTGCAAGCTTTTTGTTTTGTGTGGGATGGTAAAACAAATGGAAATGAAGCTGTGTGGTCACCACCACCGAGGAAAAAGGCAGTGTGGGATGAGGGCTTTCTGAACCACGGCCACTAGATGGAGTGGTGCGGTGGCTTACTTTGGTACTTGTGCTGTGTGGGCTTCTTGTTAGCTGTAAGGGATGCGTGTAGAATGACTGCCTGGGTGGCTTGTGTTACTCTTGCACAGTGAGGAAGCTGTTCCAACTTTATCTTTAAAAAGAAAAGGAGGCTTTTGTGAGGCATTAATTGGGTTTCCAGCAAAGCAGCAGCTTAGCACTGAAGACCTGTTGTTGACTGGCAGTAAACATTGCACTGTAAAGAAAAAGGGGGGCACCAGAGGGAGGCTGAACTAGTAGACAGCTCTGGGTTATAGTCAAAGGAGAAATCCTTTTTCTTTCTAGAAGTTCTAGTCAGAGCTAAGAATGAATCTTTTTAGGTCATCAGTAGTTTGTTTCTAACTAGCTTGTGGTGATTTAATGTTTGTTTCCATGTTGCATCCCTAATGCTTCTGTCTTGCTTGTTCTTTCAGCTCTTACAAATTATGGAGCTGAGATTTTTTTTTTAATCAGCTGCTGTGTTGCTCAGTTGTCTCTTGCTAACATCTATTGGACAGAACCTGCGTTTACAGTGCAGCCTTGCTCATGATGAGGAAAGGGAGAGGGGCAGGCTGGTAGCGAATGAGTAGCTCTGCACTAAGCATGCCAGGTCAGAATGCTGTTTTGTGTCCTCAGTTTCCATAGGATGCCATGGTCACTGTTTCAGTCTTTGTGTCTCTAGCTAAAGGCCTTTTAATGGCTTATGGCCTACTGAGCCTGCTAAGGTGAGTGATCTGAGGGCTTTTTAGCGGTTTTTGGGCTACTGAACCTGATAAGGCAAGCAATCTGAAGTTAAATGGGCAGTGATAGAGATGAAACTGTACAGGATCTAAGGGTTTTTCTGTCTTGCAGACAACTGGTTGTGGACTCAGACATCGGCTTTGGTGATTACAATTGCTTTTCTTGTTCTGATTTGTCCTGTCTGTTCTAACTGCTGGGAAATGTGCTGCCTTCAGCACTTTTAAATGCAAGCTTGGGGGAATTACCAGCAGTGCATTTCCTTAATGTGTCAGAATGTGGCATTGCTGTCTTCCATTCTTTCCAAGTGAAATCTGAGTCCTGGTAGGCCAGCTGTTTCTTTAAGAAGAAGAGCTGGTTAGGAAGGTCATCAGAAAACATGACAAAGCTGCTCTGATGCTGAAGCAAACAGTCAAACTTATTTTTGTTTAGGTTCTTTTATAACACTGGATGGTTTTCTTTATCTTGTGTATTGCTTCTAATTCTGCCTGCCCCCCTTGCCTTTTGTAATCTGCTGGGTTTTGGTCCAGTTCAGGAAATACAGCACTCCAAGCCTGCGATTTGTCCGATAGGCTGAGCATGTGCTTAATGAACGAAGGCCAGTGCTGTCAGCCAAACCACTCTTTATGAATTTGTGATCCTCTAGCTGAATAATGATAGTTCTGGAATAGCTTGGCATCCTCCCTGGTGGTGCATTCATAGCAGTTAAATACATAATAAGGAAAATGAATTTCCTAGGGTCTGATGAAGGTAAAGACAAAGCCAAGTGGATTGAATGTGTCGTTAGATTAAGGTGGACGTAGATGGGATAAGTACTTTGAATTGCTGCTATGCACCGGTAATAAAACTGCCTCAGCTAACGTGGTGAAGTCACCCTAGAGATGCAGTGCCTGCCTGATAAAATGCCTGGGAGCATTGAAGAGGATTTTATCGGCTCCCTGGGGGTGTCTTTGTCCCATTTGAGCTATCAGTGCCCCCTTTGCTGTTGGTTGTATGTACACCAGCCCAAGGAGTTACCGAGCCAATTTGGTCACAGTGCTGTTCCTGTGAAGATTGATTTGAATAGATCTGGACTCAGAAATTCAGTGCAAAGTGCTATAGAAACAGCTCAGGTCTGTTTTCAATTAGGCATTGGCAAAGCTTTTTTTCCCCCAGTGAGCTAGTTTACGTGGCTTATGTGGACATGGATGGAGTGTGCTGGGCTACGAGTGCAGTAGCCAACATCATACATGCTTCATTTACTGAAAAATCAACTATTTGAGGCATTCTGGGTTAGTTACACATAATGTTACCGTTCCCTGTCTCTGGAAGCTTAGAGTATCCTTTGCCTGTGTATCATTGTGTTGGTGCAGATGTAACCTTAGCCTTCAAGTTTTCTAGTGTTCTCTTGACACCTTCTGCTGAAAAACTTGTGTGGTTATAGAAGCATCTTTGGGTGGAATCTGTAGCTGTTATGAAACAGGGCTGCTGCCTTGGGCAGTGGTGACTTCTGTCAGAACTGTCTCTGTCCATCACAGCCTGGTTTAACTCCATCTCACCAGAAGTCTCTGGGATTTGTAAAGCCTTTGTGTTGACTGATGAGGCTTTCTGTAGTCAAGCTGTGACAAGCAGTCTACAGGACCTGGGTACTGGTTGACTTCTTTCGGTGGTGCCTGTAGCTAACATTTCAAGAACCACATCTTACTGGAGGAGGAGCGCACAGCTGACCCAGGTTTACATCCTTCTCAGGTCATCAGATACTAATGTGTGGCCCTAAATGTGGAGGGACTGAGCACAGGCCCTTCATTCTACATGGTTTTGCATGTTCAGGAGCAGTCTTCCTAAGTTCAGCCTTCTTGAATAAGAATTCTCTATCAAAACATCTTTCTGGTCTCTGGAGTTCTTTGTAGCTGATCTTAGTGAATTTTGTCAAGTATGGGGCTCCACCATGTAGTTGTAGCTCAAGACTGTAATGTTTGCACTGTAGACGTCAGCCTTCACTTTGGGATGACGTGGATCTTGCTGCCTCCTTGGATAGATCTGGCTGCTGCTATGTGCTTTGTTATGTGTGCAAGCAAGGTAAAGGTAATGAGTAAAATGCTGCTGAACCTCCTGGTCAGGAGACCTTGGAGAAGATAATCAGTACAGGTGCTGATTGTACTGATTATGTAGTACTCAGATGTACTTTTGCAGGAATACCAGGACTTCAAATTTGAGCTTTCTACAGCTGTTAGCTCCTGTCTGTCAACTGAAGAGGCTTTCTGAGAAATTTGTCTGTCTTGGCACTGAATCGAACTGCAAGCATTCACTGAGTCCATTACGGTGGCTCAACGGAGGGAGTGGTAACTCAGGAATGAGAGTGGGAGGCAGTCATGTCTCAAACCACGTTTTGAGAGCGTGTCTGAATATGTCGTTAATCAGCATAACTACAGGAGCACTTGGAAGACTTTTCTTTAGAATTAAGGGTCTTCCCTTATGTCCTCTTAAATAAAAATGTGCCTAAGACAAGCTTGGGGTTCTTCTGAGCATAGGTAACTTAATTTAAATAGCTCTCTTTTCCTGTGGACCTTACTCATGTGAAGGAAAGCATCTTAAATTTTATCCTAAAACTGTGGAGAGCTGCCAAGCACAGGGGTCTCTGAATGTAAAACTCTCAAGATTGAATAATTCATTCCACATCTGCTGTTTGCTGGGAGTTTTATAACATGGATGAAGAAATATAGCTAATGGGGAAGAGCAGAGAAGAAACATGTCCCTATGCTCACTTGATCTGTGTGGTGGATTTCTGGGAGAAATCCAATGAAAATAGACTGACAGCCCATACTCAAATCCTCTTGAATGAGACAAGTTCTCTTTAGGTGTGTCTTAGAAAATACTCTTCATCTTTTTCTCCTGGTATGTGGTTGAAGCTGTCTTGCATCAGTGTGAAGCTTAATGTTCTTGCTGTAAAATGGAGGAGATGCATGTGATAAGTTTAAATAATTAAAGATAGGTGTCCTTTTTGATAGCTACATTACAGTAAGTAGCTGTTTGAAAACAGAATAACACAAAACTTAATAGACTTATCAAATATTGATACTCTGTGGTGTTCTCCAGAGATGGGTGGGGGTGTTTCTTATTTCCTACCTTTTATCTCAAAGCATGGGGATTTAACTAGTGTTTGCAGGGCAGCCAGTTCAGGCTTTGACAGCAATTGGCAGGAGGCCTTCAATGTTAGAACCAGTGTGGTGTTCATCCCCAGGGAAGAATGCTGAGGGAGGTGGGGAGTGGGAAGAGAGGGGTGGTTTGCGAGATGATTATAACAGTAGGTTTGTTTTTTGTCTGCATGACTTCCCATTTTTTCTTGAAATTGGGAGAAAAGGGGTAGTAATATTGGTGTAATAGAGGTCAGTATGCAAGCGCCATACTGAGGAAGCTTGTAGGGCTTTTTCCAAACTATCCTATTAAGGGAATCATTTGCACCCAGAAGCTGTTCTTATAAACTTTTTTGCAAAGGAGTTTGGCAGTTGTTTTGCTAAAGGAACGTTATACCCCAGCATCCTTCAAATACTCCAATTAAAGCACCGTAAAACGAAATGGCAGGGCTAAATCCTGCCCTATTGTGCGTAGAGGCTGGTGGAGGGTCCAAAAGCATGATACTACTGTTTGTCTGTAGCTTGTTTGGTTAGGTAAACCTGATCGTGCCGATTTAGTGGATTTTTTGGTATTGAAGTAAGCAAGCCTAAATGCTCAGGCTACTTTTCCTTTCTGTGTCTATTGAAGAAGGAAGCAGACTGCTACCCTTCCTTGAAACATGTTAACAAACCATCATCCTCTAAAAGTGTAAGATTTTTGAAGGTTGAATTGGCCAACTATGGTAAATGTTCTAACAGCAAGTGATTTTTTTCTCCTAGAAATTTTCCTACATTAGCGAACATTGAGAAGAAGAAAGTGATGCAGATGGAGAAAGAAGAAAGGGGAGAAGTCCTGACTACCCCACAGTTTGGGTAAGCATTTTGAAACAAAGCTGTTACTTCTGAACTCATAAAGAGGAAAGTAAGCTCTCTTACCGTGGTGTCCACGTACTCAGTGCGTTCACTGTTCGCACCATCTAGCTGACTTTAGCAGAGGACAGGTCACTTGACAAATTGCAGATGTAATGTTCCTTTGTTTACAGTGCTTCATAGTCCACTTCAGTAAAATTAAACAGTAATTGGACTAGAAACCTGATGTTCTTGCTGAATTCTGCACTCTGGCTTGTTTGAGAAAAGCACATTCTAGCAGCCATTTGTTAGATCACCCTAACCTTGGTCTCTGAAAAAGAAATAATGGGGATGGAACATAATGAATCTACATGGTCTAATCCTCTTATGCCTGAAAATGGCCAAGGGAGACTTCAGGAGTGGATTTGGCTTCTTAACTCACTACTTTCAGATGATAAATCAAACTTTAAATGAAGAGCAGAGGAAGAATTAAATGTTTTTGTAGCTTAAGCAGTGTTTTTGTTGCTTTTTTCTTCTACCCTCCATCTTCATTATCTACCCACTGCCTTTTGTTATGGGCCCAGTCCTTGGTCCTCTTGGGTTTTTGTTTCCCTTGTGCTGTGAATTACTTTTCACTTTATTTTTATTACTTCATTTTCTACTCTCCACAGTGTCAGTGTTATATGGAAACAGCCAACTCCATTAGCTCTGCTTCAGGGCCTGTGGGAAGACTTTTAGATAGTCTAGGAGTGGTGGATTTTTATATTATTTGTTTAAACCGGAATGCTTGGGCCAGAAGGCAGGAGTGGACCTACTTATAAGGGACTCTTGCTAAATTAAATTTGCTGCTGTATGGAAGTGAAGCTGGAGCTTATTGACTTTTTTCATCTCCTTGAAAAAAGAAAAAACATTTCACCATTTTAAATCAGGTGAACTAGTGCAGGATGGGGTTTGTGCAAGGCTAGTATGATTTGTTAAAAGATAATAGTGCAAAATAAGGCAAGTTACCTTGGTGCTGCATTTGCTTCAGATGTTTACCCACCCCCTCCAACCAGTTGCCTTTTATCCTTCTGGAAGGAAAGACTTATAAAAGACTGAAATAGCCTCTTTTTTCCCTTTAAAAAATAAAGTGCAGAAATGCTTTGGACGCAAGGCAGCAAAGCTACAAATGTGGCATAATGTTTGGAGGTTCTTGTAAGCAGAGATGAGTTTTGCTTGTCAGAGTAATAAACTGTAGGGTGTCTACAGGTTTATGTGGTAACTCTTGTAGCTCTTCTAGTGAACTGTGAGTCAGATGCCAAACGTAGTCTTAAATGTCAGTCAGAAATTTCACGTTTATCTATGAATTGTCAGTAACTTTATATCTGGAAAATTGTTAGGGAGGAAAAAAGCCCTAAAAACTACTGTTTGGTTGTTGTTTGCTTCCAGCTTCCACTTAGGGACTCTTACCTCTGGTTGATTTTAGAAACTAGTTTGGTATTTTTTCCCCTGAACTGCTATCCCTGCCTGCTTCATCTACTGTCCAAAAACCTGTCGCTTGGTGTATTAACAGTAAAGATTCTGGAATTGGTGCTTATCTGGCAAACTTACTGATGCACGAGGCAAAAATAGAATACAGCTTGTTCTCTGCAAGCTGTACTATTAAAGCAAATAGCTAAGGAAGATTTAGAAAGGATTAGATACTTAACACTTCTGCAGCACTTTCCATTTGTGGTTCTCTGAAGTGCTTTACAACTAATTCTCAGCATCCCTGCGTGTGAGATTAAAGATGCAGAAGGACCACTTTGGCAGTCTGTGTGGTGTCGTGCAACAGCTAACAGTGTGGCTCTTTCACCCCTTTGAACAGGAAGTGAGGAGTACAGCTCGCAGTAGAGGAAGGCAGGTGCCAGGCTGAGGTTTGTTGGGATATCTGTGACTTTGGGGTTTCTTCTTGGCTGTTTGAGGCCCCAGGAAAATCCAATTTTTTTAACCCTTGGTGAAGGATGGAATCTCTAATTGAGCCCATACTTGCTCAGTAGCATCCATGTCATACAACCACATCCTGAATGTGGAGCCCTGTTGTTCAATTCAAGAACACAATTTGGTCTTAAATGGAGGTGAATTATGGGAGATAACATCAGCCTCACGTTGTGGATGAGAGACTGATGCATGGGAAGGTGGTGGCTTCTCTTGAATCCTGGGAGAGTGAAGGTGGGTGATGCTACCAGTGATGGCTGAGCAATCAGTGCTAGACAAACATGAAATGACTGGAGAATCAAGTGTTTTGTCACAATATAAAGCAATTTTGAATGCTGTGCCTGGTCCTGTTCTCCTCAAGAAAGGATTATAACTGGGAAGGTATGGAAGAGGGAAATGTGAGTTACAAATGGAAACACTTCTGTGCAAATGGAGGTGGGTGACTTAAAAGGATTGTATGACATTGGAAAAAAAACTTGCATGGGTGTAAAGAGGTAAATAGAATAGTTTAGTGTTTCTTGTAACTTGATAAAGATTAGTTGTCAAATGATCGTCTTATTAATCAGTATGAAAACCAAAGGAAGTCCTTTTTCACAGAGCCCTCGCATCTTTCTGCAAGTCTTTAGGGAAACTGAAGGTTACACAGCACCCCACAGCATGAGACAAAACTATCAGTGTCTTGTGACCATCACTGGTTGGAGAGCGTCCCTGAGTGGTATACTCTTGAACACTGGAAAAAGATGAGAAATGTGACCCCTTGTGAGGGAAGGAAGAGCACCAAAACCAGATGTTCTGCTGGTTGCTTATCAGTGACGAGGTGCCAGGTTAGAAATGTACCTTTGGGGATGTCCTTTAAGACAAATGGCTCAAGAACCAGGGAGAAGTGTGAGGAAGAAGCTCTTGATCAAGAATGGTATTACACAGTTGACTAGGATTGACTCAACGGTCCTAGCTAACAGGATTTCTGCTATGCTGTTGGTGAGACTGAGGGAGAGAGTACTGAGCCAAATCAACTGCGGGGCTCATCCAAGACTGTCAGATCTTCTGTCTCTTTCAGTTGAAACTTGCTGATGACTATTTGCAGTCTTGTTTTGCCAAATTAAGCTTCTCTTATTTGGAAAAGTATCTTCAGGAAGCTTATGTTTTCACTTCTGTATTTGCTTTTCTGATGTCCACACCTATTCTGTGTCTGTAGATTCTGAGTTTAAGTTGTTCAGGTACCCTCCTACAAACATGTTTTGTGTCTTTAGGTTAGTCTGGAAGATGAGTGGGATTAGCAGGCTGTTCTCATCCTACGGTTCTGTAGCTTGCTTTAAACCCCACTGTCCTGATGGAAGGTTTCCTTTTCCATCAGAGATGAATGGCCTGTTAGTTAAATCCAAGGGTAGGCAGTCATTGCAATTGATTCCTCACTGAGCTGTAACTGCAGAAATACTTCAGAAGTGGAAGAACAGTGGATGCTTACCCTGTAATTCCACATATGCTCTGCCTGTTCTCAGTGACCTCATTGTTTAAGTGCAGTGAATGTTTATTGACTTTGTAATTTGAAATGAAAACACTGTCTTCACATGCTAGATGATCAAGGAGCTTGCTTAGCCCTTTGCCTTTGTTAAAATTCATCAACTTCGAACTCTTTGCTAAGGCTCTAGCTTGGTCACATCCTGCCGGTGAGATAGGCTGTGACCGTGTGTGTGGTCAGGTTGTCATTTCTGTGAACTTCCTTTTCTCTTCCAGCAAAATGAAGGGAATGTGGAAAGCTGAAGATGAGAGGCCTGGGCAGCAAGGAAGGCAGAGGAGGAAACAGAAGCGCCAGTTCTGGAAGAAATTTAAGAAAAATTGTGGTGATGATAACATACCACCACAGAGAAATGAAAATGAAGCTAATGAACCAGAAGACAGCATGTGTGGAAAAGAACATGAAAAGCAGCCTGTTCTGGAGGCTCAGCCAAGCATGAAGGACGTGGACCCTCTCAGTCTTCTGGCAAGCAGTGATGTTGGTAAGATGAAGAACTTGAGCTTTTATGTAGTGCTGCTGGAGTGATTACTGACTTCTGTGCAGTTAGCAGCTTCTAGGGGATTAAAAAAAAAAAAACACCACAAACTTAGTCCTTGATGGAAAGAGGGCTAATTGGACATGTTTATAATAAATCCTCTTAGTGGAAAACTAATGAAAGGTTTTCCAGTATGCTTGGACAATAATACCACAGAGCCTTGTTGTCATACTTCTCACTGTTATTAACAAAAAAGTCCAGTTTTGTGGCTAAAATACTTCTAGGGTCATCAGGGTTAGAAATTTTTAACTTTGAATGTAGGCCAACATCCCAGTGTCTAAAAGTTGCATTTAGGACTTCCTTTTATATGGATACTTCTGTGCAGATGTATCCTGATTCAGGATGCTTCTAAGAAAACTTGGTGGATGCTGTGGAGTAGGTCTGTGCTTTATCTGAAGGAAATGGGGTAAATCTTGCAGTTCAGGGAGCCTTACTTTCCTGTTACAGGCCTAGTTAGTAAAAAACCTAAAATACAAAGTCATTGAAGAAGGTGAAAAGTTCTGATTTAGAAAAGCTGACACAATGTTTAAGATGTTGTCAGCATTAAGAACTTCTGCATAAGTCTGCTTGCAAGCCAAGTTAATCATATTTTAAACACAGAAGATGTAGCAAGCTACTCTTATGTGTTCTTCCTTTGAGATGTTTGAAGCATCAGATTTCCTTTATCAAAACCATCTTAATTTGAAGAGGGGAGACAGGATGTAGGAGTGTCTTGAATATGAAAAATATCCATGCTGGATATTTATCTTGGCTTCACACTTTCAAATACATTACTAGCTTTAAATCAATATTTAGCTATCAAATTGAAGAGGGTTTCTGCGCTCTTAAGGGAACACCTCATTTCTGTCTTTGTTTTCACATACTTAACCATAATTTTATT
Source organism: Heteronetta atricapilla (assembly GCA_011075105.1). Classification (NCBI taxonomy): domain Eukaryota; kingdom Metazoa; phylum Chordata; class Aves; order Anseriformes; family Anatidae; genus Heteronetta; species Heteronetta atricapilla. Next base: position 176,891,408 of record CM021731.1, on the reverse strand, counting down.
CTATCTATAACCTCCATAGGTAAGGAATCCTTTTTTGTTCAAAGCACTTAGTAGGGAAGGGCTGAAAAGGGAAAACAACTTGAGCCTTAAGGAACTGATATTATAGTAATGTTGGAAAAGAGACCATAGGGATTGGTATCAGTAGGTGGAACATAGATGGAACGGTGTCAAAGACAATGTATAGAAGTGTTTGTGCATTTGGTGCTGCTTGCATTTGGTCTGAGCTAGATTTCTTAGGAGGACACAACTTTTGTTTTACTGTGGTGTTCAGGGAAGGTAAAGACTGACTGGGAGGCTAGCTGCCTGTGTTTCAGGGTGGGGAGGAGCCTCATGAGCTAGGCACAATGGTTGGGGTGAAAAAATACCATCTGAATTGTTTGTGAATTAAGGTACTGAAAGTTTCGCCTGCTAGCCAGGGTTTTGGAAGCCTCGCCAGAAAGTTGATGTGTGGTATTACATGTTCTGCCATTGCAAAGCGGTCTAAAGGTTGTGCACCAACTTAGGTTACTAAATTAACACGTAAAGTGGAAAAAAAGCCAAAAGAAGAATAAAGTATTGTGACAACAGAATCACTTTTAAATTCTACTTAATATCCCCTTGTGTCCTTTAACATTGAGAACATGAAAACAATGTCTTTCCTTCTGAGTTAAATCATTTTAAAATGACATCAAAATGTAAGCATTTTCCCCTTAATTTCAGTTTTTAAGTTCTCTATCATGTTCTTGATATCTTCCATATGTGTGTATTTTCTGAAGTATTGCTGCTTAGTTTTTTTTTCATGAGCATGTTTTGTTTTTCCTGTGCTGGCAGCAATATAAACTCCACTGATTCAACTATTTATGATATAGTCAGCAACCATGTAGTGCTCTCAGAATATGGCAAGTAAGCTGGCTTATACTGTATTTTTAGCAATAAGGTTAGAATGCATTCCCCTTCGGATGCTGAGTTTCTCCTATGGAAAACATAATCTTCAATTAGTGATTAGTGGGAACAAGAGCTCAGCATCCCTATGCAATTTGTGTATTCCACTAATCTCAGCTAGTTGGGAGACAAAGTGTGATTAAATAGAGCTGCATTTCTCCCCAGCATCTGTGTTTGGCTTAATGATAGAAATCTGAATTATAGCAGAGTACAGCTACTAACTTTTGGTATAATAGGTAGAAAAGGAATGCATTATTACAGGTTATTAAAAGCGGTTGCATTTTTATACAGCTAAGTAGAATAAACACTTTTCTTTAAAATCATAGCACTGAAGGCCATGATTTTGCTGTATGGAAACATTGTTGGAGTATTCAGACCTTTCAAACAGCAGCAGCCCTTTCTCTAGAGGCACAGCCTTTTTGCATAATGCATTTTCTGAAGTTCCGTTTATTAGCCAGTTCCTTCAAAGCTGAAGAAAATAGTGTTTTTCTCTTGATTTATAAACAGAAACAAGGTAAAAAGATCAGCCTGTCAGGTCGAAAATTGTGGGGCATCTATTGACCAGGAACAGTCAATTCCATTTAGTAGTTCATAATGCTTCCTCCAAGTGTGGTAGGTACTGTTAAATAGAGAATGTTTTGCAGTAAGTGTCTTCCTAATTTGCCAAAAAGCCAAGTTTGTAATTTTAAACAGTTTTTAAAAACTGATTTTTATGTACTCATAAACTGATTTTTAGTTTCATGGCTAGATGGTTTTAAAACTTAGTGTAAAAAAAAAAAAGGCATCTGACCCCAGTGTGCACTTCCCAGTCTGAATGTGATAGAAGTAAAGAGCAGCTATGAATCAACATAATTTGGAGCAAATGTCAGAGCTTTACAATTGCTTAAATTTATGTGAATGCAGTATGTTCTCTGCTAGGAAAACACACTGCATTTCCATGAACTGCCAGAGTGTTCGGGAATTGATGTGACTACTAAACTAATGAGAATCAACCTCTCCCAAAAAAAGAGTGAAAAGAGGTAGATAAGTAGTTATAGATAAACACCTGTGGATTTATCTGAAGTTATTCTACCATACAACATGAACTCCAATAAATCAAACTGACAATTGTTGATATATTAGAAGAAAATAGCCAAACACTTGTGATTTAAAAATAAAGATCTCAAAAGTGTTTATTACAGCATATCTGCTTACAAAGTATTGGGCAGCTTTCCTGTGGGGTGTGATATTCAAGCTTAAACAGATGGGGGTGGGAGAGGGCACAACATTCTTTGTGAAAATAAGACTGCAACCAGTCTTTTTCTAGTAGTCTGAAGAGGCTAGCTTCTCCAAGTGCTTGTGGTAGTGTTATATATGTCCAAATGTGCATTACTGGGAAGCATTTCCTAGTTTTTTTAACCTCAGCACTATCCAAGAGTCTTTCCAAGGTCTCAATGCATATAGATGCTTTGCATCAAAGTAAAGCCATCATAATTCTGCATGTTTATTTTTTAGAAAGCTTTTTCTGGTACTTCTGTTTTCTTAGTATGCTCCATTTCATCATTTTTGTGCCGCTTGCCTCTTTTCTATCTTGCTGGTATTCCTTTTTTTTGGAGCAGTAACACTGCAGTAAGACTGCAATACCTCAACCACACTTACTCATGCATATCCATAATGCTCTGTGGGGATTTAAGTATCAGGCTGAAGTCCTGCTGAAAACATTTGTCCAATTTGTGGTGTAGGCTCTAAATGTCCCTTATGAACTCTTCTACTGTCCAAGAATTCTTGTTGCTCGTGCTTTGCATGAGGCTAATTACTGTTGTGAAATTATTGGCTTCTTGAATCCCCACCCCTGCCTCCACAGGACTAAATCCAGCCAGACTTCAAAACATATTATGAAATCTTCTCTTTTTTTTTCTGAGCTTTATAATAAAACCTGTAATTATGTTTAATATGCGAAGAAAACCCAAGCTGTTGTTCAGGGAATTTGAACTTCTTTGCTTCCTTAGCTTTGCTAGCTGTAAATCAGTGATGAGAAAGCTTTTCCACCAAATACCTGTGGAGAGTGGGCAGGTATGCTCTTTATCAATCCATGGTGTTGAGCAATGTTCCTGTCAGTCTGTCATGATCAGTTAAGGTGGCTGTTCATACAGGAGAACTTGGAAAAATCCCTCTTGGCTTTTCTTCCCCCGCAGACTCTGACAAGGATGAGGAAGCAGCTGAAGATGGGAAGTTGGGTATGACTGTTGTTCCCAAGCAGGTCACCTCAGCCCTGAGTTCGTTGTCAGCCAACTATGGCAGTGCCTCTGAGAGTGAGCCTGAAGGTGTGTATACGCTCATACTCTGCTGTTCTTTGCTTCTTTTCCTTCACATTGCTAGTGTAAACTGCAAGTGATGAGTACTCGAAATTTCTTGAGAAAACTTCGAGATAAAGCATAGGTGCTGCAGAACAACATGCAGCTGGTAAGCATTGGCCAAGGTGTTAATGTAATGGCAGTTCAGTGGCATTGGCTGCATCTCCGAAACACCTGGTTATGGAACTGCCTTGATTTTTTGGGGGGTTCTGTCTGCTGGAGCTGTAATTCAGAGCTGTCTTGTAGAAGCTTAAAAATCAACAGATAGAAGTAAAGAGAGAAGCTTGTTCAAGGTTACGCACAGGGATGTTTTTGCAGTCGGAGATATCTCCGATGTGCTTTCAGTGGCATGCTAGTACTGGTACGAGTCCTGCATAAAGAAGCAGGGAGGGGTGAAAGCATACGTCATTTTCCTCCCAGTCTGTTTCCCCATTCTTCCTTCCTCCCAGTTGGAGCACTAAAGGGGTTACTTTATGGTGTGAGCCATTACTAGCTCAGAAAGTGCAGTGGTAACTCCTGGTCTTGGAGAAGTAGAGCACTTGTGCAGTCAGCTGGTGTGCTGCATTGACCCTGTCCCCTTGGGCTGTGCTGCCTCTAATTCCTGGCCTTTTTCTAGCCCTCCAGCGTATTTCAGAACGTCTCAAGCAGTATTTCCTGGAAGATTGAGTGGGTTTCTTTCCCTGCTTTGTTTGCCTTTGTTCAGCACTGTGACCTGGGTTGAAGGGTGGCCATAAAAATTTCTTTGGTTAGGGTGTGTATTGTCAAACTTCCCAAGGCTTCTAGGGGCATGCTGTTGGGGAGGAGGGAAAGCAGCCTGTCTTGAGTCTCGCTTCAAATCACGTTTAGAGCCAGGAAAGTGCTGCTGTTCACTCGCAGTGAACTAATTTCCATGTCCTTAAAGGCTCTTCCCCCAGAAGGCCTCTGGGTTTTGCAGTAAGACTTGCACTTTGTAGTGCTTGGGTTTCATGGTTCTCTGAGCGTGTACCTCAGTGTGTGGCAGAGAGCTGCTGCTCCTGGTTCTGCGGTTAATTACCGTGCCTTTCTTGTCTCAGATGGTCTACCTGAAGTTACCAAGCAGGGAATTGGACTTGAGCACTTTCTACCCTGTGCAGTGACTTTTCTCAGCTGCCAAGCTTACAGCAAGCTGTGCTGTAAAGGAAGCAATGTACTTCCACAAGGCAGAGCTGAAGATCTTGTTCACCTTCTTAAAGTCAACCACACCTCCCTTCCACTATATTGAAAAAGACAAAGTATGAAGTATGTCACTTACTGTTCTGTGATTGCTTAGAGATTCTTTGTATTTAAACACCAAAACCAAACAAAAGCCTCCCTTCTAAGTAAGCCTTGCACATACTTTACATCAGGTTATGTGAGTAAGAGGAGCACTAATGAGCTGCCAGTGCGTGGGGATATAAGCATGCTCAGTCTAGGAGATAAGTGGTTTTGTTGTGTTTTTTTTTTTTTTTAGAAGTCTCTGTCAAGATTGCAACAAAAGCTGAAGAAGACCAGGCGGTGCTCAGAAATGCGCCTCAAACTACTAAAGTTCATCAGAATCCAAAGCTGAATCAAGAGCATCCAGAACCTGTGGACACAACGTTAAGAACCTCAAGCACAAATGCAGGTTCCCCCAAAGGCCCTGAGAAACGGGTGAAGAAAATGTTACCTCTCCTTCCAAAGCGTCGCCCAACCCTGCTGGAAATGGTAAGTCTTAGCGCTGAAACGACGCCTGCTGCACAAGAGCAGCACTGCTGTGAGTGGTTCTCCTCTCCCCTGCAGGAAGTTCAGCAGTCTGTTAGCTGGAGCAAAGGCCCTGTCTTAAAATACCTGAGGGAGTGTTTCCCTCCAAGTGTAGATGCTAAAACAGGCATACAAGTATCCTGGTGTGTGTTCAGGTGATGTCTGACCGAGCAAGAGATGATAACTTAATCGTGTGCCTAAATGAGCTGCACAGAGGGTGAAACCTTTTTCCTACCTCTCCCCTTTCTGTGGTAATGTTCTGTAATTTGTTTGTATGTCACCCTGTCAGCTTGATGCTGATCCTTCTCCCTTTGTGCCCAGCTTTGCTATTCAGCTGCCTGACGGAGGAGACAATTTCTTCAGCTGCAGTCAAACATCATCTGAAGGGTGTTGGTGACTTGAACTGTAGAGCTGCAGCCTGCACATGCATGGATTTCTTTGTAGGCATGTTCAGACCAATCTGAGGAAGTGACAACATGGGGCCTTTGAGGAACAGGCTGTCTCAGAAGGGTCAAAAGAGATTTGTAGGGAGACAGTTCTGAGGTGTCATGGTTCTGTTCTGAGTAACAACGTGAAGCACCTATTTGGAACGTTGGCTTTCATTGTTAGAGATAAAACTTTGCTAAAGCTTTTATCACATTTAAGTGCTCAAAGCAATACTGGCCAGGAGGGCAAGAGGAGGTAGGCTACGCTTGTGATCCTGTAAATAGCCAGCATAAAGCTTCACCACCAAAGGAAGACTCTGGGCAGAGCTCAGGAGAAGGCTGGGTGCCTCTGACATCAGGGCTCTGATACAGCACAGGATGTTTAGGCAAGAGATACTGGGGAAGGCACATCCCAAGCTGCAGATCTGGGAGAAATCCCTTGATAGTCCTCTTAGCACATACTACATTTGCTGCCAAGAATTAAAGCTGCTAGTGACTGAAAAAGGAAGTGTTTGCCCTTTGTGTAGCTCCCTAAGCATGCAGCTGTCTTTATCTCTTGCTCTTCAAAGTCGGTGGTGATCAAAGCAGTGAAGGCCCTGGAAAAAAGTCATATGAAGGTCCTGCATGCTGGGAGAGCCCTTATAGATGCTGGCAGAACAAGGAAGTCTGAATTGTAGCTTGCCAGTGTAGCTTACTTTTAAAATTGCATTTTTTTGGCCTTTTAACGTTTAAAATTGTTGTTAAAGGATGTGTGCTGTGGCTGTGAATCACAGAGGGGTGCTTGAGATTTGTGGGTAGGCTTTTGCTGCATGAAAACCTTGAGGAAGTCAGGCTGAAATTTCATAGTGAATCACTGCTGAAAGTGTGTCCAAAAGTGTAGTGGTAGTATGGCTCAGAAAAAGATGTCATCTCAGTGAAGTGATGCCTTAAAAAAAAAAGGGGGAAGGGGTAAAAGGTAGGAAAACAGCTGTGGAGATGTCTTGGCACTCATTAGACAGTCAATTTGAGCACTCTTAAAATGTGTTTATTATAGTCACACTAACAATGTGTTTAGCAATGCTACCAGAACAATAAGGCCTGTATTGCATTGCTCCTGTGTTATCTATCTGTGTTTAAAAGGTAGGTGGGGTGTCCCATCTGTGCCTCCATCGGGCCATTTGGGATCTCTGCATTTTCTCCTGCAGAAAGAATCCCATTACACTGCCCCTGCCCTGCTGGGCACCTACTGGCTGGGGCAGGAGGCTTATGAGAGCTCGTTACAGGTGCCAGTGCTGGTAATACCTGGTGAGAGCTGCTTGCAACACCTCTTAATAAATCCTTAATAAATCTAAACAGAAATTATGTGTACTGCAAAGTGCCTGGCTAGACCAGTGTTGAAACTTCCAGCAGCAAGCTTCTCTGACTTTACAAGCCCGATTTAGCTAGGAAGTGCAATACAGATCTCTTGCACATGATCAAGTAAACACAGATTTAGCTACTTGCTTTAAACCTGCAGTGTATTCACGGCATTAGTTCTTCTGACACTGGGACAAAACGTCCTTCAGTCTCCTGGCTGGTTTTGAACACTAAAATGAACTTCAGTGAGGCTCAAGGAAATGAGGAAGGTCTCTAGCTCTTTATTTCAGCTATTAGACCTAGGTTGGTGGATTATATCCCAAAATAGTTACTGCTATTTAACCCCCCCAGTCTAGCAGGTGTTGAAAAATGCCCTTTCTGTGTATTTATAAGTATCTTTTACTCATAGGTATTAGCTAATAAAAGATGCATGGGATATTAAATTACAGTATAGCCTGGAAAGCGTAAGAGATGCCAGCAGACTTGCTACCCTGCTGCACTGCCCATGGCCTAGAAAGCATTCTTTATTTTGGCTGTCTCTTGTAGTCCATTATATGAGAATATCATCACCTGAGGCTATTTGGGGAGGTAATAGAGGAGATTCCCAGTATTTAGGTGTATTCACTGATTTTCTATGCTACCTGTGCAAACTCAGACCGACAGCTTAATCCAGAACATACCTGGGGACTTGTCAGCTTGTTCAGCCTGCCTTAGTTCACCAACAGTGCTAAATGAGTGGCACTTAAACACATTCATTTTGGGCATTTCAGGGTTTTCATCCATGTCAGTGGAACAGTTGTATGTAAGTGCTATAGTATAAATAGTGGCCCTTCTGAGCCTCTCTTGTTGCAGAAGTGGTGTTTGACCATCAGCCTGCGCTGCTCTAGCACCTGTTGCTGCTTCCCCAAAGGGCAGCTCCCTCCTTGCCTTCTTTCCACATGCCTCATCTCACCTCTTTAGTGCTGTGCTGGGCCTTTTGCTGACAGTGCATCTTCTACCTTCCTGCACACACAAACCTTGCAAAAGAAAACAAAGAACTCCATGAAACCTAACGATGAGTTGCTTCTATTAATCAGGTTTGTTTCCTCGTGGTTATTGGGTCTTTTGTTTCTTGGCAGTTACTGGCCCAGGACATCCGGCACGAAAGGAATGTTATTCTGCAGTGTGTTCGGTACATTGTACGGAACGACGTGTTTGGACTTCACTTAAAAGCAGAACCCGAAGCTGGAACAGAGACTGGACAACCCTCTAAAACTACAGCAGAGACTTTGACAGACAAACTTGACGGTTCTAATCATTCTTGTAGCTCTGACCCTCAGTTGGCAGGAGGAGAAAAAGATGAATTAATAGCCCATGGTGAGGAAGCACCCATAGATCAGACATCACGGATAACTCACCCAGCAGATGAGGAGATGTGGGAAACCCCAGCAATCCAGTGTGAAGAAGCACTGTAGGAGATGTCTGTGCTGGACAGTAAAGCAAAGGCTCAGCTTTTCTACCTGACACTTCCAAAAGATACTGGTCTAACAAAATAATTATTAAAGTGTATACTGAGAACTGTTAAAACCATGTTTCTGATCTGCCTAAGGTTACCATTTCCTTATGGAAACATCAGCTGTGTTGAGTAATTGCATTTCCCCATGGCTGAAACGCAGCAGTGACACAGGGTGATCTTTCCCAGAGTAGGTGGGGATCCCTGCTTTGGAGCTTCATTGCTCTGAATGTTTTCCTTTGTGGACAGCATCAGTCCATCGCCGGAGCCAAAGCAGTGTTAGGGTGGATCCTCCTTGTGTGAAGTTATGGCCTAGAGTGTTCATGAGTATCTGAGTGTCTAGAATTACTGGAGTGTCCTTCTGAAGCGATATCTGTTGCATTTTTCATGTTATTGGGCTGAAGTATAAATGAAGAGAGAACTGACCTGGCTCTAAAAGCTTGCACCAGGAGTCTCCCCTTCTCTGAACTAATTGAGGTGAGCAGAGAAATAGAAACAAGGGTGCAGGCTGATGCAAGAACCTGTTTTAAAAAAAGCATAAAAAATAAAAATAGTAAATATTTAACTGCTTGGGTCAGTGCTAGATTGATATTTGACCTCAGGTACCCATTGTTATATCACAGGCCTTAACCCCGCTATAGTCATTACCAGACAGATTTAACTCTTGAAGCAAGCTCTTGGTGTTGAGAATGCTAAGTTTGACTTAGATAAGTTTGAAAAGTTTACTAAGTTACTTGTTTGTCCCTCTTTAATATACTTTGGGAATTTATTAGTCTGGAAAAAATGTCTTCCTTGGCACATTGTTCTGATATTTGATTGTACATTACCTAGTGATCCTTCATGAATCTGTGCATCCTTCTGTGTGGCTGTACATACATGAATGGTTGTGAACATTACAAAAAGAACCCAAACAAAGCCAACCACTCAGCCAAGGTTTAGAAATGAGTTCAGCCTGCGCACTGTGCGTTTGAGTCCTTGTGCAGGTGCTAATTTGTCACCGTGGCATGGAAACCATGTCATGAATGTAATCTATTACCAAATCCTCCACTTCAAAATGTTTTGCTGCACTTCATCTTTTAGTCATGGTTAAGTGTTGGAAATGAATTACCTTCTCAGGGATTGATTTTATTTGTTTTTTGGGGTAGGAGTCTAGCCTTCCATTCCACCACCTCAAACAGGGAGACTCACGTGGCTTTTTTGTTGCTTAATTGTATTTTCTCTCCTCTAGTTCCTTAACTTTTAACCTGTGCCATACATCTCATTTGTGGCGTATAGAAAATGAGACATAGCTGAAAACTGTCCCACTGCTCTGCTCTTTATAGCTACAACTGCATACAGTGTTTGCAATGCACTGTCTAAATTTATGGAATGATATAAATATCAACACCCTTGTAAAAGTTGCGTGTCTCAAGAATGTGTAAATAGACTGGAGCAGTGATCATCAACATATTTCCAAGGCAGATGATTCATTCTTCCCATGATGGTCCCACGAGCCATCTCAATCATACTGACTTGGATGCGGCTCTTAGATCTTCACTGCCATGGAAATAGCAGCAGAGGACTCGGCCACAGAGATTTGGTGCTCGGGCAGAACCTGATTTCTGAGGGGATTGGTACCAGTGTTGTTGAACACATGGGTAACAACTGCACGCATGCAGAAAAAAAGAAAGGGAGGTCTTGGAATTGCCATGAAACTGCACTTTAATCAACCCTGAATGTGCTTCTATCCCTGTGAAGTTGATGGCAGAGCTTTCTTTGACTGTATGCTCTGCCCCATGTAAAAAAAAAAAAAAGAAAAACTTTAATCTGAATTCTTTATACTGTTGTCATAGACTTTAATATTAAACTTTCACATAAAAAAAATCTTTGTCAGAAGAAAATCTTTATAGTCTTTTTCTCTGAGTGGGTAAGAAGGGGTGGGCTTCTTCTGGGGGTGCTTTGTACAAGGTTGACATGTATGCAAAAGTGGTATTAAGAAATAATTGTTGGTTTATGCAAAATCGCTCTTGTTTTCTGAGTGAACCTTTTCTGACACTTCTCACAGCAGATGTGTGGAGATGTCTGCAGCTCTGTTAAACCCTGGATTGCAGTCATGGTCAACAAGTGGAAGTTCTCTCTTCTTCCCCACTTCTATTTTCCTGTTTTGCTAGGTCACGTTTGGACTTCATGATGCCCTTCCTGATGTTCAACTTGCAATTCAGCCTTTGGTTAGGAAAGCTGCCATAATGACCTTTTTTAGGTACAGTCAAGTACCTCCAGTCTTCTGTCTCTGCAACTTCCCTCTTGTTTCCTGGGTTGAAAGGGTTTTGTTTAATCTGTTGTATTCAGATACCTCTGTCTGTGTAAAAAGAACTTGGTTTTGCATCATGTCAGAAGCAACAAGTGTCTTAAGCTCTCTGTAGCTTTTAACTTTGTTTTTGTGTTGTGATTTTTTTTTTTTTTTTAGTTTTCCCCCCAATAGCACTGCAAAAAAGTCCTACTTCTCAGGCTTTGTGACTCATTTCAGCTAAAAATATTCCAGTGGCAACTTTCACACTTCTGAAATTTTATTTTTACCTTTCTTCTTTTGTAACTCAGCCACTGAGAATGTAGTTGTGAGTGCCTAGTTTAAATTCAGTACCCTTGGGCTTTGTTTTTTAAATCCATCTCATCAATTGAGCTAGAACAGTTCAGAGGGGAGAAGAAAACAAAACAGATTTTACAGCTCTTTACTCAGTTTTGGTGATGGTGCAACTTGGGCAATCTAGGCTTTACTGTGTGCAAAGTCATGCTATGGCTTGGTGGCTCCTGTCAGAGGAGTAGGAGGAACAGGTGGTGTGTTTTTGTGTTTTCCCAACCAGCATGACTTGGTCAGGCCTGGCACTTGCACCTGATTCGAAGTGTTGCTGTTGCAATCCTTGCATCAGGAGCACCTGAGGGCTTGACTGGCCCTGTGCAGGAGGGAGGTGCTGTCCCTGCTGTCAGCACCCATCCTCTGGCAGCTCTTCACAGCTGGGTGCCTCTCTGCTTCCCCTCGTTTGTGTTAATGACTTCATGGCATGACTTGGTTTATTTAGGATTAAGTCATGCAGTTTTAGCAGGTTTTGCATGTTCTAAAGGTGTTGAGGAACAAGTACAAACTATTCGGGCAGGTTGTTCTGTCAAGGGCAGAACTTAGGGCTGGAATGTTGCAATCCCCAACCTAGCTAGATGTATCTGGCCTGCAAGGGACCCATGTCCGAGTGAGGCTGCTCTTTAACATCTTTAAAAGCACATGGAAATTGGGTAAGTTCCTGAGGGCTGGAAGCAATGCAAATGTCACTCCTATCCTCCGGAAGGAGGATCTGGAGACCTACACACCTGTCAACGTCATCTTGATGCCAGGGACGGTGGTGTGGCAGGTAAGCCTGGCAACTCCTTCCAGATGTACTAAGGGCAAGAAGGTGTTTGGAATAGTCAGCATGGATTTATGAAGAAATGCTTGATCATATGGATGATCAATGGATGGTCTTCTACAAGGAGATTATCTGCTGAGTGGCTGAAGGAAGGGTAGTGGATGTTGCCTGTTGTATTTACAAGGCCTCTGATACTGCCACAAAATCACTGGTGAGGTATGGGCGAGTAAGCAGACAGTGAGGTGGCCTAAATACTACATCAGAGGGTTGTGGTAGGTCCTCAGTAGGCTGGAGGAGGTGGTCTTCTCTACCTGATCAGCACTGGTGAGCCCGCACCTGGAGTGCTGGGTCTGGTACTGGCCTTCCTGGTAAAAGAGCCCAGCAGAGGGCTGCCCAGGTGAGGAAGGGCCTGGAGCCCCTCTCCTGTGAGCAGAGCTGGGACTGCTCAGCCTGGAGAAGAGGAGGCTCAGGGGGATCTCACCCAGGGCTGTGAATCCCCACAGGGAGGGGGCAAAGAGGCCGCAGCCAGGCTCTGTTCAGGGTGCCCAGCGCCAGGCCAGGGGCAGTAGGTACTAAATAAAGGAGAGGACATTTCTCTTAAACATAAGAAGACTAACTGTGAATTTGATCAAACAATTTGATCAAGCAGGGGCATGGGCTGCCAAGAGTGGTTGTGGCATCTCCATCCTTGGAGATGTTCAAAACCCCCCTGGATGTGGCCTTGGGCAACCTGCTGTAGCTGACCCAACTCTGAGGAGGAGGCTGGGTGGGATGATCCCCACAGGTGCCTGTCAGCCTGGGCTGCTCTTGTGAGATGTGGGCTGAAGTGGATGCATTGCTTGCAGTTCCTTGGTGTAGACAACAGTTTTGGAAGCTCTGGTCTGCAGGAGCCCCCCTTCTGCTGCCCACACGGAGCTGACAGACTGCTCATGGGGTTGAAGAGAAAGCACCAGGGTCCAAACTCAGCACCTGTGACAACAGACTCGAGTCTGTCCTACACTGGTTTCTAGTGCCTGCCTTTGTATGACCTTGGGCTTCAGTTCCATGTATCAGTTTGCAGGGAGGAAAGCTGAAAGTAGTGCTCTATCTCCTTGTGATGCGATTTGAGACAGATGAATGAAAAATGCTACGTAAGTGTTAGGTATTGCTGTTACCTGGGGAGGTGAAGAAGAGCTGTGTCTGCTTATTTATTGATGCAGTCTGGAAGAGCTCAATTCCTACAAGAAAATTCCCCTCTCCCTGCTTCTCCTTACTCTTCTGGCTTGTGTTTGTGACTCCGTTCCTAAATTGTCCTCTGATTTCTAAATACACCCTTCAGGCAGTGGCTTCTGTCTAGTAAGACAGCTTTTTTTGGCATGGTCTAATTTTTTCCATCTTTCTTTAATGTATACATAAAGGAAGTTGTATAGACTGTGTATGGGCATGGGCTCTTGTGTGAAATAAGTGCCAGATGAGTAAAATAAATTTATGGTGAGGAGTATCTCAAGTGCTGAACCTCTAAGTGGTCACAGTAGCAAGTTGTGGGTGAGAGGATTTAGCATGGTGTTTAAAAAAAGTCTCCTTCACTTTGTAGCACAAGACAGTGCTTAAATACTTGATCTGCCTGAATGGTGTAAATGTAACCCTGGTTTGGGGGGTGATGAAGGAAAAGTGCTGCTCTCAGCATTTGTGCTGATCCTGTGACTGGCTCGGGACAGGGTGCCTTTTAACTCCGCTCCTTCTGCCAGCACGTGGGGTGAAATATCTGCGTTTCCCATGGGAATGGCTCACGGATGGACTGGTGCAAGAAGGACTCCTTCAGTTCCAGTGAAGCCCTGAAGAATCCTGAATTAGTCCAATTCATAAGACACTGAAAAGAAACCTCAAGTTATTTTCAGAGCATAAAATTTGTTGAAGGCTTGGTTTCAGATCTCCAATATCTTAGGATTTAGCGTGAAGATGTTCAACCATTTTAAACAAAAGCCAAGAGAGATGGAGCACCTCCTCCTTGGTCTGGGAGGAGGTGACCACCTCAAGTGTGCTGCTTGGAGCGCTCCCGGGCAGGACGACCATTGTCTACATCCTTGGGATGATCACCTTTGCCCAGTTAGACTGCTAATTAAAGCTGTCTGCCTCCTCCACTGCCTGGGTTCGTGGATCTGGTCTGCACTCCCTTGTTGGATGCAGCTATTAAGCAGACTCCGCCTGAATTTGAAAACAGCTGTGGGATTACTCAAACCCTGCTGCTGCTAAAACTCCTCATCCTGCTGTACTTAAATGCAAACCCTCCTCTTAATTTCTGTTTGGTCTCTTAGCCAAGAGATTTTGACTGTTGAGGGCAAGATGTCAGTGTTGTACCAGGCAGTGTTGAAGGTGATTGCATCAGATGGCCACAAAACATTATTGCACTTCTTTGAAATTGGAGTGCCTGTCTTTTGTTGTATTGGATGATGTCATTACTACAGATTTTCTCACAAAAGAGAATGAAATCCTCTTCTCCTTTCAACATGGAGAGGAAATGGCAATAGTGCAGGAAAAAGAACAATTTTTATTGCCCTTGGTTTCGTGGCAAGGAACGTGTTTTCCATTTTCATCTTCAGAAGGGTGTTTCTGAGAACCCAATGCTTGTTTGTGACCATCATCTGTGCGCAAGAGCTCCAAAACCTTTGTGATGCCCTCCAAAGCAACCTGAGGATGAGCAGAGTCAGCATGCCCAGTGCTCTCTGAGGAGTGGAGGGAGCAGCGCTTCACTTCATGCCAGTACTTTTGAACTGAATTTAAATAAATGCATTACATTCAAACATATACATTGGTAAAATAGTATAAAACTTCAATGCTTAAGAGCTTAATTAAAATAAAACCTCTTTTGGCATTGCAAATTGGTATTTATCACCTCCTAGGTCAGGAGGCTTTGCTGCACACTTCCAGTTTCCGTAGCAGTGGCGAGGAAGGTGTGCCAAATCCCCTGCTGACACATGCCCCCAATGCATTTTGACCCTGATGTTATTTATGATTCCTACTTGAAGCCCTGGTTAATGTTTCTTTGCCCTTAGTGGGACCCTCAGCAGCTCTTACCTGGTGCCTGAATCTCAGCAATACCCTCCCCTGGGATTTCAGATGGCTTCCAGATTCCCCGGCAGGGGCGATGAAGACGTTTTGGTAAATGGGGTGGCCATTGATGGCCCCGTCCCCAGGAGGGTGGCCAGGTAGCAGTGGTGCATGCAGGAGAAATCCTCTCTTTCTGGCATGGGAAATAACCAGGGGGAGCCCCAGGTGTGAGCATTTTGTGTGTGAAGGTGCAGGAAAAGCTGCAGTGCTGTAAGGAAAGTGGCAATGTTAAAATTGGCTCTCCTGATTTTTTGGAATAATTGACTTGTCATTTTCCAGGGTAGAGGTGGCGTGGAACACTGGCTGATCTTGGTGGAGGACTGCTAAACTCGGGATTTAGAGCTGGAAATGCTTTGAAAACCCCCATGCTTAATTAGCAGTTTTCCTTCTATGCTTAGAAGTGCAGTCTCAGGCCGTGGGGCTGCTTTCCGAATTTGGGGTGCCGGCAGCACCACTGAGCTCTGCTGTGCTAGCGCTGCCCTGCCCTGCGCTAGCCCTGCTGCTTCTTGCTGAGGGTGCTGCAGTGACAGCCTGCATCTCAGTACTTTAGTCCAAAGGGGTAAAAACACAAGGGCAGGTCCCCTGTGGCGACGATCTGCTTCCTACGCATCCACCCCAGGGCCGGGGATGGGCAGGGGTGCGTGTGGCCGGGGCTGAGGGGGGCTGTGCTCCATCCAGCTGGGACAGCGCAGCCCAGGCTTCGGAAGCGCAAGGCTGAGACGACAGCCGTGTGACCCACTTTGGATTTACCACTGAATTCATCTTTTTCAGCGCTATAAATAATTCAGCCCAAAGCAGCGCGATGGTGATAAATAGGACAATAAACCTCACGCTGCAGCAGAGGCTACAAAGAGCAGTGCCTCTTAATTGACTGTCACATGGTGGCTGGGAAAAGCAGCGAAAATCCACTCAAAGCACACAAACATCAACAAACACAAGCTCTTTGATGGCTTTGAAGTTTCCCGGAGTAATTTCGTCCTTATCAAGGGAAGGAGATTCACAGAGCGTAGGGGGGTTGGAAATGGAGGATCATGTGTGGGCCCCTCCAAAAGTCCTTGTGCAAACTAATTTAACCTGGGACCACCGTAAGGGTCCTGTTTTGTATCTGGGAGGTAGGGTCCACAGCAGAAACGTCCTCCTGGGCAGTGAACAGCCTTCATTCCTACCTGGAGAGAGCTGGTTAAAGCTCCCCACTTCGCATTTGCATCACCTGGAGGATGTCTCACGTGTTACGCCTCTCTACTCCCTCATGCATTAGGCTCAGAGCTTTAAATTACCATTCTTTTTTAATGCGTGGCTATATTTAGCTTGATTTCCAATGGTCTGCTGGGCTTCTCTGCAGTTAGCTGCTGTGATCTATCTGGTTCAATAGGTTACTGTGCTACGCCCGCAGCCGCTGCAGCTCGTCTTGCAGCTGGGAGAAAATTGGGGCCACGGAATCTCGGTGCTTGCGTTTGTACCGGGGTTGTCCTGAGCCTCTTGTTTTCACCGAGAGCATCCCCCTGTGGGGCCCAAGGGTGCCCGGTGGGAACGACTGACTTGAGTTTATGGTTCAGGGAAATCTGTGCAGGGTTAGGGGTGGCAGGGATGTTCCTGAAGAGCTGCCCTCCTGCAAAACCGCAACTTAGTTCTTAACAGCTCCAGGGAGAAACGAGAGAAAAGGCTTCTCCAGCCTGTGTCTCGTGCTCCCCTGAGAGCTGGGGCTGAAATCTGGGCTCCTTCAGCGCCATCCTGGCCACCTCTGAGGGAAGAGTTATGGGGCGCGGTGCAGGAGGAAGAGAGGGCCGGGTTGCTGTAGCCAGCCCAGCTCTGATAGATGGGTTTGGGAGCGTGTTGCCCTATTAAGGGCAAGCAAATGAGCGGGTGCTGGTTATAAGTACCTGCTCTCTCTTGGGAGGAAGTACCCCAGAGGCAGATGGCACCCAGCCATCAGTTTCTGGACTCAAAAAATAAATAATAATGCTGTTTATAGCGGCAGCCAGCAACTATCTAAACACAGGTCTGAATCCATAATTCTAAATGCAAGCCTCAGAAGGGTTAACCATCATAAAAACCTCTTTCACTATTGCCTTTTTTTTTTTTTTTTCCTCTTTTAAACCTACTGAGAATCACTGAAGAAGAGATTTTCATTGTGGCTCAGGTAGCTGAGCTCCAAGCACGGGAAGGTCTCCTTAAATTCAGGCCGGCGTCCCCTGAGACAGCGCTGACTTTTCCTTACAGCTCTTTCAAATTTATATGAAAAACGCGACTCCTAAAGCCGCTTTGATCAACTGATACATGATATATTCCAAACCAGAGAGTACATCCCACCTGTCCTTGGTCTAGTGAGATTTTTTTAATGGTTTTAACTGCAATGACAGTAAAAAACAAAACAAAAAAAAAAAAAAAACACCTTCAGTTTCATGTAGCGATACATCAGAGAAAGCACATAAATTCAGCAGGCTAACAGGGACAAGAGGTCACGGCAGCAGACCTTGGCAGATAAGCTGACGCGTGGAGGCTGGTCAGTACCTGGGTGGGTAATACATCACACGCTGCAGAGCCAGGGGCCCCCTCTGGTGCAGCTGAACTGGAAACCCCTGCAGGAAGTCTCACCCCCGGGCTTTTCTGCGGGAGGTGTCACAGCAGGACCTTTTAGCTCCTGCATTTATGGGTTCTCAGAAATGAAGCCGAGGGGTGCTCTGTCAGCACCGCTGTAGGCAAAAGTGTCCAGGGGGGCGGTGTTGATGGAACTTGTTATCGATCAAATCATTTGCATGGGGCTGCATGGTGTTTTAGGCAGGTCCTTTCAGCAAAACATTGCCTTAAAAATTTAGCCTTGGTACTCTCGTGCTCCCCCATAACCGCCCTCTGCAGGTATTTGAGGCTAAAAGCCAGTGTTGGGTCTGGTGTGAAGGTAGAAGGACGCCAACACCCCAGGAAGTTTGTCTTGGAGGCCCTGAGCAATGCTGCCGGGAGCTTTCTACCTCAACAGCATGGAGACAGCAGCAAGGAGGCTGGAGAGCAGAGCAAGTCCTAGAAGGCAGCAGGGATTCAGGTCACGATAAGAGACTCGTGAGCTGGAATTCATTGATAACTTGCTTGCAAAGCAGTCCTTTAGATCCTGCGGGACCATGGAGAGATACGCTCTGTGCCAGTGCCTTTCTGCAGCAGGTCCTGAGAGCAGGGGTTGAGCTGTTGCTGAAAGCTCTGAAAATATTACCCCACAGCCCTGAAATGGAAAATTACTCCTCGCAGCCCAAATCAAAGGTGGCTTTATAAGCGGCAAGGAGTCTGGGGAAGACCCTGGGGGGCTGTGGCTTCCTCCTTTCCTCCGTTAGCGTTGCCCCATGCAGCGTGTATTCATGCACCAGCAGAGAGGCTGCAGTGTGCCTCTTCCTCCCTCCTTCCCCCAGCAGCGAGCGCTGCAGCTGTGCCCAGCATCGCAGCTTCCCATAATAGTAGCTATAACTAGCCATGTAAGTCAGGCTCTGTAATTACGGGACCCAGCGTGGAACAACAGGATGAACGTATCGGTCAGTGGCTGCTTCGAGGACAGCACGCAAGGGGCCTCGGTGGGTGCTGAAAAGAGTTGGTTCTGGAATCCTGGTCATCCCGATGGCTTGTCTCTGTGGTGTTCTGTGCTTTTGCTGTCTCCAAAGGTAGCTGAGAATCTGCTCCTTCCTTCTCCCCCTCCTCTGTTACCTTCTTGAAGGACAACCACAAACACACAGTGAGCCCTACCACCTTTAAAAGAGTTTGGAAAAGAAAACAGCTGGCAGGGCTTCGTTTCCCTCTCTGTCTCCTGTGATCTGCACTTGCAAAGCAGCATCCTGATAGCGGGCTCTGGTGTTCTGCAGGGTGCTGGTGTTGCACCCAAAAGTCCAAACTTTGTTCTTTCAGGCTTTCGGTCATCGATAAGCAGTGGTTAAACTCTCTTTCTGGATGCACTCTGTCTCCTGCAGTGAAATTGTTTGTTGCCATGGATATTACTTTGACACGAGAGACGTGTCACCAAAGTGGATTTAAATGGACCCTTGTGGGTCAATATTTCCATAGGAGCAAATGTGTGTCCTGGGGCTTCCTCGATTTCTTCTGCTTGGCCTCGGTACAACAAGCACGAGCCACCCAGAGCTTCAGCTGGAGAGGCAACGGGTGCCCCTTAACTGGCAGGAAAGAGGAATAAGTGAATTATTTTTCCCCAAACCACAAAGATACGGGAAGCTCTCAGATCGCAATAACCTGAAAGATCAGGTAGAAGTTTCTCCATTGTTTGTTCTTGACAATTTGAAACTACTTTTTCTTGCCAGTCCCATTTTTTTTTCTTTTTTTCAAGAAGTGCCTTTCAGTCTGGGGTTTCCACGATGTGTCGTGTTGCAGCTCATAAATGGACTTGTGTTCTGGGCAAACAATAGTTGTTACTGTTTAACACAGAGATTTGATAAAATTTGCTAATGACTGCTGCAGAAAACGGGCAGCTCGAGCGGAGAGAAGTTTTCAGTTTCTACCCAGGAGCAAAACTCCCACTCCCTGTCTTATGAATTTCATTAGGTGGAACTAATTAAAGGGATGTTTCTTATTACCCAGATGAGAATCGGTCCAAGAGGAGTCCAGGGAGGTTTGTACGCTGCGGCACAACTGCTCCGCTTTTAAATACTGCGAAAGCCTTGTGTCCTATTTAATTTGACATTCCTTGTGTTTGTTTCTCTTCGTGACTCATAGCACAACACTGGCAGCAGGCCTAGGAAGTAGGTTATGGGATCTGGCGTGGGGACACTGGTGGATTGTATTCCAAGTGTTGTGCTTACATTGCACCACGAGCCGTGAGAGCATCCAGCAAACTGTGTTCGTCCGGCCCCGCAAGCTGGTGGCTTCACAAACCAGACTAACAGCTGTAGCAGCGGTCCAAGGCAGCCTTGACTTAGCATTTAATTTGCCATATCTGTTAGCCTGGCTTGTTCGATACGAAGCAATTTTAGCACTCCAATATAAAAACAAATCGTGCACTTCTAACGTGTTTTTATTCACCTTTTTTTTTTTTTCTTAGCTGTTGCATTCTGTTTTTAAGGAACAGGTTAATCCCCTGGCAGAGACGCTGCTCTGCAATCATCAGACCTTCACGGAAACAGGGTGATCAAGTAATTGTTGGCAGAAATTGCACGAGGGCTCTGATTTCACCCACTGATTGGAAGAAAGCACATTCTTTTTCATGGTGATGGGGACTTGATGGCTGGGGGTATGGCAGATGGCAGCAGCTCTGCCTCAGCTCTTGGTCTCTCCCATCAGAGATCAGAGCAGGAGCCCGGATCTTCACTTCCTCTAGCTTAGGTTAATTAAAAGGCAAAAGCATCACACTACACTTGTGGATACTGCAGCTGAAAATGCCTGTGGTATGTCTTGGGAAAGACTGGGTAGTTCACTTAGCATTGCTCTTAATTTGGTCTTCTGCAGGGTGAAGAATTCACCGCAAAGCAAATAAAGCTTTTAGGAGAGTCCCTTGGATTTGCACCGATATATCATGACAGGAGCTCCAATAAAACCAGCATAAAATACAGCTGGGTACTAGGATACTTCAAACTCCACTTCCTTAGCCCCATCCCTCTCTGTAGAAGGACAGGATTCAGGATTTAGGTTCTGTTTCTGTTGATTTCTTCTGACAGAAGGCAGATGATTTCTTGCAGCTCAGAGACAGAAAATGAGTAATATTTGGGGAAAGTACCACACAAAACCATCATTTATAAGAAGAAGAAAGAAAAGCATCACTAAAAATATTTGTCTGTAGTTTCTACCGTAATAACATTAATGGCTTCTTGTGTCACTTAAACAGGGTGTGCATTTGGCAGTGCAGGTACTGAAATGCTGTGTGTGTGTTTGCATGTGTGCTGCTGGATGCGGAGCTCAAACCCCCACTGAGTGCAACTTTTTTATGAGGAACTTGCAAAGTGATGGGTCAAGGGCAAGATGCAATGTTTGAACTGGCTTCTGAATAGCAGAACGGATTTTGAGTGATTCAGAACTGTTTGTTTGTTTGTTTAAATATTAACCAGAATTCAGCCAAGTAATGAAACAAACCCAAAACTGTTTCCTAATGCCTTTCTTGGGCCTTGCTTTCTTAAGGGAAGAGTTTCTAAAAAGCAGGCCTTGCCTTCAGGATCAAAGAACACCGCAGCTCTTCTGTCACCACACAGAATGTGATGCCACGAAGGGTCAGGGGTTTCCTTAGGCACCCAAGGCCGCCTGCAACCACATCACATTATCCTGGAAATTCCTGTTTGCGTTTATGCTCTCAGAAAGAAACTTCAGAGAACCCTTAATTCTTCTTGAACTGAAATGTCATTCTTTTTTTTTTTTTTCATTTTTGTGAGCTGTAGGTGTGAAAACGTAGAGTTATTCGCCACTGGTGAACTTGCACCAGCTTCTCTGTCACAGTGCGTGGTGTGTCTTTGGAGACTGCTTGGTGGGCCATTTCTCTTTTATTTATTTATAGCTACACAGTGACACATCTCTGGGGCCACCTGAGAAAAAGTGAAATTAAGCAAGTCATTAATGTGTTAGTTAGGTTTTTGTTTTTATGGTTATGTTACAGATTAGGAACAAAGAAGAGAGCATGCACTGTTCTGTGGGCCAGCTGGAAACGGGCCCAAACCTGGAGACACACACAGACATGCTCTCACACCATCTCCTCCTGCTTTTTAAATTCCTGATGAGGTTTTTCAAAGCTTCTGAAACAGCTGTCTGGTTTCCCTTTCAGAGAGGGGGGGAACCAAGATGGGAGCGGTGGCTGAGGCCCCGGGCCTGCTCTGAGCACTTGCAGGCCCAGCCGCCTTTTTGCACCCTCTCTGCTAGAAAGCAGACCCAAAGCATCACCTCGTTTGGTGTCAGGGCTGCATGTTTTCTTTCTCCAGAGGTGAAGTGGTCGGAAACACATGGTTGTGGCAGATTTTCCTCCATGTTTGTGTTTTTAAAGATGTTACACGTTTTGGTGGTAAATGCTGTGAAAGGGCAATCTTTGTTGTGCCGCTTTGGGTCCTGGAGGAGTTTAAGCTCCATAAATGATGTTCCTTTGATTGTCATGTGGTTCAAATCAGTTAAGTGCTGGTAAAAGGTTGCATTATCAGTGAAAACAAACCTCTTCAGCTAGGGTGTCAACTCTTCAACGCTTTCTTTTATCTTCTTTGCAATAACGTGTCCTTCTCCAAAGCTGTAATTTTCTGCGAAGAGAAACATTAGAGAGAGGTTTGATTTACCAATTATCATGATAAAAAATATGAGGTTTCCCATGCTGGATTGATTTCATTTTTAGAAGTGACATTCTGGCTTGTAGTCAAATAATGAACGCCATACATTGATGTCTTTTTTTTTTTTTTTTTTTTTTAATCTCGTGCATGTGACCTCAATGTGTTTATCCAACTGAGAAAAATTACTGATCTTCTTTCTCATTTGGCCCTCCTCAAGCACGGCTTCTCCCGCAGGGAGAGGTGCTGTGTCAGCAGGATGTGCATTAAACATTTAAGTGCACCGTGTTTTTGAAATTTTTAGCACAAGGTCAGAAATAACCGAACGGAATAATCTGACTGACTTGCTGGGTTGGTATCAGCAGCCTGTTGAAACACCAGACCAAACCTAACATTGGCTACTTGACCAGAAGAAAACACATCTGACACCAGCTAAGTGGTGTGTTTTAAAAGTACACCCAAAAGATGAAATAATGCCTCGTGTAGCATTCTCTCCACCTCAGCACTGGATGACTGCATAGGAGCAAGAATAATTAGCACTCCTATTTTTCCAAGCTAGAAGATCCATCCATCTGCAGTCTTGCTGCTCTGTTTTAAATAACACACGTGTCTGTATGTGTGTGTGATTTCTGCGTGGGAACAGGCTCTATAATAGTTTAACAGTAAGCTCTTAAGAAGCTCTGCCTCACCTGAAGGCATAATCCTTTGTTTGTGACATCCCAACTAGTTACCACTGGAAAGGATTATGGCTCCATGGGAGAAATGAACAGGCCACAGGTGGAACTAAAGAGGCTGAGAAGTGCTTTTTTCCACGCATTAAAACATCTCACAGATACTTTAATTAAAAAAAAAAAAAAAAAAAAAAAAAAAAAAAAGTGAAATAAAAAAAAAGGTGAAGCTCTGCCCACAGGAATGCTCCTGAGTAAATTTGCTCCCCATATGTGCTGCTAATGTCTTCCTTCTGTCCTATTTAGACCTTACTGCCAAGGAGAAATAGGCAAGCTATATGACTTTTAACATAAGGAAAAATCTGAAGTGACAAAAGGTGCCTATGCTTTGATCCTGTAAAGATCCTGAAGTAAAGATGAATGTTATCTGACATGCTTTTACTGGTATAATAAAATGAGGGTCTTTCCACCAAGGCAATTTAATGCAAATTTAGCACAGGGTCGATATTACCATAGCTGCATGGTGCTGCAGGCTAATAAACCTTACCAAGAGGTGTTTGTTTGCTCAGGTAAGGGTGCGGTGTGTCTGGTGGGGATGTGTCCTCCCTCTTGAGCTCTTCAAAAGCCATCTGGGCACGGTTCTGAGCAACCTGCCGTAGGAGTCCCTGTTTGAGCAGAGGGTTGTACAAGGTGTCCTCCAGAGGCCCCCTGCAACCTCAGCCATGCTGCGATCCTTTAAACCTTGATAGTCCCATGGACCCTCGGAGGATCTTTTAGTTTTTCAGGAAAGTGCAGCCTGCTCCACTGACCTGGCTCTGCTCCCATCCCGTACTATAAACACAGGCTCGACCTTGTGGCCTGACTCTGTCCTCAGATGTTCACGCCTGAAGGGTTCAACTGTAATACTATACCTCCCCATAGAAATAGGATAGGAGGAGATTTCTTGGAAACTGCTGGGACAGACACCAAAAATAAAAGGCATCTGAGCAACAAGTGGAACTCCACAGACACAGTCCTGCTCTTCTTTGTTTGTTTCTCTGGCTGGCCTTTTTATGTTATCTTTTCCTCTTCAGGACATACGTGGGAGGTTACAAATATACAGACTCTGCACAGTTATTACTGTGGAAATGAATCTCTCCGTTGTCCCTTTGCTTGTGACTGGGTGCCAAGGTGTGCATCTGGGATTGGTGCCCATGAATGGGCTCTTCTGCCGCCATGCTGCTCTGGAAGGTCTCTTCCAGTGGCTTAGGGAAGGGTAAACAGGAGTCTGATATTTCAAGGTTGTGCTTATGTGGCACAAGTGAAGACACTGTGTAAGGGACATTCATCCTAACTCAGGATTGTAACATCCCTGCCTCGTTGTGGCTTGCACGGAAATTCCTCTCTGCCCATGGCAATGAGTGGCTGAGGGAGAGACTTGGCTTGTTCTGAAACATGCAGTGAAATATCATTATGAGGCCCAAATTACCCCAAAATACTCAAGCCTGGGAAGGCTCCAGCCCAGAGACCCTCCCACGCAGCTGAACGAAGAGCACACAAAAATGTGCTCGTGCCTTTTTTACTGGGAACGCTACTTGTAGCTGTGAGCAAAACCACAAGATTAGTGATGAAATGCAACCTCTGCTGCTTTTCGTGGCAGAGCGCTTTACCATTATATGGTTTCAATTACAGCACTGGGACTCAGTGCCTGGGCAGGCACGCTGGGGATGATGCCTCCTGTGGATGCTTGGAGACAGGTGGTACAGGAGATCAAGATCATGTCCTCTGAACCCTGTTGCTTCAGTTTTGTGCACGCTTGTGAAGTGGAGTGAATTGTACTGCTCTTAGCTAACTCCAGAATATCATCTCTGCTTAGTTTCTGGCAAGCAAGAGGTTTTTGGTTCACAAGAGGGGCACAAACTGGAACACAATAGGTTCTGTTTAAACATCAAGAAGCAATTCTTTACTGTGCAGATGACTGAGCACTGGCCCAGGCTGTGCGGAGGGGCTGTGGGGTCTCCTCCTTGGTGACCTTCAAAAGCCACCTGGACGAGGTCCTGGGCACCCTGCGCTGGGGAGCCCTGCTGGAGCAGGGCTTGGGGATGGGGGCCTCCAGAGCTCCCTGCCAGCATCAGCCATCTGTGATCCTGTGATTCAGAGATTAATGAGTCCAGGGAGAAGCAAACCAAGTCAGAAAGGTGACAGAGTCCTCTGCTGGTTGGCTCTGAAGCTGGGAGCAGGTACTACCAAGTGGTGTCTGTGCGTGCTGTGTTGTTGTGTGTGCAATGCTTGTCAAGGCCTTTGGAGTTTGTGAGTGAGGACAGGGAAGGAACCAGGGAGGTTTTGCTCCACGAATAATTCAGTGGAGGAGCCTATGCTGTAAAATAAGGCTAAATGAAAAATTACAGGGTGAATTTGGCCTCATAATCACGCACAGATAATTTGTTGCTTGAACAGAGTTGGCTGAATATAAACAAGTCTACAATGTACCTCAGTAATTGGAGCTATTTTTCCAGCAAGCCCCATGGAAATATGACGTGGTTTTGCTTTGCAGTTTGTGATATAGTTTGCTATTAGATGTGCTCAGTTTAATTGTGGCCATGCGTCTCATTCTGGAAGCTTCCGCAGCCACTGTGTAAAAACAGCGGAGGCCAGCCGAAGCCAGCTCCCCAGCCCAGGTGTGCTCCTCCATTTTCTGCCTGCTGCTGGAGCAGACGGGTGCGTGGGGTGGACGGATGGCCCTGAGAGGCATTTTGGGACAAGTGGCTTTCTTCTTCCAGTAGCACCACATGGGGCAGGATGTCTCCGGTTTTTGACTGCATGGAAAGTCACGATGCCCTGCCTGACCTTCGTCCAGCTTGGGCTTTCCATCTGTAGCCACAGTGACAGAGCCCTACATCTCTGCAAGGCGTACTGCCTAATATTAATCATATCTGACCGTTTTGTGCACTAATCCCATGACCTCCCAACGATGAGATCATGCTGGGCTGCCATATATCAAACCCTCACATCACCCTGTTGTTGACTTTGGCCATAGGGAGCCAGAACAATGAAACGAAAACATTTCCAACCTTGACACGCCGGGGCTTAAGACAGTAACTTAAAACATTTCCCCGTACCAGGGGGCACAAAGATTTCTCTTTAAATGTACTGTTTATTTTAATCCGCATGCTTCAGAGCGGGCAGAGACCTACGAGAGGGTAAAGGCCAAAGCTGATTAGGAGCCAGATGAGGTTGCCCAACTCAGAGATCTTTGTTTTGATCTCAGGATAGAGTTGCCACATCCCTGGCCATAAAAGGCTGCTACTTGGCACAACCAAAATAGACCTGCACAGACATCGAATTGTTGGGTTTGTTGATCACACTGTTGATCAGAAATCTGAATGCGAGTGATAAAGGGATCACCTAACCTTTTTGATGCTCTCCAGTCTCAGTGCTGCATGTGGCCAAAAAAGGTGACCATTAATGTGAGTTTGGGAGCAGGAAAACAGCCATCAAATATTTTAGCACAAGCTGGCACCTCAGCTTTGCCCTTAGGGCCACGGCTAGTGCTGCTGTGCTGAGAGAGGCACACCTGAAGCAGCTTCAGGATGTTAAGGAACCGGCGACAGAGGATGAATTTGTGGCCTCACAGACTGCAGTGCGAGGGGCAGCTCTCATTCATGAGGGAAGCAACAATGCAGAGATATCTGAGGGAGAAGGTGCCCAGAGACCTTATCTGTACAAGTCAAAGGCACGCACAGCGCCGCGATGATCTGTGAACTCCGTGACACTTGGCAGCGGGAAGCTTCACCAGCTCCGCATCCAGCTCTGGCACAGTGGACCTGTTGAGTGGTCTCTTGACCAAGACCTCCCGACCGCTGTCTCTGCACATGAGAGCAGCACGTCCTGGAGGACATCAGAGCAACCTCACAGCACATATTTTTCAAGGACACGCACTGTGATGACACGTGTCATCCAGTGTCATCTGTGCCTGAAAAAATACGGCCTTCAAGTGTAAACACTTGGCAGAAACAACAGCACAGGCTCAAATTTAGACAGGAATAATTTATGCTGCGCAGACCCCAGCTTGCTGGAAGGGGGCACGCACTCTGGAAGGCAGGGAGGAAAATGTGTTGCTAATTTTGCTAGACAACCTCTTCCCTCCTCTCGTTTTCATTTTGCAGTTGCCAGCCTCCCTGGTTTCTCTTAAAATAGAAACATCTGAAGTTTGGCCTTGTGCAACTTGTGCTGGGGGCCTGCGGGGAGGAGGAGGGGACGAGTCCCCTCCGTGCGGTGTGTCAGTCAGCCTCTTGCCGAAGATCTGCTGGCAGTTGCACCTCATCTGGCCACCTGCCTCCAGCATCTCACCCCCTTCCCGTTCCCCTTCTCCTGGCCCAGCTTTGGGCCAGTTTGAGGACTTCCCTGCCATCGTCCCGCCGTCCCGCAACGCTGCTGTCGGCAAGGTGTGGAGCTGTTGGCGACCATCACGTAATGGGGGACTTTGTGGGACTGGGCAATGCTGGGGCACCTGGACCAGCAGCCCGAGGAGAAGCTCGAAGCGACGGGACAGAGGGGTATTTCAAGGCGGTGGAAGCGTCTCAGCTCCAGCCGGGCTCTCCCTGCATTTCAATGAGCCCGTTATTGTTGCTGTTTGTTTGCAGTTAATCTCTCCACGCGGTATTAGCTTGGAGAGGCACGGCTCGGTCATGTTGCCATGCTACTGAGCTCAATGGGCTAGCCGCGAGGCGGGGCCAGGCTGTGCCTCCAAATAGTTCAAGTGCTTTCCAGTCCCTGAGCGATGACCCGTGTAATGGCTGGGGTTCTCCTTAGGCCTCCCTCCCACCGGGAGTCTCATTACCCCTCAGTACAGACGAGAAACTGAGTTTGATTTCTGCTTTTCTGGGGGAAATACGTAGAGAGAACCTGCAGGAGGGCCCATGGGACTTTTTCGCAGGGAGGGCTTATTTTCATCTTTATTTGGGGAAAATGCAGGGAACCCTCAGAGGTGTGGAGCCCTTAACGGTGAAGCCCATGGGTGCTATTTCAGAGCCCGGAGCGGCAGCACAGCCTTCCCTTGGGTGACACTGCAGTTGTGCATCACGTAGGAGCTCCAGCCCATGGGACCATCTCCCCCATGGTCACACTGCAGCTCTGCCTGCCCCATCCCAGTGTCCCAGGGACACCCACAGGACAGCTCTCTGGAGGGGGCACCCTGTCCCCTGGTCATCTGGAAGCTGCTGTTTTTTGGAAGGGGTTACAATGCAGCCATGAGGTCATCAGGCTAAATTCTGTCCAAGCCACGTCCTATGTAATTTCCTAGTCCTTGTTGCCCTGCCAGCTTGAAAGTTGTCTGGTCTTCTAAAATCCTCAATTACAAAGCAATGGGAAATGTAACAGAGCACAGAAAATGCCAGCGAGCAGGACATAGAGATAAAAAAAAGTAAAGAAATGTTTCCTGGCAGAACCAGCACTCTGGAGACAGGGGAAATTTCTCTCCTCGATTCCTCTCTCTTTTTATTGTTTGACAGACTGTTCCAAACCTCATTTTTGGTCTCTAGCTAAGAAGCCTGCGAAGGCCTTGGGAATGTCATCTCTTTGTGAGTATTGCTTCTCTGTTTGTTTTCTCATGGCTTTGTGACTAGTGCAGGGGAACAGGGGACGAATATTAAGGTCCAGTCCCAGTTGCATTCTCACCGCGCGGCTAAGGCCAACCTCAGCTTTGCAAGAATTAACCAGGATCTCTACAACCGCGGGAATGTTTGTGCACTGGGATGGAGACCTGCAAAGCATTTAGATGTGCTAGGGCTGAAATGGCCAACAGGCTACCACTGCTTATAAGCTGAAGTGACAGTAGAAATTTCTAATTAGACAGACGTGACAATGCCTGAAGCATGTGACAGGCCCATCCCAGCCCTGCGCCGGGACTGCGCACCGCTGGAAAAACATAGTTTGGCCATCTGGCGCCTGCGAGATTAAGAAGTTGAAATTGGATTTTAATAATACATGGTACCGTCTGACACCGCGACGGTCAGAGAGGAAACCCTCTCTGCTTGCAGCTTGAGGAGCGCAGCCGGTGCTGAATCCCAAAGTGTGGAGGAAATCTGCTGTTTCTTTTCAAAGGGGTGTCGAGCACTTTGCTGTAAGAAAAAAGGAAAAGGAAAAAAAGAAACCCACAACAATAAAAGCAAATGACTTGGGCTTGTCATTTCTCTTTTACAAAGGAAGTGGCAATTAGGTGATAGGTGTGTAAATTTCCCGGGAATACTGCTGAACACAAAATGCACTCTGATTTGAGTCTGTTCTTGGAAATCTTTTACCAATCCTTCTCCTACAAGGAAACTGTCAGACTAAACCCATTATTTCCTCCTGAGATTTGAAAAGTTGTGTTTTTTTTTTTCTTTTTCCTAATTTGTTTCCCCAGAGAAACTGAAAGGTTTTAAGATTGAAAACATAATGATGGCTCTTGAAAGAAACCGACTTTTAAAATTAGAGACTTACAAAGAGACAGGAGAGATGAATGATCGTAGCTAGCAAGGTTTGCCACTCCCTCCAGGCTTTGTGGTATTCCAGCCCGAAGCGGCTGTAAATCATTCCCATGGCTGACCCGTGCAAAGCATTGTCTGTGGGCCCCAGCGCGGTGCGCATGGCTTGCACGGCTCTGGAGTCACTGTGGGTAAAGGCTTTAAGTCCTAAACAGCCAGGGTAAATTATTAATCAGGTGTGCTGTTTAACTAACTACCATATGATCTTCACCTTCCAAGCTGGAGCCAGTTTGAGGGTGTTTCTGAGGATGAAAAAACATCTGGATGCAGTCATGAGAGCTTCTCCATGGCTTTTATTGAGCATTAATTCAAGGCTAAAAATATTGCCCTGCCCATCTCTGTGCTCTATACCTGTTGCAGCTTGAATTGTGGAGACCACAGGTGTGCATGTGGTTTGAGAGGGGTTGCAGGAGCCATGGCCAGCCACCACCACCTTCTGTGAGCTGAGATTCCCTTGTGGTGTCTGGGACAGGACAGACCTGGTCTGAAGTCTGAGCAATCAAGTTTCTCTGCCTTGTAGGAGAGATGGAGGCAGGCAAGCTGTGGAATATGGACAGGCTTGTTAGACCACAGAGGGAGCTGCAGGTGGCCATCCCTAGTGCAGACGTGTGGCTCACACCATCTTCACTGGTTGGACCTTGCCACCAGACACGTGAAAGGGAATGTGACAGTCAATAGCTTCCTGGGAACGCAGAGCAGAGAAGGATGGAGGACATCCACAACACGCTCATGGCTTGCTTTTTTATTTTTTATTTTTGAGGGGAGGAGAAATATTTTCCTTCTTTCAAAAATTTTCATTTCTTTCCCCTTGAGCTCTTAACCTCAGCAATGATTGATATATGCATATTTTAAGTACATCAATCAGCTTTTCAATCAGCTGTGCATGAAGCCTGAGATGACAGCTCTTTCTGCTATGGCTGGTATGTGTAATCGGAGTCTGCTTTGGCCTTCATTTTTATCTGACAATGAAGAGGTGAAATAATTCACTACATATTCAACTTTATGAGGGCTCAAAGGCTACATCACCGAGGCTGCATGGTGCACTGGCTGCACGGTGTCCTTACAGATGTTTATGAAAAGGGGTAAAAGGGAGCATTAAATTTAGGAATGATCAAATTGGTACGGACAGTGTCATCATGC
This sequence comes from Heteronetta atricapilla, assembly GCA_011075105.1. Taxonomy (NCBI): domain Eukaryota; kingdom Metazoa; phylum Chordata; class Aves; order Anseriformes; family Anatidae; genus Heteronetta; species Heteronetta atricapilla. The sequence continues at coordinate 176,861,179 of CM021731.1, read as the reverse complement.
CTTTTCGAAAGAAGAATCAATAGTGTATTATGTACACAGGAGTGTCTTGTGTAAAGCATGTAATAGCCTTAGACTACAGCAGGGGAAATAAAGGTTAGATGTTAGGAAAAGCTGTCTGCAGGGAAGGATAATGAAGTATTGGAACAGGCTGCCTTGCAGATGTGCAGGATCTTCATTGCCACAGATTTTTAAGACCATTTGAGAAGGGCATTCACCAGAAATGTCCTTCCATGGACAAAAGGACCCTTCCAGACCATTTTCCATAATTACTTACATTATTGCAGAAAACATAGACACTTCAATTTTCCAAGGCAAGATGGCAAGGTGATAAGTTATAGATAGCACCTTTTATAAGGCAGACTGATTTATCTTTGAAAAAGTATAAAAAATTGAGGGTCAGAGTTCCTTCTTCAGGTGTGAAGTAGAGGCAGCTTACTTCTGAGCTGGGAGACCTAACAGGTACCTTCCAGAGACAGACTGATGTATGTGAGTTTGCAGCTTTCCCAGGCAGCAAGACGTGCAGATTTATTGTTGGTAAAATTTTATGGCACATTACAGCCCTCCTCAACTTTATATTCCAAGGGAGATAAAGGAATTGTCTGCTTCCCAGAACATTAGCTGTTGCCTTTCTCCTGCTAAAATCTGTTCTTTTTCACCAGTACCAGCTACTTTATCTATCAGGGGTGGTCTCTCTGCTATGTATCCAGCACAGGCAGATCTGAAGTTAGGCAAGAACCACCTCCGCTGCATTTTTACAAAAAATATCCGGGTCCCCTCAAGCCAGGAGTCCAGCTTTATGCCCTGATCTCTCCAAAACTGCAGGGTATGCACCTGCTCTACAGGGAGAGGGCTTCTGGTTGTGGTGATTTCACCCTGACAGCCAACTGAACTCCACCACACTGCTCTCTCACTCCCCCTTCTCAAAGGAAGAGGGGGAGAAAATATGGTGGAAAGGGCTCAGGGGTTGAGATAAGCACAGGGAGATCAACCACCAGTTATCGTCATAGGCAAAACAGACTCCGTGTAGGGAGATTAATATAATTTATTGCCTATCACCAACAGACTAGAGCAATGAGAAACTAAAAGCAAACTAAATCCACCTTCCTCCCATCCACCTTCTTCTACCTCCGCCCCCCCCCAAGGGGAACGGGGAATGGGGGCTGCGGTCAGTCCCTGATGCTTCATCTCTGCTGCTCCTTCACAGTCACTCCCTGCCCCTGCTCCACGTGGGGTCCCTCCCATGGGATTCTGGCACCCCCAGACCCCTGCTCCTGCGTGGGCTCCTCTCCACGGGCTGCAGCTCCGGCCCGGGGCCTGCTCCTGCGGGGGCTCTCCATGGGCCGCAGCCTCCTCCAGGCCACATCCACCTGCTCCACCGGGGGCTCCTCCACGGGCTGCAGCGTGGAGATCTGCTCCGTGTGGGACCCATGGGCCGCAGGGAGACAGCCTGCTCCACCAGGAGACTTATTTATTTATTTATTTATTTATTTTTTACAGTGACAAGGTACCATTGAATTATGCTCAGCCCATAGCCCACTTCCCCAAAACTGCCCCTGACCTGGTAATTGCCAGGTTTGATTTTGTGAAGTTTCCTTCTGCTGTGCAATGCAGAACTTTGCATTTAACTAGTCACAAATGAGTCCTGTTGGCTTTCAGGGGATTTCCTCAGCATATATATTTTTAATTCTTAATCTATGCACTAATTTACACGTAGTCTCTTTCAGCTTCATGTCACCAGCAAACGTCCCTTTTGTTCCATTGCAGGTTGTTACTGAAAACGTGGATTGGGGTGGACTACACAGACCACTGCCTGTATGCCCTTTCAGTCTGACTGTGAGGTGAGACCATGGCAATGCGAACTCTCCAGCTATAATTTTTCTAGCCTCTCTTGTAACCACCTTTGATAATTCAATCTAGACTGTACTTCCCTAGGTTTGAAAAATCAAGATGTGTGACACTTACCAATTCTCCCATTATCTTGTAACAAATTTAGATTGGTCTGACATAACTCAATGCAATTAGATTGGTTTGATGCATGCTGGCTGTTATTAATCTCCTTATTTTCTTTCAAGTGCTTACAAAATTGTTTGTGATTTGTTCCAGGCGTGTTCATGGACGTGAAGCAGAGTTACGTGAGCTACCTGACCTGAGTTAATTCAGGAATCCCCAGGCTGATGGAACCAGCGCAGGTTTTGCCAAAAGCACCTTGGGTAAAGATATGCTTTAGCTCCTGCACAGTTTGAATTTTCTATGTGCCATAAAATAATGTGATCCTTGACATTTAATTAAAGCAATTATCTTTCCCATCCATGCAGAAATGTGCCATAAATACTTTGCAGGTGAAATAGGGCTGGACACTGTTTAATATGAAACACTCGAGCAGTTCTGGTGGCAAAGCTGCAGTCATCTCCTTGTTTACTTAGACAAAACTAACCCTGACTGGCTCTCTGTGGGGCTCCCTGAGATCACATGCAAGAGGAGATCTCCAGGCATCTTGCAAAACAGGGGAGAGTTGGGTGCTATGGGGGCTAGGCAGAACATGAAGCTTTTGGTTAGGTTTGATCAGGGTTTGGGTGTCTGATACCATGGTTCTGCATTCAGGCTCAGACCTTTGCTTGCTTACCTTGCGCAGTTGCTGTGTATTTCCAAGGGACTGCAGTCATCCATAAAGAAGAAGAAATAACTATATGTCTGGGTAAATATTGTAAACAGGGGGGGGGCCCACATGTGTTTTTAGGTGTGTGGGCAAGGAAGAACCTGCTGGCTGTATCCTACATGCATGTGATGCACTGAGGGGGGGTAGAAAAAATAGTCCTCCCCTTTGTGCCACTTTAAAAAATTTCCATATTGCTGATGTCAGCATGGGTCTTGAGTCTGTGAGCATGGTAGGAAATACTCAGGGTAAGTAAATCCCTCCTCAGCTTCAATTCTCCTCCAATTTGCACTTTGTTCCTCATACCGCACTTGCAAACAACCGGTGTGCTTTAGCTTTCCATTCCTGATGTTTTCTCACTCGAAGTCTAGGAGCTCTTACTTTACTTTTATTTTTTTAAAAAATCCTACTATGTGGTGTGTTTATTCCTGTGTATTTTTCTCTGAAGATTGCTGTAATGGTGACATGAAAGGCTCTGAGCAGCTCCAGCCATGACAGGTGCAATCAGCTGCTGCCGAAGTTATGTGAGGCAGCTAAAAATAAGTAAAACTGACAAGTTCTGGGGTGAATCCAGTTTCTTGTTGTCTACTGTGGCCACAAAGGAGGATGGGGCTGGTGGCAGGGCTCTTCCCCTTGACATTCATGGGCTGGGCTGGTGTTTCCTGAGGTATCTCTGCTTCCTGCTGTGCCAAATGCCAGGTTTTGACAAGCGAGGCAGCATCCTCTTGGTGTGTTTGCCTCTGCACAAGCCTTCTGGTTATAATCTCAGGGATGTGCATGGATCACACCTTAACTATAAAAACAGGCCTGTTCCCACATAAGAGGCTCCAGAATACGAGCACATAGGAACTCTCCTTCTTTGCAAGCTGCTCTGGTTTCGATCAAAAAAAAAAAAAACAACAAACAAAGCAAAGCAAGCTAGAGGGGAGCGCTGAATTTCCAAGCACCCTTTCTGCAGAGGCTTTCCTAGAAACAGAGGTGCTGCATGCAGCAGCAGGTGGGCACACAGCATGGTCCCTTCTCCTCCAGCTCCAGAGAGGAGGCGCATGGCCCCCGAAAAGGGCACATGACGTTGGCTTAACCTGGCCTTTCCCTGGGTAATTTCCCTGACTCTTCTCACATCCTCAGGGCACGTCTGCTTTTCATAAGCACATCGCAGGGTTTTTTGACTCTACTTTTTTTTTTTTTTTTTTTTTTTACCACCGTGTCAAATATTTTAGATCAGGCTTATGCAAAAGACTAAGTAATGTGGTCATAGTTAGCCAAAAATGATGATTATTCTTAAGGGGTAATTCAACTAATAAAAGTTTAATTGTATTTCAGAGGGCTGTATGCCATTGTAGCGTGTTATTTTTGTACCTCGCAGCTTGTGCTATTAAAAGATTGCAGCTGATACTGAATGATATGGGAGGATGCCAACTGGATTCAGAGTATTTAATCAGGTTACATGAGCTCTGAAATCCCTTCATTGGTTAGTTATAAAATTTCCTATTAATTTTAGAGCATTTCTGCTCACTTTTGAGGGCTCTAATAGGATTAGCTTGACAGCTCAGAAATTATCTGGGGATGAAAATATATTTGATGCTACTGTCCTCAGCCCGTTTTGCACCAGCGTTTTTTTTTTTATGAAGTTTCAACTTGCATAACGTTGGGATGGGTGATGAATATGTTTTGAAAACATGTGAGAGCACATCTTTTTAAATGCTACTGTCCTCCCGTCTGAAACCACCTGTCTTTACAGAAGTGAAAGGCTCAACTCCGTTTTCATTTTCAGCCTATTTTGTGGCTTTTACATTTCGAAGACGCTTAGCCTGCTTGTGTGGTTCAATAAAAAGCATGAAGGGGCAAAAGGCTTAAAAATATGAGTTTAAAACTGTCTCCTTCCACCCATCAATACCCTTAGAAATCAAGCAAAGGATACCGCCTGGGTGGAAGAAAACAGCTTCTGATAGTGGCTATCACAAACAGAAAAAGGAATAAATGACCAGTGCATAAGGGAAGCTCAACTGAGCCCACGTTATAGGAAAAAAATGCCTATCAGAAAGGACATCAGATAACAGAGTACTTTGCCTAGCGAGGTAATTATGATCCAAACAGTCGATGTATTCAAGGCAAGATTAGATAAACTCTCTGCAAGCCTAATGAAAACAAGAAAGTCAATGACATTTTGGAGATGGAGCAGATGGTTATACCAAATCAGGGTACCCGGGACCCTGTTCCCAAGCGTTTGGGCTTTATTTCACGGTGAGTCCTGCCTCTGAGCCTGGTTGCTTGCTGCTGATCAGCTTTGGGTGTATCTGGTGCCTGTGCTGGTGCCAGCCCCAGCTGGTGCCTGCAGACATTATTTTTTTTTTCTTTCTCTTTACACAGAAAAGGGAACTTCTGCTGTGTTTAAAGAGCAGAGGTGGGAAGAAAACCCCACTGACAGCATATGCCGTATGACAGCACTAGCATATTCATTGTGGAAGTGATGGGCAGCTAATTGTGTCAGTGCAGGAAAAATCCCAGACCTTGTTTTGTGTGAGTGTGTGTGTGTGTGAAAAGCCCTCAGAAAGGGCTGCTGAAACAATCCGGGCAGTATATACAAGTATACATTTAACAAAAAGTTAAGGTGGGTAGAAAGGAAGAAGATAGGTTAGTGCCAGCTGGAAGGGAATTCAATTTGGCATTTCAAAATAACAAAAATATTCCGCTCCCATTCATTTGATCTGGAATGTAACATCAGCGCCGCTGCCACATCATCACTCAGAGATAGCACGCTGGAAAGGAAACCCCAGCAGAGCCGAACCGCTGCTCTGCCTCCCCCAGAACAGGATGCTACGGTGGGACCATGCAGCAGACACAGCAGCGCCGGGGAGGATGCTCCAAGCAGCAAGTACCCAGGCAGGAGCACTCTCCGGATCCAGGGCAGAAGAGGGATGGGGGGCTCCCAGAATAACCCCGCTGTATTTTGCAATTTGCAGGAGCAGACCTCGCAATGGGAGGGATAGCTTCGGCTGAGATAAAATGGAGGTGATGGCAATGGTGCAGGCTTTCCTATGTAAAGTCTTGCATGATTTGAGTCACGTCTCATTCAATCTAACCTCTGGTTAGGGGGAAGTGTTTTAAGTTTGAGCTTCCCATGCACACAAGGTGAAAAAAAATCTTTGCAGTATGTATGACACAGCCTTGAGTCAGGCTCTGTTGGATGGTCCCAGTGTGCAACAGGAGGAATGAACCTCTTCAGCCTTTTATAGCCTGACCCTCACAGCACGCACGTCTCCACACCAAGGCCAGTGCTGTCCTCTCAGCTGCTCAGACATCCCCCTCTGCCATGTCTGACACTGCTTTCCCAAAAACAAGCCACACCAAAGTCAGGGCATCACTTTAATAACCTGCGGTGACTTAGCAAGAGAACGCTCCAGATCTACTTGGCCAAGCAACAGAGGGACACAGGGGAGGAAGAGAGACCAAAAAAGAATTGGGAAGAGCAAAGAGATCTCCATGGTCAATGTCGAGAGAAAGGTGTAACTCAAGCTGAGTTAGAGTTTGCAAGGAGAGAATCAGCAAGTCCTTTCAGTGGTGTAACTAGAAAGGAGACAAGAGGTGAATAAGAAGGCAGTGAGGGAAGAGACAGATATTAGAAACATTCAGGTAGGGCATCAAGCTAAAAAAAAGTACCATAATTCCGTTTTCTATAAAATGCTAAATATTCAGGGTAGAAGTAGGGAAGCTGTTAGGAATTAAGGCATGAAAAATCCAGGGGCTACACCACAGGTGAAAAACAAAGCAGCGTGGTCAATGTACCTTATCATGTAGGCAAGATCGTCTCCATCCCAGGACCTCTAAAGATTCGCTCACCAGACTACGTGAATCCATGAATCCAACAGTAGATCTAATAAAACTGCACTGCAACAGATGATTTTGATACAAAGAAACCAGGGAAATTATCAAAGAAGCTAATGAAGATGGACATTAGTGTGAGAATGAAGAGATGGGTAAAGGGTTGGCTCATGGTGAGAAACCCAGCTTTTGTCCCTTAGGAGAGCATCAAGCCAGAGGGAACCAGCTGGTGGAATTCCTTGAAGGCTGGTTTGGGGTTTGCTTTAGTTAAATACGCATGTGACTATTGGCACAAACAAACGGGAGTGTGCTGATGAAGTGTGCTTTAATGCGTTGTCACTGCAGAGTATTTTTGGGGAAGAACTGTATGAGTTTAAGGGGCGGGGTAGTACGTGTGAGACGAAATGGGATAGCACAGAACTGCAAAGCGGTGCAGAAAGGAAATTCTGTGCTCTGGGAAGTTGGTCCACTGGAAGTCACCCAGGCTGCAGGGGTCTAAGCACCGGACTTGACTGTGGGTGACTGTGGACCCTGAGCGTGAGGAGTCTATGCAAAATGTCGAGTAGCCCCAGAAGGTACCAGGCTAGTATGGAAGAAGGAGATACCTGGAGCACCAGTGAAGGTGCTGGCAAGCCCAGGTCCAACTCCATTTTCTCACTTTCAAGAAAGATAAATTTTACTGAGATCAAGTATAGATAAGGATGTAAAATTGGGCTGGGGGGGGCGGGGAGGGGAATGACCTAACTGATAAAAAGTGAATAGAAGGTTTTGGCTTGTTTTCCTTAATGAAACTAGGGGAGCTCTTGTTGCTATCTATCCCCAAAGGAAGGACATAAGCTCTCTAAGCTGGAGAGATGGTGGACACGAAAGCCAACAGGTGTGAACTTAAGTTTATTCACTAGGGCTGGGAACTGGAGGATATCTCCAGCTTGAGAGCAGCGAGGCTGTGGGACAGCTTTCAGACGGAGACAAACGCCCAGATGGCCAGGAGACAGGGTTTGGGGAGGGTGAGAAAGAAAGAGCTGTAAGCAAAGCCTTGAGGTGGTGTGAATTTAATTCCCACCTCATCTTCTCCTGTTTGAGTAGCCAGTAATCCCCCAGTGAGCCTCACGGAGGACTCTGTTTGCTCTGTGCTGTATCAATGTTTATCTCACTCGCAGCAGAGAAAACAAACCCGGGAAATGGGAATTTCACTCGGAGGAGAAACACGGCAGTGCCCTGGCTCCCAAGCTGCGAAGGGCAGAGCTGCCTCTAGGTTTCAGCAGGCTGTCCTCCAACCATCTTCCATTCACGCTCCAGACATTGTTGGGAACGAGAGCTAAATGGCCCCTAGCCTGTTTCGTAACGGAGAAACGAGCCTCTCTAAGAGGTAAGACACTTCCTTTTCTTTGCTTGAAACATCATGAACTTTCAAACTTGGCAAGGCTCTTTCGAGTTCGATCTAATAATAAACCCGAACCGTCCAACGCACAAAAGCACCGAGGCTGAACTTGCCTGAACTTGCCGCGGGGAGCTGAGATCCAAAGCTCTGTCATCCCTTCAAAAGCCGTTCTCCTCTTTGCAAGGACAGGATGTTGTTGTCATCCTCGCTGTTTGCTCAGCCTCCCGTCCTCGTGATGAAATCCCTCTATAGCGACTCTGGAGGTCCTCCTCCAGCTCCGCTTCGGGCATACAATGCGCTGCCCAACCAAATCCCCGCTCTTTTCTATGAGTGATTTATGGAGCCTCCAAGGACACCGGGACTCAGCACATTCTCTCTTTTCCAAACGTTGGTGCAACGAGCACGGTACTTTTCCTGCCAGTGGGAACCTGAAAGACCTGATGGGCTTTTCTGGCAGGACTCGTCGCCACTGGAAGGGGCGCCAAGCCGCCTGCAGAGCAAGAGGAAGCACACATAGCCATGTGCTTGGACTTCCACTGGGAGCTGCGGAAAAAAATATTTTGACTTGATTTTACAGTTCAGTTTCTGGTTAGCACAATGCGAGTGCTCGGCCAGCAATCAGAAATGCACTTGCTTCATTTGCATCATCTGCTCGGTTCCTGCTCAGTTATTAGGCAGAATTGATGTTAGAAGAAGAACAACAAAAAGAAAACCCAAAAAACAACCACCACACTACAGATGAGCAAAGTACTTTTTCTTATTGTACCAGTTTTTTGTTTATTTTCTTTTTTTTTTCTTTTTTTTTCCTAAAAGTCTTTTTCTAAAAGTCTTTTTTTTTTTTTTTTTTTTTTTTTTCCAAAAATTTTTTAATTTTTTTTAAAAAAAAAAAAAAAGAAAAAGGGAGAGACTTCTGTCCTCATGAGGTGTTTATACTGGGAGGGAGAAGGGGAGTTTGCAGTGTTTGTTCTAGGTATCTAAATTTAAATGACTAACTTAAGCACATAATCTCCCTAGGCTGCCTATAAAAACCAATGGAGAGGGAAGGGTTCCTCTAGAGAGCAGTTCAAAGGCTCCTGCTTAAGTGAGCAATATTTTATTACCACGCTGTGCAATATAACAGGTGTTCAGAGCTACATTTTTATTTTGCCTTCTTGCGTTCTCCTGTTCTCCAGGACGATGTGGAAAGTACAAGAAGTTCTCTGTATATCTGTATTTGTTACCCACTGCCTTTCGTTGTGCAAATCACAGTGTTAGCAGAGCTCAAGGGAACGAATTAGGTGACTGCCTTTCCCCCTCCTGGGAACCCTTCCCAAATATGAAAACAAAAAGCCCTCTCAGATCTTGACTCTGAAGCCCAGCAGCTGTTCCTGTGCAGGTGTGGAGATCAATGCTGGAGATCTGTCCCTTGTGTTTGGAGACAGAAGGTGAATTGGGACTCATGTGGGCTTGATTGAAATCTCATGGAAGTTGGGAAGCCCGTGATCTAGGAACTATTACACTAAAATATTCCCAACTCCACCTTGCCCATCCTCCCCTTTGCAGTGGGGACCACCAGTAGGTGCTCCTGGTGACGGCTGGAGTGGGTGTGCAATGGATGGACTGTGACACTTGGCCACATCCTAATCCTCCAAACAGAAAATAGCTCAAGTTAGCTCTGACACATGAACGTTAGTTTCCCTTCTGCATTTTATATTAGCATTAAGTATGCAAAATACACATTTTCTTGCTGCCCATATAATAGGGAGAAGCTGTAACTACAATATCCCACCTTTCGACAGGCGGTGCTTTTATAAGAATAGGGGGAAAGAGGTTATACAAAACTACTGAGTCCTCAGAGAGCTGATATCAAGTGAACCCTCTCAGACTGGAAGGATTCTTCGAGCTGCTTCCCTAGAGATATGGCCTGAATTCAGAACTATTCCGTATTTTCATTAATAAAGTGGATGGAGGAGTGGAGAGCCCCTTTGTTAGGGTTTCGGCTAAAAGCAAGGGACACTAGGGAGGAGAGGATTAGTGCTCAGGAGAGCTCAGTAATTAGGGGAACGCGCTGTAAATAAGCAGGATGCAATTTAGTGAAGACAAGTGCAAATCTGCACTTAGGCTGAAATAATCAGCTGCAGAGGTACAGAGGAGGACAGAGCAGCCGGGTAGCACTGGGGAGCTGGAGGCTGTGATGGGGCAATGCCACAGCAGCAGAAGGAAGAACTGACGGGCTGGGTGGCGCAGGCAGGGGTGTCATGAGGGTTAATCCCTTCGGCTGCACCACTGGGACCAGCTTCTGGCATCACACCTCAGGAAAGATGAGGATGCAGTTCCTAGGGGAGCAACGCAGCCGAGAGGGTGTCTACAGAGCAGCACCTATGGGGTAAGAGGGAAAGCATTTGTTTTTAGCCTGGGGAGGGCAAGGCTGAAGGGAGACACGATAACAATCTCTGAGTGCGCTAAGCCTGCCAAAAAGAGGAAGGTGGTGAACTATTCTGTGTCCAGAAATTATCCTCTGTGGTTTAACCATGATTTTGTGTGGTTAGGAAAAAAAAAGAAAGAGGGAGAGAGAAATTGAGATGGTAGATAAGTTGACTTTACTGCTTTACTTATGAAGTGCCTGGGGGCATAAAGCACATGATCAAACATAGTCAAGTTACTGCAGCTTAATGAGTTATTGCCTGTTGGCTGAACCATGCTAATTAACCATGTGCGTGCTCTCAGCCTGCCTCGATTGCTGGATGAAATGGGCTTGCTTAAATACTTGTGTTTCACATCGCAGAGGAGGCAGGCAGGAGGCTTTGCATAAGGTCAGTGATTACAGCTCAGCTGGTGGAGGGTGACTTCTAAGGGCTGGAAACTTGTCCTTGGTGCGCAGCAGTTATATCTGGGCGTACAAAACGGGGGGTGACAAGGGAGGAGGAGCAGAAAGCAGACCTAAACAGATAAATTGTGTTAATTCACATGCCTATGGCTCCACATGAATATATTGGAAATGTAGTAACAGTGAGTTCTGGAAAAGAACTCAATGGTTTTTGTTTGGAAAGGCTTGTAACATGGCAATTAAAAATATAGCAGTAAGTATGCTACAGAACACTGCAAGGTATTGAACAAACACTTTATTTCTCCATTTTTTTGCTTGTGTTTTCAAGTATATTAATCTTTTTGACTCATTTCCTCATGCTTCCCTCTGATTATTGCTCTTAGCCATCAGTAGGGCTGTTGTTTCTCCTTGCTATGAGCCTTCTTCCTTTCAGTGTGCTGAGTAGTAGCTGTTGGAGTGGAGCCTTCCTGGTGGTGATATATACAGGGTATATGGAGCTCAGCATGTCTTCTGATGTGCTTTTTTCCTTCCCTCCTTCCCTCCGTCCTTCCTCCTTGCCCTTTGCAGCTGTTTTTCCACTGCTATCACCGGTTTGAATTACGTTGCTAAGAACGAACATTTGGATTTCACAATATTTAGGGAAGCGTTTTGTTTGCAGCAGTGTTTATGTCTGGATGCTGTGTGTTGCCTCTTTTCAAGCTGCTCACTCATTTCCTTATAACATGCCACTTTGGGAGGCAGCAGGTTTGGCAGATACGCCTAGCAGACCTACCTGACAAGTGCCATGTGAAGTGGAAGCAGAGACTTGTGCTTCTTTGGTTCGTCGCTGTTTAACACTCACATAAATTAGCCTGGAAAGGACCTCACGAGCTTATCTTGTTCCTTTCTCTGCTCAGGGCGGGACCAAATACATCACTGCCTTTTCTGACCGCTGTTTGCCTAACCTCTTTTTGAAGCCCTGCAGTGGTGCAAACTTCATGCTCTTGGAGCAATCTTTCCCAGTACTTTCCTATCTGTAACCACTCCATCTGACCCAAAACACGTAGCATGTGACGGCTTACATGCAGCCGAGCCGAAACCAGCCAGGCTACATTCATTTGCTGCTGCAATCCTTGCAGTTTTCTGTAGGAGAGAGAAATGCTAGAAATCTTCATAAAGATGTTTTGACAGCGTATCTCTTTTGTAATCTAATTTAGTCTAAAGTTGATTGTTTTTCCTCCAGGACATAGATTTTTGCATAGGGAGAGAACATACAACATACCCAGGGCTATAAGGCTACAGTAGTGATGTATAGACTGCATTTCTTGAGTGCCTACGACACGAAAACAAAACTTCAGTCACTGTTTTCATTGCTGTGTCTGGTGCATGAGGAAGGAGGTGCTGTTTTGTACCTACCCAGTGGTGGGTTTCCTTGCTTTCTCAGCCACATGCTCTGGACCAAGGACGTGTGATTTAGTCGGAGCTGAAATTTAGTCTGGGTCTAGGGATTCTGTCTGCTGCAGCATGGAAATAATTGGCATCTGCATGAAGTTCATATCCAGATGTGGATCTGCAGAGGGGGAAAGTCTGTGGCTGATTGGAGCTGGCATTTGTCTTATCTCTAGCTTTATTACAAAAAAATTTTATCTCAAAAAAGTATTCTCTGCAGAGTTCTTTCAGTGTTGCTAATCCTCCTCCGGTATTACCAAGGAAATATCAGACGATAACTGCTCCATGGAGATCCTCAGAGAAAGAGTCATACAAGAAGAACGTGAGAACTGCAGAGCAGACTGCATTTCCAGTTATGTGAGAGCAACTGTACATCTACAAGTAGCTGAAGTCTGTGACGCTGGCACAGTTCTGTCACGTCCTTCAGGAAACACCCCTTGTACAGACAGACCCTAGTACACAGAGAGAGATTAAAAAACAAACAAATCATTTTCTCCCCCTGCATGCAAGGAAGAATGGTATGCAGCTTGAGAGTGAGGGTGCACGCGGGAAAAATGAGGATTGAGCTAGGGTATTAGATGAAAGAAAGCCCATTTCTCATGCAAGCAGTAGTGGACTTCTGGGACTTACTCCTGCAGAAGACCGTGGGTGCAGATAGTACCAGCTTGTTCAAGAAGCCCTTAGATAAATTCAAGGACAACAGGTCTGTGAAGAGACACCAAAGGGAATAAGCAGTGCTGAGCTCATAAAACTCCTTATGCAGCATGTCCTACCACCACCAGCAGAGGCAGAACATGGGTTGAGGTGGGCCACCAGTCTCACCTCAGTGGAGCAGGTCTGATGTTCTTATAAGGTGCATCTCCTTCCCTCCCTGTCCGCCCTGCACGTGACTTCAAAGCCAAACCTACTTCCTGCTGGGTTAAAAGGTGTTATTTGCTGTTTTTGCACAAAACTGGAGCTGGCCTGTGGGAAAATGGGTAATTGTGGCCACCCGGCTAAAGGATACCAGATCTAGGTTAAGGGTACTCAGTTCTACTGACATCTTTGTGCGACAGCAGGGAAAGAGGAAGGTTGGAAAGAGGAAGAGCAAAACACAGCCTGGGAGCACCTAGCTGTTCCTCCAAACATGATGGGGCGCGTATCTGGTTTCCTCATTCGCTGCTCCACAAGGGCAGAGGGGGGACACACCGACGGACATGCAGCTTGTCTATTTTTGCTTCCTCAGCATTTGGTGAGGGCTGGAAACGTGATGTATTTTCCAGAGCTCAGAGCATCAAATAATTCTCAGTAGTGTCACAAATAATGTTGTTTCAGGTCTGTGAAGGATTTACAGACAAGAGCCAAAGACCCTTGAAATCGATATCAATAATTCTGCCTCTTGAGCTGAAGGCAGATCTCCCACGGCTATCAAGGGCAGTGTTTTTTTACATCCCCTCTATCAGCGAGGAGGCAAGACCATCGTAATTAGCTGCTAATTGAGAGGCCTGCCTCTGAAAAGCACAATTTCGGAGAACAAAGAACCAGAGAGGCCCATTTCTAGGGCTAATTGGAATTAATTCATAGCTATAAGTAGAAGGGCTCCCACAGTCCGGGGACTCTCTCTTGCCCTCTTCTGAAACACTGGTCTAAACACGTGCAAACCAATCATGGAGGGCTCAGCGTGACTTGTATGGATCTTGTGTGATATAGAAATAGAACTACTTGCTAAAAATGAGTATAATTATATAATTTTCATTTTTTTTTTCTCCCTCCTGCTGCCTCAGGTCCTGCATTCAGGCTTGAAGCCTCCTGCCCTCCCTGCCCCTGGGGCTGGCGCCGTGTTCTTCTGCACGGGGACTCCAGGATCACAGTCCTCACCCAGGCTTATGGCAAGCACCCAAACAGCTTTGCTGCCTGCCATCTCCTTCTTTTCTCAGTCTGTGCATTAACAAAGTGACAAACTCATCACTCTTAGGCCACTGCAGGCATGGAGCTCCTATAGAGAAAAAGAGGTCTGCCCTGCCTATTGCACCCAAAGCCCTCCTGAAGATGGTTCAGGCCTGAATAACTTCAGGCACCTCCATGAGCTGCTGGAGTCCATTTGTCTTCCCCCAGCAGGTCCCCAGCAGCTCTTCTTCTGCCTGAGCTGGGGCTCCACCTCCGTCCCCAGCAGCCCTTCAGGCAGCGAGGACTCAGGCTGCAGCTTGCTGTCTGGATGTGGTCTCTTAAAAGCCTTCTGGAGCCAGTTTTATTCTTTAAGGACTGAAGTTAAACAAACCAAAAAATCCGTACAGTAAACATCTCAGTAATAGGTCAACCTACGGTACTCGTATCTTGTTTGAGATCACCACGTCTTTTTTCTTTGTGTTTAAGCAACCACTCACTGGTCCCAGTGCCTCCCATTGCTTGGGCACTGAGTCAATATAAGGGCACTCCAGAAAGAAAACGAACCAAACTCTTCCCTTCTGACAGCCAGTGCTTTACAAATACCCGCATTTTTTGGTGCTGCTTTGGGGTTCCTTGTATCAGGTGCTTTTCAGATGAGGTGATTTTTTTTTTTTTTTCAGAAGGTGTAGAACACCTGTCTTTGGAAGACTGCATTTACTTCAAGTTGCTTCAAGCTAGGGAGCCGAATAAGGAGCGAGACAGTAACTGATGTGGAAAAATGCAGGGTAACACGTTCTTGTTGGTGCTGGTCTTGTTGTGCAGGAGGTGCCTCACTGAGTTCTGCTGGGCTGGCCTCCCTGTGGAAGGAACCTTAGGAAATTCACAGTTTAATTGTGGGTGTCGGAAGCTGCTAAAGCAAACAATTCAGTTTAACGGGAAAGAGATGTGTGCTGCTCAGTAGTTGTGACGTGCCTCACTTATGGATCCAAATACAGTTGCACTTCTATATCTTTAGTCAGCCCCAACTGAAAATCGGGTGTGTGATGCCTCTGAGGGTGTGTGCTGGGGTGCATGTGAGCATCATGTTGTTGAAATCAAGAGATTCTGAGCTCTGTGAGCACCTTCAGATTTCCTGCTGAAGGAAACTGATTTTCTGGAAGATTTTCCAAAGGATTTTGTGCCCCCAGATCCTCATCTGTATCGTTATGTTGCAAGAAGAATTTGTTGATTCTTCTCTACTTTGTTTAGGCACACCCTCCCTCCTGTGCAACGTATCTTGTATGTTGTTACACAGGTCCTGTACGCCCATTTTGGTGAGGGATGGTATCTACTGCTGTCACAAATGAGGCCAGCCTGCCTTACACTGACTTTGTAGCCCACTGCTGAGAGGGGATCCAGTTGCTGCAATGTGTGCATGCATCAAGGCTTCGGATGGAGCCGAAACCAACCGTAACCCCTCTGCTCCCCTTTCCCTGCCAGCAGGAGAACACATTTCCATCTGGGGCACATTTCCATCTGACCCAGAGGACCAGAGGTGTCCCCTCAAACTTTCCTGT
Organism: Heteronetta atricapilla; assembly: GCA_011075105.1. Taxonomy (NCBI): domain Eukaryota; kingdom Metazoa; phylum Chordata; class Aves; order Anseriformes; family Anatidae; genus Heteronetta; species Heteronetta atricapilla. The sequence continues at coordinate 176,845,667 of CM021731.1, read as the reverse complement.
CACTCAGGGCTGTGCTTTGCCAGGATCCCCCTAAAGGTTTAGGGAGAGCTTGAGCCTTCAGGTGCCACCTGCTAGGTGAAAGCAACTTGGATGGCAGAGGGCTGGTTTGTACGGGGTTGCCAAACACAGCACTGCTCCTCTCCTCAGCCTTTGCTCCTGCCCTGCCACCACACGCTGGTGCAGGTGATCTGCAACCTACCACTTCTGACCTGCCTTGTGCTGTAGAAACCCCAGTGCTCCTCACCACAGGACCCTCCCGTTGCTTCCTGGCAATGTTTCCCTTGCCAAACATCTGGGTTCCCTGTGCTGTCTTGGGTAACTTAAATAATGCTGCTGCAGTCCTGCAGGCGAGCCCAGAGGAGATGGCTTGACAAGGTCCCAGGCAGCTCTCCGTTGCTGAGCAGCAGAATTTCCCTTCCCTTTACACATCAAATTCCTTCTGCATTGCCTGCAATCCTGCCTTCAGTTGCTGCGTGAAAAACTGAGGAATAGTCTCAGTGGGACTCGCGGTTTTCCATTAAGTCCCAATGGCTCACATTTGCCTGATTTGTTTGTATCTGCAGTGGATCACGTTTCTTGTATTAGGTCAGCAAAGCTACTTAAGTTGAATAGAAGTGCAATTTTAAAGACTTTAAAGCTATTTGTTTTTAACATCTCACTGACTTAGCCTGTAGCAGAGCAATCAGATGACTGCAGAGCCAACTGATCACTGGGCATTGTGCTCCTCCTGACCTTAAATCTCTCCCTCCTCAAGGCATGAAGCATGGTATCAAATGCAAACTCTTTCCACGGGCTGCAAAAATTTCTCTAACACCTTTTTTGTTTTTCCACTTTGTGTGCAAATGAATGGGATTAGATGTGGAACCAGAGATATGAAATACCACTGTGATGGTGCTGGGACTGCGCTGCACCTAAGTGATACCATATGTTGGCCTGCTTCTAGCAGTGTTTACTGTGTGACTACATCGGCTCAGTAGGGATCTGTCTGGAAAAACAGTCAGGGTGGAAAAGAATAGCCAAAGAGAGCCTTTCTGAGCAAATGCTGACAGAGCTGCTAAGGGGCAATGCCAGAACCATCGTCTTTGATGACTTTGTTTCCAAATAAGCCAACCAACTGAATTGGTTATGACCAGGAAAGGAAGACGGCTGTTCCAAAATACACTCAGGAAATGTCTTTGCCCCTCATTACTCAGTCTGTAGGCAATGATGGTCATCAGCCTTAGAGAAGGCGCCCAGCCAAAATACCAAATACCATTTTGGTGTAACACTGCATGCCAGGAGACTGAAACCTGAGATAGGATGGAAACCAACAGATTGCAACTGGCTCCAAGCTTTCTTTCCAAATCCCATCTGCCACATTAAGGAGTGCCTGTAGATTTCAATGCTTGCATGATCCTTCTTTCTATAGGACTGTCAGACAAACTTCCTACACCCTGTCTGAAAACCGAAGGTGGTAACGACCAAAGTCTCGTTACCAGCTTTGGACACATGCTGAACAATCAGCTGGCCACAGCTTCGTCTTTTATGAAGGGAAATAAATCCAGTGAAGTTTTTATAAATATGCACAAGTGGAGCATGGTTGATACCTCATTAATAGATCATAATTACCACAGTTATAACACTTCTAGTTTAAACAGAACTCTCCTCACATCGTTCCCTAAACATTTCATTTTTGAAGTCTTTTGTTTGCTCCCCTCATGAGGCTCAAAATGTACCAGACTCTGAAATACATTTGATCCAGTCCTGCAGCTGCCATCCTAACAAACATGTAAATAAAACAAGGATTCTGTGAATGGGAATCCAAAGCAGTTGTGGGGAGGATTAGGGATTAGTGAAGGATGATTCTGTCATTGTTCTCCTAATTGATAAAAGACAGGCCACGGTTATTTTGAATAAAGCTGTTACCACACAAGCCTCAAGCAACTCAGCAGAAGATCCTGTGTAATGGAGAAGAACTGCTTCTGGATGTTGACCCTGTTCCTGTGAAGTTACTTGATGCCAACTACTCAAAAATAAGAAGCAAAGTGAATGAGGCGGTACCTCTGCTTCCTCTTTTTAAGCTTAACTGAGAAAATTGCTTTCAGATGAATCCACCTCATTTTTTCTCTAGTAATTTCTTTTCCTGAGCTGCACCTCCTCTGTGCCTGAGCTCCTTCCCAGCCCTGCCACAGCCCCGCGGTGTGCTCAGGTGCTCCTGCCTGCTCAGTCACTGTCCCCTCACACAGCCCAGAAGACCATGAGCCAAGACAAAAGCATCTCTGCGTGATCCCCTTCCCAGACCAGTTCTCCATCCAACGCTTTTTCGTCACCTGAACATGACATCCAAGAAGACTGATGGTTAAAACAGTCAGGTAGATGGGGTTAGATTACAAAGACGCAGGGTAGCTTTACTAGGTGTACTTAGAAACGCGTGTCTATATTTACTCTGAACATCAGCACTTCTATTGAATATTTCTGCACGTTCAAATGGAATTCAAAAGAAAACATATGAAAGGGAATAGCACGCTGACACAATGTGTGAGCATCATCCTAAAGCAGAAGTCCTACTTTAGAGGACAAAAAGAAGGTGACTGGCAACTCAAAGCAGTCATCTGTTAATTCAAAGGGGATTTAAGCATGGGATTCAGAAGCAGCTTATCTCTGCTGGGCATCTGAGCAAATCTTAGCACAGACCTTGGCCTTCCGAGAGCTCCCAAGACAAACCGACTGCTGAGCCCCAAAGCCTCTCAAGGAACTGGGTGGGATGATGTGTGTGGCACAACCCATACGAGCTTTCACCAAATTCCACGTCAGCTTTTGGAGATGATGTGCAGGGTGAAGACCAGTCCAATCCTTTGAAGCTGAAGTGGTGGCTGTTGGTTTAGAGCTGCAGCAGCATCTGTCTGGTTAGTGGGCATTGGCCTCGGGTTGGGGAGAAGGAGGAACTTGGTGAAACTGGAGTAATGAAGGGCGAGAGCCACCAACGGGTTGAGGTTGTACTCTTCCATACACAGTCCTGTAGAAAGTTAGACATCACACCGAGTGAGTTCCCATGAAGTTTGTCTCGTCTCCTTCCCAGCTCCATCATGGAAGTATCCCCATCCCCCAAGGCTGCTCTAGATGCCAAATCTGCCTTTAATACCGATGTGTGGACCCAAGACCACATCACACCCAGTTGAAATTGCCTTTGGGAGAAAGGCCCCCAAGGAATTTTTAAGTTCATGCATGTGAGATGAAAAATGGCCATCTTTGAACTTGAATTGCTCTCCTCTTCTTCCTCCCCCAAAGCAAGTGTGTAAACAAACCAGCCAAAGGCGGAGGTTTTGATTTTCCTTGCATTCTTCCAGCTTGGACCTCCTGTCCTTCCCCTCATGCCAGTCAGGAAAGAAAAAGAAGTGCTCTGTTTCTGCTCGTGTGGCAGCTGCTAGCGAGCCTGTATGAGAAGTGAAGAGTGGTGTGCTGGGGAAATCTGATTCCCAGTGCCACAAGAACCTGCAAGGAAACAAGAACTGCTGAATATATCCAGAGGAGCTAAATGGTCACAATGATCCCGTAAAAGTCCCAGGAAAGCATTTGATAAGCCTATAAGTGGTCAGCATGAGTAGTGGGATGAAATTAAGAAAAAGAAGCTATCAGCCCTGAATCAGGAAATATTTATTAAAAATGGAATTTTACTTTCTGAGAGCTCCCCAGGAGAAGAGCAAAAGCCGTGTGAATTTTAAAATTTAAAACTGAACAAGACAAAGCCCTGGTGGATGCAACAGAGTCAATAATCCTGCTTGGGGATGGGGTGAACTGCTGGCCTCACGTCACGTGTCCTTTCCATTCCTCACTTTTGTGATACTAAAAAAAAGCCTGACCCAATCCAGGGATTACACGAAGAATGCACTTTAACAAAGGGAAACGCATGGCCTTTCTGCTCACCCTTTCACGGTATTTAGGGCCAGAAGAGGGTTGGTCTGAACAGTCAGAATTGCATTCCTGTCTGCATTTAACAAATGCTATCTGAGTTGAGAGGAAAAATATATGTACCCTCTCACTGGAATATTTTCTCCATGTTCTTTAAGCCAGATGTCAAGCGGAGGCAATGATGGCCATTGAAGCCATGCTTAGTTTCCAGCCTGTCTGAGAAGCTATTTCTTCCTGCCTCTGTGTGAGGATGGGCCAGTCCCCAGCGCTGCTCAGCAATTAGGATATTAATAGTCCTGTTACTCTGTGCCATCCAGTTTGATTTCAGGTTCATGGTGCAGTTAGATGAGATCTGTTTATAACAGGAAAAGTACAGAGGTGCAGGAAGACTGAGTCAGAAGAGAGCTTTGAAATGCATCAACCAACCGTTTAATTAAAGAAGGGCACTCTATTATTGTGTTCCAGATGATTACTTATTTATACGCTCCTCAAATAATGCTATTTTTAGGCCACATTTTGAAGAGAAGACAATTTGTATTTTTACACGCAGACAGCCCTAAAGATGAATGAGCTGCCAGCACAGCACTGCCCAGGGGGAGCATCTCCACGTCCATCCTGGTTCTTCTGCTGCCTCAAAGCACCTACAAGTGCTAGAGATCAAGATAGCCACCTGGGATCATGCTGTTCTACATCCACAGCCATGCCAGCTGCTCCCCACCACCCTCCTGCCAAAGCAGGGGGATGTTTTCCAAATGTTGAGCACCCAGTGGGAGCCGTGGACCAGGGAGCAAAAAGCAGAGCTGCGTGTCCTGACATGGCGTATCACCTCCAGGCATTGTTAGGACATGATTTGGAGGTGCCTGGGGCTGGTGACCATAAGTCTGCAGAGATGGATGGGAAGAAGTGTGGAGTTTTGGTGGGGTTGTGCCTTTCAGGTGAGAAAAAAAGGATTTTGAGCTTCTAAATTGTGGACTTCCATGGATTGAGGTACAGGCAGGACTTCAAGACAAAAGTGCTGGAATAAAATCAAAGGCAAATGCTGCATCCAAGTGTTGAGCTTCATCCTTCACTCCTCTGATGCTTTCCAAGTATGGAATCTGAACCAGGGACTTAGCAGGGCACCATTTTAAGTCCATTTTGCACTGGTCTGCATAACTACGCAAGTTGCAAGGAAATAAAAATGTTGGCTCCCATAAACGTTTGAAACCATGAGTTTTTCTTAGGAACAGAGCTGGGAAAGGCCTATGTGTGAAGGAATGAATGTTTGCTGAGTTCCCAAATAAATCTGAGCCCAGTTTGAGAGGCTCAACAGACCGGTGGCTTCTTCCAGTTCCTTCCCTAACAAAGAGCTGGACCCAAGTGCACTGAAGTCAGAGAGTCTCATTGACATCAAAGGATGCTGAATCAGACACGGCGAGGGACAGTCTCAGCCAGGGACCAGCAGAAATAATAGCATGTGATGTACGTGACCAAGTGCCACTAACCAACAGCCCAGATTCCAGGCATTAAACACAGCAAACAGCGAACTCGTGAACAATTCATGAAGACGTGCCAAAAAAATTCAAAGAAAAATATGTAAGGAAACGGCAATGTGTTTGTGGGTGCTCTGAGAGCAGAAAAAAATATGTTGTATTTGTGGAATAAATTAGTCTAGGGGAAGTGTTCTCTCATCTCAGAGTGGTGTGCAGTTAAGTCAGCTCATCGAACTTGAGCTTCTTTTCTGCTGCCAAAGGAACCAGATAAGTACAGAGCCACAGATGAAACAAGTTTTGATCTGCTTTTAAGAACGGAGTTGCCAGCTACATCTCGTTTCAATAGTTCTCATCGTTCAGATGGTCATTTTTTTGCTGCTATCTGAAGGCTTCGGTTTATTCTCACACAAACGCTGACAAGCTTTGGTCTGGTGTTTATCCATATCAGACACTGCAAAGCTCGTCCAGTCCCTTATCTCCGTCTGATTAGATTACTGTAATGCCCTGCTGTGAGGTTTGCCAGGCTGCTTCCTCTCGCGGGGAATGCCACCGCTGCGAGAGCATCACCCAAGGCCCTTGATTTTGATACCGTCGTGCCCTTTGCTGGCTGTAAGGGAAAAGGAATCAATGAAAATGGGATGAGTCTGGAGCTGGGGACCAGATCGACTAGAAAATGGGATAACAGCAAGAGTAGACATCTCTCTGACGTGGTGAGGAAGAGCATGGTAAGGGAATGGGGTCAGGCTCAAACGTGCTGCTTGCATGTGGTCTTCTCCAGACTGATGTGTCAGGGCCGCCTGGGCTGAGCTGTGCTTCATTCATGGGTGCTCTCAGGGAATCAGAAGGATGCATTTGACTCTTCTCCAGGGGAACCTGCGCTTGGGAGAGGAACCTGCACAGGGAGAGGAGCGAAGGTGGGATTGGGCATGTCCACACCATGGTATGGTGGTTTCTGGTGGTGGTTATAAAGACTCTGTCAGGACCTATCGTATTTTCACACACATAGCACAGACCTGCAAGCCATGCACAACCAGAAGCAAAGGAAAGAAGTTTTTTTTGGGTGCAAACCTGTAGAGACAAGGAGTTTTTTTAGATGAGGGACCAGACTCTTCGAAAGAGGGAGTATTGAGAAAGGTAGGACTCCAGGATAAACTTGTTTACCTGCACGTGTTGGCAGCCACCACAGGTTTGGACATAAGGGTTTCATCCATAGTCACTGAAATGAAAGCTGGATTTCTGCTGGGCTTCTAAGGTTGGGTAGCAACCAGAGGCAGGGCACTCTTGGGGCTGTCCCACTGCCATCCGAGTTGCTGGAAGTGCCAGCTTTCCTTGCAGGTGGCAGCTATAAATAATATATATATATTATATATTTATATTATATATGTATATATATATAATATGTCAGATGTCTTTGTCAAGCTCTCACACACAAAACCAGGGTGGCATAGCCTACAGGTTGCTTAAACCCCCAAAGATAACACATCTCCCTGCTTCCCTATCAAGCCCTGTCACTGAACATCAGGACCTCTTTGCCTTTCAGACATCCAACCGGCTGCTGCTGCTCCCTGCATGACCCAAATCCTGTTTGATATGGTCCTCTTGCTGGTGTTATTTATAACTGCTCTTAGCTTCAACCAGACCAGGCTTTTTTATATTTTAATCGCTCACAACCAACACTTCTTCTCTCTTTGCTCCCCCTACCATGAGCTGGCTTCTGATTGCCAAGGCTCGCACACCAATACCTCCCCCTTTTGTCTGCCACAGACAAAGGGCTACTGAGTGCTGCTCCGAGGCTCATTAAAGTTCACAGCACTGATTAATTTTTTATTATTTTTTTTCAAGTTACCATGTCAATGTGCTTGGCAGGGTTGCTGGCTCGCTGCACTGGTGCACAGACTGGGTGTCTGTGTGCTTGGCCATGCTTCTGCTGATTGGGGAAGTGTCTGGAGGGGCCTTTGGGTGGAAATCCCTCGGCCTGACTGAGCAATGCTGGGGTTTTTCATGTTTCCATGAAGCCTTGGGATGGCCTCTGTACTGCCAGGCAAACACATCTTTCCCACCACTCTGGTGATGGCATGGAGAAACAGGAGGAGAGCAGGCCAACGTGAGCTGTGAGCACACCAAAGGTCTTTCTGCACAGGGCAGAAATGCTGCAGCAAACACTCAGTGTGAGACTTGGCTGTCTTAGAGGGCTGTCTTACGGGTGGGGATTAAATGGGCCTCTGCCATTCCTCTCCATTAACGCCATCCAGCACATGGTTGGTGTCACAAGACGATGTGGACAGCTCTGCAGCTGCCCTCTTTGCAGCTTTGACATCCTGCTCATGTACTTCTTCAGAAGCCAAGCCGGTTACTCGGTCATGTATTCAAGCTCTCTGGTCTGATCTGACTGAGTGTGGTGTAAGCACATCAGAAAAAATGCATACTGACTCAAAGCAGCTCTACACACAACAAAGATTTGGGTTAGTCCGCCCTGCAAGGACCGTCCTGCAAACCATGGTCTCCCACTTTTCAGCTGATGCAGTGTGATGTTGTCTCAGCTCCTCTGCCCTCGGGATCCTGAACTTCCAGTGCAGCAGGAAATGTTTTTGGTCCCACACCGGTGACAAGATCTGCCTCGTACACTTGCGTCTGACTCGTGGGAGCTAGCCAAGTGATTCTGCAACAGGCAACCTGTATCAGATTTGCTGCTCCCCAAGTCTTGGCTTTGCTCTGCTCTGGGGTTTGCACTAGGAGCTAGCCAAAGGCAGAGGGGAACGGTGGGATATTTTTGCATAGTTATACAACTTAAAGCAGACCTAATAAGGTAAGGAATCATGTACATAAATAATATAAACTAGTGTCTTTTCCCCTCTTTTCCTTGCTCTGTTCAGGAACTATTTGGCTTCATGTGTCCTGACCTCGTGCATGTGTCCAGCATCGCCTGGCTGAAGTCTCCCTGGGCTCTGTGTTTGTCTTGTAGCACAACAGGGTGGTGGTTCCCTCCGAGTCCCTCTGGCTCTGCTTACAGAGACATGTGAAACAACGATAATTTTTCCCTCATGCCTTTGTGGTGCGAAGGAAATGCTGCTGGCCACTTCTACTTGCAATCCATTTAACTGACTTTTAATGATGAACAGACCTTCCACTGGCAGTAATTAATGCTCACTTAGCTTTTAGCATTCAGGGACTCAAAAGCCTAGGAAGAGTTCATGGCTGAGAGCAACAACCCAGTGCACATGGGCAGGATGGTGGGAGTTAGCCACAGAGGTGAGCAGAACTTGGAGTTATTTTCATTTTGGGGGGGTCTTGGTTAGTTCTAGTCTGTTTACTAGTCTTTCTGCTCCACTCTTTGCTTCCAAAAAATTTGCTACACTTCTCGTTGGTGTTACTCTGAGCATTCATCACTGTGTTGTCTGCTTCTGCCTGTGGCTGAGGTGGCTTCCAGGGGCTTCCCTGGGACTTTCCTTTGCCATTAGGAAGGGTGAAGTTGGCCAGAGTTCTGTGTGTTCAGTGGTTCTAAGGAGATGATGTGCAATTCTCTCATTGCAAACAAAAAATTCTTGCTTTTTTATTTATTCTTTTTCTGAGAAAGAGCACCCTCCCTTCTCAGATACTGTCCACCACCAAAGGTGTATTGTCTAGTTCAGCAAAGCTTCTGTCATGCCCTTTCCTGCCTTTGCTTTGCTTTATGTGAGGGAAAAGGGCTTGTTATTTTTATGAGTTCAAATTATATAGGTGCAATTTTACACTGTGGTAATTGTGCTGACCTAGGTATGATTGCTGATTTCTAGCTCTGTGAATGGAGAATTGGAGAACTGGGTCCACAGGAGGTGTGGGATTTTTTTTTTTTTTTTTTTTTGAAAGAAACCTCCCTCAGAAGAAATTGGTTTTGGTTTTGGGAAGGATTTTTTTTTTTTTCATTTTATTTATTTATTTTAATTAAATCCAGAGGCTTTTGGAAGCTCTTTGTCATTGCAGGCCACAAAGCTGCATTTTCTCCATGTTGCTGAAACAAGAAATCCAGAGGAAGCAACTACCATCCAACTGCTGCAGCTAATGGCCCATGTTAACAAGCAGTCCTAGTGGAAGGCGAACACAGGGAAATGGGTGGAAAATCAAATCTGAAATGAATGAGATTGTTATCCTAGGATAACAAAAAAACAAAACCTGAGAAGGACATCTTCTCCCTTTTTCTTACGTGTTGGTGCTAAGGATCTCATCACCATGTGCTGAGGTAACCACTCCATATAAAGTATATTCATGGCTACCACTGAATTTTGTGTGGATTTATCCTAAAAACATTCATGTTTCATGGATTTATTGCCTTTTAGTGGTGGGAAGTTGGAGCTGATGTGACTAAAGCTCAAGCTTACTCAGGTCCCATAAGAAGTTGGAGAGGAGTGATTTCCCATGCCCTAGGCTGGTTGAATTATTTCTCCTTTCTGTTGCTCCTAATTCCAGAAATACAGAAAGAGAGTTTTTACATGGGGATTTACATAGGAAACCACTTTGTGAGTGGCCTGGGAAGTCCTGAATCCTGTGCAAGTTACTGTGTCTCCAGGAGGAGAGAGGGGCACACAGCCAGATAGCATGTAGGGCATCAGGAACCCTCGGGTTTACTCTCAGGGTCTCCCACAAGCTTGCCCTGGGACTTCAGACAAACCTCTTCACTTCCTTTAGTTTTGTATTTTTCTTCTGCAAAAACACATAAGGTGGCTTACCTGTTTTACCTGAAAAATTATGGGCTCCTATTTTAAGCACTTGGAACTGTTGATGCTAAGCCTTGCTAAAAAGCTATTGAAGGGGAAAGAAAAAAAAGAGAGAGAGAGAGATAGAAATCACCTAGCCTGTAGCTACCCATTTGTATTATGATTAACTTAATTTTGCATTTCTAGTAAAATTTGTTCCAGAAGGTCTTTGAATTGAAACAATGGAAAACCTTACGTGGTTCTGCCACAGGAGGCGATAGACCAGACTGTGTACCTGGCTGCACAATACACTTATATATTTAGATTGAAAATGTCACCTCTGCCTGTACCCTTGCCCACCTCATGTCGTTTGACCATCAGTGTTACAACCGAATCACTGCTGTTATTGCCTTTCTGCAGCGCCAATTGCCTGCCATCATCCTGTCAGGCACTTACACCTACTTCTCCTAATGTAATTTATATTAAGCCAATTTATATTCTACAGCGAGTGCCTGATGGAGAAGGTGCCCACAGGAGACTCATGTGCTGTTTTCTCTCAATGGTATTTAGCCGATCTGCTGACAGGAATTACCTCTCCCGATAGGATTTGATTCATTTGCATCCTCAGGCAATCAAAGCTGATGCAACACAGTCACTCCAAGAACAACCCCTGTTTTTCAGGGATTGCTTTGCTGTCCTCCCTGTGGGATACAGGATAACCTGTATCTATAACCTGGTCCTCCAGAAGCCCCCCCAAATACGCTCCTGTGGCCTCAGATCAGCTCCTGTGAAGATACATTTGCATTTCTATTTATTTTAGTTCTCAATGCATTTTCTTCTCTTTCTCTGTTGAAGCTTTCTCATCTCTGTCCATCTGTGTTACAGAAACATAAAAACAATAATGTAAATAACAATATGAACAAACAGGACTTGTGAAAGTTGCTCAGCTGCCCGTGGTGCTTTCCTTTCACAGTCTGTCAGCAATAGACCCAAATCCAGTTAGGATTTTTGCCTACACGAGTTATTTGCCACTGGAACTAGGCTGATAGAAAACCAACCTTATACAAGCTCCACCAAATCCTGTTAAGTTTTTGTCTCTGTAGTTCAGCTTCTTCACTTATTTTTTTGAATTTCTTTACATCCCTGGGATCTATATAGTGCTCTGCTTGCTGGGTGCTTTGGGAGTACTAGCAGTGGGCCAGCAGACAATCCAGAAATAGATATAAGCAGCTTCAGGTTGTCTGGAGGGGTCAGGAGGGAGTGTGTAAGATGGCCATTACATTTACTGAGAGGAATGTGGAGAGGTGTTGAAATCTGGTGGTTAATATGGGGGCAGAGGAGGCATTAATCCCCTTGTTCTCCTTTCAGCCCCCACTATGTCCCTGCCAGGCTATGATATAAGCTTGCATTTACAGTCACAGACCCACCAGGTAAGCCTGCAACATCTCTTACAGAGCAAGTGTGAGGAATCCCCATCCCCTGCATCCCCTCCTTGCTCGTGCTCAGGAGCTGAACACCCTCCTCTTCTCCTGCCTGGCACCCTCTGCAGGGGAATCAGTTCCCTCCAGGGCAATTGGGTGATTCCTGAGGCAAATCATAGGAAGGTTTGGGTTGGAAGGGACCTTAAAGACCACCTAACTCCAACCCCCTGCCATGGGCAGGGATGCCACTCGCTAGATCACGTTGGCCAAGGCCCCATCCAGCTTGGCCTTGAACACCTCCAGGGATGGGACATCCACAACAGATGTCCCCCACGGCCTGGTTCCTGCCCAGGGAGACCAATTACATCCCCTTGCCACCAGTCTAAACCCCTGCTGGAAGGCACTGCCCCTCAAACCATCCGTAACACGTCTGCTGGGTGAAGAGGGCCGGACACAACAGCCCCATGTCCCGCAGGCTGCGGCATGTGTCCGCCAGCCCAGGGAGAAGCTTCAACAACTTCTTTCTCTGTTGACCTATTTTCTGGGTGACATTTTCTGCTTCCCCTTATTGTTCTCTGCAGCATGACGACCTCGGGGCGCTGAGGGCCCTCAGATCCTGCCGACCAGCACAGGCCCACCAGCCCTGGGCTCCCGTCCTGCTCCTACAATACTGCTGATTTCCACCGTCCAGAGGGCCGCCTGTGCTGCATGGCAGGGATAGAGAACACCGTGCGAAGCCCAGGCCAGCACTTAAGCCAGAGATGTACCCTTCAGTTATTATTATTGTTTTTTTTTTTCCTAGTGGCTTTTATTTTATGCACTGTAGAGTATTCCAGGCTTTGGCTCCCGGCCTTCCTAAAATAATTATGCGACTTTGAAAAAACAATTTATTTTTTCACCACTTCTCCGGCGCTGCCAGATTTTTGTGGCTTTATAGAAAATCTTGCGCTATTTGGTGTTTTGCCTAAAGTTACATGCGATTAATCAAAGAAGCTCAAGCCTTCGCTGAAAAATACATCTTTAGCTCAGAAGCTGGAGGATCTGGTCTCTGAGCCCAAAACTTTGAGACAGCCACCACGTGTACGCGATGCCCTCTCCGTATTTATTGCAGGCTCCCTTCCTGCAAGGTGTAGCCCACCAGCACGCCCCGAGTACCAAGTCAGGGGCGCAGGCAGCCCCACCAGCGGTGTTAAACAACAATTTTCATTGTCGTGGTCCTGCAAATTAGCACAATGAGACATTTACCAGCACAATGAGACATTTACGGGAGGGCCAGTGGGGCGCTGGCCGTCCCCCCCATGCACGTTAGCTGCAGCTGGCGTGGCACGTGCTGCCCGATCACAAAACACACGCCTGCAGCTGCACATCCACCCCCCATCACATCAGGGCCTGCTCTGCCCTCCCTCACCATGCTTAGGAGTAAAAAAATAAATAAATAAATAATACACCAGAGGAAAGATTAAGCCTTTCAAAAGGAAGTAAATTATTTGAATGAAAGTATTTCAAGGAAGTGATTTTATCGCTCTGAAATTTTATCCATCCTTTGAAAAATAAACAACCTCAGTAACTACTTTTTCAGGCTACGTTTTGCTGGCAAGTTTTATCTGCAGAAAGGATTAGCTTATCCGTGGATGGGACGTGCTGCACACACCCTGTTCCCATGCAGATTTGTGCGGAGCGGAGCTGCCTTTCCAGCTCCGCGCTAGGACATTTTTATGTAGCTAAATCAGATGACTGCAAAGACCATTAGAGCAGTTTATCGTTGGAATCTGCAGGAACATACTGTACCCGAAAGGAAAATGCTCACTGATAGGGGAAGTGCAAGATCTGTGATCCTTGTAATTATGCAGATGATCTTCTCCAGAGGTCTGTGGTATGTGAGCAAGTCCACAGCGAAGGCTTCTGGCAGCAGCACTTCAACAGCCCACTGAAATCCTACTGCTCCTGCTCCCAGTCCACTTGGCTGCAGCCCTGCCTGGCACATTGTTGTGGATGGTTTTGTTTCTCGCTGGGGACGTTACAGTTCTGACATCCAGAAGGCTCTCTGGAGTTCAAGTGCTGCTCATCCTGGGCAATTTCGCAGATGGTTGCACCTTGCAGCTCAGCAGTGGTGCAGATGCTGGACAAACAGGGATGAATGACTTTCAGAGCAAGATGCCACTATGACCAGCACAGACCGGCAGTGTGCAGGTCTGTTACTTCCTCCAAAAATATCCATCCAACACCTGGTCCAAGGAAGTATCCCCAGCAATAAATATCTCAGCAAAAAGAAATCCCTCTCTTCCCACAGCAATGTTTCAGCTTGATATGAAACAGGGTGCGAGAGCGGCATATTCCCCAGCAGGAAAAAAAAAAACAACCTCACATGCTAAGAATATGGAAGGCTCTGGGCAGGAAAACTGCCTGGTGATATTTGCACTACAATTTCTTACAGGGGCATTGCAGACATCCGAAAGAATTGGGAACCCAAAGAGTTCTTACTCCCCTTGGGGGACTAAGAACACATTGGTAGTGTGTTGGGCACAGCAGAGGTGCAAAATGCTGCAAGATTTGCTGCCGGTGTCCTGCCTTGCCAGGTGAAAGCCATCCTCCCCCCAGAAGCACTTTTTCTAGATAAACTGTGTCCTTGGCAGAGAACCCAAAGCATCCTCATGTTGCAGGGCTGTACCCCTCTTGTGACCCCAGGGCAGTTTTCAGTGCAGAATATTATCCCTGCATCTTCTAGTTATCAGAAAAAGCAGGACTTCAATTACAAATACACAGTGGAGAGTATGATATGTAGGACAGTCTGCTGCTAACTTCTGAGAGTTTATCAAGGAGACAGTAGGAAGAGCTAGCTGGGATTTGGGCTCGGTGTTTGGGACACGGTCCTGCCAGCCCCACTGCCCCCATCAGGACCTGGTTGTGCTGGGTTGTGCTGTACCCATACACAGCAAGACCCAGCTCCTTCCCCATTAGCCTTAGTGCTCAGAGTGAGGAAGATGGGAGAAAGGAGTAAGGAAGCTGTTGTTCCAGTTTCCCTGATAAGGACCTGGAGGGAGCAGAGAGAAAGTGTTCTGCACAAGGCCATAAAGGACAACTGTTTCAAATCTGGGAAACAAGCCTGAACCTCTTGACTCTTAGTGCCCTTTCCTCTTTGGCAGTAGCCTGACACACTTTTCCAGTCTCCGGGAGCTGAGGCTTCCTATCTCCAGGGCAGAGGACAGCCAGGCTGACGCAGAACGAAGCTTTGGTGCCTGGCTTTTGAAAGAGCTCATGGGATGGTTTTTGATATGACTCGTACACGCACCTGGGCACGCCACGTGAACTGCAACAGGCTGGCAGATTTGGTAGGGAAATGGCCTGGAATGGCTTTTGGAAAAATTGTAGAAGCCCACTGCGAGCGGAGCTGTGCAGCCCAAGCTCTGCATTTCCAGTCCATTTGGGACCAATATGAGCTCGCCCATGCAGCTAGCAGCTACAGGGGGTGCAAATGAAAATTGCAGAGGAAGAATTTAAGTTGCTGGGCATGTTCAAGGGGTAGCACATCAAGTGCTAATTGCCTGTTGCCCGGTACTATTACAGGGAGCCAGAACAGAGAGGGCAGGGACCTTCTGCAGTGCCAAGTCCCAGACAGAACTAGATACATCCCATTCCCACAGTATATTATAAAATTGCAACAGACAGCTGCAAGGCAAGAATGAAGGCTGTCATGCAAAAGCATGGTTGGAAGACAAGTTACTGAAGGGATAGGTGGATGTTCAGAGCAGAAACAAGCAGTTATTGGCAGGATGCAGCCCTTGCATGTGGTTTATCTGCCAACAGGCAGATTTATGTAAGAAAAAGCTTAGCTGAGCTAATCCCAGTGCTGGAAGCCTACAAGAAGAAGAACCGCCCATACAGGAGCGAGATGTGAACCTATGGAAACGCACTTAACAAGGATGATATATTTTCTTATATCTTGGGGAATGTTTCTGTTAAGGTGTTCAGTTTGGCAGCATCACTGAACCTCAAGTTGCTTAACCTTGGGACCACAGGGTGGGGATTCAGGCACCCTATGGCCAGGACTTGCTCGGAGGGATAATCTTGTGATGGATCAGCAGCCCCTCACCAGCATGGGGGCTCTGCTCTCCTCATGCTGCAGATTGCCGGGCCCGAAGCTCAGAAACATACATATCTGCCTATGTATGTATATATGCCCGAGCATATAAGAAGTCAAACAAAGCATTACAAATGTACAGCGAAGAAATAACAATCTGCCTTCTTTGATTAAACAGCCTGATTTACTGGGCTAAACAATAGGTTTATTGCTCTGTGCTACGTAATTGTTATTAGAGGGTGCATCTGGTCTCTGCGTAGAAATGAACTTTTGTGAAGCTAACGTATTCCAAAATAGGAGGAAGAAAGAAACTCTCAAACCAGGTCTATATAAAAAAAATAGCTGGAAAAGCCAAATAAATTGTGAATGATATATACTTAAAAAGGTTGTAGGAGAGAGTGGCTCTTTGATATTACCGTGGCCAAGCTATGACATTTATAGCTCTCCTCCTGACTGCCCACTGGAGGTTTTCCTTTTCTGCTGAGCACCATTATCCACTACAATACTTAAAGAATTTACTATTTATTTATTTATTTATTTATTTATTTATTTATTTATTTATTTATTTTTTCCACAGATATGGTGTCACAACCACTTTTGAGCTTGCTGGAGGTGTCCAAAGCTTGCAAAACTAATGAATTCTGCTAACTACCTGGGTAAGTGTCCAGGGCAGAAAGTGGATCTCCAGCCTGCATGAGCTAAAAGGTGTCCCTGGGTGGGAAGAGGAGCATCCAGAGGGAGGCACAGCCCCTGCTCCTCAGGCTGTGCTGCTTAATGTGGAACCAGGGACTCAGAAACCTTGTCTCATGGCTGCCAGCACTTATTGCTGTCACAAATAGGGGGAAAAAAAAACAAGCCAGCCCACAGCAGTGTTAAGGAGATTAAAAGGACTGAGTGGTGAGACCTCACTTGGGTCTTTCTCAGTTTTTTAATGAGGCATAAAAAGGGGCTTTTTTCTTGCTTGTTTTGTTACATTAGAAATTTAGATTGCCCTTGCTTTCCCAGGAAGGCTCAAGTGGTGAATGACTTCCAGCAGCACCGGAGCTTTGCAGCCACCAGCATCGTCCTTCTGCCTGCAGTGGCCGTGGCACCCAAGTGGGTGCCCTCCTCGTCGGCCTCGTGCACAGACAACACCTAAGGGCAGCATGTTTGTTGGTGAGGAGTGGTTTTCACCTCTCATCCTGCAACATCCTCAAAGGACGTCAGGTTTTTGGAATCGGTGCCATGGAAGAAGTCAAGTCGTAGTGAGGTTCTTCAACATGGCAGCAAGAAATTAAACCTTTCCACACAAGTAAGCTAGATAAAGCTCAGACCAGTGACAAAATTCACCTTTCTCTTTGCAGTAATTTACTCTTAATACGCTCTTAGCCTGGGAGAAACATGGGACCTCCTAGAGCTGTAGGATTATTTGTATGGGAGCTGTAGTTAGGGTAAGAGATTGAACAGTGAGGTCTAGAATAAAAAGTTTGTGCCATTTAAAAAAAAATGTGCACGTTCACATGTCCAGATACTTCAACTGCAGAAGGCCACATCACTGAGGAAGAGGGCAGCTGTTAAGGCTGGTTTGCATCTCACAGGGAGTGGGGCCTTCAAGCTGCCACACTCATGTTTGCGTCCTACCAAACTGTACCGTCACATCCAGGCATGCAAGAAAATGTGAGTCACATCCCCTCAAAATTAGGAAATGGGTTTTAAAAAGTACCCATTCTCTGAAAAAATAATAATAAAAAAAAAGTGTTGATTTATTTTTCTCTCTGTATCTGTCAGAGTCCCAGCTTTGGAAGAAAAAAAGTTAAATTTTTAAGAAAAATCAAATGTAAGATTTTTATGTAACCCTGTGGTCCAAGATGATGATGTCTTATGAGATCCGTCACGCTGTGATACTTGCACTTAATTTGTGAGGTTTAGAGGCTGGAAACTGGATACACGATTGTCTTATAAAAATGCAAACAAATCAAAAAGGTCCTCAGCTTTTCTTCAAGCAACAAAAAGCTTAATAAATAAAAGATGTTAATACTAAAACTGCTGCATTTCTGTCTTGCTCTGCTTCTTATACCAGCCTCCATAAGTTTCTAGTTTCCCCCATTGAAATAAATTAAAAAAACACGTAGAGGGAGATTTTTTTTTTAAACTTCTTCCTTAAGTCTCCCCTCTTCCTCCCTTCTCTATGTGAATGGGTGGAAGGGGCAGCAGGACAGAGCAGCCCCAGCTCCTGCTGGTGTGTGTTGCACCCACAGAAAGCAAAAAGCACAAGGCTGGAGCTCTATCCCCAGCTAACGCAATGGGTTGCCCTAGGCACTGCGCTAAATGCGTTAAGCACTGATGAATATACATATTGGAAGATTAAATCTACTTCCTAATGGAACTTCTCACTGGTAACCTTTTCTTCTCCTGCCTTTGAACTCCGCGGCTGAACGACTGCTTTGGGGTGGAGCGGCTTCCTGAGTCAAAATACTTAGGGTACGTTCATCATCAAAAGGCTGAAGAAAACGCGCAGCATCCAGAAAATAGATTTGGTGAATGAAGCCAGTGAAACCAGTTTCCATAAAGCTCCCTCAAATGTAGGTCTTGATCCAAAAATTCATTTTAAAACATTAATTTTTCTCCCTGGGAACCCTGTTACAGGCAGGGGGACTTCATACAGGGGAAATACTCACAGAACAAGACTACCCCTTTCTCTTGATGCTACAAAAGTCATTTCAAACCTATTGCCAGCCTGGCTGAAGACTCCAGAAGAGTTGGGCTCCAGCTGCAGGTGCCTCATCCACCTGCCAAATGTCGCAGTGCTATTTCCCCGGCTCACCTTATCTCTAAAGCAACAAAAAAAAGAAGATGCTGCTGCAGTCTTTTGGCAAGAAGCAGCAGCTTTGTGACCCGGTGTTACAAGGCTGTTTCTCCATCCAAGGATCTGGCAGCCGAGGCCTCCATCTGAAGACCTCCTTCCAGTGCAGCAGTTTGGGTGGAAACACCAAATCAAGCCTGTTCAAATCATTTATGATTTTAGTATGAAATGTGAGAAAACTGTCAAAGCAAACAGCTCCTTTGGCAGCTTCCTAACCCCTCTGGCCCTTGGCCTTTCCCCTGGAGCAGGGCCAGCTGAGGGGCCCATCCCACCGCTTCTCCCAGGGCCTTTCGGGGAGTACCAGCTGCATCCCGCTGGGTCTGCTGACGGATGAGAGCCGGGCTGCCCAGATGCCTCTGTCCTTAAAAAGGGTGCACCACTGCGGGGATGACTCCTATGGGTTTCTGCAGTGCCTCCCCAGACACTAATGCCAATGATGGTGGCAGCAGCTTTGCTGCAGAAAGCTGGAAGCCAGGACAATAAAACAGGATTTTTTTTTTTTTTTGAGGTAGTAAAGCTCTCTTTTTTTTTTTTTTTTTTTTTTTTTTTTTTTTTTTTAATTGCCAATAAATAGGAGAACTGTGGGGTTTTAAAAGTAGGAAGATGAGAGGATGACTCAGACAGTTGCTGACCGCAGCTTTGCCTGCAAACTGGGGAAATGCAAAGAGAATAATTTCTGCGCTATAGAAATGTGTAATTATCATCTGCCATCTCAAATGCCTCCAACAAGAAACTCCTGCAGAGACCTTTGAAGCTATTTTAATGCAGAAAGTAGGAAAATACTCTGTCAAACTGAACCAAGATGCAGAATGTGATCACATAAATCCAGCGTCTTGGAGCACAGCCCAGATGTTTCTGACTTTGTTGGTTTTTGCTGCAGTTTAGCAATTCAGCAGAATCACGTTTGCAGCCCCGGATCTACTGGTTTTGGTAGCGATGTTACTTGAACTAATCGCTTATGTAAATAAACATTTAAAAACCTACAGGAAGGCTGAGGCAACTGCAAAGAAAAATAATTACAATTAACTTGCAGTAATATATTAGGGGGTTGCAAATTATTATTATTTTTCCAATTCACCGAGACTTTATTTTTAGAGGGGATAAAAAGCTGCTAAGCCTTCAATTCCTGACATTTCTCTTTGGAGTGAGAACAGAGCGATAGCAATTAACGGGGAGGTCTCAGGCATTGCCAATGGGCTGAGGCTTGTCCGGGCATTTTCATCTTTCAACCCCCTAAGAGAAAGAGGAATTTGTGCAAAGCCGTGCAAAGATAATTATTGGGAATGAACAGAAGAAGAGCATCGTTACGGCTTCAGAAAAATAAAAGAGCTCAAACCCAGTATCGTGACCGCTTTGGGAGACTAATATCTGGTGATGCATTAACTTAATTAATTTACTGCATGTCGTTTTCGGGGACGGCTGTGTGCCCTGTACCTGAAGGCATGCTGCATGCCCTGGTGAGACAGGAGGATGAGGGCATGGGCATCCCGGGTGCCAGGAGGTGCCCGCTCCCCAAAGCCTTCCCCATCTTACCCTCAGAGGATGAACACAATCTCATCCAGTGCCCCAAGCCCACCCCGAATTAGGCAGAAAGCCTTCCAGCTGGTGGGTGGATGGGGGCTTGCTTCAGACCTTTAAGAAGCTGTTCATCGTGTTCTTAGGAAGCGGGTTGATAACGCTTCCCGTGGGACAGCCATCATCACCCTTCCTGCTGGCAGCGGCGCTGGAAAGAGTTGTGAAAGAGCCGTAGGTGCAGGAGCCCCGAAAACGAGTCTCACCGAAAGTTACCCGTGGTGGGACGGAGCTTCTTGCCTTGAAATGCCTTTTGAATTCAGCATCTCCGGTGAAAAGAAGAGAGCAAAGAGGCGCTTAGAAATGTTTATTAAATAAAGCAGGGTTTAAAATCCGTATTATTGTTGCAGGACACAATGGTCGTTACTGTTTTCGCTGGTAAGTGCCAGCGTGATTTAAAGCTGCTGACAGCACCAGACGCTCACAATGAAATCATCTCTCCCTCTCCTCCGCACGGCTCGGGCAGACACTCATTTGTATGTATGGGTTCAGCCTGTCTGCTGCGTCTGGCCAGAGCGACAGATACTAATGGCATATGTTAATTACAACCCAACAACTTCCTTTCATTGGGGTGTTTATTGACAGCCTCACTTCTGCCCATCGAGGCAGCTGGCGCGGGATGCCGGGGCTGCTCGGGGCCACGGGATCTTCTCCATTCGGGCCCGGGATGTTGCACCACGTGGCTCCGTTGGTCAGAGAATCCAGCATCCCATAGGAGGTTTTGGGGTTTTCCCTGCCTTCTCTTTTCCTAATGTTGCAGAGGGGTTGGAGAGGAAATGGGAGCTTGGGAGGAAATTCTCTTTGTGGCCGCCAGTCTTCTGACTGCTCCGGGTGCAAACAGGGTTCAAATAGCTGGAAAATAACCCGATAATTTGGAATTTAGGGGGATTGTAAACTGTCTGGTGTAACTGATGAATGCAGCCAAACAGGTTTTGACAGGAACAAGAGGTACTGTTTTATCATGCAGAGCCAGGACACATAGACCTCAGTGTCCAATTTTTGAGCACAGAGACAAATATTTCAAAGGCAAATGCAAGAAATATTTAAAGTAATAATTAGGGATTAATATTTCAGGTGAAGTTTCCTTATCTCCCCCTTAACAAATGGTTTCTTGACATTGGAAAAAATGAGAGAAAAAAAACTTTTTAAGAAATAAAAGATATCATATTCTCATTTCTAAACCTCTCATCCTTATTGAAGAGCATCTATCCCAATGATTACTTATGGCATGGTGGTCCAAGGTGGTCTGTTGATTATACATCATATTTAAAAGGATACTCAAATCATGTTTCAGTTCGCTGTATTGAATTTCATGCTGTTTAAATAAAACTGCATAAATAGGAATAATATCTCTGCATTGGCCAGGGGTCATGGCCAGTGGAGCAGGGCTCCATGCAGCCAGGTTCTGTAGACACACAGAGCAAACCCACCAAGCTCAAGGCATGAAACACTCAGATGCAGGACCACGTGGAGACAGAACTGAGCAGTACCAGTAGCCTGTTCCCTGCCGCCTTTTACAAAAATTGCATTACTGAAGGGACATTTTCAGTTTTTGGTTTATAGGACATAGCTGCATGGATGATGGGAAGCTTTGAGGCAGCATGAAAGAAAAACATGAGTCTCCGCTTTTGTTTTTGGACTGGTTTTGATTAGTGTCAAACCCTGTGTGAGGTACGCATGAGTGTGCCTCTCAGTGTGCATCAGGCTGCATTTGGCATTTGGGGACTTAGCGCTGTGCTGCTCTGATGACTACGAGTTGTTAAGTCCCTACATAATTCCCTAGTCTTCACTCATCTGGAAGCAAAGCATAATTAGCAGTTTTTGCCAACTCACTATTTAACTCTTTTATGGCTCTCTCTCTCTCTCTGTGTGTGTGTGAGTGTGCTGTTCATTCACAAATATCTAAGCCAAAATGCTACATCTGCTTGAATTTGCTGAGATGTGCAAAGAGCTATAGTAGATTAGTGAAATACAGCTGTCATGGAATCACAGAACCATAGAACCATTAAGGTTGGAAAAAAACCTCTAAGACCATCTGGTCCAACTGTCCCCCTACCACCACTGTCACCCACTAACCCATGTCCCTAAGCACCACGTCCAACCTTTCCTCGAACACCCCCAGGGACGGTGACCCCACCACCTCCCTGGGCAACCCGTCCCAATGCCTGACTGCTCTTTCTGAGAAGAAATGTCTCCTCATTTCCAACCTGAACCTCCCCTGGCACCACTTGAGGCCATTCCCTCTAGTCCTATCACTGGTTATCTGTGAGAAGAGGCTGACCCCCAGCTCCCCACACCTTCCCTTCAGGCAGCTGCAGAGAGCAATGAGGTCTCCCCTGAGCCTCCTCTTCCCCAGACCAAACACCCAAAGTTTCCTCAGCTGCTCCTCACAGGACTTGTGCTCCAGGCCCTTCACCAGCTTCGTAGCCCTGCTCTGGACTTGCTCGAGCACCTCCATGTCCTTCTGGTACTGAGGGGCCCAAAGCTGAACACAGCACTCAAGGTGTGGCCTCAGCAGAGCAGAATACAAGGGGACCATCACCTCCTTGGTCCTCTTGACTACACTATTCCTGATACAAGCCAGGATGCCGTTGGCCTTCTTGGCCACCTGGGCACACTGCTGGATCATGATCAAGCAAGCATTGTTTAACACCCCCAGATCCTTTTTGTCTGTACAGCTTTTCAGCCACTCTGCCCCAAGCCTGTAGTGTTGCATGGGGTTGTAGTGACCCACGTTAAGGGTTGTAGTGACCCCCTCATGGGGCTGCAGGACCCACGTTAAGGACCTGTCCTTCCCACACAGCTATTTTCTCTTCTTCCTTCTGCATCTAGTTTACCTTCTTGGGGTTAATTATTTTAGCTCCTGGTCTGAGCAATTTTGTTGCACTACATTTAGGAAATGAAATAAAATAACAATAACAAAAAACTGCTTGAAACATGTAGGTCATCAGAATGGCCAGCTGAAGAAGAGTTTTTATTTTATGTAAGTAGTTAATTCTCAAATTACAGTGACTCACTTGACGTATCCCATTTGGCCCCAGAGGCTGTTCCTGTTCAACTCAGCATTGCCTAGTGGGGACATCTATAGGGTAGAGCCAGGCCAGGGGATTTTTGGTGTGTCCTGCAACATTTTCTACCTAGACGAGATGGAGAATGGCTCAACGCTTTCTCACAAGGGCATGCCTCTGCCCATGCAGGGCCACTTGTGTTTCTGCTTAGTGTAGACCCAGGGCAGAGCTGGATGGGGTTACCCATGGTTTCTAACATGACTACCCATGGTCCTCAACAGGACTGGAAAAGTCCTATCGGGGATGAGTAAGCCTGAACAGCAGAATAAACAAGTTTTTTCATCATTTGCATCCAGCAAACCCCCCCCCCCCCCCAATCACTTGTTCCAGACACCAAACACAGGCCAGAAAGCATGTCAGATGAGCAAGGGTGCCTGGTTTAACAGCCTCTGTTGAGAATGACTTTGTTTCCCACTCAAAGGCAAGACATTTAATTATCTGGTCATACATTGTTCTCACTCCCCATGCTACTGGGCTGATGGAACATTTTAGTTATTTATTGAGATGTGGGAAAGCCAACCCTTTTGAATACTACAGCAATGAGGAGTTTGCTGCATTCTACTACTCCTCTGTATCTTATAAAATGAAAGAGACTGCCCACAAGATGGAGGAAAACCAATTACTTTCAAGATGAGACATGTACAGTAGATACTGTACTCTAACAACCATATAACCAGGATGTGCACATGGGTCTAGGTTTTAACGAGAGTTTACAAACAAAAAGGGCGAAATCCTGTCATTACCCCAGCACAAGGACAATCATGTCAGCTGCACATACCCATGGGCAATCGTGTGTTGAAGCAATTGTTTCAGTGCTCTGTGGTCTTGGCTCTATTTTTATGTTAAGGAAATGATAAAGGAAGAGCAGGAACATCCTCAGATGCCTTGTGCTGTGTTCTACAGGACCGTGCCCTGTCCTAGAGTGTTTCACAGCACTGAACCATCCTGTGTGAGAGTCTCCTGCTGGGCAATCCCGGCTGCTACACAGATGAGGTTTTGTACTATCAGATGAGGTGTTTGTGCCTACGTACAGAGTCCTGACGTACATAACCATCGACCACTCTGAGGAGTCTCTTCACTCCCTGAAGTTATATCCTTTGTGTGCACCCATCGAGAAATCATGATGCGTGCTTTTTTCACGGGGAACTGGTAGGCTGAAAGAAGCAATGCAAGAGGAACTGGTAAGAGTTTGTCATGGGCCACGGAAGAGGGAACACAATGGATGAAGCAGCTATGGCCCATCTTCCCAGTGAAACATGGTGACTTTTCAGTTGTCTTGTCACCTCAGCGTTGGTCCTTGCAGGCCCAAGGTGGAGCCAAACGCTCTCATCACCAGAAGATGCTGCTTCTGCAGAAGCTCTCTGGGCAGCCTCTGCCTTCAGAAATGCTCTCCATCGTGACCCTGTGCTCCCAGGGGACGGCCTTTGAGGCAGAACTTCAGATGTTGTTTTCCAGCCTGAAAGCCTGAGCACTTTGGAGGCTCGTTACCCACAGACCTCTTTTCTTTCCTCCTTCCTGCTCCGTGTATGAAACAAGCAAGGACTGGAACCGACGTGAGGCTGAGTTGCCAGTAAAAACATCCCCCCTAAATCCTAAAGGATTTGGGATATTTTCCTCTGGACTGCTAAGACCCTCCGAAGCACAGTGATTGCAGCAGTCTCTAAAATAAAAGCTGTGGGCCGGGAAGTCTTGAATCAGGAACAGGAAGCACTGGCTGAACTGATAACCGAAATGCTACTTTAAAACTACTCAGTGAGTACAGCAGGACAGCAGCGGGGCTTCTGCAAGGATGGACTCTGCCTCTCCCATCAGATTAGATCCTACTAGGTCACCTGCAGTAAACAGCAGAAGCAATTGAAAATATATATTTACACACTCAGTGGCATTTAAAAAAAATGCTCCTCAGAAAACTGAATAGTGATGTGAGTAAAATTCTGTCCTGGATAAAAATTGCTCATGAATGTATAAACCAAGAGTTCGCTTTCAGTAAGGCAAAGACAGCAAATGGCTACAGATGTACTGGTGGGCAGAGCAGGAGGAAGATCCCGGTCAGCACAACAGGCAGCACATGGCAGCCCCAGAGGAGCTCATTACGATTTTTGCAGCCATCATGCTGAAGAAGACTTTTAAAGAATGATTCAAAGCAATAGGTGGCTCTTCAGCTATTTCCATGAATGAAGGAAGGAGGAAATGCTTCCTAGTGAGGTAGAGAAGAGGACAAACCAGGCAATGGCAAAATATGGTGAGGACATCAATTTGCCCAGGATAATTGAAACTAGAAGAATCCATGAGGTACCTCAGAGATGAGGCCCAAAAGGTCTGAAGGGTTATAGAAAGAGCAATAAAAAGATCTGAGGCATGGAAGAGACTGAAAGATTAAAAGACTCAGGTGGGAGTGATGGCAAATATGAAGGAACCTGACAGAATGACTTGAGATAGTACAAAACATGTCAGCTGAAGTAACACAGAGAAATTCAGCTGAACACGTTATTTGCTTTTATTTAACACCAGAGCAAAGTGACATCAGATGGAAATGACAGACAGCAGGTATAAACATTCAAAAGTGAAACGCTACTTTTGGAGAACAATGCAGACTTTGACTGCCATGACTGAACAAGTGTTTTCCCATTCTGCCTGCGCACAGGACCAGGGCCATGGATATCACAGAATCACAGAATTTCTAGGTTGGAAGAGACCTCAAGATCATCGAGTCCAACCTCTGACCTAACACTAACAGTCCCCACTAAACCATATCGCTAAGCTCTACATCTAAAATATGTGACTTCTCGTTTCTCCTGAGACAGTAGCAGCAAGTGCGTCATTCATGGCAGTGATTTCCACAAGGTAGTGTTGGAACTGATATTTCAGCCTGCCTCCACAGACAGCGGGCAGTAACATGACTAACAGGCCCAGCAGGAACATCAAGGGAAAGAAATGGTCTGGGAGCCTCTTCAAGGGGTGATCCAATCAGTAACTGCTGAAGATTAGGGAAAAAAAATAATCCATGAACATTGTGCTCCAAATATACTTGATTCTGGGTTCCTTTCACTTTCTTGTCAGTTTTGGATGCAAATAACTCAACTGATCCAGCTCGTGAGCTCAGGTCCTACGTGTTTAGCCAGCCTCAGGTGGAGAAGCAGTGCACATAATGCACACACTACAGAAAAACAAATAAATTTTAAAAGCTTCTCCTTGTCCTTTGGACACAAGTGCCCCAAACCAGGTGAAATGAAACAAAGAGGCCACGACTGGAGCATATTTGGTTTGCATGTGCTGCGTTATTATGCCTGAGAGGTGCACCTGTTTAAATAGCATTGCATGCAGTAAAGTTAGTGATTGCACTAAGGTGCACAAGAACGGTCAACAAAATCTTTCAGAAGGAGCCTGGGATGAGTGGCTCCTTCAGCCTGAACCCACAGCTTTCAGCATCCGAGCTGCAAAGGGAAGATAGGGCTCTGGATAGAGCAGTTGCAGGAGACCACTGGTGACCATTGCTTGCAAGGGGTGTGTGACACGTAGATGGGGCTTCAGAGCTTCTGCGATCAGCTCCCAGTGCTCCGTGCAGTTTCCCAGGAGCTGCGGTGGCAGAAAGCCCCAGCAGAGCAGCATGCAGCAGAAAACATGTTTGCAGAGCACGGGCTCATGTCTTTGCAAGACCAACTCTCAAACCACCAGCGAAGGTGACGCAGCAGCAGGAAAGCTGCCAAGCAGCTTTATCCCAAAGGAAGGGAAAATGAAACCGATACACTTCAGGAATTCGTTTCTGTGACACTGTTTACTCACCTTGTTCAACTACTCCTTTCTTCCTTTAGTAAGCGTATTTTCTGCTGCCCGTCTGACTCCTGTGTGAGAAAGCAGAGAGATGACTGACCATCAGATAGCTTAGCCTGCTTTTCCCAGGTGTGAGCTCAAGCTAGAGGTTTTGCAGTGATGCCCTGGTGCTTGAACCAAGCCCTCACTGCTGCCCAAAGCCCTGGCAGAAGGGTTACGTACACATGACTCTTATTCATGTCTCTGGAAAAGCCGTATGGGCATCCAAAGACAAGCTTTGTCTCCAGAAGCAAACACAATATCTCATTATGGTCTGGAAGGATCATTCTCTGGGATTCAGAGCTGGGATGACATATCCATAAACTCCTTGGGGATCTGTTTCTTTGTAAATACGCAGACATGACTCAGATTATACTAATGTAGTTATGTGTGAAAATTCAGGGGGAAAATGCAACCCCAAACCACCTTCCTCAGAAAATAAGCTACAAAGCCAAACGTTACTGACGATAGTGCATGCTTCTTCTTCTTCTTCTTCTTCTTTTTTTTTTTTTTTTTTTTCTTGGCTATCAGCAATTTGCAAGTTCTCTCTTGTTGGCCCCTGGGAAACAACACATCCCGAGACTGCGAGCACCAAGCAGTTCAAAGCGATGCCAGCGCTCTCCAGCACGACAGAAGAAGAAAGCCTGCAAAAAATGCTTGGCATTCTCCATGGGCCTGGATGGTCCCTGAGGTCCTCCCCGTGTGCCATGCTGTCAGGCCTTCGCATGCGCAGGTCTTTATCCCTGGGGATGCACTTGTTAGAGGCTGCCAAATCCCGTCCTGCTCACCAGCCAGCCTTCGGAGGGTCTTATGTTGCAAACCCTCCGCTAATGGGCTGTGTGCTGGTGCTAATGAGGTTCAGAGCACTGACCACAGGGAGGATGGGCCGCTCGTAATGTTCCTAATTAATTCAAGAACTAATCATATGGTAGTGTGCTCCGGGAGACAGCCCATGCAATGACAGAGGTAAGGAGTCTGCACAAATCTGCCCCCTTTGCATTCACCTTGCAATATTTTTCCCTTCCTTCTGTAACTCGTTTTTTTAAAAAGGACGGCAGAAATCTTGCTCTACGAGCTGCTTGTGTTCTCCCCCATGGTGGCTCGTCTGTACATTAGCTCCTTCTGCTATTTAAAGTCATCTGGCATTCCTCCTGGGCCCACCCATCCTGCATACTCTGGGCTTAAATTCTTGACCCCTACCGGGAGATGACATTAGCTCTCCGCTTCACTGCCTCTCCCATCTTACTCAAGGCTTATCTGAACCCATGCTCGCTCACATCTCTGATTTTTTTTTCTTTTTCTCTTGGTTGTAACACCCTAATTAGGGCCCTGAAGCATACAGAGGTGGGTTTTGCGTGAAAGGCAATGTTCAGGGTGTAACTGGATCCCGGCTTGTGCAGCTTAGCCGCAGTATTTGAAGGTGATAAAGGATATTTAGAGGTCTCAATTCTTGTCTTTATTTTTTGTAAATGACTCAAAGCCCCTTTTTCTTTTCTGAAGGTTCAGAGCTAGTTTCTCTAGTTTTTCTGGAAGAGTAATATCTCCGTGTATCTCCGTACCACGTTAAATAAACCCTAGAAGGGTTTCCACATTCCTCTCCAGTGTGTATATATTTACTTGAGCGTACATCACCTGTTGCCCAGCCCACACAGTGGATGGCTATCTCCCAGGTTAAAACACACAAAATAAGGCCATCGGTATGAACAGAAGTGCTCATCGCTTTGTTGCTTCTTTGAAGCTGCCTATTAAAAAAAAAAAAAAAAAAGACATGAAAATTTAGTTATATCAGAGGTACTAATAGAAAAGACAAAGACATCTTCATAACAATTATAGCTAATGACCATTCTTAGATACTAGCTGTATCATTAAGTATGGAAAGCTGGTAAATACCACGTTTACATACCAGGGTGATTGTCCTACCTTGGGAAGCTCGGCTGGGAGCAGCAGCAGGTCCCGGCGCTGCTTGGCGCGCGGGGGACATCAGTTACAGAAGAGCTGACACGAGGAATTTGTGCTGCGACTATTCACGCTGCTGGCGCTTGCTGGGTAACGCCGTTCGGGGCCTGTTTGGGAAACAGGACGTGTCCTGGGCCCTGTAAGAAAAGACAGAGAAACGGGGCACTTCTTGGTAGCATATTCAAAAGAGCATTTGCAAAGCAAACCCCGTGCAAATGAAATGGGTTGGCTCAGCCTGCCCCTAGCGATGCTGGCAGCCCCTGGTTTGGGGTGTCTGCTGTCAGCAGCCAGCCCAACCACAGCAAAGTGGCTGCACAGGGCCAAGGGCTTCCCTGTCCCCCACTTGGCCTGGAAAGGATGAGGAATAAAGTGCTGATGGATGAACTTCTAGGTGCTGGATGCACCCAGGGCTGAGCTGGTGTGGCTCTGCTGGCCCCAGGGAGAAATGCTGCGGAGGAGCAAGGTAGGGATCAAAGTGCTCAGATGATAGAGCTGAATCTGGCCCTGTAATTTTAATTTGAGGTTAAACTGTGCAGTGCTATATCACCCCAAGGATCAGAGACAAAGGCCAGGCCAAGGCTGAGCTCAGAGGCTCCTGCCTTGGCAAGGGAAAAAATATCAAGACTGGTGGAGAGCTGTGGTTGCTGCAGCTGCCTGTAGGACACCAGACCTGGTCAGAACAATGCTGCTGGGGGAGGCTGTGCCCCCCACAAGTGATACCCCAGCATCTCCTTCCATAGCCTCCAGAGAGGTCTCTGGCTTCCCAGGGCTCTGGAAAGAGCAGGTTCACAGACCTTGACTCTTCCCTCCCCATGGGGAGCTGCCTGCTTTGCCTGTGACTTGAGATTGTCCCACTCTTTGGGGCTAGGCTTATTGTTTTATAAGATATTTCCAAAAGATATTTGCAAGAAGAGCAAGCCAGTGACTATTTGACATGCTGACAATTGCCAGTGATTACTCCCAGAGCAGTGCCTTCTGGACCCCACTGCATTTCTATCTTGTGCTGTTAGCTCTGCTCTTCAGGCTGACTGCAATCACTAGCTAGCAGATCTCGTGTAATTTCACTCTAGAAATGAGCTTCCTCTGTAATTGCTGCAAATTCCTTGGAGTGTGAAGGCACATGGGACATACCCAGACTACAACCCCAATGTTGGGCAGCAGAAATGGGTCCCAAGGAGAGCTTCCTTGGAGGGGATGGGAGGAGATGCTTCTCAGAAGATGCTGGAGGTTACTCTAGCCAGATGGCAAAAACTGCCTTCATGGCTTTTCTATAGAAATGTAGAGAGGAGAAGTAGAGAGGACTGGGACTGAAAGGGAAATGGGTTTAGCTGCAAGGAAATAGATGGGTCCACCAGGTGTGCCAGCAGTTAGGCTGCTCTTGAAATATGGAAGAAACTAATGTGGGAAAGCCAGCCCAGGTGCTGTGGCAGGACTGATCCAACAGCCAAGGGCTTGGTGGGTTGGAGACCTGGGTTCAAATGTCCATTCCTATGTCTTCTTGGGCAAGCCTCTCAGCCAGATGGTTCTTCAGTCCTGCAAAACACCACATGGAGATAGAAGCTTTTCCAGACCTCACAGCAAAATGTACATACACACTTGGATGCTGTGGTGGTGGGTGCAAGGCAAAAGTGGTGGATATTTAGGTAGAGAGGCAAAACTAAGAGCTGGCACTTTCAGGTCACCCTTACAGAGCATAGCTCTAGCAGGTGCTACCATGGGCTGCCCAGAGAGGCTGTGGGGTCTCCTCCTGGGAGAGCGGCACGAGGCGCCTGGACGGGGCCCTGGGCACCCTGCGCTGGGGGCCCTGCTGGAGGAGACCCCAGAGCCCCCAGACAGCCTCAGCCATTTTTTTTTTTTCTTGTGATTTTAGTAATGAAGGAGATGATTTGAAGACCTTCCTGAAGGGTTTTACCCAACAAATCCTGATTATTTGGGCTTTGTGCAGACAAAACAATTGTTACCCTAACTTCTTAAGGCACATAAGCATTTAAGCTTTCTTAAATCTTTAAGGTAGCACAATGTAAGCATTAAAGCCAACTTAAATCCTTATTAAGTCTTCTAGGTGCTTAAAGCATTTAAGCTATTTTTAAGTCTTTTTTAGAATGACTTCTGATTTCCCTGGGAAGGGTGTAAGACACTTTGTACACAATGTCCTCTTAAAGTTCACGCTGTCAGACAAGCCAATGTCTCATATTCAACCTTATCAGGAAAAAATGAAAAATGTCTAGAACTTCAATTTCCCTGTCACTTCAGCTTCGGTCCTGGGTTCACAGCAATGCTTATAAATGTGACAGGGCTTTAGGAGTGCGGTGCTCGATCCACCAGCTCATCCTGGAGGTTCATGTTATCCCATCCCGTAGCTTGCCATGCTGGCTCATGGCACATACTCCCGAGGATGGTGGAGGAAGTTGCAAAGGAGTGAATTTCATGCACACACAGGGACAATCACAGTTCATCACCAGCTGAAAACATCTTGCCCTCACTTTTCAGCAGTGACCTTTGGATCGCAATCAACCTTGGGATGTCCCATCGGAAAGGGCAACATTTCTGGCATGCCGTGGAGGCAAGGCTTTAGAGCAGAAGCCACTTTTGCAACTTTTACTGTATGATTGCACTCAGGAGGATGCCGTAACAAACTGCTGAGTACAGTAAATCTTTCTGTGAACAGGGATCCAATCCAGCAAACACTGTCCTTTGCACACAGTCAAAGAAACTGCTTAGCCCCACGAATAAAGGCTACATGTGTGGCAAACGCTTTAGGGGACTGGGTCCTCAGCTGACAGAGCGTTTTCCAATAGCTCCTGCTACAGTTCTGACCTTTATGGTTCCTGACTTCCCTTGCTCTGTTAAATCCCTCGTACAAGGGAACAGCTGATAGATCTCCTGTCTGTTTCATTTTGGATTTGCAGTGCCTGGGAAGCAGGCTGCCTCCTTCTGGCCCTTAGCTTGTGTCAGCATCGCAGGCACCCACTGAAGCTGTCCTCCAAACAGAGGAAGGAATTTGCTTTGAAGGCCTCCACTCAGAGCAAGAGGGACATCTCATCTAAGTGTAGAGCACTGTGCTGGAATTCTTCAACTGATGACACTGTAGGACCCGGGTCTGATTCATCTTTCTTAACAGTTTCCTAATAATATCTATCACCAGGCCATACGTGCCTGGCCTAGCCACCCTTTGTAGTTAATGGCCGAGACTGGGCACATTCAGAAAGCCATTCACCTCAGCTCTTTCACATATCTCTCTTAGTACAAAGGCAACAGTGCCTTAAAAAAAGCTCATTTCTCTCCTCTGTGAATCCAGACAACCAGACGTAGGCATCCACAATGCCCATTTGATCAAAGAAACCCATACACCTGGTGCGTAGGCACAGGCTGAGTGCTTAAATCGGACTGACAGGGTCTTACCTCCTGCTTCGGTCTATGCAGAAAGTGAGCGACTTCTTTACCCGCATCTCAAGGT
Source organism: Heteronetta atricapilla (assembly GCA_011075105.1). Taxonomy (NCBI): domain Eukaryota; kingdom Metazoa; phylum Chordata; class Aves; order Anseriformes; family Anatidae; genus Heteronetta; species Heteronetta atricapilla. The sequence continues at coordinate 176,813,433 of CM021731.1, read as the reverse complement.
CAGTTTGAAACTGCCCCTATACTCTGTAAAACACCAAACTCTGCTGTATCATGGGGTCAGTCTATTTTTTCCTCCTTGCACTGAATTGCAGACGGTGAGCGTATGCCATAAAAGGTTTATGCAAGCATACCCAAGTGGCTTGGAATGCCTTCCACCTCCCTGCATTTGCATGTGAGAAGTGACCAGCTCACAGTTGCAGGTTCTCAGCACACCCGGGGTTTATGACTGAATGCCTCCAAGTTGGGGTATTCAGATGGACGGCAGTGTTTGGAGTCAGTGAGCGCACTCATGCCCACATAATCGTGAGCATGTACAGGCCACGGGGAATTGTTAAAACGGAGACTGATTTGTCTGCAACAAAAGTCTCAGCTGAGTTTTGCTATGAAGTGCCTCATTAGTCTGATGTTTTTTGTGACATCCCATTGGTGGTAGATGTGAATAGAAGTGTTTTGTGATTGTTTTTTCCCGTTTCGCACATGAGCAATAGGCACAAATTCCCACGTCTGCTGAACACTGGCCTGCCCTCCACGTGCGAGATGTGTACCCAAAGAGCCTGCAAGATGCTGAACATCCCCTGCTGATGAGAGCAGCCAGGTAGTTATGTGCCTCAGCCTCTCGGATAATCTAGCCCAAAAAGGGAATGGAAAAGTTCAAGAGCTTATTTAAGAGCTCCGTGCCCAAACTTAGCTCGTGCAGAAGGAATCTGCGAGCCGAGCGAGCGCAGTTTGCTGCAGCTCCCTTTCCTCCTTTTGTCCCGGGACGAGTCACGTCCCCCAGCCCGCCTGGAGACCGCACCTAGACGAGCTGGAAGGGGATCGCCACGCACTGAGCAGCACACGGTGGACGGGGCAAATATTTATCACGCTTGGAAGTGGCAACCCAGCGGATGAGCAGTGCGGCCGGTCACCCAGCACGGGGCACAGGGAGGGAAGAGGGCTGGCTGCACGCCAGCCCAAGGGGATGGCGAGCTCTGCTGGTGCCACCAGGTGCTGCTGGGTCATGGTCACCTCGCTGGCCATCAGGACTCCAAGCTCTGCTTGCCTCTGTGCTGGACTTCATCAGTGTTGGACCATTTCTCCAGCCTGTGGAGGACTTTGTGCATGACGGCCCTGCTCTTTAGCTTGGCGACTGCTCTCCCCATTTGGTTTCACTGGTGACCTCACTGATGAGGCAATCCTGAACTGGGCCCTGAATCCAAACCTGGCAAACTCCTCTAGCTGGATTCTGTGCCACTGACCAACACACTTTGACTCTGGAAATCCAGCTAATTTTCCACCTACCTTATATTCAGATAATGATAACTGGGACAGGTCCTACCAAGCATTAACAGACGAAGCCACTGTGGTCAGGAATTCAAAACAATCATTCCTTTTGGGTGCTTTTATCCCTGTGTGAAGTTTTCCCTCTTCTCCTCCACTATGTAAAATGATTCAAACCGACAATCCCGTGAGAAACAGCAAATGCCATCAGAGATGTCACAGAAACCATCCCTTTTGGTATTATATCCATGATCCTCACTAATGAAGAGGTATAAATTATATTGAATGGATTACAGATCAAAGACCCTAAAAGAATCCTTGCTATCACCTCACCTATTACTTGGCTGGAGGAAAGAATGTGTATTCCTGGTACCCCAAGATGTCTCTGCTTATCTGAATGATCTGAAAGAAAGATTTGTAGCCACCCCAATGAGATTCATGGAAAATATACCACACACCTAGCTATCGTGGAGGTGGAAAGCAAGCGTAATGCACGATTGTTAAATTGCTGATCACCTGCAGAGACAATGACCTCTACTCTGCAGTACCCCCTGAATAGCTAATGCGAGTGATACTTCGCGATGACAGTCAAGAGCTCATTCTCTTTGCTAGACCATTAACATCATTATTCTAATTACCTATCGAGTCCTATTCTTGCGTGTGGTGCTGCACAAAAACAAAGGGAATATTGTATTTGTCTCCCAAAGTCTGTGCTCTTAATCAAAGAAGAAAAGCATTCAGGCACCTAACAAACTGCAGAGGCTAGAGAGGGGTAGAAATTACGCAATGAATTAGCTAGGCAATGTTTGTGAGAGAAATGTCTGGGTGAAAAACATGCTTCCCTGTCAATCTACATCCTCACCAAGTGGAACGCGGGATGGCTGAGTATCTAGCAGCCTGATTCATGGGCAGCAATTCCTTTGGAGTATTTTGACTGATTTACTTGATGTTTCCTCATGGCGTTGATAGTATAAAAATGATCCAGCAATTTCTGCTCCATGGTGTCAAGAAGCTAATTTGCTCCTTCCTGGTATTTGTTCACAAAGAACAAAAAGAGAGGTGAAGTGCTTGAATTTCCCTGAAATCCAATATGGTTTGGATGCAAATCTTTTTCTATAGTATAAAGTAAGAATTTGTGCAATTCCCTTTTCTATTACATTAACAAAGTTTCCTGCTGGCAGTATACAAAATAAACCTGAGGTCTGGCATAACATATAGCGATGACTCTATAGAAAAATACTTTTAATTTAATCAATAATATAGCTTTATAAGGAAATCTTGTCAGAATGTAATTATGTATCCAAGCAAATGGATTGTTGCGTGCTTCTTACTAAGACCATTGCTGAGCAAAGCTGAGAACTGAAAAGGAACTGAGAGGTTTCAGATACCCAAAATACGCTACAGTCCTTGTGCAGATGAAAATCTCAGTGAGTATGGCAGGGCTAGAAAGTCGCCGTATCTCTTCTGTTTAGCATAAGCTCATGTTAGGGACATGATTTAATGGGTGACATTGGTAGTAGGGTGATGGTTGGACGAGATGATCTCGGAGGTCTTTTACAATGATTCTATTCTTAATGATTCTATGAGTATATTTAGGAAAAAGAATAATCTTTTTGGGGTTGTGGCTGAGTGCATGCTTGTCCTCACTGATATATCAGGTTCACTACGGTGCAATCTCCTGGCTTGGGTTCAGACAAGTTTGTATTGAATTAGATGGTTTGGCCCAATACACTGACCCATTTACTTTTGTCTATATGTTTAACATTTCTGTTCCTGTTCCTGATTTTTCTCACCCGTATAGCTCTGTGGAGTCAGTCCTTCTCCCATATTTATCGTGCTTTCTTAGCAATGCTCAACTTGGCTTTACTGAGAGCTTCTGCCCTAGGGATAGTGCTGTCAAAGGAGCTCTCCTGGGAGCCCACGGTTTCTGTCCATGGCAGAAGAGCCCTTATCCTGATCTGATGGAGTCAGCACAAACGGAGGGTTGGTACTCGCTGTGCAGGAATATCTTTGATTTGTTTCTGTGTCTCTTCCCTTTCTCTGCTTCCACCATCTGCTGTTGCTCCCCACACATCTAGGTCTTTGGCACAGAGGGAACAGCCTGTTACATGCACCACCCCCTGATGTGGGGGTCTTTCATCCAAGGTTCAGGTTAGACACACAGCCACAAGTTCATTCTTACACATAGGACCCAGCTGGGCTAAATAGCTCATTTGAAAAAGGATGAAAATGGGCTATTAAGGTTAGCTCATGTCTGAGAACTGCTTTTGTGCTATATAAAGCTCAAATCTCCAAGCAACTCTGCCCATCTCTGGATTTTTTCCATCATTTAGGGAACCCAAGAGCCTAGGTACCCCAGTAAATGGACAGCTGACCTCATGCATTCTTCAAGGTTAATGAAAAAAGGACCCAGGCCTGGAGCTGTAGAATCACAGAATCACAGAAGGGCTTGATTGGGTTGGAAGGGACCTTAAAGATCACCCAGTTCCAACTGCCTGCCATGGGCAGGGACACCTCCCACCAGACCAGGTTGCCCAAAGCCCCTGAGGTATCACCAAAACACGCTTAGTGGGTAAGGAGCACAAGACCTGCTCTGCTGTTTGCTGCAGACTGAAGATCAGTGCTTGTCCAGGATGAAACCAGCTCCTCATGGAAGCCCGGGGAAGAATTCAGATTATGCAGGTTCTAAAAGCTACATGTTATTTCCTAGTACAAGCACTTCACAGCACACCACTACCTACTTTTTTTTTTTTTCTCTTTAATATTTTAAAGAAATGAAATAAAATATCTTTGTAAGATTAAATTAGTGAGAAAAGGCTGAGCCACAGGTGCAACCTGATCTCAGACTTTGCTTATATTTATTGTGGTGCAAGTTACTGCACTCAGAGGAGTGTGCTGGCACCTGCTCACAGTGGCACAGCCTGGAGAATATTTAAAGGCATGCACTGAATGCTAAGAAAAATTGGCAGTTTACTGATGATGGCTGTGCTAATATTTTTATGCAAAACTTGTCCTTTGATTCTCCTGAGGCATGGGCAAATGCATGCAAGCAACGTTAATGACTAGCTGCACAAAGTATCGATGACTGCGAGCTCTTATTTTACTAACAGCGTTGCATGTGTAGGCAGGCATGAAGCCCAACCAGATCATCTGGGAAGGTCAAAGGGCTCGGATCCACACAGGTGCTCAGGCACCTATAGTCCATGTGGGCACTGGTGGCCAGGTTCTCCCCAGCTAGCAGTGAGCATGTATCATGGAGATGCATGGGAGAAAGAGGCACTTTCAGGCATGGTTCAGACCCAAAACACCCCTCAGAGACGCACATCTCCATGTACCCTCCATGGAGGGAGCCTGCTTCAAATATAAAGCTCTCAGCTCAGCAGCTGTGGGTGCCTGCAGGCTTTCAGAGCAGGTTCAGCGCTGTGTGAGACGGCAGATGAAGATAATCAGTGTCCTGGAGAGTGAGGGCCATAAACAAGCCTGGAGAGGAATTTTGTGGGAGAGGCTGGAAAACGCTTCTGTTAGCAGCAAAAAAAATGTGAAAAAGTATGGTGCTGGGGGTGGCGGATAGAGGTATCGGTGTAACCCACATCTGGGAGGTGAATGGCTCTTGAATCTCCATTTCTGCCATACAGACTATTTTCACTTCAGTATTTAAATGCCTTCCTTAGGACTTTTCTTTTCTTTTTTTTTTTTCTTTTCTTTTTTCCTTTCCTTTCCTTTCCTTTCCTTTCCTTTCCTTTCCTTTCCTTTCCTTTCCTT
>CM021731.1:176733476-176808312 GCA_011075105.1 Heteronetta atricapilla | reverse complement strand
TTTTTTTTTTTTTTAAATTATTTTGTAAAGTTGTCAGCTATGCCCATTTCTTAAGAGTCCTGAATCACCTGCAGTGTTCATTCAATTTTCCATTCTGCAAACCACCTGGCATGGGGAGAGGGGAAAAAAAGCACCTGCAAGTAACACAAAAGAATACCTGGAAGGTTTAAGCCTTGAAACAATGTGCTTGTCTAGTACCTCCAGTTCAATTATTTTATTTCTAGAGCTGTGCTAGCCAGTTTCAGAACATACCAATGCCAACATTTATTTGCATCTGCCTGCAATGAGGCTACAAATCAACTAAAGATATAATATTTTATCTTGGAATTTATTCTATGAAGATGATTCATGCCGGACAGCTAAATGCCATCAGTGTTGTCTCAGCTTTTACTGACTAAAGTATTTTTCCATATGTGATAGTGGACTGTTCTCATTAATGGCTGAGCTGTAAAATCTTGCTTTCCTTCTTATTTATGATACTGGAAGACATCCAATGTAGCACAGTACATGTGTAAGTCATTACTCTCCCTCTAAGCTCCCCCCCAAGTATGGAATGTTGCTGTATTTTAATATATTACAGAAATAAACAAATGCTATACATGTGGGGGACGAGTATAAATCAGACTTTACTTGGAGGACAAAATGGCCAGAGTTTGCTGGGCCTGGAAACCTCTGGAGTGTGAGGGCTGCGTGGGGTGGGGGTGAGCTCCCACCTCACCTTTTTGGCCATGCCCAACCCTGAATATTGCCAGGTTTCCAGTCCATGTGAGCCTTCTGGGCTGGTGGTTAAGGATCTCGGGATATCCGATATGTTTTGGGCCGTGTGGTCTGTGCAACAGGCCATGATGCTCCTTACTGCTGCGTCCCAGGGTCCGTCCTTCCTGGTGGTGGCCACCAGCTGCCATGCCACCTCCTCACCAGGCCCGGCAGCACCCATCACCACAGCCTCCTAGGGACACTTCCAGACCCCGAGTGCTTCCAGCCCAGCAGCTTCAGCCATCCACCACCATGGTGTCCATGCTTTTTCTCATCAGAGTGAGTGAAGGCTGGCGGAGGCCTCGAGCTGGATCAGGCCTCAAGCTGGATCAGGCCTCAAGTTTGCCGTGACAAACTCTGCAGCCTAAGAGCTGACACTTTGATCAATTCTTTGTCACAGAGGGAGAAAGGAAAAAAAATATACTCCTCCTGCAAGAGCCTTTTCTTCTCCCTGGATCAATGCGTACATCTTCATTCGACATCAGTGGGAGTTCTGTCACAGATCAAGAGCAGTAAATGGCCTAATGGAAAGAATAATAATGCTAGCAGGCATCCATATCTCTTCTCATCCATCTTGTGGTTTTAAAGACCTTCCTCCAGCAAGCTTGCTGGTCATAATGCTCACCCTCAAGTAACTCAGATCTTTTAATTATCTTCTCAAAAGTGCTATCAAAAATCAGGATGAAAGTGGAAAAGCAGAGAATACGCAGATTGCAAGCTGAAATGGGATACTCTAAAACTTGAGTCTTTCTGCCTTTGAAACATAATAGGCAGTTAATATAAGTTAAAAAAAAGCATATTTTATTAAATGCACCACCATATAAAAACTGTGAGGCTGAGACTTAATTTCATCCATAAGCTGCAATATAATACCTTATTGACCTCAAGTTGTTTTATACTGCACGTTTCTTCTACCTCTTAATGCTAAGAAGCAAGTATTTATAAGCCACCAGCTTATTCACTAATGCAACATTTTCATTGTATTTCAAGTTGGAAGCAAATCTATTTGTTATGAGATTTTATTTTATTTTATTTTATTTTATTTATTTATTTTCCCAGGGATATTGCAGGTACCCTTCACCTAATACTGTATTAACACATATGATGGGACTGGCTGCTTCCTTGACATTCCCTGAAGCTGGGTAACAAAGTGGGAAAGAGTAAGAGAAAGACAACTGAAATAGAAAAGTCTTGCATGTACGTGATGGCTACTTGTCTTTCAGCAGCACCATTGGGTTCCCCCCTCCAAACTGTATCTCTATTTGAGATTTCACTCTTGTTTTGACGATTTTGTGTCTCAGTGACACTTAATGTAATTATTGTTATTTTTTCCTTTGCTTGTACAGCAAAAATGTGCTGACACTCTCAGAAGTTCCGGGGTCTCATTCACTTATAGTTCCAGAAATGGAATTATTGCAAAACATTTTTTAGGATACTGTGCAGTGACTCAAATAGAACACACAGAAGGGATGAGAGCAAAGCTGAATTATTTTCTGTATTTATTTTGTCATACACAATCATATAAATCAGCATCCTGTTACTGTAAGTGGTATTTAGGAAATAAATGAGAACTTCTTGATCACATAATTGATGACTTCTTAAAAATTAGGACATTTAAAGAGTGTGATAGTGTTAACAAATTGATGTTGATTATTTCTCAAGAAAGATTCCATCTGTCATGTATATTCACATTAAGGAAGGCTTCCTACATGGTGAATAAACAATAACAGTCTGAACACAAGGAATCACGATAAAAGCAATTGCTTTGAGTTTCAAAATGTACCAAAGAGCTAAAATTAAACTCGTGCTTCCTCCCTCTGAGCCGATTCATCTCATTCTTCAAGAGCAAAGCAGAAGCACATCTGTACGTGACACAATAAAATGCAGAAATTGAGACTATTGGTAGAAAATGATTTTAGGGTAATTGCTGTTTGCATTTAGCCTTTTACTTGTAGAGGAACGAGATGTTACTAATGAAATGCTCAAAAGCATTACAAGTAAGACTGCATTCCTTCCACGGCTCGTGAGACAAGTTTTGGAGAACACAAAGGGTTACTGGGATGAGAGAGGCATTTTAACAGGAAACTTGCTGTAATGTGCCACAGTCCTTAAACAAAGGAGAGAACTTCCTTCATGTTGAGGAAGGAATTCATTCAGCAATTCTCAAATTTTGAGGGCGGACAATTAGGGCTGAATTCACAGGATGAAATAGCGCGCCAGACGGTGGGCTTATTCAGCACCAGGAGGGCTGGGAAGAACTTGGCTTGTCCAGCAAAACCTTGGGACAAATGAAAAAAAAAAAGCTATGAAAATGTTCGGTATGTTCCATGTGAACATCTCGGTGTGAGAGCACAGGGCAAGGAGCCGAAATGCCTCGTGCGCGCTTGGGACCCTGCCAGCTACCACGGTGGGGAGATGTGCAGCTGCCATGGGCTCAGGAAACAGGCAGGTCAGGTAGTGGGATGCCGCAGCCTGGCCCAATTCAGACTGCAGAAAGCATTCTCAGGGTCATCCACTGTTCCTTGCTCCCCTTTTAACTCCTTCCAGCTCCCGCTAATGAGCAAAAGCAGCTCATTCCCAGCTTTCAGAGTGCTCCTTGCATGAGGCTCTGGAGCAATTTCTCTTACAGAGGTCACAACTGAACCTTGGGGAGGTTAAGTGCCTTTCCCAGGACTCGAGGGCGACAGCAATCAGGGCTATGGGGAGCGATGACGGAGATAGGTCACACAGCAGAACAATTGCAAGTCAGGGAAGGAATCTGGGCCATGCGATGCTCAGACCCCCGCACAGCCGCACAGCCGGACGCGAGATCACCATGGTGGGAATCTGAAAGAAGACATTGTTCCTTCAAACGTCTTGGGCCTGGACGATTATTAACATGGAGCCATCTTCAGATTTTTTCTATTTTTTTTTTTTTTCCAAAACAGAGTAAAGCCCAGTGCTTTCCTGAACATCAGGGAATGGCTTTGAAAGGGATCATAGAAAGCAGTGAAGGCTAGCGAGCCCTTAGTAGGCTTCAATTCTTTATTTCAGTGCTGCTACCTGCCCTGGATAGATGTCTGTAAATGAAAATAGTTTGGGAAAATCACAGATCTCTCTCACCTTTATCCAGAAAACAGAACGACGCAATGAAAAAAATGACAGTCTGAGAAAACACCCACCAGAAAACATTATCCAGGCTCCTCTGGAAAAGTATGAAAAAAATATGACATCAAAGGTAGTTCCACCAACTTCCTTAAACCATATTTACACATAACACTTTTGGTTCTGCTTTTAGAAGTAGATGGGGATGGGAAACGATTCAAAACTTCTCTGAAATGAGCAAGAGCCCTCTGTATAGGCACACAGCTGTAGGGACGCCAGCCGAGGGATGGGGAAATGCTCCAAAAGATCTAGACGCAGGGCTGTAAGCGGAGCTGTTGTAAAGCCCTTGCAAGTTAAAGATGTTAGGGAAGACATCCAGACATGTGGGCACAGGGAGTGCCTGTGTCACATGAGATCCTCAGCTATGAACAGAGGGAACTTGCAAGGACAGTCCAAGGAAAAGGAGGCTGAGCTTCCAGCGAAGAGAAATTAAAAGAAGATCCATGTAAAATCTCTTCTTCCTTTCATATTACATCCTGGGTGCAAGGGAGAGACGGAGTATGTATTTCACTTACCTTTTAGTACTGGTTTTCATTTTTTTTCCTATTGTGTCTCGAGCATACTCATGGGCAATGAGCTAAAGTAGGCCTGGGAAATGGGGCTCCCTGCCCTCTGCGTGTGCCTCAGCTGCACAGAAGGAAGGAAAGCAGTTCCTTGAGGCTAGGATTCATTGATGGTTTCTAACTCCTGCAGCTGCCATAAAGGTTCAGCAGCAGCCTTATTTCACCAGGAGATTTGGGCGTGATAAATTATCCGCAGGGAGCGTGTAAGAGCTCTGCAGGCCCTACACACATGGGCTGGGTTTCGTGGGTAGGAGAGAGAAGCAGGTAACAGAGGAAGACGTCTTTCCCTGACCATTTTTGACCAGTTCAGCTCTCTTTGCATCCCCAGAAAGGATGAAAGAAGTGTGCTTGGATTGCCGGCGTGAAGGTGTGTAATTCAGAAGAGCCCCAGGGGAAGCAGACTGCAGCTTGGCTCCAGCATGGAGAAGCCTCGCCCAACTTTATGGTCTTGGCATCATGCACGAGCAAGAAGCTCCGGTGTGTACCACCACCACCACCCTGTCTCCGCAGGGGGACACGTAACACCGGGTCAAAGCCATCTGCAGCGTTTCCTTTCGGTGCATCCTTCGCTTCCTGCCACCCCCAGCTCTCCTCCAGAGCTCTGACTTTCTAGGTTTCTCGTCCCCTTGAACATCTGCGTTTCAGCTGCTTTTTCCCCAGTTGTATTATGTTTCATTTTCTGAGTGAATGTCACTTTGTTATTTTTCAGCTGGTATGTGCAGGCTCTTTCTATCCCCGCTGGTGTTTGCAGCAGTATTGTCTGTGCATCTTAATAAAGCAGAGAGCAGGCGATCAAAGACAGGCACTGGGGTTTTTGGGAACCCAAGCCTCCGCTGAGCTACAGAAACGGGAAGGCGAGCGCCCTGCCCGCAGCCTCAGAGAAGGATTTGGACTCCGATGGCGCCGAGAGTGTTTGAGCTGATGGTTTGCCTGATCTGCAAGGATAAGGTTTTAATCTGAAAAGAAAACAATAGCAATGATGACCCGCTCCCCCCCGCCCCCCCGGCCCTGACTGTTTGTATAAATGCATGGCAGAAAAGACAAAAAGCAACACAGATGGAAGAGGAGCAGCCATCCCTCTTTAAAGTGCAATTGGCATTTTGGATGCTGCTTTTGCTTTAAAATTTGTGGGGTTTGGAAGTGAACGCGTGTTCCTTGATGCCATAAAAGATTGCTTTGTGGGTCAGTTCGGTGGTGTCCTTCAGCAGGCACAGCCTGAAGGAGTTGCACCCCCAGCCTGGCATTGCTCTGGGCACGGAGAGCTGGACCCCAGAGCAGACAGCAGCCCTGGGCTCTCCATGAGGCCACCAGCATCTCTCCAGCATGTGCTGGGGTCTGGGAGGATGCTCGGAGCTTGGCTGAAGCATATTTTTAGGGGTAGGTTCAGACTGGGACAGCCTGGCATTCCCTCTGAATGGGGATCCTCCTTTCCCTTTGGGGAGGACTGTTTTTCCTATCCCCATTTCAAAGTGCATGTCTGACTATTCCTTGGACTTGGAAACAGCAGGCAGAGGGCGACTTTTAAACCTGCACTGGTGTATCTCTTTAAAAGACAGTCCTTCTTCCCTTCCCTCCTCACCTTTCACATCTTTCTTTGCTGGCTTCAGGGTGAATGGTCAAGGGCAAACACGATTTCACAGGCTGGGTATTACGTATGGTAGGCTGGAGAGCAACAGCTTTCCAAAGCAAGTATAAATATGGAAGATCTCGTGGGAAAAGAAAGGAGAGTGCACATATAGCCAAACGGAAAGCTAGAATGAATGAAGAATGAAACACTGGGGGTGGTTTCCTTACGGCTGGGGAGTACTTGTTTAGTTTAACACAAAAGGTATTATTCTAAAATGCATTAGTTAGCGTGTTCTAACCAGTACCTTTTAACATTCATATTAAAGAATATTTTTAATTGTAATACATTATCATATATTTAAAGGTACAGCTCAGACTGAAGTGCAGGCTAATGAGGAGGCAACATTGCTCTAGCTGGCTAATTGCTGCTGAAATAGTTTCCCTTGCCTGGACGAAGGGCACGAGTCCATGAATGGAAGCAGTTTGTAGGAGGTGATCAAGTTGCCCTTCACCACCTGACCTGCAACACTGGTTGAGTGCCTACTCTGAGCTCATCAAGACATTGGACTCACGTGGTTTTCCCAGGGGGATCCTCATGGAAAGTCTTAGCCATGGACTGTGTTGAGATGTATGAGACAAGTAGTCACTGTGGCCCTGTTAGGCACTTTCAGAAGAGGATCTGCCTGATTTATGTGCCCCAAGAATGTCTCTTGATGCCATGAGGTCTGGGATCTGGATCGCTCATCAGTCCTTTTATACATCAGGATCACAGCTTCTACGTGAGGCACTTCTGACAGGAGTCTGAATAAAGCCCCTTTCTCTATCTGATCTGACCGGGCTGATGTAATGCACGATACGAGCCAGCATCCTCAAGAGATAGGAATCTAGGAGCTGCTTATGTGGCTAAGCCTTATACCAGACACTGCCTGGTAATGCCAATTGGATGGGGGAATTAACCAGAGGAACAGTCAAGGCTCTTTGATTAAGGGATTGCATCAATTGTCATAAGATATGTTTGCAATAAAGATCTGTGGTTCCTGCTAGTAGGTCGGTATCAGTTGTGGCTAAGAACACTATCTTGCCATCTGTTCTTGGCAGGAATTGTACAATCCTTTCTTTCAAGTCGCAGATATTATTACACTTACTCAGCCTTTGTCGGCTCAGGACTTGACCATTACAATGCTCTCTGCAGGATGCTGCTTGCTGCGACCATCTGGAAAATGAAGGCAGATCAGTATACAGCTGCTTGCTTATTCAGTAGCATTTCATACCGCAAATGCCTTACACATCTGCCTTATCGTCTGTCCAAGCTATTCATTCCAGGGTGTGGCAGGAGGTGCTGCTTTGAATCTACACAATGCTGTGCATGCACACACAAAGCCGCGCTGAAGGAAGATGGAGCTGCAAGGTGGGGTACACCCAGGAAGCGCCCTTAGGAAAGTGGACTCTGAAATCTCTTCATTGACTGTGTGATCACTTACAAGGAGTATTCACACCTCCCGTCTCAGGTTACGTGGGCACCACCTCTCCCTGCTGACTTGATTTCTAGCTTCTTCCTCTAAATGGTCCCTAAGTCAGATCGCCGTGACACCGTCCAGCCACTGTCAACAGCCTGTCCCCTCGCCGGTCACCCAGCCTTGCCTCTTTGTGCCCACCAGGACAGCAGCTGCCCCCAGGGTGTGGTTTTCCATCCTGATCAATGCATAGCCCAGTGCCCCATTGACCATACGCCATCCAAGCCTTTTTCCGAGGTAGGTTTGTTCCTTTCCTCGTGTCCCACCTGTGACATTCATCACTTTAATCCATTTACTGTCAGAGACCCATTTGTGGGGGAGAAGGTGGCTAAGGAGCTGCCCAGGAGCTTCTCAAGGGGAGGGAGGCAGAGACCTCCCAGAAGAACAGAGGCTGTGGCTGGAGCAAGGCTGGGGTGGTGCAGAGACCGCACCAAGGACTGGGAGGAGAGGCCAGGCCGGGGGTAAAGAGCTCACAGCTGGCAAATAGGAAAGGCTGGAAAGGTTAAGAGACTGGGACAAGAAACTGAGGATTAGAAAATAAACAGAACAGGGACCTGAGACAGGCTGGAGCGTGATCTCCACCAGGCCCTGGGACAAAAGCCATCCTTGGCACTCTGCTGTTGGTAAGACACAGCCATGGAGCACACCCACTAGCTGTGCTACCACCATCATCCTCACCATATCCAGGTCCTTGGACTGGATAACTACCTTCTGCTGCTATCAGTTACACCTCAGATCAAGCGTCTGAGTCACTTCAAGTCCTGGAGGATCAATCGACCACAGACTTCAACTGTCCTGCTGGCTTTTCAAAGCAGATCTTATGGGTAGAGGCAATGTGGAAGCCAAAATTCAACTCACAGTGGAAAATCTGTGAATCTGTGGCCGCACTAAACGCCGTATTTTCCCAGTTAGTGCTCATGCAAGTTGTAGCAGCGATGAACAAGTAGCTTTTCTGTATGCAGTTACAACTGCCTAAGGAAACCACGTTGTCTATTTGCACAGCCAGTTAGCTGCATAACTGGTCTTTTGTGCACAAAATCTCTGATTCAGCAAGTTCTTTAATCATGTGTCCTACTTTAAGCGTGTCTCTGAAAATCAGGCCTTACAGCACGTATCTCTGTAAAATCAATTTTGACAACATTTTACAACTTCTTCTGTCGTTTTAGCCCTGGCGTTGGATTTGTCTAAACTTCTGTGCCTGAAGCAGAGCACCGAGCAAACAGAACAGCTCATATAAATGAATAGGTTCATCAAACAATTATTATTTTTTTTTTTTTTTTTTTTTTTAATGGCTTAAATTGATGCTATCATCATTTTCCATTTTTTCTGCATTATTACCCCACAAGGAAGGACTACCACCATAAAAAAAATAATCTGCTGCTAAGACAGCTTGGGGTTTTAAGCCTCCTTTTGGTTAATGGGATTCAGAAGAGGACACGTTTTATGGGATCTGTGTCTTTTCTCAGGCTCTGTTAGCTGTATGAACATACCCTTTGCACTTTTGGAGCACGCTAAACCTGCGCGATCCCACACAGGCTGTCACGCGCTACCTCCAACCACCCAGCAAGAAACTTGCCCAACTAACAGCAATTTGTACCTAGTTAACATGCATAGTATGAGGCTAGTTATTTGATTCTGTCTGCTGAGAAACAGGAAAAAAATACCTGCTATTATTCCAGCAGCTTTTGTACACATTTTCAGCCATTAGTGATAATATATCTATTTTTTTTTTCCTAGTGGAGTTATCTAAAATACATCCTGCCCTCCTACTCCTCATTACGCGCCTTAAGGTCTTCCTTGCTGCCTTCCCCAGAGAGGACTGGTTGTACCTGGGTGTCAAGGAGCATGTTCTCATGACTTGGGAGGTTTTTGGAGGCAGCCAGTGTGTGAGTCCCGTGGTGGCTCACAGAGCATGTGCATGCCAGGTGTGACGGAAAGAAACGGTGACCTCTCTTTTTGTCTTCACAAACTTCACAGATCTGTCCATGGAAAGACAGTTTGGGGAAAGAGAATAACCTTTGCATTCTCCAGGCTGCAGCCTGAATAGGCAGACAAGGAGGAAACCACTGTCAATAAATGCAAAGCTAAAAATAGGCAGACCAAAAGCCTCAGCAGAGCTCTGGAAAAAATCTGAAGGTGGAAGTAAGAGTTATTTATAAGGTTGGGAACTGAGAGGGGAGAAAGAGGTCAGACGAAGACTTTATTTACATAGTTTGGGTTCCAGAAATTACTTTCCAGTGCACGCAGCATCATTAGGAAGTGTTTCTGCTCAAGTCCCGAGTTCTGGCTACTTTTTGTGCCCACACGACGTGCTGCGCCATGCCAGGAGCAGGTTTCTGTGCACGCTCGGGATGCAAGAGGGCCTGGGCTCGGGAGCTGCGACTCCACTTTTCAGAACAGAGTTTTACTTGCAGATAAATAATGTGCAAAAGTGCTTTTTTGGAGTCTGAAAACAGGTTAAGCTGCCTCCATAGGCATGGTCCTAGATGGTACGTAGGTAGGTAGGCATGGTCCTGGATGGTAGGTTGGTTCGTAAAGAGAAAGAAAGATAGATGCATGCCCTGGGGTGGAGTGATTGTTTGTGACCTAAGCTGCAAATAAATGATTTTTCTAAGTGAGTTATCCAGGGGGTATTCATACATCTCCATGGAGAGCAGGTAGGTGAGCTCGGGTGATGAGCACTGACTCAGGCCATGGACACTTCAGCAAGTGGCGCAGTGCAATAGGAGCAGACTGAGAAAGGGAGGAGGTGCTGGAAAGTTGATGTTTAGTAGCAGGGGTGGCTTCGGTCTTGCTCTAGTCCCATCCCATTGGCACACAGGTGTGTCCCCAGAGCTTCATCATGAGGGGATCCAGCTGGTGTTTCTGAGAGCACTCTGTTGTGTGAGCCATAGCGTGGGCAGTGGGGATGACAGGGGGATGCACTTCAGAAGCACTCTCCCAGTGCAAACACATACTGTGTTGAGGACATATCCTGACACGAGTAATTTTTGTACATCGAAAATAGTTACCATGATATTTGTCCCTTGGTCGGAGTAGTCCAGTGCAAATGTGAGGTCTGAGACAAAAGCAAGAAAATCAATCTCATTTACACATCTGAAACTTGACAAAGGCATAGGTTTTTTCCCTCACGTGTTCAAAGGGAATATAGGGAACATTTATTTCACAAGAAATCGCCTGTATTTTTTTCTATTTTCACTCTTACAGGTAACTAAAATAGTTGGATATCTTTCTTGGGGCAGGTAATTGGCATGGAAAAAAAAATCTGCATTGCAACTCCTGTTACAATTTTACTTAATGAGAAGTCTCGGGCAAGCTTAATAACAGATGGATCTTCCAGCCTAATGTAATGCAATAGAATATAAATGACCAGTAAGAGTGCATTTAAATAAACATCTCCTCTTGGGTATATATTAAATTGACTATTTACATTAATTATGAGTTTAATTGTGAGAGATCGCTAGTTAATTTCATGAGGAATTTAATCTCGTTTGCCGTGCGTGAGGAAGAAGGACAGCAGTTAGGTCTGCGTGGAGCTGCTCGGCAGGGGAAGGATGCCCTGGAGAAGCTGGCCGTGGAGGTGAGCATCAGAAGGAAATTCTGTGAGGACCAGCACCTTCCCTCTGTGCCCAGCTCCTGGGTGAAATCACGGACGGCGTCCCATGGGGGAAGACTAACATTTCACCTCCTGATCAGCAGCTTGTTTAGCAGTCTTCTCGCGTATCAGATGGACCCGCTGACTTTTGGAGTGCACCGGATAAATAATTGATACCTCGTGAAGGGGACTGTAAGGTCTGACGGGATTTATCCTCTTTGGAGGGGATGGTCCTTTGCAAAGCCGGACTCTATGCAGCTCTGCTGCTAAGTGCTTTGGCTAGGGCGTAATGCAGGAGTTAACGATATGTCGATATTTTAATATACCATTTTATTCTCTGCTCTTCATTAAAACCTTTTAGGGTCCAAAAAATCATTTCTGTCCAGTTTCCACTGCACTTGGCAGAGCTCTCTGTCCCAGGCACCTGCTAGCGAGGCTCGCTCTTGGAGAGGGTCTCCTGATTTTGCTGCTGGAACAAAACAGCTCTTGGGAAGTGTCCGTGCGGGCAAGAAGGACCCTGTAGAGGCCACTTCCAGCTCCGCTGTGAAGCTCCTTGGACTTCACAGTGTTTGGGAATGGACAGCCCGGTTGCCTAGCACTTGCAGATGAAAGCCTGGATCACAGAGGCTTTATCTGTGTTCGCCTGGAGAGGGAAATACTTATGTGAAAATAATCTGCGAGTACCGCACACACTGCAGGGAGCAGCTGTGAACTGGTGGGCAATAATGCAGGGCAGAAGCACCCCAAACCACCATCTCGGGGGGCAGAACGGCTGCGGCCCCTCCCGCTCACATCTCAGCAGCATGGTGACCTGGTTGCAGCATCTCACCTGCAGCTCTTCCCCAAGAAAACCACCTCGGTCATCAGCTCCACCTTGGCCCAGCCATGAGCGTGCCCCAGGGCTTGGCCCGCATGCCACACGTGCTTCAGACCCGCTCCAGTCCACGGCAGAGGCGTCTGCAGGGGAAACGAGGGTCAAGCCCGTCCTGTGAACCGCTACTGAGCAAACTGGCAAGGGGAGGGGGAGATTTTGGCCTCCTCCCGCGCCACGTAACTAGATACGACGATAAAGTTGACAAGGTCGTTCCTTCTTTTGGCGGTGACCCGGTCAGCCCCGAGTCACGGCTCTTTCCACTGGCAGCCGGTGCGGGAGGGAGGGCCGGGTTAAATCCCTGCATTTGCCCCGTGTCAGTCACGGATGGGGCTGGGAGAGGCCACGAGCTCCTTCACACCACGTCCCCTGCAAGGCATCATCGTTAGCAATGCCTGGGTGAACTCCAGAAGGAGTCCGAATGCGAGGTTTGGGATATGGACAGATGTACTTAAAAAACAGTCCCCTGGCAGGGAACCAAGCCTCTCCTGAGACACTGCCCGACACCCTTATGATGATATTAATCGCCGTTCCCATCTCAGCTATTCTGTCTGGGATCAGGATTTAGCCTGCCGTGGAGCATGTTTGCATTTCATAATCTGCCTCTGAATTCTAACAATAATCCACTATAACCGCTGTAATAGACTCTTCAAATTAATGTGCTGTTTAACAGGAAAATGAAGTTCTAGAAATGTATTGCAAAATTAGAATTACCCACAAAATGAAATAATTTTGACATGACATATCTGGCTGTAAATTTGCCTTGCAACAGAAATATTCATAATTACAGTAATTTGCAGCTCAGCCTCTTACTGTAGTTATATGATCCCGTAATTGCTGAGTTGTCTGCGAAGCGCTGGTTGTGCTAGCTCAACCAGTTTGCAGCTTTAAAGGAGCAGAGTGCGAGCCAGCTCCAGCCTGTCCTCAAGTCGTGGAAAACTTCCCAGCGGCTGCAGCGAGCGGCGGGCCGGACCCCGAGCTGGCAGGGAGGACAGACAGGCTCCTGCAGAACGGTGCTTCTGTTTCATCTGCTGGGAAGAGAGAAATGCTGGGATGGAGGCAGATATTGCTTAAAAACTGTGAGCATAGAGCCCTACCGTAAGTTGCTGCATCTTAACAGAGCAATTTCAGGGGTATACCAATGCAAATGGAAAATACTCTGGTCCACATCACGGATTAACCTCTGGCCGGTGCTTAGGGTACAACAAAGCTGTTTGCTTCCTCAGACTGCGAACTGAATGTGCATCTCCTGGGAGCTGGAACTGGGAGAGGTACAGTTCATTAAGTCCGCCTTCTAGCTTAAAGGAAGTTGCCCCATCCAAAACATCAAATGTTTGGGCTCTACTGTAATTAATGACCTCTAGAAGAAAGACTTTTTGTTTCTGATCATATGTGAAATGGTGTAACTCATGGAAATACACTCTTAACAACACTGCTGAGCAAGGAAAGCACAGAAAAGGAGAGCGTGAGGTTCAGGTCCTCCATCCCAGGGCAGCACCTGCATTTAATGTTGGGTAAAACACAAAACCCGAGATCCTTTGCTCCTAAACCCTGTGCCTTCAGAGCCACTCTCCAGGTGTGTTATCATCTTGCTTCTGTGGCCCTGTGTGGCAGCATGGCTCATATTCTGCAAGGTCAGAGACTGTAGTGTGCTGGGATGCGCACACTATGTTTGAACCCCTCCAGACGGCATTCCTCTTAAGTAGAAGTATTCCTCTTAAAATTTAGCTTTTAGAGCCAAGCTGTGCTGCGTGCTCAGATAATACATAATGCTGGTGGGACCATAAATAACACATAGTTGTTTATTTATTTATTTATTTTTTAAACAAAGCATGAATAACAGGGGTGGTTTTTTGCTTGCTTGATTGCTTGTTTAAAATAATGAATACTACTATTTAAGCTATTTTACTTCTGGTAAGGAAAATAAATGTTGATTACATCTAATCTTTTATAACCTTAAATAGAAAGACAGAAACCTGCCACAGATATGCTTTCCCATTTACACCAATGCCATAGCTGTGCTTGTTCAGTTATCTTTATTGAGCCCGGTGTTTGAGTGATAACTCCTCCATTATCAAATGTATTTCAGTAATGATCGCCCACTTATGAAGCACATTTCCTTACGGGCAAGAGCATGAGATGTCTTAGCTAAAGGTCTGTGACCAGGGCTGGCAAAGTACCAGCCTAATTCAGCTCAGAGACATACCCAATAAGAGCTGTCTGCTGTGCCTGGGGAAAAAGCAATACCAAGCTAATTTATCTCCGGGGTTAGGTGAGCATAAAGGCCCTGTGCCACCACGCCTGTTGGCAGCCCGAATCCTCCTGCTGAAGGGATGCCTGCTTCGAAACGCCCTGTCGGTCCAGGCTCGTACATTATAACATTTCATTATGTTCATTGAAACTTAATACATCCTACAGTCGGCAGGCTCCTAGCACGTAAAAACGTAACCGGCCTGCACGGCCTCCCTGCTGCAATGAGCCCTGAGTGAAGTGCCTCAGCATTTCCTGCTCTGCGGCCCATGGCGGTTGGGTACAAATACCAGCATTATTAGGTAAATAAAATACATCTGTCCGTCTTGTGCAAATCCTTGTGAAAGACTGTTTCAGGATGGGACCTCTGTAAGGGCGTCCAGCTGCGTGTGCTGCACATTCTCCTTGCAGCTGGCCCAGGTGCCAGTGAGGCCTTGCCCCATACATTTTAGAAGTTCATTCTTCCTTCTGACCCACCCCACCAAGCTTTCCTCATCATTTGTGTTTAACCAGGTCTTCTGCTGCTTTAGCTTGTAAAGCCTGCAAGCACTGACCTCCTTGTCCAGGAAGGAGTCCAACCCTAGAAGCCACTGCCTGCGGATAAGCACAGATTTTCTTCTGAAATGTTTTCTTCTGGGAATATTCTGCAAGTTCTTCTGAAAGAAATGGTCTTTACTGGGATTACAGAACAGGAATATGGGGGCGCAGGGCACTCCGGCAAGCTGCAGCAAGGAAAATCTCCCCTTCTTTCTCTCTCCTCCTTGCATGGACACCACCTCAAGCCAAGTGCTGGTGGCACCAGCAATAGGAGCAGCATGAGAGCTAATGGACTGGTGGCAAAGGCTACAGCCCCACCACCCCAACAGAGAGACCTTTGGGTCTAGGAATGGGCTCAGCACCCTCTATTCCCTCTCTCTCTGTTTTTGTTTTGTTTCTGGTAAGTCTTAGTGGTAGCAGGAGTCCAGGCTCTTCTTTTAGGATGATTCCTCTATCCTCTCCCCCATCCTGTGGGGGAGCTAGGCTCTGCAATGGGTCCCTGATGACCTGCAGCACGTGATAACAAGGATCTGTCTCCTCAGCAGTTTTCTTGGCTTTACTCCAGACCCCGGGTCACGTTTATGCTTCTCCACGGACAACCAGCAATCATTGCATTAAGTTATCATCTCGTATCATCTACTTCTCTTTCCCGTCTTTAAAGGAGAAGAAAGAAAAGCGACATGACAAGAGGGCTGTTATATCAATAAAAAAAAAGGCAATAAAAACACTGACTTTATGGAGTCTCCTGCCCTGGGCTGTATGTTTTGTAAAGCACTTTTTCAGCCGGTGCCAGGCTGGGATTACTAAATGTGATAACCAGATTCTGATAATCTGCATGTACAAACCGAATAGCTGGACAGTGCAAATTGCACTGCTTTTTGTCACATTTCATGAAAGTTATTATTCCGACCTTAACGCTTCCTTAACTTTCAAAGCAGTGCATAGGGTTTTAGCCCAGTGGCTTCACGGCCCCATCCTCCTCCTGCTCAAGACAAGAGGAATTTTATCGCTGATTCCAAAGGGAACGATCTCAGACCAACGGAGCCAACAGCAATTGCTCTGTAAGGCTGGTCTCCTCGTGGAAAAATGGGCTAACTGTATCAGACTGCTCCTGACCGTGTAGTACCGCGGTGATGGCACCGTTCAAATATTTGCCCTGCGACACACCACGCGGCGCTGCACGCTTCCAGCTGGAGCCGGGGGTTTTGCAGCCAGTGTGGCACAGGGTAGGTGCCCCGTTGGGCTCGTTTTCAGGTGCCCATTTCCTCCAGATGGAAGCCAAAGTCCAGATCTGTTGGCAGTGACTCTGTAAAATGTCAGCAGAGCTTATGCTTCTGCGGCCAAAGGTAAATTGAGTCATTCTTTTTAATGAAGTGTTCCTTAATTTCCTTTATTCCTCTGGATAGCACAGCAAACAGACTATACATTTCATAAAGAGATTACAGAGAAGGAGAGTTGCCAATATAATCACACAATCTTGCAAACACTAAACCTGAAATTGCCTTTTGTTTGCTGCTTTACAGTACATCTTTTCTTCCTGCCCTCTGTAGCTGACAGAATAGCGCTTGTTTAAAAAATATGTGTCAGAAAATACCATGGGAAAAAAATGTATTGTTAAATCTCAGCCAACCCGCGTGAAGGCTCGAGCCAGGACTGTCAACACATACAATCCCAATTTAATGTCTGCTCTTCGCAGCAAAAGAAGGCAGTGTGGGGCTAAGCACAAATTAATTAGAGGACTGAAAGAAAAGAACAGAGGAAATTTTATTCCTTTCTAATCCGACCCAAACCCAGTTGGCAAATACCTATCTAGCGCACAGGGATGTGGTTTCGCTTTGTAGTCCCTACCTAGTGAAAGCTATAAACCAGTTTATGGTGAAATCACATTTTTTTTTTTTTTTAAATTGCAGACGAAACTCCCACTGATTTCAGTTGTGCCAGGCTTTTATTCAAGAAGTTGTGCTATTTCAGCACTTCCAAAACCCAAAGTATCAGTACTTTTTTTTTTTTTTTTTTTTCCTTTTTTCAGAATTGTGCATTTCTTGGTCTATTTGAAGATACATACGGTGTGCCAATGTTTATTTCTCAAAGCTGTAGGACATTTTACCGCTTGCCCCTCACGCTGCATCGGCCAGGCTGACTTCGGCACAGCTCTCCCAGCAGACATGAAGGCCAGCTCTCAGACTGACCTTTCCAAGAAGAGACGTGCCCAGGCTCTTGGGATTGCCAAACTCCTCGAGGGTTGAAGGTACCCACAGGCTCTGTCTGCGAATGCCTCTCTGCTTGGCTCACTTCCACCAGGGAAAACAACTTGTGTCACACCCCGTCAGATTCACTCGGATCCGTCCTGGACATGTTGGACGCTGTCCAAATGAAAGCAGCCAGTTTCACCACAGCAAAGCAAAGGTTTGCACCTTTCGTTGTGTGTTGGAATAATTACTATGGAAGCAATTCATAAAAGCACATGAAGCAAGCAAGCAAACAACAACAAAAAATGCACAGAAACTTAGAGCATGTTTGATAGCCACTTGTGCCCTGGCTGTTGCTTAAACTTTCTCTGTAGCATCAGGTTGATGGCAAGAGAATAAGCTCAAACTACTGAGCAGCTGGTTTCTGGGGTGCTCTTCTGTTTGGTACCCCAACCTTCCACAACTGCCATTGCACCTGACCGTGGCAGGGTTTCACTGTGTGCCAATGAACCTTGAAGTTCACAGGATCCTTTCTTCTATTAAACAACATAAGGAGACCTGTGCTATCTTTGCAAGAACGTAAGTTTTAAAAGTGGTCTGGATGTGGGATGGCGGTGCCGGGCTTACCTTCCCATTCCAGAAGTTAAACTCACCCGAGATTGCCCTTCCCAGATGGCATGACTTGCCCCGAGGACTTCTGATATCATCGCAGCAATGTACGCACTGCTTATCTCAAAGAGAATTACACACGGAGCGTTTTGACAGCCCCTGGATTTGCGGGAGACTAGCGCTGGCCTTCCATAGACACCGCATATGACGTTACGGTAGGTGTGGGGCTTGGCGTGTCACCTCCCCACCTACCTTACGTCAGCACTATAAAGCCACCGTAACACATGCTGTTGTGTTGGTTATGGCTGAACAGCCACCCTCCACAGCTGCTGCAGTGCAGGGTTGCAAACCGGTCTGCAGCAGGGCTAGGAAAGCCCAGTTCCTTGGGGTTGTGTGTCTTCCTGCTGCTTCTGTGAACTTTGGGAGTTTATATGGCTGTGGAGTTTTTTATGCAATATCCACAGCTTCTCCCTCTTTCTCTTTGTAGTGGTTTTACCTGGGTGGGCGGCCGAGCTCCACCACAACCTCTCTCTCACTCCCCCTCCTCAAAGAGAAACAGGGACAAAATACAATGAAAGGGGCTCAAGGGTTGAGATAAGGATGAGGAGATCGCACAGTAGTTATAATGACGGGCAAAACAGACTCAGCATAGGGAGATAGTAAGATTTATTGCCTGTTACTAACAAGCTAGAGAAGCCCCCTGCTACCAAAATGTTGCCACATAAACCCGCTACACTCTTACAGTCTTCTCTCCATCCTCATGTTAAATCAGGACTGAATGCTGCACTCTGCCATTTCTCCTCTGCTTGCACAAAGCTTGTTCAAACCAAAGACATTTGGGACCTCTACCTTTTTGTCAAATATAGCAGAGATTACACACAGCTCAGAAATAATTGCTGGGGTTTGGAGAAAATAATGGGAAAACAGGCATTTGAAAGACAACTATCCAAATTTCAAGACTTTTGGAAAGTAGGTTTAAAAAGTGATATGTTAGATGTAGGGCTTTCTACCATACTGCTGAACAAAAGGAGTAAAATGGTCACAGCACTTTTTTTTTAAATGGCCATGCTAGGACAATGCTGCTGGGCACCCCAGTGGCAGGGGCACTTGTGCTCCACAGCAAAGAGCCCTCCTTCATTGGTGGGAGGCTGATCTTCACTTCCCAACAGTAACGATTCTGGTTACTGAGCACACTTGAAACAAGGGCACAGGACTGAATGATGTCTGTGGTGTGTAGCCACCAAAACTTGAGTATAGGCCTAGCCACCTTGTTGGCTCCCTGAAGCTATTCACGTTTCTTTCTGAAAGATGGGGCTTTGCACAGGACAGGATGGAGCACTGCTGGGACAAGATTTCTTTGCATCAGCTGAGGCAGAGGCTCTAAGATGTCTGGGGTTCCCACAGAAGTTTATATCCTGGGATTTGTTGCTCACACCTTTGGTTTTTGCTGTCTTTTCTACTGACACGAGCAGGTTGTCTGAATAGAGTCTGGTACATGTGAACAAACAAAAGCCCTCACAGAGAAAGAGTGGAGCTTTATTTTTTTTTTTTTCCTTATATATTTTTTTTTCCTCTCTAAATATGCACTTTTTGTCCACTGGAAATGTAGCAACTGATTATGTGTCTTTCTAACAAATTACTGTCTCAAAGAATATACAAAGAAAGAGCAACGGAACAGACAGACTGTGACTCCTCTAAGACTTTGTGGTGATCTTTGCCAAAGTAGGTCAATGTGTTGTGTTGCACATCGGTTTCAGCAGAACTCCGGGAAGACTCCTGACGGAGGTAAGAACCTGAAATTATTTTATTTGTTGCTGCCTTTGCAATCTGCTTTGGCTTATTTAAAGAAGTGGTTAAAAATATACTGAAACAATTATTATGGCAACCGAGACAACAGCAGTCATGTTGGGAAGAGAAGCAACATGTTCACATAAATATGCAAAGGTCTAAATAATTCCTTTGGTAGACTGAAAATGCTTCTCATTTAATCACAGACGTTTCTCATGCTTCTTACATTTTTTTATCTTGAACGCCTAACAAATTATGAGAAATTTCAGAAGCCCACAGCAACACCAACCACCCCAGAAAAATATTGGGTTACCTGAGATTTCCTCAAGCAGCGGGAGAAGAAATGGAAAATTTCTAGGATGTTTAGTAAAAGATGTGCTGATCCAAGTCCTAGCCTGTATCGAGGAGCCAGACAGAGCATTTTCTGCATCCTAAATACGCTGAAGACTGGATGTAATTTTTGAAATAAAATATTATTATACACTAACATACCTTGCAAATTCTCCCATGCCTTAGAACTTTCTCCCAACCAGTATGCTTCCTACAAAGTTTCCCAAATTTACTGCTACTTTCTTAGTCCCCTGTAGCTAAATTTAATGTCTTACCCATTTTTTTTTTTCAGCTTTGCTAAACAGCAACAACTGATAGCCAATTACAATGTTTGAGCTGTGTTTTCAGCCAAAGAGATGGATTTAGGGCTCTGGAACGTAAAAACTCAATCGGGGCACTTGTATCACATGTGATTCCGAGCCTGTCCTATAAATAGCCGGAGCAGGAGAGCACCTGTGCTTTTTCCTCCCAGCATTTTGATGGATAGCTTTGTTGGCATCTCTGCAATTGACACTAGACTAAATTCAAAAAAGAGGCTGAGTCAGACCTAAGTAATGGAACGCGTCCAAATTCTCCTTGGCTTTGATTCTAACAGAGAAAGACATCATTTTCATGTCTCCTTCCAGATTAAACTCCATTCCATTTTCTGCTGCCCTCAAAGCTCGCTCCTGAAAATCCCACAGATGCATTAACGTTCAGTCAATGAGATATTTCTAGCAGCTAGCCTACTATAATGTTTAGGCTCTTCTGTATTTGCAACGTCTTGGTTTTAGCCTGCCCTTGTAATGGAAAAATTGTCTTTAATCTTGACAGCCCGTAATGTCTTGTACCCATGCTAGCTGCACCATCCAATCTTTAAGACTGTCACTTTGATCTGATGTTGTTTCTTGACAGAAGTTGTTTTTTTTAAAATAAAAATAAAAATCATCATCTCAGGCATGAGAAATCTGGATTTTCATGGTTGCTTATGGAAATTCATGATGAATCTTACCTTTTTCAAGAGCAAATTGCTTAGAAATTGCTCAGAAGGCAGGTGAAAAATCACCATGTTGACATGTTTTTTCTTTCCTTGGGCATGACAAATAAACTAGTCCCAGCTGGTGACATATCAACAGGCACTGGGGGAGCCAGATGAAAGGAGGGAGGGTGTATCAGGGGCAGTGTGAGAAGCAGGTTCAGACTGTGAGAATAAACTATGCCTGCTGAAGAGACCAGATGTGAACCAGAAAACGTTGTTGACCTCTTCAACCCTCCTTTTGAGGATTCTGGTTTTCATGTTACAGAAAATACAAGCTATTTTCTTGCTGCTTGAAACTTTTGGTTCAGCCGCCTGCAGACTTGGGAAGATTTGCCGTGCAAGTTTGCAGCGGGTCATATTTTCAAGATTTCCTTTGCAACTTCGGAAGGCAGGAGGGTACTTTGGGCTGGAAGTGGACAGCAACAACAGCACAAGCTTTACACTGTGCAGATGGATGGCAATGTTTCAGGGCAGGTTTTCAGGCATATTGCGACATCTTTCACCTACCTTTGTGTTCACCACCCTGCATATGCTAACGTAGCCCAGGACAGGCTCACCAAGCAAGAAATGATCCCACCATTCAAGTGTCTTCTATTCTTCAATGCTGAGCTGCAGATTACTACACTTCTAAGAGTCCCCAGGCTGGTTTAATAGTCGCTCACGCACATCTACACATACTCACGGTCATGAAGATTGCTTGCTACACAACATAGTTAAACGTTGCATGTGTTCAAAAGCGCATGTTAGTTCTCAGTGACCTTCTTCCTGCTTAAAACTCAGTTCAACTGATATAATTCAAGAGGCCTGACCAAACACAGAGCTCCAAAGGGCAAGATGCCCTGAGAAAATGAAGCTCACCTTAAGCCCCATCAAAATAGATTGGTTATGGAGCATACACTGCCAGGTTTGACCATGTTACGTTTGTCCAACATATTTCCAGCCCGATTTCCATCGGAGAGGTTTGTGATTGCATCCTGTATGCAGGAACGTGTACATACACAAATGGCTGTGCACACTTGGGTGTCTGTGATTTTCCCTTCCCATCACTGTCCATCACCTACTAATAACTGTGAAACTTTCAATCAATTCCAGCCAAATTTGGCAGCAGAGCAGAGATTTCTAACACACTTATTTCCAACAGGTCTGTATAAATAGGCAGTTAATTGATGAATAAAAGCCCAATTAGCGTATCAGTAGTCCTGAGGAAAAGGAGTAACTCCTATTAGATACCAGAAACTACGTCTATACCCCAACCTTAAATATTCCCAGCACCATTCTCCGGCACTAAGGGCAGCTGGCAGTGAACAGCCCGTGCCATGTACTCCTGAATGCTCTTGTTCTCCAAAAGAGGGTGGGCCAAACGCAAACTGCCTGCTGGATATGGCCTAAGCTTGCTCCCAAATTGCATTCAGGAATCATCTGGGAGACTGCTGGTAGACACGGGCTAGCAGCATGCCAAGCACCATTCGGGCAATTCGGCAGTACGGACAACCAAGCCTCAGCGGCCAGAAACATTCCCTGGTACATTTTGATTTAATAAACTGGCAGAGAAACTCTGCAGGGAATGGGTTTCGGGGTAGCTCAACCACAAGAAAAGATTGGATTAAGGTTGGTTCCATATTAGACAGTGGAGAAGCCAAGTATGAAGTGCAAATCCCCAGGAAATGGGCCTCGTTAAATCTGTTGCTGACAAAATGACTTGTTTAGCTGATGGCACCTTATTTAGCATTCACTCCCACTAGCAACCCATTTCAGATATAATATAGCAACTCTCAGCCCTGGATGCCAGATGCATGAGTTGTTTTTTTTTTTAGCATTCATTTAGCTGTTCATATTTTGTTCTCTAGTTTGTTTATATTAGTTGCCACCGTGATTGGTGTTTCAGACACTGTAATTAAATGAATCCTTATCACTTAACATGTGAATCAGATGATTTATCATATTTGCTATTTGTGGTCAGGACTGAGAATTCAGACCATGACCTCCAGAGCTAAAGCACGAAGATGTTAAAATCTTAAGACTATGAAATCTGTTAACCAGCAGCTGCAAAGTCTCATCTTCCACAGCACAAAGGGAGACAGAGGACAAATACTGAATATCTGGATACTGGATATCTGGAGACTAGCCTGCTGTAAGAATAAACAGCTGAAAATTGTTTCAATGCTGAGCAGAAGATTAAGAGACAGAGGAGCTGGAAACTTGAATGCCCGGAAGGACTCTGAAAATTGCGAGCAGTAGGCAACTTCTCTTGGGTACCGAAGCACAGTCTAACACTCCTGCTGCAGTATTATTAACATCTTGTGTTCATATTTCAGTGGCACCTAGTGACCGAGATCCAAGAGTGAACCATCCAGCTGAAAAATGAATATACAAACACACACAGCGAGTCTATTACATGCACACACTCTTTCCAAGAAAAGAGACTCCTATAAAGAAAACTTTTTGCTTTCTTTCTTCTTTGTCATAAACACACATTCCAGCAGCAGCAGCAGCAACAAAGCTCTGGCCTACAGACTTGTTCCCCATACACAGCAGGTCTCCTTCCTTCCCACTTTGTCGGGGGAAGGTTTATCCCCCCTCTTGAAGCTCTTCTCCCCAGGAGAAAGACACGCAGTGGCTGGCCAGAGCCAACGGTCTGGACTGCAACACGGTGGCTGCTGCTGCCCCGAATGGCTGCAGGGATGCCCGCTCTCCCACGGGAGCAGGGCGTTAGGACTTTGCCCTCTGCCAAACTGTACAACTGCATGAACTTTAGGGCGAGCATACCTCTGTGATCTCTCTGTATCCCAGCCTGAAATCAGCCAACAGGTTCAAAGTTATTAAAGAGAGGTTGACAGACAAGCAGATGGACAGCCAGGCAGAACAGTTGTGTAAGCTTTGTTTCCTTAGGAAAGCAGGCTAAAAAAAGAAACAAAATGCAGTATTCACTCATCATTGTCTACAAAAACACTGAAATCAGCTATTTAACACTTTGTAACGAGTGTAATGGCTCAGCAGAGTTATTTATTCTGCTAGAAAAACCTGTTTCTAGGCCTCAGAGGATTAGCTGAGAAGCCGAGAGGCAGCATAACCTCTCTGTGACCCTATCTGAGAAGAAGCTGGTCTAACTGGAAGTCTGAAAGCAGTATTTTGAAAGCTGCGACAGCTATGAGTACATGTGCTAGAGCTGAATTAAACTAAGGGGAAGTTTTACAAAGAAAGAAAATAATCTAAGCATCAAAAAGGAGAAAGAGTTAAAGAAAAAGAGAACTGAAAAGTAGGATAGAAGACAAAAGAGAAAAAACAGAAATAGCAAAGCAAGTAACACATTTCAGTATATTCAGGAACAAGGCAAATGATAGAAATTACAGGTTAAAGGCATGTTAAGATAGTCAATAAAAGCTGAACGATGAAGAAGTTTGTAGAATGCAGCTTTGGTCTTAAACAGTTTTTAAATCAACATGAAGCATCACTG
Organism: Heteronetta atricapilla; assembly: GCA_011075105.1. Classification (NCBI taxonomy): domain Eukaryota; kingdom Metazoa; phylum Chordata; class Aves; order Anseriformes; family Anatidae; genus Heteronetta; species Heteronetta atricapilla. The sequence continues at coordinate 176,784,128 of CM021731.1, read as the reverse complement.
CACTGAAACGCAGCAGACGTGCAGCAAAAAAAAGCAGACGAGGTCACTGAAGCCAGGGCTCAGCCTACAAATCTGTTTTCTTCTATTTGGTAGAGTTTGCTTTGGGAGGTCTTGTTTATGTGGATGGTAGCACTGTCCAGTTTTGGTTGAATGAAGACAAAAACATGCGAAGGAGCTCTCAGATATCCTGCAAAGTCTCATTCTGACCCAGAGAAGCCTCAGCTTATGGTATCTGATTGCAGGGAAGCTGCAGAAGTGACAATTAGCAAACGCTGAAAGCACCACTAGGTTAGGAAATAGAAATAGCTGTTAGAAAATAAAAAGTAGATATATCAATATATGCAATACAAAAACCCATTTTCATATATAGAACGTGTATATATTTATGTATGTGTACGTGTGTGTCTGTGTGTACAAAGAATGTGATTTTATTCCCCCATATTATTACGCTGGGAAATTATATTATGTGTTATTTCCTGCACTGGATACTCACCTGTAACTGTAATCCTAGGATCAGGTAAGAGCCTTAAATTATAGATTATTGTTTGCCAGATAAGAGTATGGTATATTTTAATGGTACGAATAATCTTACAGATGATATGAGACCTCTCTTGGTCGGTGTAGGATTCCTCTCTACAGGCACTTATTAAGGTATTTTATTGTCTGATTTTGAGTGTCCCTGTAATTGATTTTCTATCACATTCTCACAGGCTATATTTCCCTGTCAGTGTCCCATGTACCTACAAAACTGTTTGTCCTGACGTTCAAATAAAATATTCTTTTTCTCATGCCATTGGCTCACATACGTCCCACCTTAATCTAGGTCCCCACTGAGACACATACATTAAACACCTAATAACCCTGGGCTCTCAATGGATAAAAATGAGCAGCTCCAGAGGACGTGGAAGTTGCAGGTGAAAGTTCGTGTTCCCTACCAGAAATTTTACAGCAACACTTCTAAATTGGGTACTTCACTGGCAGGGGGTGGAGGGAACTGAATCTGGGTCTGAAATATCTTCTTGCTTCAACATACCTCCCCTCTCCTTTCAACAGCCAGAGATTATTATCTTGTGGTTTAATGCCTCGACCTGCAGACACTTGCAAAACAAACACATTATCCCCAGACTGAAACTCATTTGACTCAAACATCATTTTTTTTGCATTTCTCTGGACTATTACTGTTTTTTTCAGTACGCTTCTGGTACCATAATATCTTTAAATTATTACAATTCCTAGGTATACCAGCAAGAGCATCTTTGCAAATGTCATCAAAATGTCATCAAGATGTTTCTTTGCATCCATTTTATATTACAAAACATTTAATTTCATAGTTACTAAATGCATGAACAAAGCAATTGCACTTTTTTTTTTTTCCTTTGTAAATATTAAGTCCCTGTGTTATTTCCTGTCTGGTTTCCATACCGCCTCCCATCCTCATGTCTGTAAATTTCATTTGTATCCTACTAACTTCTCCTATTCATGACCTAAAAAAGAATTGTTTCCCTCAGTTAAGGTATCACTATATTTTGTCCCGCAGGACAGGCACACCGACACACTGCCCCTTATTTAAATAGGATGGGCTACTCGATCAGCATAGCTAGAGGTGTGTTTTGACACTCTTTGAGCCTCTGCTCATTTATTAGCTAAGAATTCACTTTGCAGAGAGACATGGCAAATAATGCTGACAGGTTTCAAATTCTTATCAGTGCTTCCATGCTGAACTACTAACACAGGCATTAAGTCTGAGCAGAAATAAAGCACATTCTAATAAACAAAAACATGAAAAACTTTTTTTTTTTTTTTTTTTTAAATAACACAATTTAAAAGAGGTAATTTTCGAGCCTTTTGCTAACAGCAGTTAAAATGCCTTTATGAGTGGTAAAACTGGCAATGAGATAATGTGACTTGATCGGAAGGAAAGCAGTGAAATATTGCAGGGCTGGTTATTAAGCTCATGCATAAAGCTGATATAAGAGAAAAAAGCTAGCATCTATTAAAAAAATACTGGAGAAACTCTGGTCTAGCAGTGTATGGAGTAACTTGAAAAGGACTCAACACTGTTACCGACTAAAGATCAACATAATCCTAAAGCTACAAAAGACCACACCTTAGCACATACCTCATCTTCTTGTCTTCTGAGTCTACAAATATTTACATATTTTATCTGAAGTTTTTAGGGGTTTAGTGACTAAAAGTTAACAGTCAAAGGGACTATCCACATGACTTAAGTTAAGCCTCTGACTACAATGTTTAAATTGTCAGGACATTTTTTTTTCATATCTTTTGTTCTACTGAAATGGGAAGAGGCAATTTTTCCTGGTGCTTGAATCAAATTTCCAAACCTGTTTCTCACTGAATTTTGTTAAAAAAACTTTTAATTCAGCTTTTCAATGCTTGCCAGTGAGCGTGTGCATAAGCAAAAGTGTCACATAGAGCAATTTAAAATGCAGAGGTAATCACAGAGAAGATGCCCAAACAATTATAAAACAGGGAAACAAACTGAAGGCCTCAGATAAGTGGAGGAATTATATACGCTGCTTTCCTATTACTGTGAACAAGCTTGTATGTCCTTTAGTAGTGAAATAACTGTAGAGAAATAGCTGATTTTTATTACTAGAATTATGGGAAAATTACCAAGTGACTATTCATAAAAGTTATGTTTACTTCTGCTGTGCTCATGACCAGTCTGTGCTTGCTTTCAGTAAGCAATCCAGTTATACTACGACTACGGCATATACAAAGCAAAGTTTAAGTTTGCTCAAGCACTGTCCAATAGAAAATTTTAGATTTGCGCAAACAAATATTTGCCTCCACAAAATAAGTTTTAGATGGAAAGAAATACTGTTGACACAGTAGAAAGGGAGATGAAAATTAAGATACACGAGATCCAGAAAATTAAATGGGTTCAAGAACTTCTCTGTACCCTTTACAACTAGGACAGACTATTTGCCTCCAGTTCCTGTGTTATAATATAGTGACAAAAATTATGTGGATGTGTTAAAAACTAACTAGCTGCACAGTCTGCTTTTGCAAAGAATTTTGTATCAGGAAAAACAATAAATAAATCCAGAAATCGATTTATTTACTCCTAGTCTAAAATTTTAAAGATTTCTGCCTCATCAGAATGGACACACTCACCCTGATCATTGAAGATGACACATAAATTGCAGAACTTTTATACACTGCAGAAGTTTGTTCTTAAACAAAGCATTTTCCTAAGTGCTTTCCTCTATCAGGGTTAGGATCTGCAAAAAGAAAACAATTCCACACAATCCTTGAGACTAAGAACTACAACCCAAAAGAGCTCAGGTTTCCAATACTATTAAAGAGTCCCGTGAAAAATCTTTCTGATTAATTCGTAAAAACTAAAGCTAATCTAAAAAAAATGTTTAACTTCCCACTTGGCTCATATTTTCCAGAGGTAAAAAAAGGGAGGGTCTATTTAACAACTGGACCATTTTTCAATGATTTGATCATCATTTTACTTGATCTTCATCTTAATTATATATACCACTTGGCTGATTAATCAAAGATCAAATAGTTAACAATCTAAGACCTGTACTCTAGAAACATTTAATTAAATAAATGATCTCAGACTACAGTGGAACTGCATCTATTACAATGAGAGGCTGAGGTACCTGAGAAAGTCTTTCCAAAACTTGGCTCTACTGTAAGATGCAATTTCATCAATTGACTACAAAATGTAGTTGAAAATGGAAAGTAAAGGAGAAAAAGATGATATTGATAGAACCACGGTGTTGGTTTGGTTGATAATGCATCTGTCAAGGAATGGTGGAGGGCTTACTTTTAACCCTGGCTTCTGTACTACACTGCTATGCACACAGTCTATATAAATACAGTCTATCCAGTTTAAAGTGATGGTAAAAGTTTCTACAAGTCTTTCATGAACTGTGGATTTGAATGCAATCCTTATGAAGAAAAGAGAGAGAGAGAAAGATTACCTACTTGGCCACATTCCCCAAGTGCAGGTATAGGAATATCTTAGAACAACTTCTCCAGATGATCTAGAAATATTTGAGAAAATTGGCATTGAAGTAGAACTGACTAACGTAAAGAAAAACATTTTTTAAAAAGATTGCTAATATTATCAATTTCTGCGAGCATTTAATAGAAACTTGTGAGAAAATTTCCCTTCCCAAAAGGTTTGACAGTATTTCATAAGAATTAAAATAAGGACTGAAAAATGTCTCAGTAGGCGTTTTGGAATCAGTCAGTAAACCCAATCAACCAACTAACCAGCCAACTAAAAACAAAACAAGAAAGGAAGATCAAGACTTGACTTGAACTTTCTAAGAAAACACAGAAGCAGAATTACAGCTTTTTCAGAGCTGAAAGGTGAGTTTTCTTATGAATACTTCTCTAAGAAGGCAGAAAATAATTGCATACACCTTTGCAAATCAACAGAGACTACCGTCAGTAATATTAATGAACACAGAAAAGCCTTCTGTCTAAAGTAACAATGGCAGCTTCGTATCATAAACATTTCAGTTTCAAAAAATATTTATGAGCAGTCACACAGGATTTAAAACACCTGTCAGATTGATCCCCTTTGGTTTTGAGTTTGTCTTGAGTGAAAAACCAACAGTACTCCTGTTTGTTGGCTTTATAATTACTGTATACAGAAATACAAACTACTGCATGTAGTAGGACAAATGTATACAACTGTCTCATAGTAAAGGAGCCAGAGAAAGATAACTCTAAAATACTACTTCTTCTGGAAACCCTGGAGAATCTGTGATGGCAATAAGGCTTGTTTCCTGTCTGAAGTACTACAAATTTGGAAGGCAGATCTCTAAATATCTACACTGTGAAGATCTTGTCCTCTTGCACTAACCTGAAGTGCAAGATTTTAAGGTTGAAACAGAGTTCTTCCAGACACACGCTGTCCCTACCTGGCAGCAAGGGCTCCTTCAGTGCCATCTGTACTTGCCTGTTCAGAAAGCATGTATGTATGAGATGCAATCCAAGGGGATTCCTCTATACTGGCAACCCTTCTGTCTCCAACCAAGACCCCAGGAATTCATGAAGCCATTGTAGGACTGCCCTGTGGGCATGAGCAGTGACCACAGTGGATAAGATGCTGGATCCAGACAGTGATGACAGAAACACTTCTGGTTCCAGCCAGTAGATCGATAGAGTTCATTAAAAAACAGGGGGTGGACTTGTTTGGAATAACTATGGACCAATTTCCCTTACAGTCCATCACACTGCTTGAAGGTGGTTAATTTTGTCATTGCCCAATTTTGAAATATTTGGTGTGTTTTAAACTAGGCATATGTTGAAGGTTCTTTTCCCACTTTGAACAACAACTGAATAACAACATTTATAGCAAACAAATTATCAGTTTCAACAGTTTAATTTTAATTTCATCAACCTTGACGGATATGAAAAGGAATCAAAATCTTTAATTCAAGAATTCCATTCTGAGACTGAGGCTTCCAAAAAAAAAAAAAAGGAAGAAAAAAAAAGTGTAAGCATATGGCTGGTGAAAAGGTGTAAGCAGAAAAAAAAAATCAAAGACTACATTAATATTTATTAACCGTATTTAAAATATATTTCGGTCAGGCTACTTCAGATGTGCTTTGTGTAGCCTAGACCATCAATTGGATTGCTAACTGACTAGTGACCACATTATGCAATTAAGTTACGACTTATCTAAATTACTTATTTTTTCTTCAATTTCCCTTGGGGAAGAACTGTGTGGAGCTAATCTAAAGATGTTTCACATTCTGTACTAAAAAGTATATAGCCCAAGAGGATGACAGGTATCTTACCAACTACTTGAAATGAACGTAATTTATTTAGTTGGAGTGTGCTAAACCAGACATTTAACCAATTACCATACTACTTTTTAAATTCTTTTTCAAGCGGATTGATGCCTAATAGGTGCATACAAAATTCTTTTTGCGTTACTTATATAGAGATTTTTAAGGTTAAAAACAGATTCATCCCTCTTCCTAGACTATGTGCTTTAAAAGTAGTTGGCCTTTGTTCAAACATTCAAAAAATCATCTTTGTGCTGGGACTAATCATAGAAGGCTTAATTCCTCAAGGAAATTGTTCTGGGAAAGTTATAAGCAGACAGAACAGGAATTTATAATGTAAGTTGGCTTGCAACCTCATGCTCTCATCCCAAAAATGTTTACACACATTTAGCATTCAGCATATGAGTATCTCATCAAAAACACATATAAGGCCTCAGCATTGCATCAATTTCCATGTAGACAGATCATGGGCATCTTTGTGACACTTCCCTGAAATCTGTGAGAGTCACATGAAGATGCCTTCTGGTATGGGGCTCACAACACGTTCAGGTAGCATGGTCTTCAATACGTTCTGATTATCAGCTTTAAAACCTAATATTGCCTAGTTCTCATAACAGGCAGAATATTATTTAATTACATGCCAATCGCTTCACAGTATTCAGCACTGTCTGTATACAGGCAGCAGACTAGAGCCATGGAAGGAGCAAGTCTACATTTCATGTACCTAGAGACCTGAGCTGCATGTCTGCATTCCAGATATAAAAGCAATTAGGATGCAAAAATCAGGATTTTCTCAAAGCTACCCCTGTCCCTCACACTGACTGAGAGATGGATAATCTAGTTAACAGGGTGAGACAAGATGGAAGGCTGAGATTCATGCACAGGCAGCAAAAACTCCCACTGTGCGTGACCTTGAAACCTCACCCTTTTCACAAAACAGAGCTAGAAAAACAGCATTTTTAGTACCTCAGTGATTAAACACCACACACTGAACATGGGAGACTCAAATCTCCTCCCTGCCTGAAGGAACTCACATTTACATCTCCCACAAGAACTCTAATGACTCAGCTATGTGATATAGTAGCTTGGACTCTCCCAAATTCTCCTGTTACAGCTTTACTACTCTTCACAACATATTTACATATTCACTGCAGTAAACACCAAATTCTTTTTCTTGCTTCCCCCACGTGTCCTGTTGATTGTCCTATGCGGTAGCTTTCGTAAATAAGCTATAGAATTAGTCCGAGTCAGTCAAGCTCTGCAAACGTTTTATTGTTCCACACAAACCATAATAATTTCAAAGAGGTGACTGAGACATCTCCATCAGCTCATGAAAGACTACATCTGGAGATGAGGATGTGCTGCCAGAAAATACGATACACAAGCACCCCTCCTGGCATAGGTGCACACTTCATCCTCCTGGAGAAATGGAGGAGAAGGTGCGAACATTTCCCCCTCTGGAGGAAAGGAGGTCAGCCAATTTAGCAAGCTCTGAAAGTGCTCCTGGAGGGGGTCCTTATGACAGGAGAGGTGGGGCAACGAAATTGCTGTGAATTTGGTGAATTGAATCGGTGTGGATTTGTTGGGTTTGTGTCACAGTGAGATACCTACCCACCTGCTGGATGCTCACCAGGCATGCTAACAGCTGTGTAGATGTTACGGGAGATCTCCTGGCCAACACACAAGCACTGAGAGCCTTCAGGGATCAGAGAGCAGCCACGCCAGGTTGAGAAGCCAAGATCTGGACGTGGCAGAGGTGAAGCCATGAGGAGATGGAGATGACTGAGGGCTGCATTGAGCTTCACTACGTCTGAGGAGGGCCGTGAGGTCTTTCCTCCCTGACGAAACACCAGTACTGAAACGGCAAGAGAAAAGCAGTGGACTTGACCTCAGTTTCACTTAATGACAAAAAAAAATACTCGTGAAGGGTGACAATTTTTTGAAAGAGTGCTTTGGTACGTTCCCTCTCTGGCTCCTCGATGTGCCCACACCACCTCAGGGAGCACTGGCAACCCAAAGACCTCCTGCCTCCCTGGGGGGCACGGAGTCCCCTGAAGGGGGTGGGGGCCGGCGGCCATTTCGGGGTGTGAGGGGACCCCCGGCGGCACAAAGGACGGGCGAGGCGCCGCCGGCTTCCCCGCGCACGGCAGCAGGAGGAGGGCGACAGGAATATTCTGGACCGAGGGAGGGGATGAAGCCGAAGGTGATGAATAACGTGAATAAATCCGCGGCGGTAGCCGAGGAGGGGGAGGGACGGCGGGTCATGTGAGGCACAGTCATGCTGCGGGACCGCGGCACCTGGGGCGCAGGGCGGGCTGGCAGGGGGGCGCCGCCATTTCGCATCCCCCCCCTCCAAGCCCCCTCCCCGCTCGGGAGCACCACCTCCCCCAACCCCCCCGCTCGGGGGCTCGGCGGCGCTCGGCAATTTCCGCCGGGCGAGCCGAGCCGATTTCCGTCGTCCCGGGCCAGCCGGGCTTTATGTCTGCCGGGCTGGGCGCGCATGCGCGGCGGCCGCCGCCATCTTACGTTGTCTGCGGGCTGCCCTCCCCTCGGGCCAGCTCTGCCCTCCCCCCTGCGGCCCCGCGCTGCGCCCTCCTCCCCGCCGGGCTCCGCGAGGGGCCGGGGGAGAGCCGGGAGGGAGGGAAGGAAGGGGAAGGGGAAAGAGGGAAAAGGGAGGCAGAGCGCAGCGGGAGAGGAGGACGCGGCTCTGCGGAGGAAGAGCGGGTGCCGCCTGTTATAAAGGGGGAGGAGGCGGAGGGGGAAGGAAGAGCGTGTGGAGCGGAGCCTCCTCCAGAGACAGCCAGACACGGAGGGAGGAGAGAGCGGCTGCCTGCCTGCCTGGCTTCCCGGCCTCCCTCCCTGCCTCCTTTTCATGGACTCCCTCTCTGGGCTGCCGCTTTTCTTCCCTCCTCCTTCCGTCTCTCGGCTCCCCAAAATGATTCAGCTCCATGGCTGCCACTGACGGGGATGTCCCTGCCCGGCTCAGCCTGCCGCTGCCGCCCTGCCGTGCGCCAGTCCCGTACGTATCCGCGCCTTCCTCCTCCTCCTCCTCCCCCGATGGCGAGGGGCGCCGGGCCTGCCGGCGGAGGGCGGTTCTGCCGGTTGCCAGCTTCCATGAGGGGAAGGAAGGGGGCTCGGCCCCGCCGCCGGCCGGGCTGAGGCGGGCATTGCCTCCTGCCCCTGCCCCGGGGGAGGCGCGGCTGGAGGGGCCAGGGGAGTTGGGGGGTGGTGGGATGGGAAGGGGGGGGTGTGTGTGAGGGGCTGCCGGGGGAAAGGGGACGGCGGAGGGGTGGAGGTGTCACATTCAGGGGCGGCGGAGGGCCGCTGCTCGCCCCCTCCCTGTGGAGGAGGAGGAGGGGGGGGGGGAGGCGAGCGGCGGTGCCGAGGCGGCTCAGCCCCTGCGCTGCGGGAGCCTGGGGGGGGGGGGGGCCGGGGGGGGGGGGGGTTTGTGCGCGGTGTCTGTGCCCTGCCGCCCAGCTAACTGTGTGTGTGTGTGTGTCTGTCTGTCTCTCTCCGTACCGGGGGACTGCACTCTTAAAATCCGCCCGATACAATGCACCAGCCTGACTCAGCCGCAGACATTAGTGCTAGGAAGATGGCGCACCCGGCGATGTTTCCTAGAAGGGGCAGCAGCAGTAGCAGCGGCAGCAGCTGCGTTACTGCTCCCACTGCACCAGGTACCGGCGTCGGGAGCGCTGCCCTCTCCGCCGAGGATTATCAGCCGCCCTTGCTGGTCCAGCCGCCGCCTCCATCTCCTGCAGCATCTTCGTCGGCGGGTCTACAGCCGACACCCCCTCCTCCACAAAGCCTGAACCTCCTCTCGCAGTCTCAGCTCCAGCCACAGCCTCTCGCGCAGACTGGAGCTCAAATGAAAAAGAAAAGTGGCTTCCAGATTACCAGCGTGACCCCTGCTCAAATATCGGCTAGCATGAGCTCTAATAACAGCATAGCCGAAGATACCGAAAGCTACGATGACCTGGATGAGTCCCACACTGAAGACCTGTCCTCTTCAGAAATCTTGGATGTTTCTTTATCCAGGGCCACTGACTTGGGAGAACCTGAGAGGAGCTCCTCTGAAGAGACTTTAAATAACTTCCAAGAGGCAGAGACTCCCGGGGCTGTTTCTCCAAACCAGCCTCATCTTCCTCAGCAGCACCCTTCTCTGCCTCATCACCCACAGCAGGGCGTTGTGATCAATGGAAGCGTTCACCCCCATCATGTTCACCACCACCATCATCTTCACCACCACCACCATGGACACCATCATCCATCGCATCCTGGGGTGGGCAGTACCCCGATTTCTGGAGGACCGCCACCCAGTCCATCGTTTAGAAAACTATCAGCAACTGGAAGCTCTGACAATGTTATATCAACTGCACCGGGTTCTGCTGCATCATCCACTGGTTCCCCCGCATCTGTCGTGTCTAATATCCGCACTACGAGTACTCCTGGCAATTTAGGTGTAAGTCCTGCTTCTGGAACTAGTACCTTGAATAATATGGGCGGTGGTAGCTCTAGTGTGGCAAGCAGCATGCTTGGTACTATAAATTTAAGCAACATCACAAGTACTGGTAATGTAAATGCTTTGTCTGGAACTAGCAGCAATGTGAATGTGAATATCTTGAGTGGTGTTGGCAATGGTACGAGTGCTTCCTCTAGTGTCATTAACAATGTTACTAACCCAACTGCAGGAACGGCAGTGGGATCAAGCCAGCAGCAGCCTGCATCTGGCACATCAAGGTTTAGAGTTGTAAAATTAGATTCTAGTTCCGAACCTTTCAAAAAAGGTAGATGGACTTGCACTGAATTCTATGATAAAGAAAACACTGCTGCAGTTTCAGAAGGAGTAGCAGTAAACAAAGCAGTAGAGACGATAAAACAAAACCCGCTTGAAGTGACTTCTGAAAGGGAGAGCACCAGTGGGAGTTCTGTTAGCAGCAATGTAAGCACACTGAGTCACTATACAGAAAGTGTGGGAAGTGGAGAAATGGGAGCACCTACTGTGGTACAGCAGCAAGCGTTTCAAGGTGTGGGTCCACAGCAGATGGATTTTAGCAGCGCTGCTCCTCCGGCAATTCCAGCATCTAGTATACCACAGAGTGTTTCTCAATCACAGCTTGCACAAGTCCAGCTGCATTCTCAAGAGGTAAACTATCCGCAGCAGAAACCAGGGGTCCAGCCTCCTGCACAGGCCAGTCTAACCACTGTTCCTGGGGTTCAGCCAGCCCCGGTTAATATCCTAGGTGTAACCCCGTCTCTGGGCCACCAGCAGCCTGCCATGCCGAGCATGGCTCAGCAGCAGCTGCCGTACCCTCAGCCGGCGCAGCCCGTGCAGACGATGCCGGTTGTGCAGCAGCAGCAGTTGCAGTACGGAGGACAACAGCAGCAGCAGCAGCAAACGGTTCCTACGCAGATGGCCGCGGGTCACGTTAAGCCGGTGAACCAAAACTCTGTTACGGGGGCCATGCCGGAGTACATCCAGCATCAGCAGATCCTCCAGCCCCCGGCGCCTGCCATGCAGCCCAGTCCTGCCGCAGTAGGAGCGGGGCCGCCGGTTCCCGTCGCCCAGGCCCAGAGCATGCAGCCTGCGGTACCAGCACACCCCGCTGCTGCCCCAGCTCAGCCTGTGGCGCACGCTCCAGCAGCCCTACCAGGCGTGGGTACCGGCGGCCAAATGCTGAGCGTCGGGCAGCAAGGAAGCGTAGCCGCTGTGGTGCAACCACCGCCTGCTGCAAACCAAATTCCACCTCCGGTCATGCCGTCGACAGCTGCTCCTCCATCTTCGCAAGTGGTGCAGCCTGTGCAGACAGGAATAATGCAGCAGGGGTTACAGGCCGGCGCTTCGGGCCTTCCCCAGCAAATGGTCATTGCTCAACAAAACACCTTGCTGCCTGTGCAGCCGCAGGCGCAAGCGGTGGAGTCGGTGGTCCAAGGAATGACCGGCCAGCAGCTGCCTGCAGTTAGCCCTATACCTTCTGCTAGTACTGTTCCTGCACCGAGTCAAGCTGGTTCAGCTGTGCCTCCTGGCATACCCTCTGCCTCTATAGGTTTGGGACAGCCACAGAACATAGCGCAGGCTTCGGCTGTGCAGAACGGGAACTTGGCTCCGAGCGTTAGTCAGCCTCCGTTGATATCAACAAGTATAGGTATGCCAGTGGCACAGAGTGTGCCGCAGCAGATACCGCTAAGCTCTGCCCAGTTCCCCGCACAATCGCTAGCTCAGTCGGTCGTAAGCCAAATTGAAGATGGCAGACGCCCTACAGAACCTTCCCTCGTTGGTTTACCTCAAGCTGCCGGTGGCGAGAGCGGCGTCGGAGCGCCAGCCGTCTCCGAGGGCACGAGCAGCACCGCGCCATCCTCTGCTTCCCTCTTCCCGCTGAAGGTGCTGCCGCTGACGACGCCCCTTGTAGACGGTGAGGATGAGAGGTAAGGCTGCCTGGAACTTTATTTAAAAGATGCATCCGATAGTTCGATACGCACTGACTTGCAGCTCTTTCCCCAGCTGTTCTGTGAGATGAAGCGGCGCGGTGTTTTTGTCTAATTAGCAATATCGTTTCTCAGGTCCCAGCGTGTGTAGGTATTACATTAAAACGCTTGTTTTTCTCTTGAGGGGGTGGGTTGTATTGATTATGCTCCGAAACTACTGCGTGGGTAAATTGTGTTTAACAATCTGTGACAGTGTGTATGTTCCCATTGTATAGAGGAAGACAAAAGAATACTGTGGAATGTGGGTACGCTAGTGGTGATCGTAGTTTAGATTATTTATTATACTGAAATAATTAATATTTATTCCTCGGCGGATGACTTTTTCTCCACAAGCCTAGACTTTATCCTGCCTCAGCTTCTCTTTTCAAGTATTGACTTCACTCAGGTTGAACCAGTTGTGAGCCTGTGGTGTATATATAGAAGCCTTCTCTTTGACAGCCAAGAGATGCTTTAGGCAAATGAGTATGGTGGGAAAAGGGAGATTCAGCAACACCGTTGTGGCTCTTCAAATTGAACTCGGGGCACTTTTGGTCTTGGTGGTTTTGCTTCAAAGCACTAATCCTTTGTGGGAGCCGCTCAGGCCTGTGGAGGGGCAGCGAGCCTTTGAATCTGATGCACCTATTCTGTGCAGTCAGAGTAATAAGCTACGTGTTCTCCCACCTCAGCTTCTTCAAAGACATGAAGGCTGCTTGGTCTTAATGGTGTGTGCTTGTGAATATTCTCATTTCGTTGATGGTGTGTGCAAAGAAGCTGTGTCACTTGCAGAAGGCCTTTGCGTGCTCAGGGTGAAGTGATCTTCACAGCAGTTGTACAGTGCAATTGTTTAATGTTCATTATGTCTGGAAATTCTTAGCGATTGAGGACCTCTGGTGATGCGCATTTAGAAATGGCCAGGAAGACTGTGGTGGTTTCCCAAGGAACTTCTTGTCTAGGAAGAAACTGCGCTACTGGGAGAAGTAGATAACATTAAAATAAAAAACCTACCTTGAAAACGGGGAGAGGACAGAAAAGAACACTGGAAAAGAAAAGCAGAGACTTGGGGAGGAAGACAAAACACAGAATATGTACAAGGTGGGGATGGGAGGCAGGAAGTAAGAGAAATATCAGTGGCCAAACTCTATTTAAAAAAAAAAAAAGAAGGTTGCTGGGAGAGGCTGGCTGCTTAATATTGAAAATACTAACTCTATCAGCAGTCTCTGATTATGTTGATCATGAGGTGTTGACTGTCTTAGTGGCTTTCATCACATCTTTCTCAGATGCCAGAGAGCTATAATGAGTAGCAGCTTGTCTTCGAGGAGTGCTGGAAGACAAGTTCCAACACTGTTTCATTTTGATCATGTTTTTTAGTCAATAAATACGTGAAGGTGATAGAAGACAGATGGAGGTGTTAAAGCTCACAGTGTCACCATTGTGCTACTAGCAGTCAATTTCCTCAAACTTTTTGTTTTTTCCTTCCTTCGATCTTTCTAAACTCAGACACTGATCCTGGGGGGGGGGATGGAACCTAAGCTTTCAGGAGCTCCTAGCTAAGTAAGAGAATTTTAAGCTCATTGATACTCAGTGTTTTGGAAAATCACATCTAGCCACGTGATTGTACCCTGATTTTAAGAGCATATGTTAGCTGTTTGTCATGACTGGTAGCTTTTCCCAGCATGTTTAAATCCCTCAGGGTAACAATAGCCAGAAATGCCTTCTTCCTCTGTTATTTGGCCAGCTAAAGATCATATCCTTTCTTCTCCCATGCACGTTGTGTCTTTGTTCTATCTGTCATCTCCAGGTAGACTATACTTTTGTTTAGCTGCAGTTGGAAAATCATTTAGATGCTTTACACAGAGCAGGATATGACTCTATTAAATGGAGACCAAAAATAATTGTGTGTTTTGCATGGCAGTGGTGATCAGTTTGCTTGGATAATTTATGGTGGAGCTTCTGCCTGTAAAACTGAAAACTTGGTGAGATTGCTTCTGTTTCTTCTCACAGGGAGTCTCAGGGCAAGGCGATGGATTGTCTTGACCATGGAATTTCTTCTGGTCTGGAGCTCAGATCTTGTCAGTCCCTACAGGTAGCGCAGGACGTGCTGCTACTCTCTCTGGCTCCTCATTTACTTCTCTGGCCACTGAATGTCTCTAACTAGAGTTCTCTTGAGAGTTTGTTTTGCCTGTTTGTCAGATTATTGCCTATTTTATGGGATGCAAAGGGGTAGTGTGTTGTAGGAGTACATAAACATTAAAGGAGGAGATCTGCTATAAATAAATACATGTAAGTGCGTGCATGTAAAATTGCTCCCTCTCCCTCGTGCACCCATACATCTCATTTAAAATTATATCAATACATCCCAAGTGGTTCTAAACCTGGCAAGGGAAAAGGTAGGGGAGGAAAGCAAGCAAGCACTGACATAATTGGGCCAGTGAGGAAGCTGTAAAATTCCATTTAGTGTGCCTTTGAAGAAACATCTGACCTATGTAATACCTTGTTTAGATTAACTCCCAGCTTTCGTTAAACCTGCATATCATTGCGCTTAAAGACAGACTGGTATCTTTAAGTCTTTAGCTCTCATTTTTAGGATGCTGTTTGCAGTTCTTTTGGTGCCTGTTACCAGGGCATGGCCTTTTAAATATAGGCAGCGTGGGGCGTATCTGCTTTGAAAACAACAACCTTTATTTCCCCAGTATGGATCAGGTTTTTTTAATCATCGTTATGACTTGAAATATTAAAAATGATCTCCTTGGCAGAATGTCCTATGGAAAATTAATTTACAAACTTTAATAAAGAGGATACAAATAATTCAGTCAGGTTCTGTATTTATAGTAATAAATTCTTCCGACTCATATTTCTTCAGCCTGTCAGGTATGCTGTAGATGTTTACGTATTGGTAGACTTCTCTTCTGATATTTTGATCTACAAAAAATGCCGGCCAGTTTTTTGGATGCTACATCTTTTTATTAGTTTGAACCATGGTATGAACTCATTTTAATATATGATTCTCACATAGCTATTCCCTTAAATTTGCAGTGGCTACCTCAATTTATTCAGTTCTGTTACTGAATTCTCTCCATTTCAGACATGGTCTTTTCAGCTCAGTATTTCATCTCTAGAACTGTAGAAGAGGATTTTTTTATTTTGATGCTTCTGAAACCTTTTAAGTATGAAAACATATTTATATTGCAGTAAGTTCTTTTAAGTATTTGTACTTAGTGCTGCAAAATATATCAATTTTACATCTTTATAGACAATTCTTTATTATGTTATAGGCATTTGCAGTAAGAGTTTGTACAGCTAGATCTAAATCTTCCAATTCAGAGGTAATTTAAACAAAAACTAAAAACAAATGCATTTAAACCATTTCTAAGGGCTATTGTAAATTAATTTTAAAAATTGAATTTGAGTACCATTACTCAAAAGCAGATTTTATGAATGAAAGATGAGAGAACTAGTAACTGTCTCCCTGTCCTTGACATTTGCTGTGGAGTTGCTTTCATTCTTTCATCTGATGCACATTGGTTTCACCTGTTTGTGCATTTCATCTAGCAGTGAAGCAAAAGAGGAAGGAGGAAGAGATGATAAACACATAAAATTGGCATAGATGTTTGAAATGTTCTTTATTATCTGACAATCTCTACTGTACTTCTCTAAGAGATTTTTTTTAGCAAAGGACATCTTTACAGCAGAACAGACAGCAAAAGAAATTTTGGAGGAAATGTTTTCTGTATACTGTACCTGTGCTGGCCTGCTGGAGCAACTGGAATTTTAAAGCTGAACAGGAGAATTGAAAGACCTGTGAGCAGAATTTTAAGAATACCTAGTAGTAGTAACTAGTAGTGGTTTGTGAGGCCAGAGTACACTCTGGAAACTGGATGAGGTTTCATAAACACAGGTAGGAAGGTTGGTCAGATTTTTACAGATGTGTATTTGGGATCTGGTTGAAGCTGTTAGTAGGCAGCACTGAATGAACACATTGAAGCACAATTGAAAGTTTCAATTAAATGTTATTTTTAATGCAATAACTGCTTTTTTTGCATGCTGTTCAGAGTTTTTATGGACTTCTTCATTTGCTGACAAGTTTGCTTCTGTAAATTTGAACAAAAGGAGGAAGGTAACCTTTAGAAGATGCTTCACAACAAAGCATTTATGGTGACTCAGCGTGGATTTATGGTCGTTATTTTTTTAGGTGCAGCCTAGCGGCAATGTCACTGTCTTCCATTATTCAGAGGTTAAGCTTGCTTTAGAGTCGTCATTTTCAAATGACAACTTGAATGCCTGAATATTGACTTTTTTAAAAGTCTGTTGATATTTTCAATTTGGCTATTTATGGAACTTGGAGGAAAAAAAATAGTTACCCTCCTTGTTAATGACAGATTGCACGAGTGAAGAGTGCTTTGGCGAAGAAAATGCAGTTACTGTTGTTTGGTGCTGACAAGTTTAGCTTCTTTTTTCATCTGAGGAAATAAAATGCCCTACCATTGGCAGAATTGACTTGGTTAGTTTTCCGCTCTAAGCGAAGAAGGAGGAGACATTCAGGGTCTGCACCTTGTGTGTCTGCTGGCAAGCTGTGGGCACAGGAGTGCTGTTCTCCCCGGTGTCTGCAGCAGCCTTGGTTCACCATAACTCGTCAGCCGAGTTTTGTGACACTGGGGCTGTGGTTATCCCAAACCACAGGTTGGGATAGTTAGCACATTTCTCCCTGTGTAATGACAGCAGCTGCTTTGCCAGCACTGTGTAGTCACAGTAAGGGTGGAAGAGTGAACTGAATGCAGGCAAAAAGTGGTGGTATCTGTTTGGATGGACCTCTTCCTGGTGTCTTTTGTGGATGTGTTTTCTGCAGGCTTGGTATTGTGTTCTTTAAAGACCGGAAGAGCAGACGGGTTTTAATGGGATTTCCAGAAAATGTTCATTAGCACTATGGTTCTGGCTGCTCTTTGGAATCGTCGGTGTATAAGCAGGCTAAATATCTGCGTGTGTGAAAACCAACGAACAAAAGGTTAAGTGTTCAGTGCTGAAAAGCACTCTTTACTTTCTCAGGATTTGCATTCCTTAAGCTACAGGCCAAACTGGAAATTGGAATCTGCCAGTCAGTCTGTAGTGGTAGTGAGGTGGTTCAGCCTCCACAAGTCGCCATGGCCTAGGTAATGCCACAACAGAGCAGTGCCTGTAATGTTCCCTGGTAAGCACAGTTCTGTGGGTGGGAGGGAGCCATTAAAATGTATTTTGCTTGAATGGAAGCAGAAAGACGCCTGGATAGCACACCTTTGCTATGAAGAGAGCTATAATAATGCTCTTCATTTGGCAGAGGATAATGAATATATGGTATTAGATCTGAAAAGGCTTAGGAAGTAGATCAGCTGTAAATAGTGCTGCTTGTATACTGTTTTAGAAGAGGAAATTATGGACCCCCAAGTACCAGTATAATAATAGCAGGTGTGTTCTTGGTATCACTTTCTGGAATGGTTTGTGATCTGGCTCTGCGGTTCGGTGTAGGTAAACCATAAGAATCAAAAAGAATGCTGTGTCTTTGTTCTCATTGATTTTAGGCCCTCGTTCTCTCTGTTCTTGATTAATTTATGAGAATGAAATGTGCTGTGTGTGTGTAATATGTATTTACTTGAACAAATATTGATAGCTGCTTAAAAAATGGGCCTATACCTGTCATTTACTGCACTTGGGCCACCAAAGGCAATGATATTAAAGCAAAAGCATGCTTTAACAGCTTACAGAGCACAGATTATGGGACAAGATTATTAAGTGAATTATTTCATGGTGGCAATCACTGTAAATAAGGAACTAGTCTATTCTCAATGAGATTGTACAAGAAACCGTAACCTAAAGGTAAGATGGAAGGAGCTCTTGAGTGACTGGAGATATCCCTCAGTTTATTTAAGCCTATTCTATTCATTTACAGTTATGAATTGAATGATGGAAACACAGTGTAATTAATATATGGCATCAAACCAGGGCATCTTGTCCTTATGGTTTTGCTGTCTTACAGGAATTTAACTCTTAGTCTGTACCGGGGAATTAACTAACAAAGATACTATTTATGCTGCAGTCAGCTGTGGGGTAGAAACCCTTATCAGCCCATTTTGTGCAAGCTTCCAAACACCTGGTGTGAATTAGCAGTGTTTGAAGCAGGATTTGCTTTGTGGTGCAGTCCTATGCAAAAGTCTCCATCTTCCCTTGAAGCCAGACTTCACCGAGAGAGATCGAGTAGTTCCCAGTGTTTGACGGGCAGAGATTGCCTGTCAACCCGAACGATCCTATACATGCAAATGTGAGATTCTTGCCGTGATATTCAGGATATTTTATCACTGTTAGCTACCTTGTGGACTAAAAGACTTGTTGGTACCTACTAAATGAGGGTTTCTCACTTTGGTGCTGTGCAGAGAGTAAGAATGACTCATCACAGCTGAAATACAGCATTGTGCTTTAAGAGCTGAACCCCTTCAATTTTATGAAAATATTTATACTTGCATCCTAAATCACAAACACTTGATTAAGTAGTGTACTGTGACTCCTTAGGCTTACTTACCATTTTTCTCTGAGCAAACACTTTCAATTTTTGTATTTCAGATATGACTCATGATTTTTTTTTCCTGCTCCACAGTCTTTAACTTAGTGGTTTTGACTTCATCTAAGCTGCTTTAATGCTATTGGTAATTTAACCTTTTATTGGTCAGTTAGTAACTCTCTTAGCCTGGTGTGTGCTTTTATGGGATTTTAAAATGTTTTTTCTTTTTTAAATAAGTGTTTATTATACTGTTGTGAGGTGCATGGTATTGATGAGACTTCATACATTGAGTACCTTTGACAGTCAGGATAAATAGTTAAGTATTGTAAGCATTCAAGCTTGAAGTTCTCATCCCAGAATGTATTTTTTCTTCCTTGCAGTGCAGGGCCAGCAGTAGTCCAGAAGAGTGAAAGCAATTTTCCTTTGTCCAGTGCAGAACTGTTACCTAAACAAACTGCTCTTTATTTTAACCTCCTTGCTGGGGGTTATAGGTATTGTACAGACTGCAGTGGTGCAGAATTCTGAAAGTGCAGTAGAAGAATAGAGTAGGAAGTAGAGCAGTGTGAGGTTTTTATTATCACCGGGGATTAGGAATTTAACACTTTCTGAGAAGCTGACTGTAATCTGTAAAGCACAACAAACGTGGGTATCGTTGATGTTTGTTTTTCTCAAAGAAATTCTCAGAAAACTGAGCTCCATATTTTAGTAAAACAAGGGAAATCTTGGTCATCTGTTCATATGCTTTTGAATAACCTGTTATTTTGAGTATAGTGGAGGATTACACTTAGAATCTGCAAAAATAGATTCAGGAAGATCTCCTGTAGGTTTAGGCTTAACTGGAAGATAGGAATGGATCTGTTAAAAAGATGAAGTTGCTATTTCTAGTAAGGAACTAGAAATCTGATACCAACTGGAAGTTGTTTGTAGGGAGTTTTCTAACGTGCTGTTTAAATGTGCTAAACCACTTGGCCGGGCAAATTGTCTGAGCTTGTGTGCGAGTTGTCCAGCCTTCTTTCTGTTGTTGGTGTTTAAATTAGCATGGATGCTCAGCAGCAACTTCTCAGGACTCTGATTCCTTCATGTGTAATGCAGATTTGAACTTCTGCATCAGTTGCTTAAGCAACAGTGTGAAAGTGCTGTGCTAAGTGTTAGGGACAGCACTTAAAGCAGCTGAAAATGCAGATAGGCATTCAACAACAGCTTTAGCGTCTTTATGCCTTAAATAATAGCTCCTCGGTGAAAATGTACAGAGTAGTGTAGCTGTGAAAGATGAGTTCTGTGGGTAAGGTGCTATCAGTATATGCTTATGTCTGTATCCCGAGCCTTACACTTGCTTCAATCCTGTAAGATCAGAAGGTGCAAATTACATGTAGCTTACGCCACTTTTTTTTGCAAGCATTGATTTTTTATTTTTTTTTAATCTGATCTCTGGTCAGTGGCAGTGCTCGTTATTGGTACCAAGCATTAATATTCAGTGCTGATGTGCCAAGTCAGCACCCTTGTCATTCCACGCAGTGTTACCTTGTGGCGCTTGGTACCTGTGGATGAGTTGTGTGCTTGGTTGAGGAATGGCTTTTTCCATTACATCGCTGTAAACAAATGCATGGTATAGAAATACCTTTTAATGTTCTTCCAGCGACTTTGAACTCTCTATGCACTGGAGAGGGATGAAATCCCTGTCAGGATGAGAGAGAACTTTTACGCTTTTAAGCTTCCCCTGACCTTCCCTTCACCCAACGCTGTCACAGTTGTGTATGGATGAAAGAGAGATGATTGCTGGCGGTCATAACTTACATGCAAGAAATGTGTTCAAAACTTAACCATGCTAAGCTCGTGTTTCTAAATATTTAGTGCTCTTACAGCTAATAAAGATTGCCATGAAGCCCAATAACTCATGTGTGATTGTTTGGTCTGCTCTTGTGACCGCAGTTCAGAAATCTCTATTTTTCAAAGAAGATGAAACAAACTTCTCAAGCAGGGTTTAAATTGACTTGTTTGGCATATATTGCAACTGAATTGGGATAAGTTTACTCAAAAAATTAGCTTCTGTCGATTTCCTGAGAGTATTTTCAGCTTGGTAGCTTTATTGGATGTGTGTATATACAACAGTCTCATAACGTGCTGGTGTATCATGTGAAAAGACCCATTTCTCTGAGGAAGTCAGTTGGTAGTACCATTAATTTAAGGAGGTATTAATCATTGTTGTACCCTGATGTCACTTGCAGTGCTGGATCCTCACGAACTCTGAGCATCTCTGAAATCTGGCAAGGAAGGATTGTGGATAACTATTTTATGTTCAGCATTATGGCTTATTGGAAGCTGTTTAGTAAAAATCTTGACCTGACCTTATCTTGAAATGCTTGCTGAACTTTTTGATTCATTTTTTTGACTTATGATTCGGAATGCTGCTTATCTGTGTGCATATTTTTGTGTATATATATGTATATGAAAAAATATCTCAATTCTTTTTTAAAGGAAAAAACCACAAAGACTTCTGGTGAGCAATTGCTGCTGTTGGTGTTTAGCTTGCATTCATACGAAAATAAGAGCAAGTGAAAATAAAATAAAATGAACCATGAGTTAATATTTTAAGTGCTTGTTGAATAATTTACTGTACCACTCAAATGAATTTAAGGTATAAATGCACCTCTTTAATCTATTGAATGAGGTTATTATGTTAAGAATGGATCAGTGCATTGTGCTGCCAAGTGTTCCTTTAGTAGGCCTAATATCCTAAATTAGGTGAAATGGCAAGTTACTCATAAGTGCCCAGGGAATGGGGCAGGATGTGCATGTGCTTCCATGCTCTTTTCTTTCTTTCCCAGTTTTTAGGGCTTTTTCCACCTCGGTAACGGCTTGTAAAAGAGGAGTTCCCGAGCGTGGATTTGATTGGAGAGAGAGGAGGGAGTAAAGGAGGTGTGAAATGTTTATGATGGTGGTTTTTTGGTTTCCTTCTTTCTCTTCTTAGAGGGGAAAGGGATTTCAGTCGGCGTGAAATGGTGTCAGGCCTGTATGTGTTTGAGCCAAGTACACGCAGTTGTTGGCAATGTGGCTTCTTAGCGGAGGGAGGGATAGTAGCCAAAGGGCCTAGTCAGGAGTTGGGGTTCTGCTTTCCCTGCTTCATAGCCAAGAGCAGGGATATGATGAGCCTAAAAGACTTGCTGTCTGATTTCTGTGCTATTTTTGAAATGATTTTAAGATTGCAATCCTTGAAAGCAGACAGAATTTAACAAGTTTTCAGTGGCTTATGGAAACAGAGCAGCAAGGCAGGGTGATAATCTGTGTATTCCTGTAGAGGTGCATCCTGTGGGTAACGAAGGAGGCTCTACAACGCTGCTGCACTGAAACCTGAGTCACCATTTTGTGATGAAGGCATAGGTTAGCCTCTTCTCTGAGGATTCACTGGCTTGGCTCTTGGGATGTGTGTATTCTTAGTGCTGCTTGCTTGTGCTGGGGCACAGCAGTGTAATTGAGCAGTCTTTTTATTTCACTGGAAATTAACATGTAAATGGCAGTTGATGACTTGCATGAGGATATTTTCAGCTTCTGAAGAATACCATTTCTGTGGAAGCAGAAAAATAAATATCAACGTTGTTACAGCAGACAGTTGTGGCTAGCAGTAGTTATCTTTTTTGCATTTGTCTGACTGTGAGAATCTGCTCTCTGAGAATCTTTAATGTGCATATTTGCTGTCAAAATGCTTAAAATACTTAAAACATGGAATTTTAGTGCCTGTGAAGCTACTGGATGAAAGTGTTTCTCTGAAGGTGTCACAAACAGCTCTCCAAAGATTTTTTTTTTTAAGGGACGTTGAAATTCTGCTGTAAGTGTTCATATGTATTTTCACACAGAAGACTGAGACTTACTAACTAAATGTTGAAGAAAGCCATGCCACCTTCCATCTTAGTATCTTTTAATTGAAGAAATGTATAAGTAAGCTTTTTATTATTATTATTTTTTAAATATTTTTAGAAGGAGGTCCTTCTTAGTCCAGCCTCCAAACAAGGTAGTCTAAATTACCCTTGGCATTTCAGGAACATAAAGATATGAGTATCTACTGTAGTGTGTGTGTATGTGTATAGATATATAGTAGTACTACTACTATATTAAAATTATATATATATCTATATATAGTGTATTATCTATCTGTATTTATATACCTTCATTCTTAAAATGTTCAGCAATAAATACAATGGATATTGGGATATCTGTTAAATGGCCTGTGTATATTATATTCAAATATAAACTGAAGATCAATGTAAGATACAGGCAGTTATTCAAAACCCAAACATCTTTCTTTCTTACTCCACTTTGGCTTTTAAGAATACCTGTAATTCACTGAAATTATAGCTACTCCTTAAAATTGACTTCTCAAAGTGCAACAGTCACCCAGGTTGTGTCTGTCTGATAATATTGCCATGTAGCTTTGCACAATTTGGCATGGACAGCTTGACACCGAGGTCTGTGTTCAGAAATGTTCAAACGCAAATTTTCATCTTCTGTAGTGAATTGTGGTATGTGTATATAGGGTCTTCAGTTGCTAGAACTTCTTAAATCGGGCCCATTTTACTAACAACTTTTGCTTTCCAAACACCCTACTTAGAAATGCAAGTGTAATGGAAACTCATATTGTACGCACCTCTATAGGAATGTCAAGATGGGCAAAGAAATTGTAAAAATAACTTCTGGTTATTTTTTCTCCAAAAGATCTGCATTTTCAATTAGAAAATTAGCTGTCTGTACATCAGGATATACTTACACTGAAGTTATTTTATAGCTTAAAAGTACTTTTTTTTTCTGTAGCACTTTTTATGCCAAATATAAGTTCAATATCTTAGGATAAAGTGTATTAAGAAGTTAATGAAATAATTTGTCCCTGTGCAAAATACTTCTGGTGTGACTGGCAAACACTGGATATTTCAACTTGTGCTTATCAGTTGTTTGTGTTCAGCCACTGGCATATGTAGTCTGCCTCTAATGAAGAGGGACGATAAAAAAAAAGAAATTGCTGGAAATGTTTCGCTTCAGAACTAAGAAGTAATTACCATAGATAGTCTAGTCTGCCTAAAGTGACCACAAAAGAAATGTACCAAACATAATTGCTGGTAAAAGTAAGTAGCCTTTTTTCTTAATGAAAGAAAATCTAGCCATGGCTAAATACTATTTAATTGTAGTGTCTGTCAGTGAATGTGACCAATTCCTGTGAGAATGTCCTTGGGTACTGACAAAGGTTGTTTTAAATCTCTAATGGGTAAGTAATGGTTTGAAGTGCAGCGTCTCAAAAGATAGGCAGTTCTTGTCTACGAGTATGGTAGTGGGTTGAATTAAGATTGCACAGACACGGACCACGAAACATGAAAATTAAGGTAGTCTCTTGCATCTTGGCTTTTCTGAAAACTGAAACTAAATACAGAAAGTGTCCTCAAGTAAGGCATAATGGCAGGATGACTTCTGTTGACACGATAGCTTGGTTGTCTTGAAGGCAGACTTATTTCATCCATTGAGTAATCGATAACATTAATTGAAGAGGGAAGCTGCATGTGGCACGTGAGGTGGAGAGCTTGGAAACCCTCAGGTCATGTTCTGGAGAGGTTTGTGCAATAGAGATTTCTGAACCTTCAGCTTTCTACAAGGAAGGCATTAGAAACAGCCATGCTTTTCTTACATCCATTATCATTTCTTTGGAAGGACGAGTTCCTCTTGGTGCCTTAGAGATGCAGAGGCTCTCTGCCATAGGAGGAAGTGGAGGAAGTTGACAAGCTTTAGGCTGTAGGCTTTGTACAGTCTGGCTAAGTATGGCCTGGTGTCTTGGGGATGCTGTGTTCTTGGAAATGGCTGTTTTAATTGCTGCAGCCATTGCCTTCAAGAATTGCAGGTAATGATTGATGTGAACTGTTGTATCAAAGCTTCTCTGTATTGCTGTGAATACTTACCTGAACACTGGCTTGGAAACTTGATTCTTTGCCTTCCCTGATAATGATGGCAAAGTGTAATGCTTGCAGAGCTTGGTTATGCTGCTTGAGGGAACTCATTAAGAAAAATAAAGCCTTCCTCATCCTGTTTTTAAGCCTGGAATAGCATCTTGCAGTTCTTGTTTTGCAGTTCTTATTTTCCAGCACTGTGTGTTGTGCTTTTTCTGTTTGAGTTTTGTTCAGCATCTCCTGTTTTTGCTTGTGAACGCTGGAATAATAATGACTTGGGTTCAGGAAAACTAGTCTCTGGTGACTAGAAGCAGTGGAAGGGGTAAGATAAAGGATAGTGTTTGTGATTAACCAAACAATGTTTGTGTGCTGCTAGTTCGTCTTGTCAGACTGTGGGAAGACCTGCTTTTATATTTTCCCTTTGCTTTCCCAGAGAGTCACTCTTATTTAACCAGAAGTCCTTCGTCTTCTCCTCTTACATTAGGCTTGCTTGCTCCTAACTTGAACCTTTGAAAACAAACAAACAAAACCTAGTGAGTTAAGGCCTGTTGTGTTGCTGGTTGCTGCAGCCTTTACTAAGACATTGTAGAATTCAGTCAGCGATGTATTTTTTTTTTTTTTTTTTAATGACTAAGTATGATCTACCGGGATTAGAAAGAATTCAAAATAAAATGTCAAAGTAATACCTAAAACAAGAAACACAAATCTCTAAAGCTGAATGGTAAACCTCCATCTCACTGCTGGTTGAGACAATGACTCAGAAGGAACCTAAAGCTGTAACATACGCACTTCTTTTGTGTTTTAGGTTATAAGTGAAAACTAGTTTAGACCAAGATCTAGTACCTGTAAATGTACAAGTAACCCGTTTCAGAAAAAATACATTTACCCATAGCTTCCTTCTGCAGCAGCTTCTGGAGTGTCTGGTGCTGGCATTTATTGAAGACAGGATGCTTCTTCATACCTTTTTCTTTTTTTTTTTTTTTAGACTTCTGTTGAAAATAGTTTTGAAGTATGAGGCAGGAGAGGAAACTGATGGAGTCAAATGGAAAAAGAGGTACAGAAGGCAGCCATACCCCAAACTGTTTATAGAAGTGTGAGTGATCACAATTGATTACATGGGCTGCTAAAAGCTGGAAAGCAAGGATGTGTTACTTCACAGAATAACAAAAGCTGAGGGGTAGGGGAAGGTGTAATTACCACCATGTTCTTTCAAAACGGAGCTCAAATTAAAATGTCACGTAAGCATGAAGCAAGATATTTACAGTGTCATTAACAACAAAAACATTCATTCACTATCATTATTTTTCAGGAAGCTGTTCTCGTGCTTGAAAAATGTAATGGTCAGCACAGCAACGGCTTAAAATAGCCCTTTGGATCCTACAGCACTGACATTAGAGCCCCATTGGCAAACGTCCAAGAGCCCTGTAAAAGAAGAAGAAAAATGCTTTACGTGTTAAACTTGGTTTCATAAAGCAGCTTCTGATGTGTAGTTTCGCTAAAATTTTGAAATTTTCTGCCTACTGAAAACTACTACAAAGTTTAAAACCCTGTGAAGAGTCTCTTCATAGAAACAGCTCTTCCTGGCATCACAAAAATAACTCTGTTACAGGAGTGCACGTAGGGTAGCTAACTGCACTGAAGCTGTGCAGGGTGAAGTTGTTGCTGCACCCATAGGGTCAGAAGACATACGCTTCAGCAGTTGCATGTTTGTTTTCCCTACTGGCATATTTTGCAAATGCTTGGTTGCCTTATCAGCATTCACTGTGGGCCTTTCTAGGCAAATTCACCTTTACATAAGTATGTTTAGTGGTTGTGTGACAGAACTGAGCCATGCCATTTGCCCCCTGCTGCATAGCAGGAGGAGGGGAGTCCTTCAGCAGCCTGCTTTCTTGCTTCTACCCAAGTCATCCTTGGTAGTTACACGTTCCCCCACGGGAGGAAAGATGCCTTCTCTTACGATATCCACTCTTAAAGCTTCTGCAAACAACTCCAATAGCTGTTGCTAATGAATAAATAACCAAGTAGCAAGCATTAAAAACTACCTGGTTCTTAATTCTGCTGCCTGTGAAGGTCTCTGAATAAAAGATGTGAAATGCTTTTTGTGCTTCCCCTCCCAATTCTGTTAGGTGAGTGCTGGTACCAGAGTTGCTGAGAATTTTCTTTACAGTGAAAAAGGACTGAACAGCTCCACCTGATCCGTGACTGCGTGGTTGCTGTTGCAACGAGAGCACTAATGGTCATTTTGAGAATCTGTGAGATCTGATACAACTTTGTCAAAGCACTTCCTCATCACGGTGCTGCTTCTCTCAAATGCAGTTATGCTGGTCCATGCAGAAATACAGATATATATCCTCTTCATGCTTTATTCTAGCAAGTAACACTGAGGAGGAATTGGACTTTACTAACTTCTGAAACACGTTTTTCAGGACTTGCAAATTTCTAGGATTGCTGGTGTTATCAGATGCTCTGCAGATCAGCAAGATGTCAGAGGTCACTAAACCCTAGAGGAGACAAGTAATCTACTTAAGCTTTTTATGACTTTATTTAGAACACCTAGCTATATTGAAAATAGCTTCCTTTCCATTATGTTGTATTTATTTTAATCCAGTCAGCAGTCGTTCTGGGCAAATAATGTTCTGCTTAATGCATTTGTGCTTGAACGAGACCTGAATGTGCTCCCTAAGGGAGTACTATTGTGGTGTGGTCTTGAGTCAGAACCTGGGTTAAGATGAGCCCCAGCTACCATGTCTGCCAGTCCCTCTTTGTATTGTGGCTCTCCGCTGCTTATTAGCGTTGTATTGGATTATACCTCTCCCAGGAATCCTACTTCAGGAACTGGAGGAGTTTGCAGACTTCTCAGGAGTTGTATTTGGTGTTTGGAGAAGGTGTTTGATTCAGTTTTAATGCAGTGGGATGTGCGTTATACCAAAACAATGCAGTTACTTCACAAGTTAGCAGTAAAACGAGTAATAAATCTAGAAATACTGGAAGCCTAATGATCTTGTTTGAAATAGAAAAACATCAAAACTTTTTTTTAAAAAAAAAACTTTTTAAAAAAGTTAATCCCAGTTACTAAAGCCAGTAAGTTATTGTAACATGTTCTAAGTATCAAAACCAAAACGTTTCAAATGTTCCCTGCTAGCTGCAACATTGGGTAGTAGTGAAGGGAAATAATATGTATGGCTTAAAATTAAAAAGCATTCTTAACTCAAAAAAGCATTCATAAATTCTTGAATACGTGATTAGAAAATTAGTATGTAAAACTAACTAAAACTGTTAACCAAGTTTTGATACCGTACACTGTATTGACACCATACTGTTCAGGAAAGTTATTTCTTCCTCCTGCTGGAAGAAGAAAATAGTCTTGAAATTTAGTCTTGAAGTCTTGAAACTTACATCATGTTATGTGGGTGATGTAAAATACTGTTATGGGAATGATAAAGTGATGAAAGTAATTGTACGGTTTTGAATATCTTCTCAGGAAAAGGAAGTGAAGCTGGTGAATGGTCTAGAGAACAAGTCGTACGAGGAGCAACTGAGGGAGCTGGGCTTGTTCAGCCTGGAGAAAGGGAGGCTTGGGGAGATGTTGTTACTCTTCACAACTACCTCAAATGAGGATGCAGCGAGGTAGGGCTTGGTCTCTTCTCCCAAGCAACAAACGATGGAACAAGAGGAAATTGCCACAATTTGCTCCAGAGGAGGTTTAGGTTGGAAGTTAGGAAAAACTTCTTCACTGAAGGGGATGTGAGGCATTGGCACAGGCTGCCCAGGGAAGTGGTTGAGTCACCATCCCTGGAGGTATTCAAAAGACGTGGAGGTGTGGTGCTTAGGGACATGGTTTAGTGGCAGACTTGGCGGTGCTAGATGAACGGTTGGATGTGATGATCTCGGAGACCTTTTCCAGCCTAAATGATTCTATGATTCCATTAAGTGAATTTAAATATTCAGAAATAAATAACCATAATTCTTATGTTAGTGCTTATGACTTGCTTGCATCTACAGGAAGAGTGACATGTGAACGCGGTACATTCCTGTAAGATAAACTAGGTGCAAAGGACTGGATGCAAGAAATTTATGAACTTGCATAGGGCTTTACTCTGGAGAAACTGTACGTGAGCCCTTTTTGTCTAGTACAGGTTTGCTCATCTCTGTAAAACATCCTGGGGGAAGTCTGAAGATGCAAGAGTAACAATGGGCTGCACTATTTAAAGTACTTTTTACAGTACAGAATCAGTTGCTGCCACCTGTAGCCAAGTGATTCTGTAGGACGCTGTCTGCTGGGCTGGGTAAGTTTGTACACCTCATTAAGCTAATAACCTAGTGCCAATAACTTTATTAGGTGGCTTTTGCAGAAAGTTCTTTTGCACAGTCAGTTACAATTTCCTCAGATAGCATTGCTAGAAGAATGCAGTACTGGAGACGGATGGAGTATTATTCCTGCTGGATGAGGACTTCAGGCAAGGTGCTCCTGATACATTTCTCAGTTGTAAGCTGTTGAAAAGTGTTGGCTCTGTTCTGCCTTTGAGAAGAAATGTCACAACTGTTTGCATTTGGGAAATGATTGGGCTGTTGTAGGCTTGAAACTAAGGGAAGAAAATGATGAAGGATCACGGTTTCTAGAACATGGGTCTTTAAATATTTAGGTTTGGTTAAATGGTATATGGCTTAGGTACTTCTTAAAAACTGTATACCAGAATGATGTAGAAGCTCTTTTGAGGGGGGAAAAAAAAACTATGTCAGTAGAATGAGGATGAAGACAAAGCTAAGAGGAAAAAATAAGGAAGCCAGACCAGCTCAGAACGTAATTCTTATACTGCGTAAAAGACCTTTGAAAACAGTGACTTCTGATGTTGGTGTCCTCAAAGAATGTAAAGGGAAATAGAAGCACTTGTATATTGCTTAGCTCTGCTGGAAAACTTGTTACTCTTGCTAGTATGTGACTTAATTTAAGGAATAAACTGGTAAAAATTGAAAAGCTTTAGGAGAAATCGGATGGAAAAGTGTACAACTAGAATTTGTTATATTTGTACATGTATTATTCGGTGGAGTAAGGCTGAAATGCAAATATTTTTTAGGATTGTTTGAAACTTATATGGAAAACATGAATTGTTCTAAGGACTGTTGAACCTGATTCAGGTTATTGTGTACAGCGTTTTCTATTTTGGTTTGGACCATCTGATCTCCCATATTATTTAAGCTTTTCAGTTGCTGCACAAAAGAGCCTTAATCATGTTCCAGCGTCAAAACAAGCTGTTAAATTCTTTGTTTGTGCGAACAGTTTTTGTCCTTTTCAGTTTAACATAATTGATTCAAATAATTAGCTATGTAAAAACCCTACTTAATTAAAATCCCAGCACCTGAGGTTTAATGCACGACAGGCTTGGGTTGGAAAAGGAGATCAACAAACAAATCTGTTGCTTAACTTTTTAATTGATACTTGATTGTTCTTGCAGTCCTGCAGAAACTCGGGAAAAGGATTGTTCGCATATTTAGGGTTTATGATAGGATGGTTATTTCTGTGCTGTGTCTAGGCAGGAGGAATTTCAAGGACTCTGACAAATGCTTATTATTTCTAGTTATGTGGAACCCATTTTTCTATGGAGGAAAAGGAAGAGTGATGTAGCCTGGGAAGAATTTTCTACTGGAATTTGCTCGTAGCTAATTCATTGAGATTTTGTACTGCAACTGCTTATTTATGGTTTTGCTTTTACGAAGGGAACATTAAAGGGAGAAAACATGAATTGCTATAATTTAACACTGAGTTGATTATATTTGTTCTTTGAGCCTCTTGCTTACCTTTTGCACCAGTGAACCACAGAAATAGGAATTTGGATGTCTTTCCTTGAGGCTCCTCATTTTTTCACAATTCTGTCTTTTTTATGAGTAGTTCCTCATTACTATTCACTCTACATTTAGTTAACACTTAAAGATATAAAAAGCTTGTGTTAAAAATGAAGATTTTAGTAATGTAGCTTTAGCTTAACTCATACATGTAAGGAGCTTTCATTGAAGCCAGTGGGATTATTCACAAGTCATATTACAGTTCTTCCATGTTTACAGTATTATGTTTTCTCTGTCATGGATGTGGCTATTAGTTTATATAAGTTTAAAACAGACTTCGTGGCATTGTCTCCAAATCTTTGATGGATGTTTAAAGCATGATGATATATAATATAAAAACATAACACAAAATGCTCATGCTAATTTCAGTCTTTGGCCCAGTTTAAATAAATCACTGCCTTTAAAGGGTTCCAAGTGGCTCTAAATGTTTACTTAACAACTAGGGAGGAGTGATTTAGTAATATTTGTATAATTCATTTAATTCTGCTTATTGGGTTGAGTTGATAGTAATTAAAAACACAACACTTCAGCATGATGCATTATTATTAATAGTCATGCTTCAAGAGGGGCTACATTACGTGATTTCTGTTCTTTTAGTTTATTTCGTAGTCTTGGCATGTACCCCCTGTAAAACAATGTATTCCAAGCCATCCTGATGAAATTCACCTGAAGTTGATAAAAAAGTGACTGAATATTACATGCACTCTTTGCTCTTTTTGGCACTGGCTCTTTGAAGCTTCAGCTCACACATCTCATGTCTTTTGGTGCTTCCTGGGTTGTCACACTGATAGATAAAAAGGTTCAGACATTGTCTGTAGCTGTGTCTTGGCTCTCTAGTTTCAAAACAAGCAGTTATCAATTAAAAAAAGTTACTGATAAGCTTCAGGGTTGTATGAGCTGGAAAAGGAGTTAGTTTTCGTTATACATCTTACACCCTTGAAACTAAAGCTGTAAGATGCCCTGGTTCTGCTGTATGTGGAATTTTAATTAATAATCAATAATAGACTTTTCCCCTCAGTTAAGCTACAGTGTATTGTCTGGAAGAGGTTCTCAACAAATAGAAAAAGGCTTTCCCTAAGTTGGGAAATACCAAGTTGTGACATGTATATAAACAAGAAAGTTTACCGATTTGATAATGAGGTGTCCGAATGATATGTTAAATACAGTTACTTATACAAATGGCCTTGTGGCACATGGTGCTCTGCTGGGAGCGGGTCAGTTCCTGTAAAGAAAAAGCCTGCTGTTTCAGAGGTGGCTAGCTCCCAGCCCTTCTTGTTTCCATCTCAGGGTCAGTACCCTGGAATATCTTTCAGCTTATTGTTCCCTTTGTAGCTTATTATTTCTTTCTGCTAGCTGACCCTGCTTTGACATCCCTTCCAATCTCAACTATTGGTGATCCTGTGATAAATGCAATAGACTTGTTTTAGAAAACATCTTTTAAAAAATACATTGCATATGGGACAAGAAAGCATGGTGTGACGTTTTTCTTCTTAAGAAAAGAAATGAACAAAAATGGGACCTGTGATGGTAAAACAGGAATTGAAGGCCATGCTTCCCTGAAACAGAGATACCATTATTTCTGTCATGCTGAAACTGGAAATCTTAAATACCTTATTTTTATGCGTGGACTGCAAGTCTGACTTGTATTATTCCCTTTAAGTTTGCAGTTAATTTTTGCTTTCTCCAGAACGCCTATAACTTATTCCTAACACACCTGCACTGAAACGTTTTTAAGAAACTTGAATTAGGTACTGCTGTAAATGCCAGTGCTTGGCTTGTGTCAGACTGCTTGCTTCCTTCCTAAGGTCATTCCTTACCTTTCTCTGTTACCTGTGTTTTTGCCTTTCTGACCTGTTGGTTTGCTTTATTTGAAGGTTTCAAATGGGATGTTTTGGGAAGGGGAAAGGAAAGGAGGTATGGTACTGTAGTATTTTATCTGACAAGTGGTTATTATTGGTAATTCAGTTGACTATTAGTTTGAGAGAGAGAGGGAGAGCATCCAGCTTTCTGTAAACTAAGCTTTCTTGAAGGACCATAAGGAAAACAACAGTTTGTTCTGCTATCCAGCTGGTGCTTGCCTGTTTGACCCTTTGTATCTTTCGAGCCATGTCATGCCCCCCTTCCTGGCTCCTTCAGTCTTGGAATCCACAGCGCAGTCAGCAAAGCTGTTTGGAGCTCAACGCCTTGGGATTTCTAACGTGTTTTTATGCTGACTTTTTGGGGGAGGCATCAGGGTGTGGGGTGGGGAAGAAGAGCCTTGGTTTTATTTTTTTGCATTCCAAATTCCTTTTCACTGGTGCTTGCAGAGGAGACGACAGAAGCCTGAAGTAATGATCTGTGAGGTTGACAGTATTGAAGGAGAACCTGTTGACCTGGCTCTGTCTGTTTGCCAATTCTGTTTTTTTTCTTTGTGGTATGCTGTTACCCTGCTGCTTCAGGCAGCAGCCTGCAAGGTTCTGGACAGCTGTCAGCCTGTGCAGACACTGACGTTCCTTCCAGAGGAAGCTGCAGGCTGCTAGGGATGTGTAAGTCAGTTACAGGAGCAGAGAGGCAGATTCTTCGGGCTTGCTGTACGCATCTAGGTGAGTCCTAGGGTGATCACTAGACCTAACATAGGGTATTTTTGACCTATTGATTTCAGATGTTCCAGCATCGGAAGCCTCTGTTCATCACTCTTCTCTCTTTGTATCTCCTGAACTTGTAGAGAATGCGGCATAACCGGGTGAAAATGACATGCTCAGACTCCAGTTACACCAGTAATTCAGAACTTGTTATTTTTTTTGTGGTTTCACTTTGGCCAGTGAGCAGACCAGAGTGGGTGTATAGGAGCCAAGAAAATGGAAGATGCTGTTGAATCCTTGTTCAAACCATTTCTTTGCCTGTTTGTTAAATTGCTAAATGCCTTTGGCAGATAACCCAAGGGAAAACAAAGGTGGAGGAGTTGGCAACCATGTGCCTCTTCATACACCCTGCCTAGAGCCTGACTACCTTTTCATGAGCTTCTGTGAAGCTTTTAGAAAATGCCTGAATGCTAAATATTAAAACAGGAGAGAGCAGATAACTGAACCAGGCCCTGTGTTTTGGGGTCTCATCATAGCACCGTGACAGCAGGAGTTTCACAAATGATAAGCCCAGTTTTCTGTGATGCCTTTTTAAGACACTAGTGTTATGGATGAGGAATCTCTTAGACCTCACGTGTTATCCTGAACGTAACATGATAAAAATGAAAGCAAGTCTAAGGATAAAGTCAGCTTGAAAAACAAAGTAGTGATTGTGGCCTCAGCTCAGTTAAATCACCCAACAAACCAGACTGGATCTGAACAGTGAAGGAAGAAATGAAGAAATGAATGTTCTTTTTTAGATACGCAGCTTAGAAACTGGAGAAAACTCAGAAAAAACATGCATTTTTTAATTGCATTTCAGCTGAAGTCCTGAGATGCCCAAATTCTTCTTTGCATTGATATCGTTGTTCATGCAGGCTAACGTAGTAAAATGGAAGTTAAACAAAGCTGACCAAACTTTTTATTTAGCAGGATAAATTTAATATTAGCTGCTCTCTTGTCAAGCGCAGCAGTCACTGCTTTTAATAAACGTTTCTGCTAGTTGATGTCGCTGCGTGAAATTAGAATGGCTCTCAAATACTTGGCAAGTAAGACGATGTTGAACAAACTACACTTGAACAGTTTTTTTGGAAACAAAAACATCGAGGCTTGCATCAGGTCATGAAAGAAAAGCTGAATTGTACTTAAAAATAGCACAGCTGATGCAATATTCAGGTTAATGTTCAAGCCTAAGTGTTATACCCATAACATGGGCTCTGGTCCTGCAAATGGCTTAATAAATGCAGAAAGTTAGTGTGGCTCTTGCAGTGTTCATGTCAGGGAAGTACAGCCAGTGGCTCTGCTTCAGGGGGAGTGTAGGATGTAGGAACCAAAGCTAAAAGATTTGACTTCCATCTATCTGTTTTTCCCTCTTCGCAGGTGTTTTTGTTTGTTATTTGAGAAACAAACAATACATTCTGTGATTATTAGAGTTAAAATACAAATAGGTAGCCCTTCTAGGACTTCCCCTCAGAAATGCCTTTTACGCTGGCACTGCAGTTATCCCTTTCCTATTGCCATGCTGCTCTTCCCTTCCCTTTGCCCCTGATAATTTAAGTTCTTGCATTTCTTTCCTCTTCCTCTCCCACAGTAATTTCCCTTCCAGTGGCTGCCTGAAGAAGACACGGTGCTGCTGCTCTCTGAGCTCAGGATGTGCTGCCCCGCTGCTCCAACAGGGGAGGTGTCAAACTGGATTTAAATTGAACCATTGATTCAAAAGTTCTCTTGTAGGGAAGATGCAGCAGAAACACTTGGTCCTTTTTTTTTTTTTTTTTTTTTATGACCCTATCAAAATTGTGGTAGAATGACAAGGGCAGTAATCTTGCGGAATCTGGAGTGGTTTATCCCTTCAAACCATTTGAGTGTGGTAACTAGTAATTTGCAAGTTCATGGGGTTTTAAACTGTGTGTGAACTAAATCACCTTCTAGTAATGTTTGCTCATTTGCTAAATAAAACGGGTAATTCTGATAAAATAAGTAGAAAGGTTTATAGTTAAAACAGCTATGAACCCACTTTTCCTAAAGGAAAAAAGGAAATGTGTTTTACGTTTAAAGTTAGCTGCAGTTCTGAAGTGGATGGACAAGCTTGCTTGAATTTGAATTCCTCACAGTGACTTAGGTTCCTCCCGTTTAATGGTGTGCTTTGTGGCTAGTCCGTGTGGATTACTCAGAACTGATATTACTGTCCGTGGTGTCATGCTTGTCACCTCAGACTATTTACATTATACATTTATTAACAGAAAGTAGTATAAATTTAGTTTATGGCAGATGGACAGCAGGAGAGTCAGATGACACTAACTTTCCTGATTGCTGGCTGCTAAATTGACTTAATTTTGTTTTACGTTGGTATTTAGGACACTGCTCAGATAGCCGTTTGTTATGGTAGGTCATCAGTGACAAAGAAGGAAGGAATTTGCATTGTGTTCATGCATGCCGGGGAGTGCGTGGGGAAAAAAGACAATGCTTTTCTGGTCTCTTCCAACCTAGGTGATTCTGTGACATTTATTCTTCCTCTCTTGCCTTTCATTTCAGAATGCTTACAGTTAATAGTTTCTTTAACCGCAAAATAAGCAGGGGTAAGGATCATCACATGTTGGTGTACTCTTTCAGTGTATAATCAAGGTTTTTTTGCTGAGGTTAAGTAGCTTTAGGTTTTGTAGAGCTCACAAATCTGAGAGATCCATTTAATGATTCCTTTCCTTAAAGGCTGGTGTTGTATGTTTAAATTACTTGCTCTTTGACAATTATCTGCCAACGTACATGCTGCTGAAGGGTGTTTAAGAGGTTCTGTTGCAGTTGCAGATTATCACCCTCCCCACCTCTCTCCATCTCCCAGTTCTCTCTTCCCCCACTTTGGAGATGGGAATCGTCCCCCTTGCTGTTCTGTTGAATTCAGAATGTGTTTCACTGCATGTTTTTTTTGTAAAAAATTGCACTAAGAATGAAGACATTCTTATTTGCTTGTGGTAGTGACACACTCTCAATACTCTGTTAGTGCTTTCGTTTTTCCTACCACGCCTTTTTTTTCTGTCTACATATTTGAAATGTACGAGAGAAGAATTGGTGAAGCAGAATGTTGAGTCATAATACCAAGATACATTGGAAAAAACAGACTTGAATATTCAGTATTCCTTAAAGCTGAGTTCAGTCCGTGTTTATAAAGAATGTTTTATTGGTGCATTGCAACACGCAGCTTAGTGCTCACCAAAATACTTCCTACAGCTTCTCTCCAGCAAAGTTGTGCAGTTGCCTCTGCAAGTATGACTAGAAGGTATTTTATTGGGTACCATCAATGATTCTTCTGTCAT
Organism: Heteronetta atricapilla; assembly: GCA_011075105.1. Classification (NCBI taxonomy): domain Eukaryota; kingdom Metazoa; phylum Chordata; class Aves; order Anseriformes; family Anatidae; genus Heteronetta; species Heteronetta atricapilla. The sequence goes on along the minus strand of CM021731.1, from coordinate 176,747,684 downwards.
ACGGACTGCTTAAATATATATGCATGCTGTGTTTTATAAACTAGAGTGCAAGAACTTGACTGGTGAAAGGCAATTCCCTGATGACTTGGGGGGAAAAAAAAACCCAACAACACAGGACATTGAAAGATTGCCAGAGCCAGGAAAGGCAGAGTGTTGCAGTAAGCTGCATCTTGAAATACGAACTTGGCAATTCTGTCTGAAGAATTTTTCCTTTGGACTGAAGTCTACAATAAAAATACTTAAGAAATAAAGGAATAGAGAGTTACTTGATGCTGATAAATAGAATTGTTTGCGTGAAAGATGCTCAGCCTAATGCTTGCCCAACCAAAAAGGAAGGAGAGGAAAAAAAACAGTTATGCTGTATAAAACTCCAGTCCAGTTTGCAAAATGCTTGTAGGGATTTCAGTTCTGTAGCTCTTAAACTATGACAAAGAATGACTTAAAACGTGGGGAAGCAGCTATTTGGAAGAGTAACTACACTTACTGCAGCCTCATTCTCAGTTGAATTCTGTGTAATGCTTAAGCATCTAACAAAGGATGCTAACAGCATCTAGCGAAGGGATTTTGAGCACGTGCAAACAATGACTTTTACTTTATTAGGCATCAGTGTTGCAGTTCTCCTTAAGCTGCCTATGTCAAGCTTTGTCTTGTGTTCTTTGCTTTCCTCCTTGTGTTTTTGGTTGACTAGAAGGTGGAGTCCTAATAGAGTAATAATTTGAGAGTGTGTAAGAAGGTTTTGTTGTAACCTTTCCTGCATGTAGAAGTACTGCTTGTGAGATTTTTGGCTTCTATTTTTCTTCGGTAGCTAGGAAGCCCCTCAGATGGAAATGCACTAGTTTGTTCACATATACTGTGCTGCGAAGATCTGATAACTGTAAGGCAGACCTCTCTCTGGTCCTGCTGCAGACTAATTTTAGAATCTTGCCTTAAAAAGCAAATGTGATGGAAGGGAAGGAAAGGAGCCTCGCTGGTCTTTTATAGGAGAGCTGATCTGAGGAACTCACAGGCAGAAGCATTTTACTAAATATAACAGCTATTTTGACGAAACGGTGATTTTTACATTTTTGCACAGATTAGGCAACTAATTATATGCTAAAAAACCTGTCATGTCAATAATTTCTGCTGTATACAGTTGTCAAGCTTGCTTTCAAAATAAGCTTTGCATGTTGTATGTATTGATCATACGTAGAGGTGTTCAGTAATGATTCAAATGGTGTTTCCTATCAAAAGGGTTCTTAGACTATTGCATATTTGCCTGAGTGTGTGGGAAGCTCTTTTTATTTGTCCTGGATTGCATTTATTTTGGCCAGTGAAGTCTTTATTTAGATGAAGGCAAGAGGGTCCTGTGAGATTCAGGATATGGTTAAACACCCCAGATCACTTAGTGGGGTAAGTTCCTATTTGGTACGGATGTATGGTGTCTCTTTCCCTGTTGTGAATAATTTTGTGCAAGCCATAAGTCTGGGCTAGGAATAGATCTTGGTGTGTGCGTTCGTATCTGTTTTATTGTTATGTATGACTTGATGCTGTGTTTTTCCTTTCATACAACCTAAACCAAGTGCTAATATTTCAACAGATACAGAATGACAGTCAAACATTGCACACTGGTATGCCTGTGAAGAGGCACTGCCAAAGTTAATTGTGTCTAGTGCAAAAGCTGGGAGTTCTGGCTGACCAAAGCAGGTAGGTGTGAAGGTGCTTGCATGGAGAAAAGGTACAGGGCACCTCAGCACAGTATCAGCTCTACTTAAGCAGAGCCAAATCACATTCCAGGTGTCCTTTACCTACCTCAGCTGACTTACTGAGCATTTGACCATGAACCTTGTGGCGGTCTTGCTTCAAATCGTATTTGGGAAGAGTCACGCAATTTGAATTTGATACCAAAATATGGATGAATTTGGGGCAGTGGTCCAGGAAGGAAAACTATTAAGTCAGCAAACCTTCAGAAAGTGTTTTTTATGTGGTGGTAGCAGTACAAGATGATCTATGTTTTTGCTGTATTTGAGTTCTCCAGAGACCATAGGCATAAGAGGAGAGCATGTAGAGATGACCAAGGGTTAGAACCTACACAGAAAAGCTTTGAGCTGTTTTCACCTGAAAATTCAGTTTGGGGAAGAAAGACAACAGAAACCCACCAAATGATCCACCAAAAACCAGCACTGGCATCCAGTCTGGTGTAGCTGTGGAGCTGTGTTGGGGTAATTCCTAACATTGCTCGTGTGTAGTATTTCAACTTCTAGTTTCTACAGATAAACCCTCAGCAGAGAACTGTAGGAATTACATGAAGATTGAGAACTCAGATTTTTTTGTTTTAATCTATTAAAAAAATCTGTAAAATGTATAGAAGCCAATTGCATGTACATGGAATCATATTCAATCAAGTAAATGTCTATTTAGAGCTGAGAAGAAAAGCACTAAACCTCTTAAACTGCTGGTTTTGTGTAACTTCTTCAACTAATTTCAAGGTGTGCGTGAGTACTGGGAGTACTGTAACCTTTGTCACTATTGTTGGCTTTTTTTTAAGGGAGAAAAAGCTCACGGCCTGACATCATAAAAGATGTTATTTCTTAAAAAACACTGCATAACATCTCATGTACTCTGCCACGTTCATAGAGTAAGATTTCCCAAAGGCTGAATGAAGGTCTGTCTTTCTGGCAGAAATTTGTTAGTGCCAGTAAAGTCTGTTAATCTGATTTAAAATGTGTTTTAATTAGGCCATAAAAGGTTTGCTATCAACAGTACTTGGCGTACGAAGATGACAAGAAACAAAGCATGCTGATAAACTGCTTACATTGAAAGAACATGTAAGTGTTCTTAAAATGAAAATAACATTGTTTAACAAGTACCCATTTGTTTAATTTCACAAAACGGATGCATCTATTAATGGAATTTATTCTTACAAGGCAGTATTTTTCTATAATCAACCAGTTGTAGAGTTTTATACCCCTAGTATTTTCCTGCTGTTCTATAAGCTTGAAGAAGCACTGTCTGTATTTCTCAAATGTATAAAGCTGTCACAGAACGATACAACTTTGGAATTCTGTCCTGCTGCATTTGGAGAAGCCGTAGTTTTTTACCGCTCCTAAACGGGAAGTAGGAAAGGTCCTTCAGTGAGCAGCACCCACGTGGATCTCAAGTAGGTCCTAAGTCCTTGTATGATAATCTAGACAGCACTGTGGCCTGCAAAGGTGTGTAGTAGGCTGTTAAAGAAACTGAGCACAAAACATTTCTGGAAAAAGGCCAAATGCTTTAAAAGACGTTTTGAAATTCAGCAAGTCAAGATTCCTGCCATCCCAGTTGCTTGCAAGTTTAGCTTTTAATGATGGCTCGCATGACACTTCATTTTTAAAAATCAGTACTTTGATCTCTTGTTTTGCTGCCTTTTCTCTTCCCTGAGATTTGATGATTCCTGATGTGGCTGTTGTTATGTTCAATGACTTCTTCCTTTCTGTCCCCTCAGTTCCCTGCTTCTCTCCCACTCCCTGAAACCAAAGTTGATCAAGTTTTGGGAAACATTTTGTGTCACTGGCTTGAAATGTAAGCAGTTAGATTTACATTCTGTTGTTGATGCTTCAATATCCCTGTCATGTTGGTGCTGACTTCCAGGAGCAAGGTGCTTTACTAAAATTTGTTGTTCTTGGAATGTTTATTTTGAATAACAGTTCAACCAGGTGCTGGTGCATAAATCCTGCAGTGGGTTTTCAGCCTGCACGTTTCTAGAGGTACGACTAAACCAGGGAATGGCGGCAGGGCAACAGCCGCTTCTCAACCCAGAAAACTTTGGTTTTGTAGCTGCAGATACTCCGTATGGCCAGCTGCACTTTAAATCTAAAATAATTGCATGATTGCATGATGCTGTAAGACTTCAGTTTGAGAAATAGTTAAACTAGCTTCAGGAATTGTGAATCAGAAGCAGCAGTTTGCTTTTTGTTTCCATGTTCTTTCACTTGGATCCTCTAGTAGTTGGAGCTGCAGTATTACAGAAAGGAAAAAAAGTGTTGCTGCTTGTACGCTGTACCACTTACCAAATGCACAGATTCAATGTTTTGCTTATTTTGCAGATGGTCTTCCACAGAATTTACTCACAGTTATTTAGAGTTTTCTTTACTGGCTATGGAGCAGAACCACAATGCAGAAAAATGGGGATCAGTCTCCACTGTCTCTTGATCTACTTAGTGGCAGTGAAACCTGCTGCGTAGAGAATGTAGAAAGAAGCGCTAAAGGGAGCTTTGCTCCCAGCATCTCTATCGACTGTCAGGTCACTATGGAAAAACAAAGACACTGCATTGATCCCTGTCTTCCCACAAAGGAGATGAAAACACTTATTGTAAGATTCCTTAATGTCTTCTGTATGCTCAGAAGCAGAGATACCAGGGCCTTCCTGACCTCATCTGTATCTGAAGATCATCTACATACGCTGTTCTTGTCATCACAGCCAGAATTTTTCCCTGCTCCAACTAGATGGATTCCATCACAGCCTGCACTTGAGGTAAATCAGCAAACTCTACAGTACAGTGACAGAGAAGAGCTGTTGTCTGTTCAATTCCTTGAGCTGGCTGAACACCCAGTCTCTGTAGCAGGAATCACTTCTGAAGAGGCAACAAAAAAAAAGATAATCCTCTCCCAAAATTCCCATAAGAGGAATTCAGGTACTTTTGGACGACCTGTTTCAGGTCTTTCTGCTTGTCTAAATCTTAGAACAAAGGAGTGTTTAGCTGTTTCAGTCTGAAATACTTATCAGCATATAGAAATTAGGTTAGTATTTTCCATAGCTAGAACACAAATGTGACCATTTTTCTTATTCTTTAGTGTTCAAGACAAGTCTACAAGGGAAGAAAAATGTATGAAAGAATAAAAACTAGAAATAAAGGGTTCTCTCCCTTTATAAAAAAGGAGAAATACTGTGACCTTGATGTAAAGAAAGGAACTTAAAAACAAGTTATTCCTAACAGCATGTTTCAGAATGATCTCACAGAAACTGTTTTGCTGCTTATCTATTTTCATGAGGAAAACACCAGTGCACCGAGTTCTCATAGATGCTTTTTTTCCTCAGGTTTTGTGTTGGATCTTTGTCTCCTCTACAGAACTGCTACATGAATAGAATATGACCAAGTAATCTTCTTCTCCACACCCCCTGAAGCCTGAATAGGTGATTTCATAATGACCAGTATGGTCTGGAGTCTTTTTTTTCCAGTGAATAGGATCTTTCCCTCATTATAGAGGACGTCTCAAAGGCAGCTTTTTCTTAATATTACAGAGACACTAAACGAATTGTTGTTTGAAAGCAACCTATACTAAGCTGGGTCACACTGCTTCATCTGGGTTGATTTGCTCTGATACGTTCTATTGATTTGAGCTGGAAAGGAAAATCAGCTGAGGAAGTGTTTAATAGCATTTTAGACTTCGACACATATCACCTGAAATTAAGCCTGGAATGCTGTGTATGGCATTGTAGCTGTGTGATAGGTATTGTCAAGTAAGTAGCAGGTACTGTCAGCTTGAACAGTTGCAGTCAAGCTATTTGCAAATTATCTAATAAGAAATAACTTTATAGTCACAAGGGTACCTGAGAAGATACGTGCTTCTAATTGTACTGTCCTTTTGTGATCGTTTTTTAGCCAGAAAGTAGATAACAGTAGAAATTATTTTCTTGAACACGTTTATTATATATTTTTTTTGTTTTTATCTTGTGTTATCCACCTTAATGGAAGTGGAGAACATAAACATCATCCCAGAGACATCTAACGGCCAATTACCTTTATGTATGTTTTGGTCAGTTCTTTGCATACAGAAGGACCCCCTTTCACAGGAACAGGCATGCAGGAGGAGAAGACTCAACCCGACTCTCTAACCTTTTGAGTTGATATTAATCAAAAAGCCAGTATTTTGCCAAATGGAAAAGTATAGGAACGCACCTTGGTCTCATGATGTTTAGATGAAAATATCCGAGCAGATGTCACGAAGTTCCACTAAAGGATGGTTTATCTTTTTTTCCTATAAAATAGTCTATTTAGGGCAAAACCTCATACCTTAAATTGTAGTATCACCGTGTGTGTTTGTCCTCAGGAACCAAGAAGCAGAGCATCTTTCTGTGTGCCCAAGTAGCTCCTTTGGAACTGATCGGCTGATTTTTCTGTTTCAATTAGCGCAGGATATCAGGTTCTGCTATTGATGGCTTTCAGTCATCTGTTCAGAATACATAGGAAGCATTCCTGTTTTACCCTAACAGCAAAAGTTAAAGATGCCTTTTAACAATATATTGTTGCAGTGATTTGAATGACGAAACTTAGGTTTCATTCCAGCTTCTCCTTGTTACCCGGAGCAGCATGAAGGAAGGACGGGAAAGCTTATAATTGAAGGACACTCAAGATACTGAACTATGCAAAATGTTTTTGTTAGGTGTAGGGTCTAAAGAGAGAATCGAGGGGAGAAAGCTGCCAAAACTGTCCCCAAATTAATTATAGGAGAAATTGCATGAAATGCATCTTCTTGGTTAACTACTGGGCTGTGCTTTACCTGCTGTCTTGAAAGCACTGCTGATAAAATGGTAACATCTCATCTGAGGTAGATGGATCAACAGCTACCCATATGCAAATACCAGACTGTTGGTGTTGTGCAGAAGTTCCTGCAGTGGGTAATAGCCAGTAAACGTGTACGTGACACGTATCATTGTGCTTTCAGTCCAATTCTGTCCCGTCCTATTGGATGCTGGCTCCTTGCTACGGATAAAACTTCACTGGAGCCTGTCAGTCTTCAGAATTTATGAAGAGGAAAATCTCTGCTCTTGTGCATTGGTAGTCTGCATTAAAACAAGTAACAAAAATAACTCCTAGGGCAGCTAGATTCTCAGGAGAGAGGAGAAAAAGGAATATTCCACAAATCCAGAAGCCCAGTCAGTAACTTGGGTAGTTTCTCAGCTTTCCACAGCTATATCCTAATGTGTGAGAACATTGAGTCAGAAGATGTCACAAGAGAGTTAAACTGCTGTCAGCCCTTGATCAATCTGATTTTGCAAAAGGATAGAGAAAAGGATAGAGAACTTGAGATTGGAATAAAGCCTTTTACAGAGGTGGTGGAAGTAGGGTTAGGGAGTCCTTGGTAAGGGAAACATTCAGGTAAGTATAATTTCTTCTTAAAGGGACTTCCTGTCTATGATCATGGGGAGATGTTCACTGCATTGCAATAGATGCCATTTTTAATTCTCGTCAGAGTGAATAGAGGAGAAATGTGGATTTTTTTCCCCCCAGAAATAAAATCACATTTTTTTTCCCCACCTACATCTCCTTGTAACAAACTGAGAGAACTTTCTGGACAAAACATCTTATTGATCTCATCTATTGGTAGATGTCTTAACAGTCTTGAAAGTTCACAGTTCAACACCTTGGGTTTTTTTTGGCATCAGAGCATGAAATAACTGCATGTCGAGTACTCATCTCTTGTCATCCTCCCCTATTACAGTGACTCTGTGTATGTCTCTGTGTGGCCGAAAATGAGGGAATGCAGATCATTTTCCAAGAAGTTACCAACTAGCACTTTTCCTTCCCCTCCAGTCTTTCTGCCTCCCTACCCTGGAAGCATGGAGTCCCTGCCTCAGCCTACGGCTTCATTCTTTTTCCAGCTGCCCACAAAAGTAAAGAACCAGTGTGAAAGTTTGAAGAAAGAATCCGCTCAGAGGACTGAGTCTCAAGCAAAAGCTCCAGGTTGCAGACTCAGAAAGAAACTTCCTTTGGGGAAGGATCTGCTTCCAGGATTTGCTCGTCTCTTTTTCCTTGGGCAAACAGAGTTCTTGAAGCAAACAACAGGGTTGCAGGTAGGTAGGGCCCCTTTAAACCGCCATCCACTCAGGTGTGAAGGATGGACTTGATGCTGTTTCTCTATGCTTTTTTTTTTGTTAATGTTGTCTTCCACTTCTCTAGGCTGAGAGAGAGAGAAAGTGTGAGCAACTTAATGAAAAACGTGGGGGAGAGAGAGAGGAGAAAAAATATCCTGGGTACTCGGAAAGAATGTTTTTATACCTCTGCACAAGCTTCCTGTTCATGGGGTCATATTTGCATTGGAGCTCTGTGAGGCTCTGATGGCACTCTTCGTCTGACCCTTTTCTATACAGGAAACTAAGTCAAGTAGAAATTGGTGGCTAGGGCCTAGGTAAAACCACCGATTGATCGTACAAGGCCCGTAGCCACATCATTTTCATCTCCTCCCTGTCTCTTTACACCAATGTTAGTTAGCTTTGGATGTGCAGTAAAGGTAGAGGCCACCAGGTGGGTTTGAAATCCCACTTGGTTGCCAGCAGTGACACCGTTCCCCAGTTCTAAACGTGTAAATATGTTCTTCCTTCAGAGGAGTCTGTGGCTGCTGGGTTTGTCCTGTTTCTTTCTCCATGTGAAGGAAACTGACTGGAGTGCTCTGAGAAGGGAAGGGGATGTGCTGCTAAGCCACTCAGTCAGCAGTTTCTAAGGCCCAGATAAGGGCTGTCAGTAGAATCAGTTCAGGTAAATTCTGCCTTCCTCGCTTCACGCTGTGCAGAGCAACAGCCTCTTCCTTGCAAACATCAGTAGCCCAAAGTCAGACCTCTCTTTTTCTCCAGCTATGTCATTGCTGACACAGGAAATTTATTCCAAATTTCCTTTAGATTTTTTTTTTAGCAAAAGGTGTCACCTGAGAAATGGCAATACAATTCTAAGGAGGTTTTACCAGTTCCTCTTTGATGCTGAGTGAAGTCATTTGGAACTATGTTACGTGCATTATTACTTTGGTGCATCTTGTGACTCTTCTCTCCCTCTTCATTCCCTCCAAATCACTTCAGGACACCTTCTAACCTTTATACTGCGTCACAAGCCTTCAGCAGAAGATCTTGAGAACCATTTATGTTGCTGGAAGATGACCGGGTTTGGATCTTGGCCTTCCTTAAGCAGGATCTCCTGGCAAAAATGGGATTGGGAAAGACATGACTCCTTTTTCCATCACACAGAGCCACCCTAGATATGGAAGCGTAGGCAGAGAATTACTTCTAACACGGGATTCTTTAGGAAACTTGTTTGGTCTCCCATGGTCCTGTTGTTACAATGTCATAAAGCTGTTTTTCATAAAACCTAAACCTGGCATCTTGCTATCTGGAGATGAAATCAATAAATCCAAGTTTAAGAGTTTGCAGGTCCAGTAATGTAATCAGATCTTGCTGACCCCTGCGTAGGAGATGCCACGTGAATCTGTGAAACAGGGTTCTGTGGTTCGGACTGATGTATTTGTAAAGCCTTTTGACTTATAGCCTATTTAAATGCTGATAAAGCATATAATGAAGATTCTTATGGAAATGATGTTTAATTAGGCTTTCCACCTCTTCAATTTTATTTAAAAAAAAGTAAAAATGTCAACGGTATTATGCAAAGTACTGCATCTTTTGAGGTCTCCTGTGGTTTTCTGTAGGTAAAAGGTATATTGGAAGTGCTGAGAGCTGGGGAAGTAGAAAAACATACTTTTTTCTTTAAAAATCATTGAGGATTGAAAAGTTATTTGTTAGAAAGCAGAAAGCTCTAATTGTCTTCCCCTAAGGGGATTCTGCAGGCGAACTTAAATTAAATATCTTGCAAGATCTCAAATAAAAACCTTATGTTTGGCAGGAGCGACAAACACACGCATGCCCATGTATTTTTGTTCTTTTCACTATAGGAAATGACTTTCGAACAATAAGACTGACTTGTAAAGCTTAGACTAGGAGAGGGGGAAGCTATGTTCAGAAGCTGAATGTGAGAAGGGGTGGCAGGAGGGTGAACCGGACCCTCTGGCAGTAGGTAAAGAGCACTTTCATTTTCCTGTTTTCTGCTTCTGGCACTTGGAGGAAAGTAGACGGTGGTGCTCGAATCCAGTTAACTTCTGAAATCAGTCACCATGAAAGCATTGTTTTTAACTAACGCCTAGAACTTTCATTAAATTCACCAGCATATTTAAATTGTTGAACTGTCTTAACGTAGCCCCGAGGCTACTGCTTCATGGCAGTTGTGACTTCTTATTATGCTGGAATGCATTGCAGTCTTGGTGCGTTCTAAAAATAATTGTTCAGATGGTGCTGTTTAAGTGCATACTTATGCAGTGAGCCATTTTCATTGGACTTCTTGAAATTTGGCTCTGGTGGATGGCTTTACGACTTTTTTGCCATGAATATCAGACTACTTTGTCTCGCTTCTTCTGTGGTTATCAAGTAAAATGCTAAATTTATAACGTGGTATTTTTAGAAAACTGATGCATGTGTTAAACTATGCAACCACAGTAACGCTTGTGCACTTTAAAGTTTGAATTTGATACATTAAACTGATTTCTTTAATGTTTTTTTTTTTTAATGTGGAAATGTGGATATGTGTATAGTGACTCTGAGTAGTCGTTACAGGTACAGACCCTTGGACGTGAATTGTGTGCGTAACAGCAGTAATCTGGAAGGTAGAAGCTGAAGATCTGTGAGTCTTAGACATAAATACTAACATCTGTGGTTTGAGATCTGTGCCAGGGGTGCTTTTAGTTGAAAATACCTGTGCTTTTCTAACTTGTGGTCTGTTTAAGGTTTGATACGTTTTGTGCCTTCCCTAATAGGTACGCTTACCTCCGCCACAGTTCTTGGTCATTGTGTTCTGTAGAGGAAGGTAAATTTAAGACCATGAAGTACTGGTGAACGCTAAGTGCTTACCGTGAAATAACAGGCACTGAGAACTCCCTAATGTTATTGTCTCAGTTGCTGTCTTGTGGGAGACCCAAAACGACTTTACGTGTCCCCCTCCTCTCCATAGTAACTATTAAAAAAAAAAAAAAAGACAAAAAGACTGTTGCTTTTATAACGTCAGTGTTTTGATACTTGTGTATCAGCATTGTCAGCGTACCATTATCGTGCTCTGGGTTTTGCAGCTGGAATCCTGGATTCTTGATACGTCTTTAGAGCAATAACTCCTGCCTTTGTGTTATTAAATAATAAAGATGTCTAAAACCATTTTCTTCTTGTTTATATTGTACTTAACGTAATTGTATGAGTATTGAGTGGCTCTCTTCTGATTGTCTCCAGAATGTCAGGAAACGTGGAAAAGCACGGTATGATTTTAGGTTTTAATCCCAAATACTAACAATTTTGCAGGATAAGCTTGTTCCTGTTTTTCCTTTCTGCCCCCTTTAAGATTCCTTGAGCATTAGAGCTATCTAGCTCGCTGTATGTAATTCTTTACACCTCCTTTACCAGATGCCAGCCCTTCCTAAGTGTTTCATATCCAGTCAATAAAATCCTGGCTGCTGACATCTTTTCTCCCGTCCAAGAAAAGCTATCTTGTTTAACCTGAAAGATGTGCTTTCTTCACACCTTCTCTCCACCCTTTGTGGCTTGTGTTGCAACCTTCTCTGTTATGGGATGTTTTGAAGGTGATGGAGCCTCCTGTAAAGTTTGAGAAATTCCAGGGAAAACCTTGCTGAATTCTTCTACTCCTGCCACAACTAAACCTATTTTTTTTGAGATGCTTTGTCAGTTCAGAGTACTTTTTTAAAGGAAGCACCAAAAGTGTGGTCCTTCTATAAACAGTGTAGATTCTGGGGTGTTTGTCCCTCACTTTTATGGTGAAGAGGGGTGGGTTACAAAACCGTCAGCAGTTTACAATGAACTTCTGGAAGTCAAAGACTGGTTCCACCAGCAGTAGCGTACTGTAAGTTGGGTTAGGTTCTCCATTTCATTTCTCCTGCCCTGTCTGTAGGGCGCTGGGATTTGATTGAGTAGAAATGACAAAAATATTTTCTAAGCTTTTTTTTTCTCCTTGAGGAAAGGAGGTGGATACCTTGGTTTGCCAAACACGTTACTGATTGCTGAAAGAATGCATGTGATTTGGGGGTTAACTGAAAAAGTGGTTTTTGAAAAGTGGGAAAAGGCGTTCTGTGAACAGCAGTGCTAACAAGCAGTTGAACCGTTCCAGTTTTGTTACTTGCATGGACTTTATGAAGAATTGGCAGCTGCACAGCTCCTAAGCCAGGCCCGTAAATGATTCAGGTTGTTATCAACAAAGTGAGGTGAGTTGACAGCTTGTTTCAGGATTACTGGGTTTGGCTGCTCAAGATGCTGGATTGTCTGAATGGCATGGAAGGCGTTACAAATCAACTATTAAAAAAATACTGGTTTTGAAGACCATATCAAGTTGGTTTCTTTCACCACTGGCAGTGATACTTTCCTGAACACTCCCAACACTTTTTTGAGTGAAATATGAAATTGTTTTGTCAAACTGTCTGATTTTGTTTCATTTCAGTGTTCCTCTCTAGTAAGTGGGTGGCTGTTCCTCTCTCGCAAGAGAAGGAAACTCATGTTTCTGCTTTTCCTGATTACTAAGTGGGTATCAGGAAAATATGTGGGTTTTGGGCTTCTGTGACAGAACAGTAAGTGAAATCTGTTGTGTTCGGATGGGTATCACCTTTGTGGGGAGAATGGATTTATTTATTCCAATAGAACATTGTAAAAGTTTCTACAAATGGCTAGAGAGGCCTATGGTGCAGGGTGGCTTTTTTCTTGGTTTTATGGCTTTAATTCTGATAAAAATGTGAAGGAATTTTCAGCAGCTTATGCACTTTTAGATTGCTACCTTTGATTAAAATCAATTTGACTGTCTAGGCAGTAGAAGTTTGCAAGCATTCAGCTTTTTGTTGATAGGAATTTTTTTAAAAAATGCTAAGTAAAATACACTGTTACAGCCTTTTTGCATGGGGCTGGAGAAAGAATGGAAAGGTTCTTTGGAGGTGTAATTTTACAGAAATTACTGCCGAATTAGAGATCACCTATTTTTCCAAAGCTTAATTCCTTATGGACAGGGAAAGGCTTAAGGCATAGTCTCAGCTCCTTGAGGTTGCAGTTGAATTCTGCTCTCATTCCTTGTGCTGTCGCACAGTTGTCTACCCTGGCATTGACCAGGGAGGGAGGGTATTGTGAAAGGTTAGGAAGTACAGCTGAATGTGAAATGAAGTGGCATTTGGACATGAAATACAAATCTCTAAGAAACTGGAAGTTACCTTGAACTCATAAGCCCTGAGTAGAAAACGTCCCCTGAAGTGATTCATGGAGGTTTTTACACACCTGCTGCTGTTCTTGTGGGTAGAACTGCACAGAACAGTGAAACTTGAAATACCTTTTAAAATGTCTTCCTGATTTGTGGTAGATCTTTGCATTAGACGAGAAAGCAGGAAAATTAATTTGCAAAATCGTTTATAAATGTGTAAAAGACAGAGATGATATCAGACTGAAGTGCATAAGAACAAATGAAGAGGTAACTTCAGTGCGAGCTGCTGTGTAAGGACGGGATGCTTCTGGATCATTTCTGAGAAATTTTGGCTAAGCTGGGTAGTGGAATAGCACAGGAATTGAATACACAATCAACTAAGGTAGGAGCTCTCCCTTGTCAGGCAGAAAATAACTTGCAGCAGTTGTTGCTTACGGGAGGGTGGGGACCAAAGCTTGCAACTAGCAAAGTCGGGGTTCCTGTGCATCTGGTGCTTGTGTGGTTGGGTTTTGTGGTGTCTGAAGTGTGAGCACTGATTTGCGGCTTCATTACGCCTTTGTCACTGTCACTGATTCATTGTGACCCAGTGGTGTCTAAAGCAATAGTCAATGCTGCCTTTTTTCTTTTTTTTTTTTTTTTTTTTTTTTTAAGGAGAAAGTAAGCACAAGTTAGAAGGGTTCCTGGACTTGCCCATTTATTTTTATACAACATTTTAGAACTTGTGTACCTTTGGAAGCTGTAGCCTTCTGTTGGATCTGGGTGAGATTAGAAATAGGTTAAAAAATCTAATAGGGATGTAAGAATGAAGGCTTTCATAGAACAAACTTGTACCAGTTTTTGAGTATTTTGGGGAACAATGCTTTTTTTGTGTACTGAGAAGTGTTCCATGATTTGTGTTCTGTCCTGACAGTTCTATTCATTTTATGCTTACATTAGTGATACCTTTTAAGTATGTTCTATGTTAATGCTAAATTTAATGTAATTATTTTTAGCTATCTTCCTCTATTCTTGCACTTGGCAGACCTTTTCCATCTGTCCCCCTTATTAAGAGTACTCTAAACAAGCGTTGAATTACTTCCTTTAACTAGTTGAAAATTGTTGTTTCTATTCTTATTAAATCAATTCTGCAAATAGGAATGATGAACAGTAATACTATGCTTGTCCAGAGAATAAATCCTAAAAAAAAAAAAAAAAAAAAAAAAAA
>CM021731.1:176639640-176733376 GCA_011075105.1 Heteronetta atricapilla | reverse complement strand
CTTTTTGTTTGCCTTTCCAGGTAATCATAACACCCAGATTCCTGCCTGTAGCTGGACTCAAGTTACTGCTTCAGATTAACTTGGTCTCCTTAAGAGACTTCTTTTCATTCTAAGCCCGGTGGCAACATAATAGTGATAGAAGGAGGGTGCTCCTCCTGCCCATTCCTTAGGAGTTTGCTTTAAGTTAAGCATTTTTTTAAGAGCTTGAACACCATCTGTAGATCAGTGAGATAAATCTAGGATCTCCGCTTGCTCGTACACTTAAGCAGTGAATGGTTTGTATTGCCACACTTTCTTCCCCTGAACTGCCATCTGTTTTTTTACCCTCGTGGAGTGCCTGCTGTTTCAAAATCAGCCTTGCTCTGCAATGTGGTGTACTTTAAGGCACAGAGGAGAATTTCTGTATAAATGCTGAAATATATGCAAGATGTTGTGCCTTGACAAGCTGTTTGTATTTGTCCAATTTGCATGTTTCTTTGCATAGAGTACAGATTTTTAAATTGAAGTTGCTTGAGAGCCATGTACGTGCAAGGCTGTGGTTCAGTGAGTAGTCTCCTTAGTTTGATCGGCATGTGGTGCTCAGGACACTCCTTCATGGAAGAACTCCTTTTGTTGACTGCACTGGAGTAGATGGTGTAGTGACTGGCTTTCTGCGAGTCGTCTTCTGGCCCAAAGGAACTTTCTTCAGCTCTAGCTGAAAGGAAATAAAACAAATCTGCCTCAGCCCCTAATTTCTTTTGCCATTCTTCCTTCCTAATGAAGACTTTTTTTAACCTACTAAACTCCCAACGCTTCTTGGTGAATCTTCAGCTATTGGATAACTCTAGGAAATTCATCATTTTCATTATGATGAAATGACTTAACTTACAAAATACAGTAGTTGTGATTAAAAAAAAATCCCTCAATGTGTCTCAAAATTCAGGAATTTACCTTTTTCCCTAGAATTAGTCACTATACATTGACTATACATATATACATACATACATTGTGGATGCTGTTCCCACCTTGAATTGAGAGTCATACTTAGTCTGTATAAAGTAATTCAGGATGTAATTTTCCCCTTTTTTACTTGATGCTAAAAAGGAGGAGGTCTTGCTTAATAAATGAGTCCTATGGATGTTAATTCATTACAAATATTTAATTGTGGTTTTTAAGGCAAGGGTTTTTATCTGCTCCCCAGATAAACCTGCCTTTCCTTGTGCCCGAAGCTGGAAATTGTTCCCTCAAACTTCTGGCCTGGGTCAGATGGTATGGCATGTTATACAGAGGTTTCATTAAGACAAGAATCCCACTAACTTGGAGTTAGAGAACTATGATACAAAGTAAAATAAGATATTTTTTTTTTTAACACGACTAAGAGTAATTACCTTCAAAGATTGGGGATTTTTCATTTTTTCTCATAGCTGAACTTTTGAAAAAGGAATAGTTAGTGAACATTGTGGAGCTTTGTTAGTGAAGACCTTCTGCTTATAAGCCCTGTCCCCCTGTTACCTAGTTTGACTGTCACGCTAACCTCACTTTTGACTGTTGGTAGTACTTTCTTACTCCTTTAAAGATAGATTTTTTTAGCTAAACATTTATAAGTTAATACATATTTTCCCTACCGCGCTGTTTGTGACAGCTTTAGCGATGAGTTTCCTTTTGCCAAATTAAAATATTCCTACAGGTCAAGAAAGTAAATATATATGGAAATGTACACTGAAATGTATACAGCAGGTAACAAAGGGATCTGTTGAGTAACACTATTGTGTGTTTTGTTTTTACACTGAAGAAGAGTTTTGGAGGTGATACTGTGTGTTGTGTGAGACACGTTGAAGGGTGAGAGCAAAGTGGTAAAGTCTTCAGCTTAAGATGTCTTAGGGTTTGCCTTCAAGAGCTGCTTCATAGCACTAGTTGCTCGTAATGACCTTTAAAATGAAAGCTAGATCCAACAAAAGCTCACCGTAAACTCGCACTAAATCAACTAAGGTGATTACGTGCAGAAAGCAGGCTGAGATAACGAATTCCAGGAGGAATCCTGCTGGAGTTACACCTCAGTTTGTGGGGAGGGCTGTGGGTGACTATTTTAAAAGCGAGGATGTTGTGGGAGAAATGACTGCTTGCTACAGCTTCAAAACCTTTCCTCTGTGTACACTTCTAAAGCGTTCACTAAGCTTCATGAATTCACATTGACTTCAGACTTCTGGGAGAGCGCACTGGAGCATCAGGTATATTTTGTGTCCAAGCTACATGCATAGCGCTGGTGCAGAATATCGCTTTGGTACACAGCTTTCAGGCTTCAGCTTAAATTTCTTCCTTCTAACTTGAAATTGCATCAAAACCAGCACCTAATCATTAAATAGATAACACTTTTAAAATATTTCTCCATCATTTCACATGGTAACTATGCTACACATCCCTAGCCCTTAAAGAGTCTGCACTGATGTTGAACCTAATGGTCTTGTCCCCGCACGGAGCGATGATCTGTTCCTGCAGCCGTGGTACCCCTTTGTCATTAGACACGGCTCTAGGAAGCTTTTTTTTGGCCATCTGTCACTCGTGCGTGCTGCTTTTTGGACTTGACCTGAATGCTCTTGCCCTGTCAAGGTTTAAATGCTGAGCGCAGACTGATTAACAAGGCATTAAGTCACTTAATTCCTTCATTTTCAAATAAAGTCTGAACATGGTTGTGGTGGCCACCGGTTTGCATTTCAAGTGAAAGAGATGGCTTATGTCAGCAGTATGGATTTTTAACCCCTTTGTGGGGGCTGGTGTTTTGCAGTTCTGCATCCATCTGAAATGGTGAAGCTTAAATAGAAGTGCTGAATCTGCTTGCTCGTGGTAACTGTTTGCAGTGATGAAAAGCAGATACTTTGCTAACTTCAGAGTTGAGACGCTTGTTAATATTGAAAAGTCTGCAAGCTCGGTTCAGAACAAGAATTTGTACATTCCTTTTTTTACATAAGCTTCCTATGCTCGCAAAGCAACACAAAGTTTATCTTGGTGGCTTAGTACCTGAGTACCTAGTACCTGAAGTAGCTCAGTGAAACTTGGAATAAAGTGGGCTAGAATTTGAGGAAGGTTGAATTCTGTCTGCTAGCAGTGGTAACGAAATGAATCGTCTGACCTGCAACTTAATTGTTTTTAGCAGTTTCTGAAGTTCAAATATCTTGGCCAGAGTATTTCTCAATCACAGCCATAGCAGTACATAGGACCGAAGATCCCACTGGAGGGGAAAAAAGTGGAAATATTGAGATCCTTTTGCTTTAGAAGTGGATTTGAATGCTGAAGTGCCTCTCCTATTTTTTTTATTGTATTTACAAGAGCCTCGATTCCACACTTCTATTTTGAGGAGATGCTTCTGAGTCCTGAAGCCATCTATAAAAAGATTTTCATACAAGGATCTTTCCTTCATCTAAGAGCTCGAGAGGACTCGTTAATGCCACTTTAATTTCCTGTTGGAGGGGAGGGCATAAGAGCAGCTAAACCTCTCCTTCTCCGCGCGGCTTTAGCAGGGGACCCGTCAGTGCATCCTAGCTGCTGAATCTTCTCACGGGCATCGTGCTCCCTGGGGATTAACGGGTTCTGTACAACGCTGCCACCAACTCGTGGTGGCTTGCCTTTTTTAGGAACCCGTTTCACTTCATACTCCCAGCTGATGTGCTCTTGGAGGGCACGCTGGTATTTCTGGTAGGCAGGGCTGACGTGTGCTGGCCACCCAAATTACGGGGTACCTGCTGACTCTACGCACGTGCTTCTCCGGCATCGCTTGCTCGGAAGGAGGGCAGTGCAGAGGGCAGCTCTGTTCCCCCGGTGCTGTGCTGAGCGGTCCTCCTGCCCACGCTGCTTGGAGGGGCTGTGCTGACCTTGTGGCTGGAGATTCGGGGCTCTCCTCTCTTTCAGCTTTTGTTTTGTGCCAAAATCCTTATTTGTTTCAGCGTGTCAGAAAAGAGAGATGAAGCTGGGACATGCGCAAGGAGAAGCGAGACAGGTTTCCCAGAGAAGCTTTTCCCAAGAACTCTGTAAGGATTGTGCAGGACTTGGTAGAGTAAACACAAGTACGCCGGGCTTATCTTCCCCTCCCTAGCTGTGTATCTTCTGTGTGAAAGGTTATTATTCACGTTCCTGGAGGCCAGGGGAAGATAGGGAAGCTTATTGCTTGCAGATGGTGCTTAGCATGCAAAAATACACGCTTTGTGCCTCTGCGGAGACGTTGCTCGGAGAACATCTTACACAGATTGGCTGTAACTTTTTAAATTGCACGAACACAGCCGAGGCTGGAGGTTTTTGTTCTTCACCAGTCCTTTTTCTAGAGCTTATTTTGACGTGATGCTGACCAAAGAAAACTTAGCAAATTACTTGTTGCAATGAAGGAACCACAGTTTACTGAAGTCATCTTTTTGATCGCCTTTTAAAATAAGACTGAAAGTGTAAGTGAGACAAGGAAATGGGCACTGAGCCTCAACGACTTTCGTTTTTGCGTTATACGTGAACTTTGGACTAAGCACTCTACTTCTGATTTCATGTGGAAGGAGAAGCTGCATGCAGAGTAATTGAAAAAAAGTTGACATGAGTGCATGGGGTGCTTGGCCATGTGGTGTTAGTCATCTCTTCTGTGACCTGAGCGGTGAAACCCTGATGGTTTGCTAGGGGTTTTTAAGTTCTTGTTTCTCTGATCAACAGCACCGAAACTGATGAAGTTCTCACAACTCTTCCTGTACTATTTAATTCTGAGAATTTCAGGCGGTGCGTAGCGGTTCCGTAAATATCCAGGTACCTTCCTGAACGGCTCCTTTTCATGCATTCGTGCTCTTACTGTGATAGCCGAGTTCTGTCATGAGTGGATGTGCCAGCTCTCGACAAGTTGGACCAAATTTAATGCTGCTTTGGTAATGGAATGAAACCAGTACAAATTTGACATGATTGCTTTCTAATACCGAAATTATCCCTGACCCTCATCAGCGTGTGAGTAGCTCGGAACTGACGCTGATGGCATGTGCGTTGTTTCCCTTTTTACTCTTATTATTGAAAAATCAGGTTTTTTAATGATGATTTCAGAACCTGTGGCTGCGGATCTCAGTGAGCATGCTTAATGTGTTTAAAAGGGTCTTGTCTGCCTTGTATCATTTCCTCCTGTATTCCCCCCACTCTCCCTGGAAATGCTCAGAGTAAGTAAAAGTAGTTTTTGTAACATTGGACATTTTCACCTCTGAAAATCCAGACTTGATTTGTAGCGCATTGTTGGCAGGCTTCAGCCCTGTATGGCTCCAGGTACTGTCACAGTAATACAAAATGTGTGTATTTCATAAAACTTTAGAAAGTAGGGGATAAACTCTACAGGGAGCTTTTTAAAACTCAACATGAAGTGTTTTAGAGGACATCTTAAGGCTGGAGAAGTAGGGAGTTGTCCCTCCTTCTCAGTCTTACCCTGTTGTGATACTTGCTGTTAGCCATATGTTTTAAAACTTTAAAAGTCCTTTTTTCCCTTTTTTAAAAGGGTAGTAATACTGTTTGGCTACCCACTTCCACCTGATGGGTACGACATCTTTCTTGCCGCTTTCCTCCCCCTACCTCAGCTGTTTCAATGCTGACCTTACAAGCCAACTAGAGCTTCCTCTCCCAGTTCAACCCAAAGGAGATGTTCTCGGCCCTAAAACCGTCCCAGAAACATTGCGCACAGGTCAGTGTTCACGCAAAAGCGGCTTAAATCTGCTGTATATCCTCTTGCACGGCCTCTTTTATATCCTCTTGTGCAGGAGTCCGCGCTCGTTTCTGTGTTGAGCTCTGTGCTGCCAACAGTGGTGCCACAGCTTCCCCGGAACCACTGCAGGTGACAAATCCTTCACGATGGGGGGAAGATCCACCCAAAAAATCAGACAGCTCGCGTCGGGAAGGTCTGATAGGAACCCAGCATATGGCTGTGTGGGCGGCCGTAGACTTTCTGAAGCTCCCTGCTCAGGAAACCTGCTTAACTAATACTTGGGTTAATCTCTCGCTAGTAGAGCATTCAATTCCAGACGCTTGGTAATCAGAATTTCTGCAGTCTCACCCACTGCTCCAGATCCCCATCATTCATCTGTCTATTTTAAATGCCTCTTTCAGGGAGTCGTTCTAAAATTACACCGTTTTGACCTGACAGTAACGGGAACGTGTGAGCTCCTCCCGGTGCTGTTCAGCCAGTGTGTGGCTGCTTGCACCATTCATCGGCGGCGGTACTGCTGCACAGAAAAACAGGGCTTTTAAAATGCTACACTGACTCTTGGTGTCTCTTTGACCTTTCCGTTGCTGTGACCGACAGGGTTTCAATTTATCATCGTGGTGACAAGAGCACAGCTTGTTTGCCGTGTCTGATCTTCAGGGCTAAAATGTGACCGTGAAGACTTTGCTCCTTGTGTAAGCGCTGTAAGAGCTTGGCTTGCTTGCCCCTACAGATGCTGAGGATGCTGCCTCGTTCAGCTTGTCTGGCCAAGCTCGTTGCTCCCAGAATATACATTTTTGTGGGATTTCTTGCAGATCAGTCAAACTCAGGAAAGAAGCGTCAGAGGAATTCAGTAACGGTAGCTGAATCACCAGGTGTTAAGTGCATCGTGGGTACTGGATAATTTGGAAACACCGAAGTTACTGATTCACATTTTTTATATAGATTATCTCAGCTCTTCAGAACAAAACGTGGAAATGAGGGATCAGGAAGAGCTGTCACCTCAGGCATCAGTAGGGAAGGACAGGATCAGGGCTACTGGAGGAAGTAGCAAGTGGGAGGTGATGGAAGGGAACAGCTTCTAAGCTGCAACATGAGAAGCACTGCCCCGCTTCCTCTTTGTCTGTTCCTCTTCCATTTTCTAAGTAACTTTTTTTTGTCCTTAGTGCATGAACAGATTTGCATCTTTGCAGCTGCTGTAACCGTGAGGAAAGCTAGTAGGGAAAGCGAGCGATGTCTCGCGTTCTAGGCATGAAACGGAACTTTGCAAACTCCAGGTAACGTCTTCAGTTTTATTTCACCTACCTTGCAGAGCTGCTGTGTAATTAAAACTTCGTCATCTCCCATACAACCCCAACCTCCCATATTTTTTCATCTTTTTTATGGTCCCAATCTTTTTAAATACCAGTGGTGAACGAGTTTTTTTTTTGTCATCGGATTTAGGTAATTTCTCAATTTTAAAAAACCCAACCATCTGCCTGGCGTTAGCTACACGTGTAGTTCTGTTGTGAATTAAAACAGTTCAAAATCAGGTGTTTGCTGATAGACGGCGCTGTGCAAATAGTGCCCGGTAGATAGTCCAGTTGCTTAGCAATAGCATTAACAGTCCTGAGTGTTTATAAAGCAAATATAATGTGATATGGTCAACAAGGTATGCGGTGCTTTTTGTATTACTTAAGTGTCCTGATAACCGTTGGAAAACGCTTATTGGGATTACACATGAGCAAGCACCTGACACTTAAGAGCAACAACTCGAGTAGGTGCATCTGATAAATGATGTGCTTGTGTTTTTAATCTGCTGCCGCCACCAGCTCGAGGCAAGGGGCGAACACGATGATTTTCCCAACGCCTCAGCTGTGGACTTCGAGATGTTATTTTCAGGACTTTGATAAATACTCGGGGGATGGCTTTGGATGTGCAGGCTGGAAGCGTATGGGTGGTGGGAAAGGGACGGATCGGGGTGTTTTGGGGACAGCTGGGGAATTTAAAGGGAGAAAGTGGGCTGGTTGTGTGTAAGTGCATGGCTGGACTGTACGCTTGGCCGTGTCATGTCCTGATCAGTGCAGGCTGGCCTGTCTTCTCGTTAAACCATTGTTAATTGCTTTCCTGGGTACGGGGCTGCCTCCTGTGAGTGTATGGGCTCTGAGTGCCAGCAGCTAGTGTCAAGCTGCTGAAGGCAGCAGCTGCTGGCGGAGGGATGCGGCTCTGAGAAGAGACACCCAGTGTTTCTCCTTAGTAACTCTCAGACTGAGAGCGTACCTTCTTCAGCAGGTACTGACTGATTTCCAACCAGGCTGTGCTGATGAAGAGCATGGAGTGAGGAACGTGGCCGTATTAGATATTGCACAAGTGGAACAATGGAAAATGATTGTAATGCAAGGATTTGTGGATACTGCGGCTTTTAGAAAGTCAGAGGTAACCCCATTTGGAAAACAAAGTTAGCTATAAATTATATATGTTCAAAAACTGCTTTAGAATTAAACACTTCAAAGGGGCATACTGTGTTCAGCAGCATGATTCCCCTCCTAAGACACGTGCTGTGTGGATTTTCAAACTGTTAATGGGGTCTGTTTGGTACCATATTGGCACTTACCATTAGATTCATTTTTTTAGACTGCTTAGGCAAAATTCAGGGTCCCAGATTTGACCCTGAAGCCTTCTTTCTCCCTGTGCACTTTCCCTGTGGAAAAATACAGAAATCCAGACGGGAGCAGCATGCAGTCAAGTGTCTGCAGTTTCTGGGCTAGTCTTCTGTTTAGTGCAGGTTGCAAATCATATCCAACCTGTAATGAGCATTACCCTAATGACATCAAAAACGTAATCTGAAGAAAAGCCACTATTCATTAGGCCTAAACGCCCAAACTATTCTTGCGATATTGTTTAATCTTACACAAGTTAACAGCTTTTCAAACATTTTGCTTTGAGTTCTCTCAGCCACCTACTTGGCTGGAGGAAATAGAAACGTCAGACAAAAACCAGGAGAAGTGGAAAGGTACCGTGAATAAATGTTTGATGCTGTTGTGCTGCGTGGAGCCTCACATGTTTTGCTGCAAGGCTGTTTGAAAATGTCCCAGGGACCGTGTAAATAGGTTGCCATTGTAGTCAGCCGTATCCTCGCACCTGGGGCAGATGCACTTGTCACCTTCAAAAATCCTTTTTTATTTTTAAAGCGGAGTCCTCTGCAGAAACTCAAGATAGACACCAAAGCACCATTTTAGAGTCCCAACTATTTTGGGCCAACTGAAGTAGAAGCATGGGGAATGGTGTTTGCTTCGTGTGTATGTACTGGTAAAAAACAACAAGCAAAAACTGAATGGCTCGTGCTATTTGAGGAATGGTATGCAGCCTGGTAGCTGAAGCCTGATGTAACACCAGAAAAGAGAGTTAAAGGTCTCTGAGATGTGTGCAGTGTGGAATAAAGAAATCAGTAGGACACACAAGCTGAGAGGGATGCTGAATCCGAAAAGAGTTGCCTTCAGGTAAAATCTGTAGGGCGGCAGCGTGTGTTTGCGTGCCATGTAGGAATGGAAGGGCCATCTGCTCGGTTTTAAATGGAAAAAATAATTGAAAGTTAGAAATGAAAAGTGAACGGCCTTATCTTCAACAAAAGAAAAAATATATTTATTTCAGCAGAGGAGTCTTTTGGAAAGAATGTGTTATGCAAACCAAGTTTCCAAGGAGTCTGTAGACAAAACAGACTTTAGAGCTTGATATGCAAAGTGGCTTGTCTTCTGCTGCAGTTATCGGGGTGTATGTGTATTATCAATACACGGATGGGAAGGTTCACACGCATCTTGGAAAAACCTTTGTGTTTAGAAAGAGTGGTGTTTGGCCTTGTGTGGCACAGCGTCTTGGAAATAAGATGATCTTGTGCTTCAGCTGCCTTGTGGAGTTCTCCATCTGGCCTTTATATGGGGTGGATCTCAGAGAGGTGTGGGAATGTCCCCGTTCTGAACTACTGAAATAATGCTGGGAACTGATTTTTTTTTGGCTCTTTGCTGAGGATCTTCCTGGGTACATGTCCTTTCCGTCTTTGTTCTACCCGCTCTTCCCATATGGATAGATGGCACTTACATTGTTTTATTGTTTCCTGACTTGCTTAGCAGGTGACTTGCTGAGATGAATCCTGCTCATCCTCAGCAACCGAGCACTATGGTTCCATTAAAGGATTAAATCTTTAATTCAGAAGTCATTAGCCTCATCCTCTTTGACCACTAAGTACCAAAATAAGTATTTTCCATTGTATGTTGTGTTAGCTTCTACGAGATAGAACTTGACTTCTAAGGCATGTTAGTGTTTAATCATAATAAAAAAGGGTAGATCCCTTACCTAAATATTTAGATAAGGACTTTTTTTTGTCTATGTAGTGTCTGCTTACTGCTTACTCACTTTTAAAATGCAAAACACTGGAGTATGGGAACAATTGTCTGCAGCGATTCTGGATTCCTTTCCACGATAATATTTTCCCTGTTCCTTGCTAACGTACTTGCGTGCCTATTCCTGCCTTCGCTGATCTTATATAAAAAGCTATCAGTTCTTTTCCTATTCTTGCTTGCCAAAAAGTCTTAAGCTAAATTAGTTGATGAAAATGTCTCTATTCTACTGTTGCTGAGTCAGAAGTGTTTATTTAAAGATGATGAATTTAGTAATCATCAGACCATGCTTAAATCATCAGGAATGCTAATTATAGATAGGCTAACCTATATTTCTGAAATACTTAATGACTTGAAGCCCAAATCCTTCCATCTTAAGTTAATAAATGAATCAATTTCAGCTGGAAATGGGTGAGAATAATCAGAAAGATTAAAGTAGTAATTAGCTAGACGAAAACATGAAACTTGTATCCCACGCTACGGGGAGGGGGGGAAGCTGAATGAGATGCTCTGGTTTTCTGTTCTTAACTGTAAGAAAAGAACAAAACTTTGAGATTTTTTTTTTTTCTGGAATCATAATTCTAAATCCCTTGTGTTGATGATGGCTTCCTCTTTTTGGTGTGTTTTGAATGTTTTTACAGCTCTGCCTTTCCAACTTTGCTGTCTATTTTCCTACAGAAAACACCAGAAATAGGCGTTTTTATTAGCTAATCTATAAGGACTATAGCTAGTGTATTTGAGAGTCAGTCCATCTAGTTTAAACAAAATACGTTTTATTTCCAGTAACTAAACTGCTGTCTATAGTGGTGGCATCCACGGGTAACTTAATTGTGAGATGAAGCTCTTCAAGAGGAGAATGAAGTCTTCAGTTTCTGCTGGCTGTAGTACGTGAGACAGTTTTTGAGGTAAATCCTCTGACATTCAGATCATTTAACTGTTGTCTATTGCACGCGGTGAGGAAATGCCCAGATTCTTGTCTGCATGTGCCAGTTGTCTGGAAGTTCCATTTTCTTGGTGATCGTGCCATGTAATGGTGAGGTAATGGACTTGTCTATTGATGCGAAGCAGGACTGGACTGTCCTACTGAATACAGAATCCTCTTCGTTTTCAGAGCTCATTTTTGGTTTTCAGAGAAGCTTGCTGTTGTTCCAGGGTTTCCCTTTAAAACTAATCGAAGCCTGGCTACTTCCTCCAAAGAATGTATAAAGAAATAAAGGAAAAATAAAATGATTTTATTTGATTAGTCTAGGTGCAGACTGTCCAGTTAATTGTGCTTTCAGAAAGTGGTCACCAGTTCTAGGGAGGAGTCCCTAGGGAGGAGTCCCTGTTTAATTAGAGTTGATAGAAAAATGATTGAGTACAGCTTTCTAATATGGGAACATTTGGACTAAATGGGCCTTTAGATGTTAGGCTACGTGGTGATAAAATGAATAAAGAGCAGGCAGGTATGATTACTCAAATTACTGCTAGTGTGGCTGTGTTCAGGGTGTTTATGGATGTTTTTAGATCAAATTTAAAGTTGAAATAAGGCTTGCTTGTACTAGTAAAGTACACTGAAATCTGGGCTGTACTTTTGAAAGGTGAATGTCAAATAAAACTGGATATTTCACTGTAAATAAATCGGTTGTCTTTATGGGCAGAGGGAATTCTTTATTGGTTCTAGGACTTAATGTTTTTTTTCACAGTATCTGTAGGATTACGATAGCTTCAGGAGAAATGGTATAGATAGCATTAGAGATTGGGGGGGAAAAAAGAAAGCTAAACTTGTAAAAATTGGTATTTCCCACAAATGCTCTGGGAAATTCTGTGCTTTTAATGAAGATGGATTCAGCATGCCAGTCATGTAGATGAAAGGCAGGCACCACCGTGGCAAACGTTACATGCACTGTAACTACTCTGCCAAGCCATCCCCTCCAAATGTAGTTTTAATTCAGTTCACATATAAAGGTAAGGCTGCTTTGTGATGATGATTCTAGCTTCGGAGAGCTTTGGGAAGAGAAGTTGTGAGGGATGCCTGCCCTGAAAAGGAGGGGTTAATCAGAGGTTTTTAAATCCTTTCCAAGCCTCAAGGGCCAAATATACTTGGTATCAGAAAAATTGTGTATGCACCTTCTGTTTTAATGTCTGGGGGGGGATTTTGATCTTGATGGGGGGGGGGGAACCCAGCTCCCAACACCTGTTATCTCAGTCTCTTCACTGAGATCCTGTTGTGTCAAATGACTCTTTTTTTCCCCCCTCTGTGACCTGAATCTCTCAAAACTTTGTTACAACAGGGGATTGTCACCTCATTAAACTCTTGTATGGCTTTGGAGCCGGGACAGTTAGTGTTTGAGAACAAATGAGTCTGAGCATCACAAGAATGTTTTGTGCCTGTGTAGAGTCCCAGTTCATAACTGCCAAGTTTAGGCAACTGCTTATCTTTGGGCTATTCTTAACCTCTGCAAACATGTATTGCAAACATTTCTAGCATGTCTTTAACCTTGCTGTTAGAGTTCAGTCTGGAGTACGATTTCTGGCATTAAAAAAAAACCATCGTAACTTTTCTGACCATCAGGTTACCGAAACTGTGGAAACATCAATCTTTAACTCACAGAAACTCTAGAAAACGACTTCAGTTAAGCATGCGGTTACTATTGTCTGTCAGTACAGGCACGAGTATTTGGCATTCAAACAGTAACTGGATCTTAATGGACCTCAGAAATACTCAGTTGCTGTTGCTTTACATAGGCAGTTTGAGAATAATGATGAATGGGGTGATACAAGGCTATAAATCAGCTGGGGATTTGTCTGCTACTCTTAATGTAGCACCTACCCCGCCTTCATCTGTGCTTTTTCTCTGTAGGTACTAGTCATCATTCATCCCTATATCTCTTAATTTTCAGTGTTTCTGTTCTCCTTTTCTGCTTTGTTTTCCCTTCAGGTTCCAGAGGTGACTGTAGAAAGCAGTACCTTCTGAGTTAAATATGTACTGAATATTCTGAGTACCTTCATTAAATATGTATTTTCACACTTGAACTAACTGTTAATGGTGGTTTAATTCAGGCAGCCTTAATCTAGACATTTGGGCTGAAACAGTGGTTCATCTAGTTGCAGATTATGAGCAAGTAGTCCCAAGTTATGCTGTTGTTGGACTTTGTGCAAGTCTTGTGATGGTGAAGTGGCTGCTTTTACAAAGTGTGTGACATTCATGCAGATTCATGGGCAGGCTTTGAACGTAAAGTTAAGACCAAAGCAATTTCATCTGTGCCTGCCTTGTTTTTCTTAATCTTACCTACAGTTACCTGTTCATCAGACTTTTTTTTTAAAAAAATGGATTCTACTTAGTTCTGTAGCAGTCTTTAGAGCATTAATGTTTTGGTTCAGTTCCTTGGGGTTGCTTTTTTGATAAGATCTCTTGCCAGTTTGAGCATAGCCTTCTTTTAATGCTGTCTGCACCCCAGAAACTGTTTGTGATGGTTGTTCCTAGGTATGTAATTGGACCTTATTAGCACGATGGTGATACGATGATACTGGGGATTACTGGGGATTTACTGAATCTTGGGATTTCTGGGTGGTTGGGAGCTGGAACCTAGCTGGGTTTGCAAGGCACATGAGCAGGGTGTCACCTGGGACAGTACAGTACAACCAAGTACCTTCTGGATGGTGGATGTATTCGGTATTCCTTTCACTGTCATCTTTCACTTCGATTTTTTTGTCTGCAGTTCAAATGCAGTTTGTACCCGTCTGAAAAGGTTTCATGGGCTGAGCTTCTTGTTCTCTTCAGCTGTTGCCTTACTTGCCCTCACCAGTGGAAGAACGAGGGAATGTGGCTTTCCTCCTTAAAAACAACCAGGAAGGGAGAAGGGTTGGTTGTGCTTTCATTTTTCAGGCTGGCCTGAGCTTCGGCTGGTATAAGGAACTGTGTGCCACACAGTGAAGGCTACTGCTGTTGGAGAGCTGCGACTGTGGCTTGGCTTCCAACCAGGAGGGTAGAAGCCAAATAGGTGACGTAATTTTAAAAATATAACTTAATATAAGGTATGTTCTGAGGAGTTGTCTGCTGTACTCCTGGAACTGTTTTTCATAGGCCATACGGTTTCCCCTGCTTCTCATACCCTGCAGTTACAGTATTTTGGGAACCAGTTGCAAGTTCACCTAACGCTCTGTTATTTTTTTCTCCTATTTCAGAAAATCACTTTGTGTTTTAGTTCCTGGAGGGTGATTGCAAGCATGCAGCCTTTGCTGATCACAATTGCAAGGGCTTTGTGAAGTCTGCACCATTCTTCTGTTGAGTGCTCTTGAGCATTGCGGTGGTCTTGCTGGGGCAGTAGTGCTTGTGAATTTTGTGTTTTGTCCTTGCTGAATTGCTTCAGAAGGCCATGAGCAACGTGATGTGATTTGGAAGTTAACCCTCATCTGAGCAGGAGGTTGGTCTAGATAGAGAACCCTTCCAAGGTGATTTTTTGTTATTCTGTGGTTGGTGGTACCAGGCTACTGTGTGCTACGCGGCACTTCACTTAGTGGTTTCTGAGGCCTACATTTCAGCTAATTTTCATGATGGTTGTTTTAAATTGATCTGCCATGTCATTACTTGCTCCCATACCTTCAGTTCTCTGACTTGTCAAGCCTCCAGCAAAAGGCATTTATTTGGTCAATTAAGAATATTTGTATTTCACTATTCCTGTTTGCTGTGGCTCATCTCTTCCTATGTATCCCATTCGAGGTCTTTTTTCAGTGTTCTTGTAACTTCATCCAAAGTAGATGGTAGCGGAGAACTCAGCTGCCTGACTAATTAGGGAAGCTAAGGCAATTCATTGGAATAATTGAATAAAACTTTGATTTAATAATTATAAATATAGTCTTGACCAGAAAACCCATGGAGTCTATGTGCAGTATTGGAACCCCAATAGTAGACCGAACTGTAGCTTGGCACAATAACAAAAGATTCAGACTCTTGTGTCAAATTCTGTTAAGACAGTTGATTACTGAATTTGGAAGTGTAGATTTTATAAACTGCGTGTGTTCCACGGAGTTCACAATGTTGTGGTCAGTGCTTTTTTTTCAGATTATCATGTTGTGTGCGTGTAGAAGTGAGTCAGCTTAGGAAGGGCTACAGGAGCCCCAAGAGGTCAAGGCTTGATATTTCTGTGTTGTTACCTGTGTGATGCCCTCAGTCATTTGGAGTTTGTGAATTGGATTCCTGGGCATATGGATCTGCAGAAGTGAGTGGCGTGATTCAGTTTGGGGTGATCCCAGATCATCTTTAATGATGCTGCCTCATCTTACGAGCTGTCAGGCTGCTGGGCTGAGTGAACTAACAATAGTTGCCATTAATGCTTGACCTGGCAATGTGTGTGTTCTGCCTCCAGAGAGAAGGCCAGCTTCCTGACAAAGCGGTGCTGACATCGCTTTTGCACGAGTGATGCTTTTGGCAGTTGGAGAACAGGTCTTTGCCATGTTGGCTGATGCTCTATTAAAACAAACAAACAGGAAGAAAAGAGAGACCAATACCCGCAAGCATTTCGGTGTTTGTAAAGGGAGAAACACTGAGTAGATACCAGGATGGTGACAATGATTGCATGTTGGAGTACTTTTAAGCGTGCTGTTTTTTGGTAAGGAAATGTTTTTAAAGAAACACAATCTGATTGTAAAAGTGCATTCTGGTATTTTAGCAGTGAACGCTTTCAGAGATTAAGACTCTCTAAAATCTGGCTGTTGTGACATACCACCCTGTGTGTGGACGTACCTGTACTTGCGTGTATTTTCACAAGCTGGGTTCAGCTCAGTTATTCTGTCCCTGGGAACAGTGGCAGGAATTCAGGGTCCCAGTGCATGACATCTTGCAG
This sequence comes from Heteronetta atricapilla, assembly GCA_011075105.1. NCBI lineage: Eukaryota > Metazoa > Chordata > Aves > Anseriformes > Anatidae > Heteronetta > Heteronetta atricapilla. Next base: position 176,717,501 of record CM021731.1, on the reverse strand, counting down.
CCTTAATATTTGCTCAGAGGTAACTGCCAGCGAACAAGTTCAGATTTGCTGGGGGGGAGGACGGCGACCCTTTGGCATCCTCTGTTAAAACGACGAGTTATTTTTGTTGCATCTTGTGAATCTGGCTCAAAGGATAAGGGTCGTTTCTCCATAAAGCTGCTGCATCAGGGTAGGCATGTGCTTTGTTGTGGGTAAGCTAATGACCTCCTAGCAATGGAGAGTAATACATTTGGAGGAGTTTAGTTAGTGGAAGGGTTACTTTAGAAGGGACATTGGCTTTACAGTGGGGGGAAAAAATAGTTTTAAATGTTGTCACTTCAGTGTTTTGAAAGGGGAAGAGAACGAGGTGTCTCTTACTCGGTTATGCCTCCATAAAATGAAGTGCTCTTTTTTCCGTTCATCAGCACCAGCATCTTGTTCCCCTTGCCTGTCATGGATCAGAGGATTGAGGGAAGGAAGTGTTTTGTTACCTTTGTTCAGCTCACCCGAGGAAAAACGGTGTGAGCTCCCAGCCCGTTTCAGATCACTGTCCTTATGCCTCTGTGCAGGTCAGCCCCTAGGACTCGAAGCTGCCACAGCTTCCTAACCTTAGAGCCAGGGGGGCGTTTGTCAGGGCTCCTCCTTAATCATTTACTCTGAAAGCCACCACATTTCTGGTCCCTGAGCTCTTTTACAGTCCTGAAAGCATGGGAAAGCGTAGCTGAGCCCTGCAGCCACCCAGACCCCATTTCTGGGTGCCTTACTGAGAGGGGCCGAGCGATGGGGGCATCTTCATGAGCACCCAAACGCTTCCTCAGGTATTTCTCCTGCCAGTTTTCCTCTGGGATGTTCTCTCTGTGTGTCTTCCCCCTGCTACCGAGCCGGCTTCAGTGGGGGCTGTATGAGGTGGCAGCGAGGGGCTGGGGGCTGGCAGCAGCGCCAGGGCGGGCGCGGCGAGCTCTGAGGTGACCAGGAACACCCGAGGGGCTCGCCCGTCGCCCCGTCGCCTCGCCCTTCTCCTTACCTCCCGCTAAGGCGGATTTATATATATTTATATATATAAATATGTATTTGTGTGCCTCCCGCCTGGCGGGGGCTGGCCGCGGAGGGGCGCCAGGCACCAGGCGAGGCCGGTCCCCGAGCGCTCCCTGGCGGCCCCGGCTCGCCCCGGCCGCGGCCGCCAGGTGGCGGGCTTGGGCCGCGCCTGGGCCCCGCTCCCCGGCCGCGGAGCTGCGGCGGAAATAAAACAGAACCCTGCGGCCTCGTCCCTCAGAGCAGCGTTGTTGGCCTTCTGAGCCGTCGGCTCAGGTTTCACGCTAAAATCATCTGTTTCGGTGGAAGCAGGACTAAGACCGAAGAGCATCTGACAGCCAGGAAGAGCCGTGACGGCTTCGGTCAGCACGGCACTGAAGGCAGCAGTGGGGTGTGAGGAGGGACGTGCCCCATCACCTTCAGGGATGTGGGTCCAGTATGCAGCCGTCTGACGTGCTGCTGGGGATGCTGGAGCGTGCAGGTGACCTTACACCTGGGCTTCTATTCAGGGACTTGGAGGAAGTAGCTAATAGCATGAACGTTGCTGGTTCTCCGCAGCAAATCTGGCTGCTTTGCTTGTTTGTGTGATGGCGATTGTTTCACCTTTCTGTGGAATGGTTCCAGCTTCAGGACTTTCAATTTTAAATTTCGTTTATACTTAGCTTTTAACCTTGAAGTCGTTCAGAGCGAGGCCCCCAGTGAGAAGTCACCGCTGAGAGGACTGGATGCCTCTCCAAGCCCAGGAGGGAAGCAGAAGAGGTGGGAAAGGCAGAAAAAGCTTCAGTAACGTCAGGACCGGGTTATTTTTAGCCAAGGCTGTGCTGTCAGTAGTGTAGCATATTTCAACAGAGGTTTCCTAGGTATGGTGCTCCTAATTGGGCTGTCTTAATTATTGTTGCGGTTGAATAACAGTCCCAAATTGTGATGCTTGGGGGAAAAAATAGGTGAATGGTGTTATCTCTGCTTACACCTTTGCATCGTGTTTGAGTTCCCAGCTGGAAACAAGGAGGCCTTGCTGCCCTAGCGTGACTGTAGAAGTTAGCTGCACGCTGTAAGGAGGCCTTCAGGGGCAGGCTCAGTGGGCAGCACTCGGCCGTGCGGCAGCCAGGCCGGGGACGCTGGCTACATAACCCTCGTGCACTGCTGATTCCCATTCTTGTGTGCAGCGTGCTGCGAGGAGGCATAAAAATATGCCTGTTACCTCCTCGGTTTGCCTCAAACATCATGCATGTGGTCAAAGGGTAGTTTATTTTAAAAGCTGAGTTATTTTGTGTCCACTGGTATCGGTGACGATTTTGTCTTGCTGTGCGATCGAGCTGATGCAGAAGTAAAGAATAAAAATAAAGTTGGTTTTATGCATTCAGAGGAGCGTGTAGCAAAAATTAGATATTTTTTTTCACACTTTTTATGTGGCGATGTATGATTTTGTAGGCAGCTGAGCTGTTACATAATATGGGCCTTGAAGGAGAAAAGCAGCAACCTGACTGGTGAATGTGCTCAAGTCAGCACGAGCAGCCTCACTTAAACAAAACAGTGAGGATGTGTGTTGTGGAATAGCATTTAATTCTAGTAAAAGCTTTCTTGAACACATGAGCAGCAATTTGAGACTGAAAGCTCTCTAATTTCCTCTCAACTCAGGTTGTCAGGGAAATAATTGAGACAAGTGATGAAACAGAATGAAGACTGTAAGGTTCCAGATTCTTCAAAAGGCTTTTTTGCTCTGCAATGAAACAAAGGTCCAGATCTTTAAAAATCAGAATCCATCTACTCCACTAATTCCTGTTGCCCTTCTTTTATTAAAAAAAAGATAACTGCTGAGTCAAGTGTAAAAGATCTGAAATGGTTCTAGGGTTAGTCTGTGGTGTACAATAACAAGTAGTGATTTTTCTTTTTACCTGTTACCTGTGGCTTTTTAAAGATACCAGATACATCTGTTCTTCTGGGGTGTCCCAACTTTTCATACAGTGTGCTAGTAAGAAAAAAAAAACAACACACAAACATGTTTTTCTCCATTCTTCAGTGACATCAGTAGCTCAGGTGAACTAAATGCACTCTGTATCCATTTCTCTCACCCTCAGCTCTTTGTCTCTTGTTTCCCTTATGCTTGTAAGGTGGTTGCCAAATGTGTCTTCTGGGATGGGAAGAAGACCTAGAAGATTTAGTATTCCCCACTCTACTAAATCGAGGGGGAAAGGACAGAAAAGGCTGTGGGGAAGAAGTGGATGGACTGAAAACCAGGAGAACAAAGCATAGGAGCAGAAAGCCTGTGATTCCCTCACAGAAAGGGCACCATCTGTAGTTACCTTCTGCAGTGCCATTAGGTGCTGTGCCTGATGGCTTTTGCCTACCAGAGTTTTCACTCAGTCCATGGAACTGATTTCTTTTTCTTTGTATGTTAAGATCTTCCCTTTCAGATTATGCTGGACACTGAAAAAACTGCTTTATATAGGAGGGAAGGATACTCCTAAAATCTAACTTTGGTGCAGGGAGATCAATTTTGTTGGGCTGCTTCTGTTTCTAGTGGAAAGGCAGGGACAAAGGGCCTTAGGCTGTGTTCTGCCCTTTGGACACTGAACCTTGCCTGTGCTAAAGGAGGCTTTGGGAAGTACCTTGAGGAAACACCTCGACACCCAGTACACGGATTTATTACAGTAACACTGCAGGCAGACTTTTTCCCCCCTTTGAACAATGGGCATATCTTGAAGGGTTCCTTTGAATGGACCCAAAAGTATCATAGCTGACAAATCTGACTTGATCATATTTTTTGAGTGAAATAATGGGATTATGTCAGTGCCAGTACCTCTTTGTTCCTAGGTACAGATGATTCAGTCACTTGTCAAATAACCCTGAAGTGTGCAACAGGCTTCACGTTAATTGTGCTTGCTGTTAGCTTCTCTTTAATATTATAGCTTTGACTATAACTTTTTTTCCTCTTTTTTTTTTTTTTTTCCTGCCTGTTTGCCTGCTTATCTTCTTCGGAATGTGGTTCTTCAACTGTTCTGATAATCTTCTGACACAGGTAAATACCAGCCTGTTTATATTGGTATTTACTGAGCATACCCTCTGCGTGGCAGCACGCAATGAATCTTTCATCAGATGTTGCACGCACTCAGCTGCGGACTGGGACAGGGCAATCCCCCTGCAATGGCGGGTGTCGTTAGAGGAGATCAGCTGGGAGAATGTCCTGGATGTTTCCTTCCTTATCAGCTTTTCTTATTCTTCCTGACCTACCTTCGGATATTCCATACGCATAAATAGACAAAAAATCATCCATGCTTGCTTTCTGGTGCTAGTGCTTTGTGTCTAGTGTGCCCTGGCGGACTTTCCCCTGAGAGCGTGGTTGGTGTGTGTACGTGTGAGGAAGGGGGAAGTAGCCTAGAATGAATAATGTTAATGTATTCCCTCTTCCCCCTCTGTCAGCCCCTCATTTCTGCCTTCACTTTGGTATTGTCCACGTGGTATGTAGCAGGTAATCTTCGGTAGATTAGTTTTTCCATCAGATCCAATGCCAAGGAGAAGACAGGAGCACGTGGGCAGGATGAAGTAGGAGAACTTTTTGGAGCAATTAATTGGAGCCCGTTGCAAAATACAGTAGTGGAATACATTAATGGGGAGAGAGGAGAAGAATGTAATTTAACTCGTCTTGTTAGCTGTGTTTGTGTCTCTTATTAAAACATGGAGTTAGCTCCTGTCAGTGGAACGCCTGTTGACACGAACGCCTGAGCAGATTACATCCCTGGGCTCGGGTCCGTGCGTATGTACCAACAGGGCTCACCACAAATGTTTAATGGGATATTGAACTGCTCGCTGAAGGAGAAAGTAATGAACTTCGATTTTTTTTTTTTTTTCAGGCATCTTGGAAACAAGAACTCTTGGTTCTTATAACTTGATAAATTGATATTCAGAAGCCAGAAGTACAGACTTCTGGAGCACATTTAGAACCTATAATCCTTACCTCTTCTGGTGGTCTTTTTGCTGAGCATTATCAAGTGGTGGCCGTTACTAATTAAGAATGAAATGTGAATATGTCAGTAAGCGAGCTTTGTCTGCCTGCCTCTCCCCACTCCAACGCCCGCTCCCTCCCTCCCTGTGGAACGAAAACGATGCTGTGTTATTTGGAGCTCACACAGAGCTGTTCTCTTAAATCCCCGTGCTTGCTGTGGCTGAATCAGTTGTGCTGGTGGAAAGGCAGGTGTAGGCAGGCTTTGTGCTTCTAATTGCCTCACTGTTTAACTCGCCTCCACCCAAGGACAGCAGCTGTAGCAGTGGAACCCAGGGCTGCTACTGCAGTGCTCCTGGCAGCAGGAATAGGCTGGGGGGAGAGGGTTCTGTGCATGGTGACGAAACGCAGGCAGCGTGGTCAGAGCTGTGTGAGCTGTTTTGGGATGAGCTTCCCGAGCACTGCCACGTTCACCCTGTCCAGTGGGGTAAGGCGAGCAATGCAAAGATCCTGGCTAACGCAGCTGTTAGACTTCAGGTACCTTACATTAAGGTGTTCCTCTAATCCACTGCATTTAGAGCATGAACTAAGGAAAGAGTCATAGTAGGCTGGATGTTTGTCTCCTTTCCCTGTATAAGTAAGCAAAGAGTTTGGACACTTATTTTTGTTACTTTCGCCTTTTCCAAAAGCTGTCATCGTAAGACAGCGGTGTCATGGCACTGGGTGATGAATCGAGGTGCTGGGCTGCCGAGGGAAATTGCAGGGCTTTAGCAAGCACTTATCATAGATTTCGTTTCTTAATCCTTCCCTTCCTATATTTTGCCTTTCCCTGAAAAAATCCGGAGTTTCCAGAAATGTTCTTTCTATTTTTCAGATGTTGTATTAAATGTACCAAAAAAATAACATCTGCTATTACCTTTCTTTTGGGTATTTTTAGCTCATAATTCCTTTATCCTCTTCACTCCCACATGCAGTTCCTGACCCTTCTGTGTTCAATGCCTTGTTCTCCTTGCTATTTTCTCTACTTTTTTCCCTGTTCTTTCCCTGCATCCACTTGCCATTTTTTCTATTTTCTTGGTTCCATCTCATTGCTATGTCTGTCTTTAGTTCACTGACATGTTTTTTTCTAGTCTGTAGTTAGGTGGTTTGTGATTCTGTTACTTAATATTTGATTTCATGATAAATACATCCTTTAATTTCTCAGTCTTGTTAATAACAGTGTATATAAAAATAATCTCGTCCTCTGAGATACAATAACACCCTTTCAAAACTTTACGCGTTTAGCTTCCCAGAATAACCTCCCTAGCTCTTATTTACCCAATTTGAGCAATTCTTCTCAAGAAAAAGGATTGATAATTGCTGGCTGTGGAGCCACGTCACAATTTCAGGTTTAAAAGGGGCATTTTGGTACATCTGGAGTTCCTTCAGTTCTGTGCTCCTTACTGATAAGGGAAGAAATAAATACACAGTCAGAAGGTGTCTGAAGAAAATGCTTTGTCAGAAGCAGCTAATTCCAGAATGGCTTGGTCTTGTTACGTAGCCAGATCAGAAAATGGAAGGCTGTGACTCTTGGTCCTTGTGAAACAAACAGTGCTGAACGCATTCGGTTCCAGAAATACCAACACAAACACAGGGTAAGAACTGCGTGAGAATTAAATGTTCATGGTAAAAATCAGAAGGTGCAGGATCAGTGCTGTCTCCCGCTGCCTGCAGAAGTAGCTAACGCTTAGGGTAGGGTATTGGTGGGAACTACCGGGGCTTAATCATTCATCATGGGGGGGAAACTGGCTGTGTCTCAGGGGTCCAAATGGCAAGGTATTGACTCTGCTACCCGGGGTGTTATTTTGTTGCCGCTGTTGTCTCCTGAAATCTCTTTATTTAGGCACTTGTATACACCTTCATGGAAATCAGCGTGTTCTAGTGAGTTTTGTAGCCACCATAAAACTTGCTTGAGAAAGGTTTCTGTGCAAAACACGTGTCAGATGCTGCTGAAATGGGAACTGCAGCGAGTTACGCCCTTCTTCCTTCTGCGTGTGTGGGGCAAGTCCCTGCGCTGCCGCTCGTCCGGGAGCTGCGCGGCCTCAGCACCAGCAGCCTTCGGTTCCTGGAGGCACCGGTGAGAAGCCAGAGCGACTCTGGTTTAGATATCAGGGAATCCTTTCAGCTGCATCTCACCTTGTAGAGCTTCTGCCCTAAATGATGAAGGGAGTCAGGGTGGTGAAGCGTTATGGGGAGGCTGCTGGTGGTTCCCCCCGTGAAAATGTTGGGCAAAAAAAAGCTTTTAATTATGACTCCTTTTTCTTGATAAGTGTAAAAGCTCTTGCTGTCTCTTACTTCTAAAACTTCAGTTAGAGCTACATGATGGTAAGTTTTTACGGGTAGCACTGAATGCCCAAGCGGTATCAGATACGAGTCTCATGAAGCTCCTGTACTAACGAGGAGCTTCTGGTACTGAGGAATACTGGTTACTGCTGGCCCACGCCTAGTGATGCGCCTCAGTTTGGGCAGGATGCTGATTTGTTTAGCTGTCCTGTGAAGGTTTTGGGTATTGAGGTACAACTGCTGCTCCCTGGGGAGCTGCCCTTCTGAACAGAGGCTTGTGTCCTGCTCACTGCTGTATTTGTCTGTTGAAATGAATTTACCCTTGACCTTGAGGCTCTGTTTCATGGGTTGTACAACTGGCAACTTCATCACGCTCTCAAGTTTTCTTAAAAACCATATGTACGTGAGTGCTGGGGGAGCTTGCCTTCCCCTCCACTCTAGCTGGTATCCAGGAATCCTTCCGTATTTGTTTTGTGTTCAGCTGATGTAACACACAAAATGAATTGACAACCCCTTGCAGCCAAAAGTGCTGAGCCGCCGTTACTGTGCTGTGTCAGTCCGCGTTAATCAGGCTCCTTGTTAATCACATTCTGCTCGTTTGGCTTTCACAGGTGCTAGAGCCAAGAAAGAGAATGGTGCTTTTTAGAAGAGGATAGCATAGCGTGGCCAGGGGAAAAGATGTCTTACCTAGAGAAGCTGAAGGGATATGAGGCTCGTCTCCCTGAACACCTCTGGTTTTACTCATCTCCACAGTACAAAAAGCCGTAAGTCGGTCGTACTGACACAGTTCTACTCTGAATACCCTTGGAGGCCTTTTGTTCTGCTGGGTGATGAAATGCTGGGAGCTCAGTGGTTTCCCTGTAGTGGCAGGTAAAGCGTTCACTTACGTTGCTCACTGTGGTTCTTGGAGGAGGCTGACTCCCTGCAGCCTCCCTGTCATGCTTGTGGTGTCTTCCAAATCTTTGTAAATAAGAAATCACTCCTGGATCTGCTCCAGAGATTCAGATTCAGCAGCCAGGGTGGTTGTGCTTTAAAACTGCCTCATCAGAATTAACTAGCCAGAGTTTTGCAAAGTCTCAGCTATGTGATGTGAGCAATTTCTTTAAAAGAAACCAACTAAACTAGTTCTTGGTAGAAAATTCTCACAAGAGTGAAGCATTAAGGTATCTCTTCTTGTGCAGGAGCTCCCTAAGCTGCAGAGTGACAGGGAGGAGGATGCTGCAGGAAAGTTAAACTTGTCGTCTGTCTTTTTTAGGTTGTCCTGGAGGCTTCCTCCTCTGGAAAGCCGCTCTTCCTGGGCTAGATGGGTATTCCTGATGAAAATATAAAGCAAGCGTAGAACAGCGGGTTAATGATGTGCAATTGTAATGCTCGTTTGTCACTGAAAAGCTTACCTTCTGTACTGCTTGGTGGTGATGGGGAAGGATTTCAAACAGTATTCCAAAGATGCACAGCTGGGATGTTCCTCACTGAAGACGTTTTTTTTTTTTGAGTTCCTTACTGGTGAGCTGAAATAAATTGCAGCTAGAGAAGATAGTTTTATAACAGCCCAAAATATGAAGATTGCAAAGGTCCAGCCGTGTCTTCTGATGCTGTAGTGTTTGGGATGAGGCATTGGCAGGCTTGGCATCTGCATACTTGTCTTTCACTTCATTGCTTTGGTTTCCTTTACTGTGCAAACGTCTGTGTACAGCTTCTTGTAGGTTTTTTTCACCCCTTGTCGGTTTCACTTCCTTTGATATTTCAGCACGCATTGCTTCACTGCTGGGTTCTAATGAATATTTTCTGAGATCAGGTTTGTTTTCGTGTGCTGCTGTCTCTGCCGAGCAGCCTTGCGAAACGCTCCTTGCCAAGTGCACCATGAAGATTGATCAAGGTGTGTGTGCGTTGGTGGGGGTGGGAACAAAGCATAAAAGATGCATAAGTTATGATGCAAAGGGTGTCTGGAGCATCTCCCCTAACAGTAAGCACCGTGAATTCATATAAATGGGGTGGTTTTTAACTTCTGAGGTAGTAGTCTTTGGAGACTGTTGTATCAACGTCTTAAATCAATATTAAATCTCTGTTCTAGTATTTTATTTTTTTTAATTCTGAAATATGTGAAGGCTTGCAGGCTTGTATATCTGCAACTTTGCAGAGAGCTTAAATGCGTTGTTTGGTGTATGTTCTGCCCCATCAAGCACCAGTATTCACACCAGAATTTTAAAGTCATCCTTAATTTGCTGCTTCATAGCAAAATAAGCACTTTCACCGAAGGGCTTTTTCTGTCTCTAGGCTAAAGATCGGCTTGCCTTTTATTTTTTGCCTTTTTTCCTATGTTAAAAGTTGAGATTGCTCAAGCTGTCTCTGAAGTACTCTCTAGTACGCAGAAAATGAACCTGCCAAGTGTTTACTCCACGGAGGTACGGCGGCTCCCTCGGTGGTGCGTGACGTGCTGGGGAGCTGGTGCTCGAGTGCTGAACTTCATTCAGACTGACAGGAGCAGTAAACGTCGTTGGCTGGCTGCCAGCTTAATTCACTTAGATTGAATCTAAGCTGGTGTATTTCTGTGTGTGTTTTTTAAAAATTATTTTTAAAAACAAAGCTGCTGGGGAGTACAGCAAGTTAAATGTCTCGCAGTGCTCTCCCCCTTCCCCTTTGGGCATCCCAGCTATCGAGGTGGGGGGAAGCTGGGTACCCTGTTGTGATGATGCATGATTTTTTTTTTTTTTTTTTTTATTAAATGCTAAAACTTACCCATATCTGACATCCTGGTGTACCCACGGTGATAATTCATCTGTGCGCAATCTGTCACTTTATGTAACAGCCAGAATGGGTCGGGACAAAGGAAGGAAAGCCTAGCTCGGTGCCGAGCTCTTGACTGTGACAGCAGAAGAAAGAAGATCCTTGTACTTCAGGCTTTTTTTCCAGTTGCAGCTAGGGGCTATTTTTCAAAGCAATAAAAATGTTCCATCGCTTAGTTCATCCAGTTGACTTACAATTTCGTTGTGGTTTCTATTACCTGTAAGCTGTTGACCTGCGCATAACTGAGCAATATTTTTAATTACTTGAACGCTTCGTAACCAGGACCGGCAAATTTATGGGCATGGTTGCAAGCAAAATCACGCAGTTATCGGAATACCTGCCTCTGAAGTGGTTGTGTTTTAAAATTTAATTTGGTCTCAGCCTACTAACTGACACAGCAAATCCTGCGCTGCTTTTCTTGAGGGTGATGAATTGGACCGATAAAGCTCCTCTGGGGCACAAACGCCCCATGTGAAAAGGTGATGCATTGGAGTTCGGAATACGCGCCTTTGGGTGGGTGGTATGGAAACAGCTCTACTTAGAGTAACGGGGGAATTAGCATTAAATAAAGCCTGTGGGCGTTACAGCCTGCTTCCTGCAAAGCTGTTGCCAGAACCGGGGCTGAGGCGTGAGGAAAGGCGCGGTGTTATCGGAGATGGGAGCTTCTGGTTGTGAGTCCAGCAGCACGCTTGATTCTCTGCCAGACAGAGAAGCTGAATGTATCCAGTAGTCCTGCAGCATACCGGCATATATATAAATACATTCACCTTTCTTTTTCAGACTGGCTCTGTCATGGCTTTTTTTAATAATCAGAACAAATTACAAGGATTTTGGCGTAAGCTTGTGAGGAGGAGGAGGACAGAAAGATTACTTTTTTTTTTAAAGTATCTTTTAATTTGTGCGTGGGCATGAGTTGATAGTACATATGGTCATTTATCTTTCATAAATTATATTTAGTGCTTAAAGATTGGTCTGTGATTTTTTTCCCCATGTAACTTAACATTTAATCATCCTTGTGACTATAAAGGAATCCCAGATTTGAGTCGGAGCAGTGCTGGAGCTGCAGTGCTGTAGGTGAGACGTGCACACTTACTGCTCCTCGTTCTTAACTGCCTCGATGCAGCCCCTAACACCATGGAGCTCCTGTACTGGGATCGTCTTGGAATAGGAAAGGAGGAAGCAGAGACTGTCCAAGTGAAAGGTTAACGCCGCTGCTTTTGTCCTTTCCCCTGCCAACACACTCGTGTATTCGATGGTTCAGGCACCCTGCAGGACATCTGTGACCACTGCATGCACAGCAGCTAAGGAGAAAGGCTGTCGTCTTGCTGATGTCAGTAGTGCAGCTTAAGAGAGGGGAACACAGGCAGCACAGATGGCAAAAAGGGCGTTAAAGAGGTTTGCGGGAAGGGCAGCTTAAAATCCGAAGCCATCGGGTGTTGTGCAGCTCTGTGGGATACAGGTTCAGCCAAGCCTGACCACCACCGATGGCAGTCCTACAGTCAGCTGTGTCGGGTACAGGATGCCAAGGGAGGCTGCAGGACAAGCGATAGATAAGGTGATGTTTCCAGCAGGATTCATTAGAAATTGTTCTTGTACGAAGCCTCTCGCTATGCAGTGCTTCACATGGCAGCTCTGTTGCACAGCCTGAATTATCTGAACTCCCTTTTGGCTCTGGGAGTGGGCAGCTACTCCCCCTCTGCCCAAAATTGTGTTACTGCTGTCCGTTTGCTTCCTTTCTGACTCCTAGCCAAAATGCTCCCTTCATGTGATGCTCGACTTGTCGGTTCGAATAGGTGGGGTTGGTTTTCCGCTGCCCTGTGCCTTCCCTCCCCTGAGCCAGAGGAGATTTTCCTTTTATTCTGCGATACCTGGTTCTGTTGCCATCAGTCGCCTCATCGTCGTAGCAAGGTGCCGCAGAAATGCAGCTGAGTAACAGAGATGTCACTGAGCTACCTTGCTTGGCCCTTCAGCTTTTTCTTTCCTATGGAGTTCGGTAAGGTGAATCCTACTGGAGGAAATGCATCTGATCCTGCTTTAACTGTCAGAAATGCACCCAAGGAATATTTGCTAGCGTAAATTTCTGGTTTTATTTCTGCATTTTTATGATCTCGGTCTGTTGGGAGTGTGTAACCTCAAGGCCCATGCCCCGCCGCGTGGTGGGGGCTCTTGCAGTTGTGCTTTGATATCCCACTGCCGTGGGGAGGGGCTTTCTCTGCCTGCCCAGATCACGTATGGACTAAGAGGGTGAATCCTGCTTGCTTCTCTGCAACACGCTGTGGGTAGTAAACTCGGGTTTGCACTGAAAGCTTTCACCCTAACAGTAAGGAATATGTTGAATTGGTCTTGGATGATGGGACTCGTGCGTGTAGGCTTGTAGGTAATGAGATGTGTTGCATACAGCGCACAATTCCCTGTGGTGATACGTCTTTGTGAGGGGGAATGTACAGCATTCAGGTGAACTTTGAGTGGATACAGGGCTTAGCAGGACAGACGAGTTACCTTACTCTGGTCTGCAGGAGAAGGCTCAAATGAATCAATCATGTCTGTACATTGTCACCAGTCCTTGTGGTGGTAGCAGGCAGGGCTAGGATTTGCCTGCGTAAAGTTTTTTGGGGCTAACCCAGTACTGTTGGTTCTGTGTCCAGTTACAGTTGTCGTTAGGTGCTGGGCCTCTGTAGCCCAGCTCAGCTGGCCTGCAGCAGAATTAGCCACCTGTTAGCACTGATGCCCTGCGTGACAAAAAGGGGAGCAGCCCGAATCAGAGGAACCGGCGCTGCTGAACGCAGAGGCATTTGCTTGAGACCTGAAAACCTAGTGGTGCAGATTTTAATCTCTCTTGATGCTTTATGTAACAGAAAACCATGTGATCCCAAGATCCGCGGTGTCGTCACCGTTTGCCCTCCTTGTTTTTGTTGATCGCGACCAACCGCCACTAAACTCCGCAAACTTTGAATAGGAGCAAGTGGATAATCTTTAACGGGCAAGGCTTTGTGGTTCTTGAAAGTGCTGCGAAGTTCAGGGCTCGCGGTTAGCAGCGGAATGCTCGTGCTAATCTCACGGCTGCCAAGGGTTGAAAGGTATTTCTCCAGGCTCTCGGTCTGGGGGAACTGATCAGCAGGTACTAAACAGATACATCAATGAAAGTGACGTTTCTCCAGAAACGGGGCTCTGACGGAATAACCATGAAAGTGTTATTCTTGGAACTGGAACAGCACCTAAAGAGGTATTTAGAAAGTTTAAAGTTTTAGATGCTTGGTTTACTTGTCTCCCTGTTGTGTTATTGTAAGGGTTTCTTAAAACTATTTTGTTTGAGCAAGTACTTAAATGCTTCTCCTAAACCCAAGTACTTGGCACTTGTTAAAACCATCTCAGGCTGTTTCAAGCTACGAGTATAATACTGGTTGAGAGTACTGTGTCATGCAGAGTGGTTTACTCATTCACCAAAAGTCTACGTGTCTCCAAAAATATTCGCTGCGATATTTAAAATAATCCCTATGATAAGACACTTCCCATTCATACTTTTTCTCTTTTCAAAAACACGCTACTGCAGTCGTTCTGAAACTTAGGTGGGGTGCTGCGAGACCAAAGATGAGAATTTGAACATGATTTGAATCGTGTTTTCAAACAACGTTGTGTGTGTTCAAGTGTGTTTCAGAACTAGGACATAGCATCTTCTACCTTGACACACGTTCAAAGTGTAGTTGTTCAGCCTTGCTAAATGTTGGGAAAGGTGATGAAAAACAACTTGGTCTTCTGCGAGTTGCATTTATTAACCTAATTTTGCACATAAACACAGAAATACACAATGCACATTTCACTTTGATCTGGTGTCCCTAGTGTTTAGAAGAAATACCGTGTAATCTGGGGAATGGGAAGAGTTACTTTACTGAGCTGATTTAAAATCCATGATAGAGGGGGAAAATGCCCTACTTTGGATGCCGCTTAGTTATCAGTCTGTGTACAAAGACAAATGGCCTCCTGTGGGAGGAAACACAGGCCATGTTCCTCATGGCTTCGAATCTCCAAACTGGTGCTTTTGTTACACCCCACCCTTAAGACAAAAATCTTGCCCTAAAAACTTTTTGACAAATAGTTATTAATACATTTTACCTTGTCGTGTGTCTGTTAGTGCCTGTGGATAACAGCATTCCTCTGTGAATGGTGCCTTTTAAAAAAATGTAAATGAATACATTGAGAACTTAAAAGAAGCTTAATCTTCTTAAATTCTCCTCAGTGGTTGAGAGTTTCTGAACATCCACTTGAACTTTCACGTGGATGTTAAGTTATACTGCGTCACTTCATCTGAACACCTACGGACCCGGTGTAATGGAAATACTGTATAAAAGCAACTCAAAACGATGCCAGCAGGTATTTCATACTCGAGCAGAGCGTGTGTGCAGCCATAACCTCGGTCATCATATATTACTGAACAAGGAGTCTTAATACTGAGAAGATTTCCCTACCAGGAATCAGCGTATTAGTGAGAGCGTGCGATGGAGTAGAAGTGTGCTTTTCTTCTTTAAGCTTTTGGCGTTGTCACGGTGTTTTGCTGTCACTAATTTTACTGGTACGCAGCGGTATGATGCAGCACGTCTGCTCAGAAAACACAATTTGCATGTCAGCTTTATCCTGCGAGTTTGGGTGCGCGTTTTCGGCAGGCTGCTTCCTGTGTGCTTCTCATTTGTTTTTGTTTCCTTTAGTGTCTCGCGCAGAGACGCTGGTTGTGCTCTACTTGCTGTTCTCTAAATTAAGATGGAATGACTGTCATGTCACCGGGGGTACGAGTGAAGGAGAAACTCTTAACTGCTTTTGCAGCTGTTCTTGGCTAATATTGCATGTGGCTGTATTTTCCTTCCCAAACTGACCCTGCTGAACACACAGGCCAGATCCGAAGAAGCATTTGGCCTTCTCCACGGTAGAGACACGGTGACTTTGCAGGGAGAGTGAAGCTGTGTGCAGCTTTCTGTAGGAAGGAGAAATGAATCCCAGCTCAGATGTCTTATGTCAAACTTTCAGGGTGCTAACAGAGCTGGTGTTCATCCCCTCTCATTCCCCCACGTGCAGTCCTCGGTCAGTGGCAGTTTACAGGGGACTGTAAGGGCTTTTAATAGAGGTAAATATTTTACACTCCTTCACTGTGAGCTTAGCTGTCAGAATCCCCCATCAACGTTGGGTGGGACTTTGAGCGACCTTTCCTAGCAGGAGGTGTCCCTGTCTGTGGCAGGGGGGTTGAACTAGGTGGTCTTTAAGGTCCCTTCCAACCCCAAACCATCCTATGATTCTGCGAATGAAGTCCAAGATCTAGATCCAAGGCACTTGAGCTCTTCCATGATGCTTTGGGAAAGTGACCCCAAATTCCTCTGTGCTCCTGGGCAGCTGGAAACAGGGACGATATGGGTGTGCATGAGCTCCTGCTTCCTTTGTAGTTAAAACTGCAGGCTGTCTGCTTGAGATACGTTGCATATCAATTCCCCTCCACCTTGATACTGAAAGAAGAGTGCTGTGGTGGCCTCTGTATTTATTCATGAAACTTGGTTGGAAACGGAGATGACCTGGGTATGGGAAAGGGGAAGGAGAAAAAGCCAGAAGATGCTTCAGCATGTTGGTTATGGCATCAGCTGAAGAAGGGAGTACTGGGGGCACGTGCCAAATCCTGGGCTTGCTGAAGTGTCGTAGTTGGTCAAAACACATGAACAATACTGAAGGCAGGGACAGGAACTTCTTATGTTTAGGTTATCCTGATCTGGACTCGAAGACCTTCAGGTTGGTTGAAGTGCACCTTCACGAAGGGCATCCGGTCACTCTGACGCTGGGCTCTGTCTGATGATACCGAGGGATGGAAAGCCCACTGTACTTGTGGGCTAGTCCTTCCCACTGTTCTTAAAAGGTAGGCTTTAATTCATCATTAAGATACTAAATAGATGTGCTCTGATAAGTGAAATAAAAACAAAAAAAAGTCAGCCCTTGACACCCAGCATTTTCTCCTTCAAAGGTAACTTCCTCCAGTGAAACAGGCCTGAGTCCTCTCAAGGACAGTTCCTACTACACTGACATCTCTGTCCATCAGTACAAGTAAATTCCTCCGATATCTGAACCGATTCAGTGGTTTTCTGCCCGCTTTGGTTTATCAGCGGCTTGCTTCAAAATGCTCAGCGCTACAGAAACGGGGCTGAGGAGCAGGTTTGGGCAAACCGACTGAAGGCAGGAGCCTGGCTGGGTTGCACCAGCGCTGTCCTGTGACTCAAACATTCACTTACCGGCGGTTTTGTTTGTAACTTGTCACAATTGCTTGTGCTTGACCTGCTGATTGATGTTACCTCTTACCTGCCCAGCGCCTCCAGCAGTCGGTAGCAGCGGGGAAGTCAGAGGAATTCCCCTGCTCTGTACCGGGTCAGAGCAGACCGTGGCAGGCTGCCCAGGGGTGCTTCTGGAAGAGGTGACCCGTCCCTTGCTTGGTGGGGCACTGCCACCGAGCTTCCCTGGAGGAGGGCCTGTCAGCCCCGGCTGGCTGCAGAGGCCCTCTTCCCTTCCCACACTGGTGTGGTTGCTCGCCATCTCGGTGCTGTGGGAGAGCTGCCGTGGGCACCCGGGCTAACACCTCGCCCGAGAATGAGGAAATGTACCTGGGAGCTGTTCGGGACTCCCGTGCGTGGCGAACAGGTTACTCATCTCACGCTTCTGCTGCTGGGGTTGCTTGGGGTTGGGGCTTGTGGGTTTTTTGTTTTGTTTTCAGGGTTGTTTTCTCAGCTGTGAAGGCTCAAGGCGTCATCTTGGTGACAGTGGTTTCTGGAGAATTAGATAATAGTTTTCAAGAAGTGTTATGTTCCTGGTGCAGCCGATAAATGACTTCAGACCTTGCTTTGTACGAAAGGCTCTTGGAATAGCTTGCGAAATGTATTTTAGGTAGAAACCATCATTGGTGTGAGGGAATGGACCGGACTGCTTCGTAACCAGGGCACCACTGATAAACTCGGCGAGCTCCCCATCAAGATGATTACCCTTGTGTTGAGCAGCGTTGAAATAACGTGCTGTAATCTTCGCAGGCTGTGCATCAGGAGAGTAAGAGTTCATCTTCTGCCGTGTGCAGCGTCTGCTTCAGGGGTGGCTAAATGTCAGCGCGCTCTGCCCGCCGTGACCAGCGCAGGTCCAACAGCCTGAGGGTGAGATGCCATCCTGTGGAGAATGGGGGCTTCACAGAAAGCCCTAAAGAAAGCCCTAAAGCTCCTTTGGAGTGGTGGTGGGGTGCTGGGGAAGGCTGGACCCCGCTTGGAGGAGGACAAGGTCTTTGCCTTTTTTCTTTTTTCCTGTAAATGACATGGAGCTCTGCCAGCCCTTCGCAGTCTCTGGCCTGGAAGGTGCTCCGGGGACGTTTTCAAAATGTGCTGAGCTCGCACGTCTGTGCGCTGGCTGCTCTCTGGTGTGCAGTGTGGCAGGGCTACAGGGAAGAAAAGCTGTGTGAAAGCAGGTAGTACATCCTTCAGAGCCTTGAGGCAATGTCAGATCGGATTGAAATACCTCTTCAGCTACCTTCAGGTAATTTTAAGTAGTTTTCAAGAACACCTCCATTCATAGTCTTTACACTAAGCATCACATGTGTATGCCTTTACAATTTATTCCTAGAGCAAGACCAATTTCAGTGTATTCCACATGGAAGCGCTCCGCAGGGACGTGTGTTTCTGTCACTGAAGCTCTGCCCAGAGCAAGGAGCCTGGGAGAATTTCCCTGCTCCAGGCTTCAGCTCTGCCGCCCGCTTCTCAGGCCCACTTGGCTCGAGGCATGGGCATGGATCAGATCCTCTCCTCCTTGCCACGGGAAGGGAAAGCAAAAGCACAGGCTGGGCATCGTCCAGCAAACGCCTGATGTGGTGGTTGGTAAGGCAGGGAGGCTTTGGGATGCCCCGCAGCGTGCAATAACCCTGCTAAATCAGGTCATGTTCTTGCGTGGTTCTGGAAATTCCCCCCTTGCTTCCTGAGTAACTGGAGGTAGGTGGATTGTGGTTCCTGAAAATGAAACCTTTCACTCATGTGTAAGCATACCTTTAAATACATCAGAGTGAACTTGGCCTGTGCTTCTGCTTGCAAAAGCAGCTCTTGAATTTTCCCCATTTTTTTTCGGAAGTTACATGAAGATGTTAGGTCCATGCCCAGCTGAAGTAGTGCCCTGAATGCTCAGGAACGAAGGGATCTGGTTAACGTACATGCACGAGAGCCAGGAGATACAGAGGAGTTAATTTGAAACACGTCCCCTCAGCTGTCCAGCGATACTGCTGACACCTTGGAGCCCATTGCCTCCAATGAGTGCACTCACAGTGCCCAGAGACTGAAGTTCTGGGTGTGGAACAGGCACGCTGCGAAGACTTGCATCCAGCGACCTGCTGAGGGAGGAAGGTGACGCTGAACTCACCGTCTGTGGGGGGTGCATCCAGGAGAGAAGGCTGCAAGAAGTGGCAGGAAAAGCTGTAAGTGCCCCTAAAACCAACTGCGGCCTGCAGAAGGCCTGAGCTACACACCTGCAAGTTGGGCCTCCTGGGTTCTAGCACGCATGCAGCCGAGGGGCAGTGTCCTGGGCTTTTTATTACTCAGTAGTTTTATTTTGGCTTCTGGTGTGATACGCTTCTGTTGGAAATACCCGCTTGCTTTCAGGCGTTGAATTGAAAAGTCACCATCGAAGGGAAAACAGTACTTGGTGAGAAGTACATGCCTGTTATGCTGAGTAACTCCTTGTGTGGTCAAATTATTAGCTCACCCAGCTTTCCAGTATAGTTTGGGGGGCACAAATAAAAGGGCAGGGGGAAGGAAAAGACTAGTAGTAAAAAAAAAATGCATGAGGGGCACAGGCTTTACGGGGGGCTGAGGATGGGGAAGATTTAAGGTCTACCATGGCCCACACGTGCTCAGCACCAGTGGGTAAGGCCCAGTGCTCCCTCTTCGTGTGACTTGGTTGTAGCCGGGTGACTTTTTGGTAGCCTTAGGGGGACACGGAATACAGAGAGTTGAAAAAAATAGTGAAGTGACTCTCAGTCCTAGGTTAAATCATCCTTTTTTTTTAGTTTGGTGATGAAATCTCACTGCGTGGGGTGGGGTGTGTGTGTGTGTGTGTGTGCCACCATCCCGGCGTCAGCCCTGTGGGGCAGAGATGCTGGTCAGTGCGCAACGGGGGCTTCCAAATGCTTGCCGTGTCACCGTGCCAAACCACTTCCTATACTCGCTGTGTTTCTTTTGTGATGTTAGGTGTAACTCGAAATGCTCCACTGACTCTCTTTCTTCCCTTCTTCATTTAATTTTGGAGTAGATGGCTGAAAAAAAAAAAGGATCTCCTCTTGCGCAGTCAGGAGAAGAAGTGGGATTAAATTGTAACGTGAGTGGCTTCTACTCCGAGGTGTTCTCCTCGGCGCTGAGAAAAGCACGGCACAGGAAAGCTGCACATAACACCAGGGAATTGAGTGCTCTTTTTGGGAGTTAAATCTAGAAGGATTTAAGTGTTTTCACAGGAAGGAAAAATGAATTTCGGCTTCATCCTTGGGGGTAGTGAGACCTGAAATGGTGACATTTTGTCACTTTTCCACATACGCTGTTTTATGGCACCCCACGTTTTTCTCCCCTGCCATCCTGGGGACAGCAGCAGCACACAGTGAGGTTGTGTGCGGCTTTTTGGTGTGTGTGTGAAGTACAAATCAGTTCCCGGGTCTCATTTAAAACTTGGAGGGTACTGATACATTTGGTGGATGTCTTCCTGCTCGCAGCCTTTGGTGAAGAGCAGTTTACGGGATACAGAGGAGGATTTTTTTCACGAAGGCAAATATTTTACACTTTGTCATTCTAAGCTTGGATTATGAAATCTGGGAAGCCTGTGATTCCCGGACTGGATGTTACTGCAAATGTGCAAGTCCTTAAAGTTAGGTGGCGTAGCATCTGGATGCAATTTCGGGCTTCGAGCTGTGATAAACCTTGCTTGACTCTGAGAGGGGACTTTGAAACTTAACCCCATGGATGTGTACAGAGCGGGGTCCTTCATCCTGACTGCATCACTAGATAGTCATCTAAGGATGATCTAAGGAAAAGCAATGTCCCAAACATCAAAACTGATTAAAGATGGCTCGGATTTCCTTGTGGAGTGCTCTCTGACTGGTAACGGGGGATCCTCTCTGTGCTTGCTGATATCCAGGTACTCCATACAGACCTTACCTTTTATTTTACCAGCATTGAAACGAGTAGATTTGCTATAATTCTCTTACTAAAACAACGGGAGTTGACTTAGCAATTAGTTCAATGTTTAAAAACAAACAAAAAGAGGATATCCTGAGAGGAGCCAGTGAGAAGCACTCCTTGGTTGTCTTCTGATCTTGCCCGGTTATCTTACCAGGCTGGAGCTGAGCCCTGGGTTCTTGTTGGCTTGGTGTCTTTAAACAAGTCAGAGCTGCAGGTCTGAGGCTGGAGAAGGAAGGTGGCTGAGATTCTGTGTTAATAACTAATATTTTTGCTTTTTTTTCCTTGGTCCTTAATGTATAAAAAAATCTGACTTACTGAGGGGAAAGAAATTACCGTACAGTTTTTCTCCTCTACCTTCTGCCTTCTTTGAAATGAAGGAATCACGGCCTGCTGACATAAATAACCCTTCGGCCCTTGACTTCAGCTGCAGCCGGAGCTCCTTCTTCAGGCTGTTAGGTTTGAGCGGTTGTGCAGAAGTTTGATAGTGGGGAAATAGCAGTTGATACCTATAGGACACCTCCAGCTTCGAGCTGTTAAGGCAGAATTTGTCATTCGCTGACCATTTTCAGGTTCCAGGTGAAGCACGGAGCTGGGTGTCTTAGTATCCAGTTGCTGTAGTCCTTTTCTTGAGCAGTTAGTTATTTTTTTTTAAAACCTTATGAATTGTGCCGTTGTTACAGCCGAAGCCGGTGATCCACGGGAGCAGGGGTTGTAGTGTGTGAGATGAAAGCGCGCTGGGGTGGAAATCGCCGTCTCCCCGTGTGAGTTCTGGTGTGGTCTCTTGCTGCAACCCAGTCCAAAGATAAGATTCATGTCAGCATCTGGAGATGCTTGTCTAGGGCTTCCAGCGCTGGCACCTGAGGGAAGCCTACCTTGGCGAGGTACTTGAGAGATAAAGCGACTTATTTCTTTTAACAAGCACACGGAAATACGCCGAAGCAGACTCGCGGAGAGACAAAACGATTCTGTGCCGCAGCTTACCTCATTATGTGCTTAAGATGAAAAGCACTTCAAAGAGGAGTGCTTGGCGTGATTAAATTGAGACAAGAGGAAATTATTTAATGGGGAGAAACGGCATGAAAGATCTCAAACACCACAAAAGCCGAAGCTTGCTCAAAAGTTGCCGGCTCTGGTAGGTGTTTCGATGTAAGCATCTCACTTCTTTCTGAATAGTGCTTGGGAGCTGCTTGCTTAGCCCTCCATTGCCCCGCTGAGTAACCCCGCTGAGTAACCCCGCAGCCGTCCTCGTGGCCCCCTCCTGGAGCTGGAGGGGAGCTGAGCGAGCCCAAAGCAGCCTTTAAACACGGCGTTACGTCTGCCCCTGGCAGGCAGGTGGAGGGGGATTGAGGCAAGAGCCTCGGCAGTGATGAGTAGCGCCCCATTCCTTTTCCCCCACCAGGTTTTTTTCATGCCGTACGTTGTTTCCTAGATGATCTGAGGGCTCACTGCTGTCCCAGCCACAGGGGGACACTTGGAGCTTTCCCATTCTATGGGGTGGGCAGAGCGGAGCGTGCATATTAACGCGCCGTGCTACTGACGCAGCTGACAGCTTTCTGTTGAATCACAACCCGGGCTCGTAGGCAGCTAAAAATAAGCGGAGCAATCTGCTGAAAGCCCACACTGAAGCTGATGGAACATGGTTAAGGACTTGAGTGGGGATGGGACTTGGGATCCTATCGGTGTCACTCATGGACATTTGTGAATGTAGATTGGAAGAGGGCAGCGTTACTTGTTGATTTGGAGGGTGATAGTGTTTTTCTGTCACTATTAAATGTTGCCATTCTGCTCATTTCATAATTATTAGGGCAGCAACAACAGTCCCAGACTGTGTCTATGACTTGACTTTGCATTTGCATGCATAAAAATACAGGTGCATGTCCTGCGCCAGCAGAGCTGGCATTTCGAGGGCATCAAGCCCACGGGTTTGCCATCTTCACGTGAGTTATTTTATATGGACCTGTATGGGTCTGAGTACGGGAGATGGGGCTGCTCCCCTCCTTATACCCAACCTGTCTTGGAGTCAGGGCTTTAGGGGACCGTTGTCATCCCCTGAGCTCGTGTCCAGCTGTGCTTTTACTCATCCTGGCAGCCCACGGAGCTGCCCTGCTGAGGAGCCATTGGAGATGTTCCTGATTTTTCAAGCCCGGCCCTTCATAAAACATTAATCGAGGTCGAAGCCTGGGCCGGGGGCCGGTAGGGATTCCCGTGCAGGTGATGAGCTGCTGGGACTGCTTGCGAGGTGTGTGGGGGATTGGGGGGGAAGCTGGAGCCTGCTGCCTGTGGTAATCTGGTGCTTCGTTTCCCTGCTGGTGAACTTGCAGGTGGTTTGCGTTGGCTGTGGCAGGGGGTTTTTGGGAAACGGGCACCTGAAGGGCGGGAGGAGAGCGGTGCCCTTCGGGACGAGCACCCTGCGCCGTCCCGGGGTGCTGTCAGCTGTGACCTCTCGTGAACAGGATTAGGCTGCCGGCCTGATGAATGGAGGGCTGGCGCCCGGGGACGGGAGCAGCGAGCTAAGAAGGATGCTGCAGCGACGCGGGCGCTATGTTTAGCCCTAAGGTGATTACCCCGTGCCTTCCTGCTGCCCCCGGGACACGTGTGGGGCCGGGCAGGCTCCGTGCTCCGGGCTGCCTGCTGCAGGGCCCGTAGCGCATGGTGCCGGCTGCCTGGCGCTGCGTTTTGGGGGGGATTTGGGGTGCCCCCCATCGCACCGCGCGGGGGCCGGCAGGTGGCGGTGTCGGCGAGGAGACGGGGCCGGGCTGCTGCCCGCCGCCGCTTCCCCGCGTTTTTAAGTTGGTTTTGGTGAATTGCACCATTTCCTACCGAATTCGTTTTTTTGGGGGTGGCAGCCTTGCGGGGTGGGGGTGGGGGGTCCCAAGCCCCCCTCCCCCCCAAATCCCTGGGTCTCGTTTTAAGGTAACGGGGGGGGGGCAGGGGCTGTGCACCCCCTCCCCATCCCCACACACCCCCGTGCCCCCCTCTCTGGGGGGGGCTCGGAGGGGGGTCGAGGGGCTCCGGGGGGTGCTCAGAGAGAGGGGGGGTGCTGGGAGGAGGAGGGGGGGCCTTAATGAGATGCAGGAAGGGGGCGGGGCCTCCCGGCGGCGCAGCCAATGGGCGGCGGCGGCGGCGCATAAATGCTGGGGGGGGCCGGGATGGCCGGGTTTTGTGCGGCGCGGCCCCGCAGCTCGCCCCGCGGCTCGCCCGGCGCCGGCCAGCCCCGGACCCCCCCCGGTAGTCCCCTGCCCGTGTGTCCCCTCCCCGTGTCCCCGTCCCCCCGTGGCCGTTGTCGCGGGGAGCGCTCCCGGCCGCGCTCGCATGAGCGCCCGATGTTGTAGAGCGGTGGCGATGGATCTCGGGGTCTATCAGCTGCGGCATTTCTCCATCTCCTTCCTCTCGTCCCTGCTGGGCACCGACAGCTCCTCCCTGAGGCTCGACAGTAGGTAAAGAGAGAGAGAGAGAGAGGGGGGCTCTGCTTGGGGGGATGGGGGGGTAGGGGGGCGGCACGACCCCCGGGGCCGCTTCCTTTGTCCGCGCCCAGCCGCACCGCTGCCCGCCTGCCCCCACCGGGACCGGGATCAGGACCGGGACCGGGATTAGGATCGGGATCAGGACCGGGACAGGGAGCAGGGAGCGGGGCCGCCGCCCCCCAGCCCAGCGCCGTCCCCCCGCCGTGCCCGGGGGGGGAAGCCCGGGGGCGGCCGCCCCGCTCGCAGCGCTGCAGCCCCAGCATCCCGCCGGGGCTCGGGAGGGATCCAGCCGCCCCTGACGCCCTCTGGTCTGCGCTTGGATTTTTATTTTTTCCTCTATTTTTTTTTTCTTTTTCTCGCAGCTCCTCCGGCGCGAGCGTGGTAGCGATCGACAACAAGATCGAGCAAGCGATGGTACGTACCGCGCCGGGAGCGTGAACGACACCGGGGGGCGGCGGGGCCGGCGCTCGGGCTCCGCGTTCTGGGACTTTGTGGGTAGGGTTTGCTGGGGCTGGGGCTTTGCCCGCCGGGGCTCACCGCGGGGCTGTTTCTCACCGCGGCCGGGCAGGGCATGAGTGCTCCGTGCCGGGGGGCTGGGGCAGAACGCGGCGTTTTGCCGTATTTCCACTTTTTTTTTTTCCTGCTTTTCACTTTATTTTTAAATTTATTTTTTCTCCCCTCATCTCACCCGGGGCATCCCGCGCCCTGCGAACGGCCGCAGCCCCCCGTGCCCTGCCTGGGCAATCCGAGGGGGCTCGGAACCGGCGGTTCCCCACCGGGGTCCCTTCCTTGTCCCGTCCCGTCCCGCCCGTGCCGTGCCGGTGCCGGCCGCCCGCTCCCTTTGTTGCTGGAGCGGTGCCGGGAGCCGCCGCTTTCCCGGGAGGGCTCCGCCAGCCGGCTGTTGCTAGGCAAAGTGCGAGCCTTTAACAACCGGCTATAAATAACTCGGCCGCTCATTGGCCGCGCCGCGCCCTGACGTCACCCGCGGCCGCGGCCGGCCGGCGGCAGGGGAGGGAAATGCGGCAACCTGCGCCCAGAACTGGCTGCAGCCGGCGCGGCGGGGGGCGTGGCCTATCGGGAGGGGGCGTGGCGTGTCGGGAGGGGCGTGGCTCGAGGGAGGGGGCGTGGCCTGCGGCGCGCCTCCCGGCGCACGTGTGCGGCCGTGCCCTGATGCCCCCCGGGTCTCACCCCGCAGGACCTGGTGAAGAGCCACCTGATGTACGCCGTGCGGGAGGAGGTGGAGGTGCTGAAGGAGCAGATCAAGGAGCTGATCGAGAAGAACTCGCAGCTGGAGCAGGAGAACACGCTGCTGAAGACGCTCGCCAGCCCCGAGCAGCTCGCCCAGTTCCAGGCGCAGCTGCAGACGGGGTCCCCGCCGTCCTCCTCGCAGTCCCAAGGGACGACGCAGCAGCAGCCCGCCCAGCCGGCATCACAGGGATCGGGGCCTTCAGCGTAGCCACCCGTGGCATCGCCGTCGTGACTGCCGGCCCCTGGACTGCCCGGAGCGAGAAGGACTATAGCGGGAATCTGCCCGACATCCATTTCAGCGCGCGTCGCAGCCCGGACTGAGGACTCCGTGCCCTGCACGCATCACTACGAGAGGCTTCCCGCCTGCCCACCGCCATGTTACGCGCTCATCTCTCCCTCTCTTCCCTCCCTTCCCCCTTTGGCTTGAAGGAGTCTTTGTTCTTAGGTTGGTTTAATAAAATAAACTTCTTCCAGAGAATTAGCACAAGTACACTGGGGACTGGAGCAGCTTCTGCAAATGGCTGAGGAACGAAGCTGCATGCCTGAATATTTTTCTTTTGGTTTGTTTTTAAATCTTCCACTCATCCAGTGATGCTACTGATACAAGTGCTTTTCAAGCTTGGAACGCGTGAAGAAATAGACTGGAGTTTAAAAAAAGAGAGGCGATGGCTCAATCCCCATAGAGCACCGGGGTTCCAAAGTGAGGACTGGTGCATAGGATCTGAGAGGAAGAGGGAGAAAGGTAAACTCAGTGTTTAACACTTAATTGTCACCTGAAACCTTAAGTGCAAATACTTGCACCGTTTTCTGCAGCAGTGGACAGGTGCATAAAGCTGTATTATATATAGAAGGCAGGTAGGTGACACACAGTTGGGTCATAGGATAATTACAATGAAGGTTATTTGCCTACTGTACATTTGTGTATTTAGTGTAATTACTTTGTAAAATAGAAAAACTGTAACTATTTAGTTTGTACAGATTGAAGTTTAGTTGTTTCATTGGCTGATCTGAAAAAGTTTGGAAAGTTTTTTTTTTTTTATGCTACATAAATAAGAATGCACCTACGCAACTGTTCAGAATTTGGCAGATTTATGCTGTTTGTGTAACTTCTGAAGTTCCCTGGCTGCTGATTATCTTGAAGTAAATCTTTGTTCATTGTAGTTTGGTTTAAGACAGGAAAAACCACTCCAAAAATTATCAAACCCTGCTAGCAAAGAATTTAAAAAAAAATTGGATTTCCCAGTATGGATTTTTGCATATGATCTGTATAGTAGTATGCATATGTTTTTGTGCATGTTCTCTAAACAGTTGTAACACGTCAATGTATTTAACTGTTGCACTTGTCAACTTTCAATAAAGCATACAATGTTGATAAATCACTGTTTGCATATTGTAGTGATGTCAGCTGCGCTCCCTTCAGCATGTTGCAATTGGGCTCTGCGTGAGCCCAGAGATGAGGAAGTGCTGTGGAAGTGCCAGGAGCACCACCGGGTGCTTTTTGTACCTTGTGAGTAGAAGAGCAGGAGCACGGACCCAGCAGCGAGCCGCAGCAACGAGCTGTCTGAAGCTTTTGGTGCTTAGACCGGGCTGAAACGTCGGATGGCCAAGAATACCTCGCCTTCACACCCACCGCTCTCAGCTCGATTGTTTTCCTGCAAGTTGAATTTGTGCAAACTTGGTATTAATTGTGCCTTGTGGGATTGTGGAGGAGAGTTTCCAAGTTCTTCGTGGAGATAAAAGTGCTTTCAGTTTGGAAAAAAAACATTCATTTCCTCTTCAGTAATCATGATCAGAATATAACTGAACCAAAACCTACAAAGCTACCGGTGAAAGGCTTGTAGATAACAGCAGGACAACAGCCTGCAACTGGGGTAGCAAAGGGCTTTGCAGCTTTACAGTGGATCCTGGGGACTACGGTATTCCCAACTGATGAAATGAAATATAAAATGATGAGTCCTTCACAGACTGGTAGGACGGTACTTTGCCACTGAAAAAAAAAAAAACAACTGAGTGCAGGAATTTGACTTAAACTGTGAAGGTTAATCATGAAGTTGGTAGGGAGTCTTTTGCAGGGTAGCATGCAGTGAATACGGGTGAACATCGGAGGTACAGCTCCTGGGGAGCAAGGTTCCTGTGGATAAATTTGTGTAGCAGAGAAAACGAGGGCTGTGGGCTCAGAGGCGGGAGAGACTGTCTTTCCGTGATTTAGAACTAAATAACTAAATCTTGCTTTTGGGTTCAGATGGTGCGGCGCTCGGGCGCTGCTGGGCTGTGTTAGTGCACAAGTAGCTGCGTTCGTTACCCTTGCTGGGATTAGTGTATCAAAGCAAGTGCCTGGGTCCCTGTGGGAATGTGAACTTTAATTTGTAGTTTGCATTCTCAAGGTTTCAGTATATAATTTAAAAGTATCCTTAATGAGGAAACAACAGAGAGAAAAGCTAGATGCAATGCTTTTTTTTTTTTTTTTAATGGATTAAGTTAAAATTAGAAATTGATGATAGCCTTTGTGGCAGAACAGCACTTGAATTATCTGGGCCTGACAAAAGGAATGCTAATTTTGGTGCTTTGTAAGTGGCTTAATTGTCTCCAGTTGCCTTTATATTCTGAATGTCTCTTTAGCACTTCCAGGCCACGATGTTGAGTGTATAAAAAGCCAATGTTAACATGCAGATAAGCTTTTTCACCCACCGCGCTCACCCGAATTTGCAAGGAATTGTTTTATGTTTAAAAACGAGATTGACCTCTGGATTGATTTCTTCCTCTTTGTTTAGAGAACAGCCCGAGCACGTCCTAAATCCAGGATTGTTTTTCAGACTCTTCTTTAAGACGGCGTCTGGGAGTTTGAAGGCTGTAGGTTAGGTAATACATCGATAATTTTAGCGCGCTGTGCTTCAGTGTTGGCAAATCCCGTCGTTTACTCCTTGGTGAAGTACTGTTTTAATCGCTTTAAAACCAGGGAGCCAGCTTTTGGAGCTGTTTATTAAATTGCTAAAGTTAGGCAGAGAAACTTTGTTGCTGAGGTTATTTTAGCAATCCCTCTGTCAAAACTGAAGGCTCCCTCTGTGAAACGGACTGAAATTGACCAAAATTTCACTTGAGACCAAAACAAAGGGTAGACATTTCAGCTTGTTGGGCTGTAATACTTCTGGAATGAATTGTTTTGATTTTTGCTTTTGTTCTATAACAAATCATTTTTCAGAGCGCTTTAAATCAAATGGCTTCAATAGCCACGAGTACCATTTTTTTTTTTTCCCACTAGATTTTTTTTCTTTCGGTAAGAATTCTGAAACGCTCGGGCTTTCATCCGCAGTGAGAATCGAGTTAAATGTAATCTGTCAGGCTTTCTCATTGACTCTCAGTGACTCTTCAGGCGATATTCAAGCTGTTTGTCATTTACCTTCTTGACGTTTAGCCGCACGCTTGCTTTATTTTTAACAGCAACATGACGAACTGATGTAAGTGAATTATCGCAGAGCACAACTTGCTATTTTTCTCTAATTGCTTTAAAAAAAAAAAGAGGCAAATAGTTCTAAGGCAAGTCCAGCTTGTCCAAAATGAGGGCTTTGTAAATAGCTGGGAAAGAGAAATAGGCTCCCATTATGTGTCTGAAAACTGTCCGGAGAGCATCCAGACGAAACCTCCCAGCAGCAGCGCAGTAAGCGCAGGGTCTTAGAGATGCCTCTCCCTAATTCTTACGGAACAAATCAGTGCCTGGAAGGCGGCTTCCCCTCTTTCAACGGGAGAAGGAACCCAGCGAGGCTATTTGGGAATGACCACCCTTTAATTCTGTTGCTCCACGGTGCGTGTATTGAGTTTAATACAAAAAATATATCTAGTCTTTGTGGGGTAGAACAGCAGTCCTTGAGCTCGCTGACCGAAGGCATGCTCGCTTAGCTTAATGTAGCGTCTGGAGTAGTAGCAGTTGGCATCTGAGATGTTGAAATATTTCTTGCTTTTCCCCTTTCTCTTTGGGATGACACATTTTAACTTTCTGGAGAGTTTTCTGCTGGGGTGGACCTGAAACAAATTGCAAGCCTGAGGCTGGAAGCTGGAAGTTCGCCCACCTCAGTCCCTGCTGGTCAGTGTAACTTCAGATGTGCGAAGCTGAGCCCAGGCCGGCTGCTGGAGGGAGCTCCTGGGAAGGCTGGAACAAGCTCAGGAGTTTTAAACGCATGTTTGAGGATACTCGGAGAAACGCTTGCCGCTTTTCCTGCGATGAGTAAGCAGGGCTCTTCCTACTGCCTTTACTTTGTGCTGAGCTAGGCCAACAAACAACATGTTTGAAAATCCCATGGCAAGGAGTTTCCAGCAGACACTGGCAACTGCCCTCCTGAATCAGGGTCCAATTTCCAACAGGAGCAAGGCCAAGCTCAACAATGAAGTTAAAAGCCAAACCATGAATAAACTAACTTCCTTACATTGTAAATACATCGGAAAAGGGCAGCAGTTCAAAAGGGAAAACGAGCAAACCTCCAAGGACTTTCCTTGAAGCTCGGTCCCAGGTTGTTGTTGTTGTTCGTCGAGATGCCCCCGGGAGAGTTGTGCAAGGCCAAGAGGCGAGAGAGAAAGTTCAAGTAGGACGTGGCCGAGAGGCCCCCAGAACGGAGTATGACTTCGGTTTGTGTACAGCCAGCTGTGGAAGGGGAGTGCAGTCCTCTGAAACCGTGTTCCTGAGCTGAGCCAGGTTTTTAGGTCATCTTGAAGTTTAGCTTTGATTCTTCAGCTGCGTTGGGTGGGGGTGGTTTTTCAGTGATGCGTATGTGGTAACATGCATTGGATGTGGTTCAAGTCGTCATGAGGGGAAAAAAAAACAACCCATAATGCTCCGATTTAGTCTTCTAGTTTGGGTGGGCTGGGAGCTGTTCTGAAGTTCTCCCTCTCTGGAGCTCTGAAGGCACCGTAAGAGATCTAGCGTGTGCGACCTCAGGGCGAATCCACCTGCTTCTTGGAAGCGACAAAAGGACAGAGCAGAGAAATCGCCACTCTAAAAACAAAATAAAGAACAACAAACATATCTGGCCTTCTGAACAGAAAGCGGATCTGTTGTTCATCAAGGAGTATGGGAAGGGAAGGGGATGAGTTTATGTGTGGAGCATTTAAATGACGGTCAGCTGCTTTCCAGCCCTGCGTGTATTCTGTATCTCTAGGAGCTAGAAGCTGGGTGTTTGTGCTGAGCTGTCGAATCTCAAAAATAATAATAAAAAAAAGAGTCATAATAAAAATAAAATCTTGTTTGAAGTATCTGCCTGCTTTATGCTCCCCGTGGAGCCTGCAGTAAATGGTCATTCCTCCTTCCATTAGTTTTATTACTGAGAACAACAAGCCCGTTCTGCCTCTTTGCTGCCGCTTTAATCAAAGCTTTGCTCCCAGATAGCCATCAGAAAAGACATCTGCAATTCAATTAGATATGTGCTTAAACTCGTGATCTCCGTGAAACCGGCCAAGGCCAGAATGCCGCTGCGGCCTGCAGGGGCTCTGCTCCCTGCCTCGTCCGCAGGCCTCGTCCGCAGCCTTCTCCTCTTGTCCCCCTTGTCCCTGGCCTTGTCCCTGCTCCTGGGGCACTGACCCCATGGTGATGGCCTACAGAGGCTTGCAGCGAGGTTCTGTGTCACATTTGGGGCTGTTAGGAGTTTTTCTTCCTCAGAAAGCAGGGGAGGAGCTAGAAGATCACCACCACCAGGAGCCACAAAATCTGCTTTATTAGCGTACGGAGAGTGGTTGCTGCACCCTTTGCATGGGCACCAATACACAATAAATCGATGGGAACATCCGTACCAATACAAGTCTGACTCCTTCCTTCATGAATACCTCAGTCTTCAGGCTGTAAATGCATGTCCCCCATGCCACATGGTCTGCCTCCAGGGCCACCATTGCCTGCAGTGACCCCATGAGGTGACCGAGGGGAGGCCCGAGCACCCCCTGGGCAGGCCTGACCACCAAGTGTTGGTGAGGAACAGCTCTTCTGAAAGATTTCCCTGATCCTCCATGTGAGCTCTTGCCCTAGAGATGAAGGTGCCCTCCAAGTGGTGTCAGGCTGGTCCCCAGACACATATCACAGCCTTGAAAAATGCTCTCAAGGAGGTTATGGGGTGCTTTGATGGTCTCCTTCAAAGTGTCTCTAAGGGCTGTTTCTAAGGCTCGCAACGTCACAGGTGAAAGCAGTCAGGAGGGAGGTTTGTGTGGGCTCCTTTTTAGAAAAGGTGCTGTTGACAAAAGCCCCAAACCCGAAGAGAAGCGAAAAGCAAAGGTGGGCAGCAAGAGCGCGTGTGGCTTGCAGCTCGCTGCAGGCTTTGCTGCCTCGGGGAGCGGCTTGCTTTGGTCGATGGGGAAGGAGGTTGAACGCTTACCTGGGAGAGGAAGGACACGGGGATCGGGGCAATGCATCTGCCCACCGTGCCGATGGATTGGGGTTGCTGTACCAGCAGATCCGGGGCAGCGTGGGGGCTGCTGTCCCCCACCACAGTGGTATACCCGGAGATCAGATGTGTTTGCTTTGAATGGGGGATGCATTTACCATTTCTTTCAAATAGCATCATGGCATTAATCCTCTTAACTACAGTAGGCACTGCTCCACCCAGGATTTCCCATGAAGTGCATGGTCCTGCTCGGGAACGGGACTGGGGGAGCATGTGGAGGTGAAAATACTCAGCAATGCCTTGGTAAGTGCTCTGCAGTCATGGCCAAAACCCTTCTCCACCCACCCTTTGCAAGGGATCCACTCTCACTGGGACAACAAAAGTGCTGAGATGAGGAGAGAAATGTAGATATTCATAGGTGGTGTAGGAAAACGTCCCCTAGCCCTTCTCCCCATCTCCATAGGCTTCAAATCCAGTTAGGAACGGTGGTGAATCAGGTTTAATCATGTTCTTAATGAACACCAGCTTCCCTTTTAATGGGCCTGTGTAAAGGATCCGAGCCAGGACAGCCCGTTTTCTCAGGAGGCAATTACTCCTATTTACTACTTAAGTGCCATAAAGGAAGGCACTCCGGATTTCTGCGGAAGAGCAATAGCTGTATTGCCAGGGCACGCAGGGAACTGAGGCAGCTCCACCCTGTGACGGGTTGCACCTCAGTCAGGGCTGGGGCTGCTCAGGCGGATCAAGGATTCAGGAAGACTGTGGGAGTGATCGTATTCTGGTGTGACCTGTTGGATGCCAATACCCACGTTGGAAAAGCCATAGGTGAGCGGTGTGTCTACTCCAGCTCTGGACTTCTACTGGCCATTGGTGCCCTTGGTGGTCTGAGAGAGTTTTTGGGTAGCCCAGGGAAAGTGGCTTTGTCCACATTTTTGGTTGGCTTTGGTGCTGCTCTCGTCCATCCTCTTGCCAGAGGTACTATGCCTAGCCTCAGAGGCAGTGGCAACAGCACTGGCACTTACTTCCATGATGGAGGTGAAAATTAGCAGGGTGCTAAATGAAGTTGTCTGCAGGACAGTTGCATCCTTCCCTTTTTCTCAAAATAAATTTATGTCAAGCATCTGAATTAATTGGGGAGAACGAGCAATGCAAAACAAACACACACACACAGGAACAAACAAAAAAAACCAACAAACCACCAAACTGAAAAAAAAAAAAAAACCAACCAAAGAACATGCTGTAGAAGGAGAGGGCAGTTCTGTAGATGGTGATTTTTGGTGGCTCTGGTCATGAAAATCTTGCCCCAGTCCAGCTGGGGGGGAAGAGGGAGAGAGCCCAGTTCATTAATGAATTCATGGTACCTCATTTTGGAATCCCTCGAGGCTCCCCAGCGTTCACACTTGCTCCCCAGCGTGGTGGTACCCCTGGAGCCCAGCAGTGGTGGTGATCAGTGCTGACAGCCCATGTGTGCTGATCAGATGTTGCTTTTCCTCTCTGGTGTGCAATGCCTGTCCCTTGCTCCCCACCCTGGACATTCTGGGCAGGCTCTCGTGGCTAACGTGGTGTCCTCCACAGATCTCCTCTCCCCTGCTTCACCTCTGTCTCCAGCTCATTCCATTACATAAAAGGAGTAATCTCCCTCTTCCTGATCTGGAGAGGGCTTTGGGCATTGGCATCCCTTATTAGCATTGATTTTATTTGCTTTTGCGGGCAAGTCGTTAGAGGAGACATCACTAAATGGGTCACTTTCATTTCTGTGCACAGTTTTACTTTCTCTCTCTCTGATGAGAGTGCAGTCCTGGCAGGGCTGGGAGGCAAAGCCAGCCAAGGCACGGCTCAGCTGAAAGCTGCCCCCTCTTCGGAGATGTTGTGTGTGACCCTCACAGATTTCTGTTTTCTTCCTAAAAGGAGTGAATAGGAAAACAACCCTTACTTTTGGTCTGAACCCTCACAAAATGCAGTTTATAGCTATGATTAATTCCTTAGTTTGCCAGTGAGGCTACAGGCAACGTGGCAACACACGTATAGAAGCTTTGATCTATGTTAGGGCACCCAGGACGCACCTCCGGTGTTGCTAATTGTTGATGGCCTTATCATAATGCCAGATGCATTTGATGTTCCCATTAAGGTCTGAGCTCCTGAAATCGTGTTGCCTCCAAGAGGCTTTTACCTTCTATTAACAATGAGTCAGCTTCCAGCCTTTGGTTTCTGAGGAAAAGAGTCGAAAATATCAATGAGCTGCAACGCACAGAGCCAGAAACCCAAAAAGAAATAAAAGAAAAAATCCCAAATCATTTCTTAAGATTAAATGACACACCAGGGCCTTGATTTACGCAGTTTCTGGATGCTTTGAGAGCACTGAAACTGTGTTGGAACAAAGTTTCTGCCCCCCTGCTCTGTCAGTAGCACAAGCTGCCATTGCTGTTGTGGCCTCTGGTCCTGCAGTGAATTAAGATTAAACAGAAATACAGGATTGGCCTTCCCTCTTCCCAAAATGGGGCTGAAGGCTTTTTTCTTGATGGGCGACAGCTTTGTGATATTGAGGGTTATGCCAGGTCCTTAATCTTCAGTATGTTTTATCAATTTCTCTATTAAGGAACATTTTTGTACCCACGGTGTTTTGTCCTGTGACTCACCATATGCAAATAATCGAGCTGAAACACGAATTGCTTTTGTAGACTCAGTAAATGAATAAATGATCACATTGTTCAGGATCGTAAAAAGAAATTCAATCTCTTCCTTAAGGAAAGAATAGAGGTTGTAACTCTTTGTAAATCTTTTTTTTTTTTTTTTTTTTTTTTCCCAAGAAAACTGGGAGCCTAACCTCACAAGGTTAGGCTCTGCTTTTGCCTCCGAAGCGATGGCATTCGTTCATTCACCCCCAGCGGCTCTCAGGAGTGCTTTTATCCTAGCGTCTGCAGTGTGGGCATTGCACAGCATCAACTGCTCTGTTAGATGGCTTCGTTTGAGGGGGCTCTCGCAGGCCATGCTCAGGCTGGTGTCCCTCTGTGCCCAGTGGGACGGTGACCGTACAGTCCTTGGTGGCTTCCCACCGTGCCACCAACGGCGAGAGCAGATCTGAGTGTGAACCTGCTGACCGCAGGTTTTTCCATATCTCAGGCTGAGTTTTGTGGCGAGGGGTCGAGAGAAAGCACTGACTTATTTTGTTCTCTGGAAACCCACCAGCTAAGTCAAGGAGATGGAAAAACAGCAGCAGCCATTTCCTACAGCAATCACCAGCCGCAGGAGCAATCCCGTCCCGAGTCCCCTCCGTGTGCTGTGGCCTTTGCAGAACTGCAGCAGGAGTGCATCGAATGAGACAAGAGCTAGTATTTGAAGAAATAGACCTTTTCCTCCCCCAGAAAGCTGCTACCTGTCTCTAGCCTGCCGGGAGATTTGGTTCATCCCGAGTGTCCCAAAATGCGTGTTCGGGGAGGTTTCCAAGAGGACAATCCCTCGGACAGCTGCGTTCTGCCATCAGCAGGATGATTAAGCAAAACAACCCAACCCTGTAATTACACGTAGGCATTTCTCATGTACCGTGGTAAGTCTGGCAACTGCTAATAAAGGTCTGTATTCACATGGGACTGCTCCATCTGGAAAACGGCTGTGTAGGCAGCCTGTTTCTTCAAACCATGCAAATAGAGAGGCAGAAAACACTGCACGTTGCTGTGACAGATGCAGCCCGGCCAGGCTAAAACAAAGGGCTCTGCTGGAGCAGGTAAATACGAAGCTCTTCCTCCCCTGTTTGCTTAATGGGGGCAAGGCACTTCAAAGAGGAGCAGTGGAGTAATAGCCCAGTCCTCGCAGAGATGCCTCTGGTTCTTGGAAAGGCACAAACGTCGTATGAAAAGCTGTTCTAAGAATAGATATGGCAAATGACACACTCGGGACCTGGGCTGTTGCTGCGCGGTGTGCCTCGGCATGGTAACAGGAATGCTGTTAAATGCCGCTGTTAAGGATCACAGCGATCTTGCCAACAGGGGCGTTTACGAAGCTTGTGAGATGCCTGGATGGGGCTGGGTTCAGGTGATCTCTGCTGTGTTTCAGAGCAGACACTACTGGCCACATCAGGCGAGTGCAGGGCAGAGCCCTGCTGGCCTCCTGGTGCTGTATTTTGTCTCTATTATTTCTGTGATGGCTATTACACCTTGACCATGCCTGATCCTGGTTTTGGAAACCAGGTAGGATTAGGAGCTTCTAGATGGGAGCTGAGGTACATGGGGTGGCCTGGGTGCTAAAGGCTGAATTGTACTTCTCCAAACGGTGCATGGACTCTGTTTAGAGAATCACAGAATGGTTTGGGTTGGAAGGGACCTTACAGATCATATAATTCCACCCCCTGCCATGGGCAGGGACACCTCCCCCCAGACCAGGTTGCCCAAAGCCCCATCCAGCCTGGCCTTGAGCACCTCCAGGGATGGGGCATCCACAGCTTCTCTGGGCAGCCTGTGCCAGGGCCTCACCGCCTCTGAGGGAAGAATTTCTCCCTTATATACAATCTAAATCTACAATCTTTCAGTTTAAAACCATTGCCCCTCACCCTGTCATTAAAGGTAGTGGCAACAGGTCTTTCTTTGTCTTTCTCATAAGCCGCCTTCATGTATTGAAAGGCCGCCATAAGGTCTCCCTGAAGCCTTCTCTTCTCCAGGCTGAACAACCCCAACTCCCTCAGCCTCTCTGCACAGGAAAGGATTTCCATCCCCTCGATCACCTTCGTGGCCCTCTTCTGGACCTGCTCGAACAGCTCCGTGCCTCGTTCTGACCTGATCCACTCTCACAGTACCAGAGCAAGGCCTGTTGGTAGGCATTTCTGACTTGCTGTCAGGCATCTGTTCTCTGTAGGCCACAGCTTCAAAGTATTTTCCTTGGGGAAGAGACGGGCTCTTTGGGACTTGTGGCTGTCTCTTCCCAGTCATTTCCCTCGCTTGGTGAAGAGGGAAGCCCTTGGGCACGTCGGGCTGTGTGGTCTCCTGGGTCATCCTGCACGCAGGGGTGTGGGGGAAAGGCAGGAGCTAATTAATGACCCCGTGGAGTACTGAAGCATCATAGGCAGTAGGACGTGCTCTGATTTTCGCCTGGAGAGGAAGGGGAAGAGGTGCTAAAAGACAAGCCTTAACAACAAACAACCTGTGGAAAGCAGGTCCTCTTTTTAGAGGGGGGAAAAGGCTGAATTCTCAGCTTTCCAAAATAAGTGAACTTTGCCTAGTGCTGCTGCACTTCCGAACGCAGTCTTCTGGGAAGAAAAGCATGGAAGTGGTGAATTCTGAGGCAGCCCCAGGGAATGAGACATCCGACGTGAATTCATCTCGGTTGGTTTGCAACACCCAGCCCACACGTCTAGCCTCCCGGTCTGGATTTCTGTCCTTTTCCTCTCAATAATGATTTATTGTGTATTAAAATACTACCATTGAAACGGCAAAGTGTACAGTACTGTGGCTTTTGTTTCCAAACAGCCTGCTTAAAAAGGGAGAAAACTAGCTCGGGCTCAGTGTTTCTCGAGCAGCCTGTGCCGTGCAGATGCTGGAGGCATCTGGGGACAGCAACCTCCCGTCGGGGGGAAAGCAGACCTGAATGTGAAGCGTCCTGCATTTGGCCACTGTTTGTGCTGTGTGTGCTGACACAAAGCCCCGGTGTGGTGGCTGGGGCTGCGTGCTGGCTGTGCTCCGTGTGTAGACGCTGCACCAGCATGGCCTTAGTGCTAGAAAGGCTTCCCGTGACGAAACGCCCAAAGCCCAGTACTCCCCGTGGTCTCTCTGTGACCCTGGGCTGTGGGATACCGGTCCTTCAACCCGAGCCTGGCTCCGAGGCGTGTTTGGAGATGTTGTTATCCGGGGAGCCAAGGCCTTTCTCTGGGAAGGGGTGAGTGCTGTTCCCCGATTGACGCATCTGGGCTGTGGGATGCGGTGGTTTGCACGGCCGCTGCCACAGGAAACCTTGCTGCTGCAGTGGGATGCAACCTTTGTCTGACTTCTCTGACCGAGTCACCCGTGTTTCTTCACCATTGCTGTGTAACTGAGAACCGAACTTTGGGCACCTGTGCCTCACCACCTCTTTCAGGGTGAGATAGCTTGCAGGTTTGAAGACGGGCTCTCCTTGCCCATGATTTCTGCTACCCGTCTGTGCCCGCAGAGGACAGCCAGCCTCTTCAGCTGTGCCTGCCCCCCAGGAAAGCTAGATGGCAGGCACAGAGAAGGCCTGCTTTCTGCGGGAGGAAGAGGAGCTGGTCACCTTCCCCAGCTCCCATGCACCTCCCATGTTTGGGGCCACGTGCCCACGCTCACGCGCAATCCAGTGCCCAGGTGCTTGGTGCTGTGCAGGGGGCAGACGAGACGTACAAGGCTACGGAAGGGCCCTTTTCCTCGTCAGCGTGCAAATTAAGACAGAAACGACAACGTGCATGTGTCTTCTCTCAGCGTGCAGCTTCAGTGTTTGTGTCATTGCGAAGCCGTGGGCTCTCCGCGGAGAGAAAGCGTGGTGGCATCAAAGGAAAACGTGTGTGCGAGGGCCGGTGGGAAGCGCCGTGTTTGGGAAACTCTGATGAAGTAATCCTGGAGCAATTAATTAATTTAGCCATGACAAAAAAAGCCAGCAGGTGATCCTTTTGTTCTCTGACAGGGACAACAATCTTTTGTGCGTAAAAAGGCTCTCAGGAAAAGCTTTTTAAGTCGACTCCATCAGAATTTTTTCAATGCGGCGTTTTTGACA
This sequence comes from Heteronetta atricapilla, assembly GCA_011075105.1. Classification (NCBI taxonomy): domain Eukaryota; kingdom Metazoa; phylum Chordata; class Aves; order Anseriformes; family Anatidae; genus Heteronetta; species Heteronetta atricapilla. The sequence goes on along the minus strand of CM021731.1, from coordinate 176,679,460 downwards.
GAAGATACCAATTTGTTGAAAAGGATTACAAAAAAATGGTCCAAATGCTAACAAAAAGTCACGGCCACATAGCGGGAAAATATAAAAGGCATTTTCAATTCGTAAATTGTCCATTTAAAAAAACCTGGAATTTCACAGTGATATTCTGAATGTTATGTGTTATTTAGGGATTTTTTTAAAAATAAAAATATTACTGCTGACATGTCATGAAGTCATCGCAGTGCATAACAACATCTTATCGTTTCTAGCTCAGAGTGTTGCCTGTTTGTTGTAGGGAAGCAGTCTGGCACCCGATCAAAGTGTCTCCTGCCCGTCTTGTAAAAAAAAATAATGTCAAACTTCCACTACAACACAGACAGGAGACACTTTGATCTAGAAAAGAAAATATGTTAGTGTTTACTAAGTGGCAGATGGTTTTAATAGTTTTAAAATGAAACAGGATAAAGAAACAAAACGGCACAATATTCTTATGTAATGTACAGCACTAATGAAATGCCACAAAATGAAGGTAAGACAGGTAAAAAGCGCAGTGAAGGTAGGAAAGGGCACTTCTGGAGGGCACTTTTCCCGGCTGTGACTAGGTTGAAGCCCAGTGAGCAGGTCCTCGCGCAGGGCATCTGGAAGGGGATTTGGGAGAACTTAGCCATAGGCGTTGGGAAATGTTGCTCTCACCTTTGAGACGGGACGGGGCGTTTTTCGGAAGGCCTGCGGTGGGTGGGGGCTCCACGGGGCTGCTCCTGGAGCAGGGCTGGGAGCCACTCGCTTTGGGGTTTGTTTGAGAAGAGAGGTGAGGTCCAACAAGGGTGACTCTTGCAGCTGGCTCGTTTAACATTTTAAAAAAAAAGTCTTCTACATGAGCAAGAATGCATATTCGGTGAATACATTTCTTGAGCAAAAAGGAAAACCAAAAGAGCTGCCCAGTGTGGTATTTACGAGCATGAACTTGAGGTCGTTAACCGTGGTACCTTGGGATCCGTTCCAGTAAGTCCTGAACAGGCGGGCTGACTCAAACCCTCAGGCACCAGCTCTGGGGGAAGAGGCCGCAGACGTCACAGCATTCGTTCGTAACAACAATAATATTTTTGAAAGCTCCGGCATCAAACAGAACGGTGTTGGAGTACACACACGGCGTGCAGTGTCCAGAAACAAACACTCACGTCATCATCGGCTGGTAAAAGCCCAAGGACAGTTCCCATCCCTGTTTGATAAATTCCCCCCCCCCCCCCCCTTAATTTAATTACGAATTTCCCCCTTAAATTAATTATGTGTAACCCTCACTGCTGATACAGAAGGGGTTGAGCTGCTGCCATTCCCAGGTCAGGCTGGGACAGTCCCCAAGAGGAGGAGGTGACATTTATGCCCTCAAAACCAAGGGTGCCAAAGCCTACAATCGCTCCATCGGGAGAGGTAGATGCCGCAGGGGGATGTCGAGCTGCCTAAGGGCCTGATCCTGCCATCCTGCTGTGTGCCAGGACGCCAGGAGCCGGCCCTGACAGCCTGCAGGGCGCCCTGAAACCTCTTTGTCGTGGGACCCCTTACACGTGGCTTTGCCAGGGAGCAAGGAGGGTTTTGCAGAAAGCGAGCCCGTGGCTCACAGAGGGTTACCGCAGGAGGAAGCGTTGGGAGGAGGAAAGGCAGATTTCAAGCCCAGCACCAGCCAAAAAGCTGAGACTGAAGGAAGCTGCGCTGGAAAGGAAGAAAATAGAGGGGATTTGAATAGATCCGAGCCTGCTGAGAGGGATGAAGAGGGAGAAAAGCACCGCAGGAACGAAACCATTCCAGCTTCTTTCCGCAGGCAGAGCAAGGAGAATTCGTCACAGGAAAGAGAGAAAGGGGCTGTGAAGGAGACAAGAAGGGCCACGGGGAGGAGGACACATCCCGGGGTGCTCCCAGCCTCCAGCCAGGCACCAGGCAAACCTGAGGCAAGCTGAGGGAGGAGCGGGTCTGGCTACCGCGCCTGGCTCCTGCGGTCCCCGCGTGTGCCGTGCCCTCTGTGAGCATCTGGGGGAAAGATGTTCCCCAGCCCGTGACTCAGAACATGCTGTAAGAGCTGTCAGTCCCTCCCTTCGTGTGATAGCTGGATTAGCAAGTCAAAAAATAATATTAATAATAAAGGAAGGAGGGAAGCCACTGGATTCCCCAACCTGCCCCAGCTCATTGAGATGGGCTTCAGTGGCCCACCACAGCCCAGGAAGGTGAGGACACCTTCGTAGTGGTGCCATTGTGCTTCCACAGGCTGGCTTTCCCTCCCAGACACGATGCAAGCCTTAGTGTAACCCTGAGTGGGACGTATGGGCTTTAGCTGCAGATGTTTAACAAGGAGCTACAGCTGAGCCAGTCACCCCCCACCCCCGAAATCTCCTTGATGGCCAGCAGAGAGGAGGCTTCTCTCCCCAGATCTGGATTACATGGACCCAAAAAAAGTGCCCGGGAGCTTAAGCAGGGATGCGTCAAGTCAGGAGGCCCTGCAGAGAAAATCTGAGGGGAACAAGATGATTGCTTGCAAACATGCAAAGACAGTTCACCAGTAAATCTGTGAGGTTAATGAGGCCGTAGAGCAACACAGGTTGTGTTTTTGACCTTTGGTATTTAGGAAAGACATACAAAAAACTAGCTCAAACACACAGAAGGCTGACACGTGTAACTTTTGTGGTCACAAAGGGCTCTCCATGGGAAAAGTGAGGGGGGGGGATGGGAGATGTAGTGACAGGTGCTGACAGAAACAAAGGGAGGGAATTGCTCCAGGGGCAGAAGAGGATCAATGGCCTGAAACTGCAGGGGAAAAGTCAATCAATCAGGTTAGACTCGGACTTAAAGCTGTTGGCAGGCCAGGTGGCTCTCAAGCCACCCACAGAAGTCAAGAAGTTTACGAGAACTAGGTGGTGGTGACTTGTCCTGCAAAACACAGGGGTCAGCCAGCGTCCTCTCAGTCAGCTTCACCGTCTGTACCATAAGCTTCGTGCCCCTCATCCCCACGCAGCCCCGGGACACGCCTGTGAGGGTGGCTGGGGTCCTGGGGTGGCTGCGGACACCACAGCACGGCCATTTGTAAGGGCAAGGGCCCCAGGTGAGGCTGGCTGGGACGGCACGGAGCTCGACCTGCGCTTCGGAAAGGTTTTCCACAGGTAGGAAGTGTTTTGTCTAAACACAGCCCCCCCCCCGGCTGTTTTGCTCAAGAGTGAAGTCTGATTTTCTGAGAGCCAGAACTAAACAGAGGTAATTATCAGTGCTGTGTTTTCGAGATGGGCCTCAAGATAATGGAAGTAATTCTGTTTCCCATGTGAAATTCCCCTGTAACTCGCCGACAGCTGAGTGCAAATGGCAAACACCACTCGGGGGTTCAATACCACAAATGTTTTTGTGCAGAAATCAATCCACTGATGGAGGCATCACTCACGGCTGGAAAAACTGTGTCAGCTCCCTCTGAAAAACCTGGCTGTGAGTTTAGGAAACGAGGCTACCTATGTGGCTGTGTGCCTTTGACTTCTTTAAGGCGCAGCATGCTCCACTTCCACCTGCATCCTTTCCCTCTGTCTTTCATGCTCCAGGTGCTCTGGGGTGGATTTTGTGCCACTTGTCCCTGCAGGGCCACGGTGGCGGCTCTGGCACTGCCACCTCCACCAGTGACGTGATGAATGTGTGGGGAGGTGGTGCGGGAGGTTGCTTTTGCTCTCCCTGCCTGAGGATGCTCGAAACTGTGTGGATTGTCTCAGGGAGGACCTTTGGAGGTCATCATGATGTATCAGGTGTGCCTGTTTCTTCTTCGTTGAGGATCACAGTCAAAAAAAGAGACAAAAAACCCACAGAAGACCAAGTACAGCTGTTGTTAAAAATGAGGACTAAGCACAGAGCCCAGCTTTGTTGAGCCCGTGCAACTCTAGGAGGTAGCGAAGGGACAGACTCGCTAAAGGATTTATGCCAGCACAGTTCTGCTATAAAACCACGATGTCGGGATGTATCCAGCACCACTACTGGACTGCGCGGAAAGCAAACATCTTCAAAATGTGCTTCAAAATGTGATTTTGAAAGGTGGAGCAGGTTGGGAAGGTTCTGTAGGGACCAGCATGGTGCAGCCTGGAAAGCTGGCCAAGTTCATCCCAGGTAGAAGCATATTCTCCCAGACGTGCCAGTAAGCGTGCAAACTAAAATCAAACCACAAGGGCAAATTTTTGTCATTCACACCCACCCAAACGCCTTGGACCTCCGTGGAGCTCCGAGAGCTGCCTCAGATGGAGGCAGAGACAGAGACCCTCTGGCAGCAGCCCAGGAGCAGAGGCCCACTGCAGTTACAGCTGCCACATGCTTGAAGCTTGGGATGGAAAGGTACAAAAATGAGTTTTTTTGTTTGTTTGTTTGTTTTCTGGGGCTTTTTGCTAAGCAACCAGCGCAGGTTTCGGAGCTATGTTAGGCTGGTGGTTGCTCTCCCCTCCCTGCCCACCCCTCAGATGCTCGTACCTGGTCTGCGGGCAGCAAAACCAGCAGCGGGGTCCTGCCGGGGACTTCTCCTCCTGTGGCCTTGAAAATATGGGTGGGGAGAGGGCAAAAAGAAGATTTCGGTTGTTAGCGCTCTTCTGCCCTTCCAGCTCATTTAAAAACAGAGGCAGAAAGACAAGATAAGGAACTCTGTGGTTTCAACTTCTAACCTCAAGCAGCAAACACTCCTCAAAAACAGTTTACTATGCGGTCACGTTGCTTCAGAGAAAGGATAAGGAGCCCAACTGAAAAAAAAGCAGAAAACCAACAATATGGTAATTGGAAAATAGTGTTTAGTCACAGAGGAGCTGTAAATACAATAGGGGATGCTCCGAGATCTGAAAGCTTCAATGGTTCAATGGAGTTTCTCTCCCAGGAGGTTTCTGTATTTTTCTTCCTCTGGCTGAGCTGCCTCACTCACTATCGATACAGGCACCTCCTGCCGACTCCTACTCCCAGCAAACAGCGAAATTGTTAAGCCCTCCTCCCTCCCTCACATCCCATTAATTTTATTCTTTCTTCAGCCCGCGCCAGGAATACATTTATGTGGAATTCGCTAAGATGTTGCAACCTCTATTCAGTTTATTTCAATGCAGTACAGTGAAGCGGGGCAAGGCAGGGTGCTGGAGCTGGGGAGGAACACAGAAAGGAGAAGTTCAGAAATTTATGGCCATTTCGGGCTGCTGACTTTCATTTTCACGTGTACCACCAGCACGGTACTCACAGGGCAGGTTGAAGACTGAAAACAACAAGGAAGCTTTAACTACCAATACTTTTTGGTATTGTTCAGTATATATTTAAAGTTTCCAATACTTTATTAAAAATTAGTTAAGAATTAATATTAATTAAGAATTAATATAATTGACATGAATTAACATAATTAGTATAATTTTACAACTCCACAGAAATAAAAACAAAACACAAATGTTCTGTAAATGCAGATGCTGCCAGGACTGAGCTAGCCGCTTTCACAAACCGATACCCGTTGGACTTAAAAGCTAGGTAAGAGGCTGCCTCCTTTCCCCGTGTCTAAAGAGTGATAGAATTCCTAGTCTGGCTTCCCTTTTTTCCCCTTTCTTTCCATTTTTCCTTTGGGTGATGTATCCCCTGCTTTGTCTCCCCTCCACCTCCCCCAGGGATGGGGGTCCCAGGGCAGGTCCCCGCTGCACCCCTGGACCATGGCACGGGGGTGACATTCAGCAGCCCCCTTTGACCCGACGGGACAGCAGGCAGAGGAGACACAAAGGTGACAAAAGGAAACCTTTGTGGTGCTGGGGATGACTCCTGCTATTGGTCCCAGATGCTCAGAGCCAAAATGCTGCTTTGCACATCAGCAAGAGGCAGGAGCAAAGGGGAAAAACATTCATTCAATTTAAAGCCAACATGAAAAAGAAAAAGAACAAAAGCACCCTCAGTTTTTGTTATCAGAAGGGCGGTGGGTTGCAGAAACACTGCATTTCCAATGGGCTTACAGCATTTGGATTTTTGACTTGCATTTTGTGGAAGGAAAACAAACGCCATGGGCTGGAAGACATCAAGAGCCGCAGTGTATTTCCCTTTAGAGGAGCATTTCAGGTCATCCCCGGAGCCGTGAGGGCGATGCAACAGGGAAGCTAGATGGTGGCCAAAGGTCTCTGGGGAGAAACCCTGCTGCTGGGGGGCTTTGCTCGAGTATCCCCCAGGGGACAGCACCCAGATGCTTGTCCTCGTGAGCTCCTCTGCCTTGCCCATGGCTTCAATGAGCAGCAGCAGAAAAACAGACACAGGGGGGTGTGTATATGTAAATACATAGAAAGACATACTCACATGTGCCTTTTGCCTTTTTTTTTTTTTTTTTTTTCCAGGGTGGGGTCTGACACTTCCTCTGCAGGTTTCGCTGGGGCAGATGTACACTTTGCAGAGAACAAACAGCTTTTTCCCTCCCTTTCAGAGCAGGTGCCAGGGAGAAGGTATCGAGCTGGGACACCCTCCCCGCTCCGGCCGCAGGAGAGGGTGTCCCCCAGGGCTGGGGTATTTATTTTTATTATAATATCCCTGGCTATTTATGTTATGTGGTTTTATTTTATGTTATTTTATTTTAATTTTTATTTTATGTTTCATCTCGTCCATCTCGTGGCACGTCACCACCCTCTGACGAGCACTGCTTATTCCAGGGCCCCATGAGCAGGCAATAAGCCTATTGCTAAGGGCTTTAAAAATCAATCTGCCAGCCTCCGGGCTCCTTTCCTGCAGGCTCCTAGCATCTGACTTCGCTTTTGTGGCTGCTGCTGAGCCCTGAGCTCATGTTTGGTGGACACCAAACGCAGGACCTGCTTCTGGACCGGCATTGGGCTGCGCAGAGCCCGCATGAACTAGGACTCCCCACCCACCCAAACCCCAATTTTGCAGTTATCTGTTGCATTTCACCTGCCCTTTTACTGACCACTTGCAGCTCCCACAGCGTGTCCTTGCCCTCAGATAACTTCTTATCAGCAGGTTCTGCCTCCTCACCCCTCGCCCTTTCCCCAGGTCACTTGGGAAGATGCCGAGCAGCTGAGGGGGCTGCGCAGACCCCGTGGAAGATCCCCACCATCACGCCTCCCTGGTGAGAACCGCCTGTTTACTCCTGACCTCCATTTCCCATTTTTCAGCCCATTATCTGTATGTAGCAGGACCCACTTTCTTATTTGTGCCGGAATGGCCGTGATCCTGAGCAGCTTCTGGGCCCACGGGCCAAGCCTTGAGACAGCTGTAGATGTGCCTGCAGGTCCGGAGCCACCCCAGCTGGCTTTGAACACCTCCCTCAGGTGCCTTCAGCGGGAGAACATGAGCTGTAAGTCCCCTCCGGAGTCAAAGGGAGAGGGGGGCACCTCTGGGCCCTCCAAGGGGCCGATCGGAGCCCTTCATCTAACGAGGGGTCCTAAGGCCACCGAGCTGCTGACGGGGCTAAATAGCAAATGGCTGAAGTCACAGCTTGTCAGGAGTCCACAGGCACAGGTATGCACACGCGCTGCTGGGGCCAGCGTGGCTTCTGAAGAAGCCCAGGTGATGTGGTGGCTGGGACGGGGCTCAGGCCTTTATGGGCGCAGCACAAGAAGCCTGCGCAGCACCTCGAAGGGCATCCGACTTCTCTTCACGTAGCACATACCGGACCAGCACGGCTTGTTTGTCTTCGCTCAGCTCCGGACGACGAAAATAACATGAAATGGCAACAATTCTCTTATTGTTTCACTTAATGATCATTTTCTTCTCCCTCCTCTTGCTGCCCCTGTGAGGGACATTTTGGCAGTTTGCAAACACCCCCCTGTTCACATTCAGTGAGTGTTACTGCAGGCATTTCTTTCATGTGACAGCTTGCAAAAAGGGATGTGAAAGCTTTCCTTCTTGTCTTCCTGGCCTTTCCCTCCATCATCTGACCCTCATGAATGCTATCCAGCAAACAGTTTGCCTTTCTTGCATGGTAAGATCTGGAAATAATTGCCTGCCACAGCACTTATTTCCATCAGTGAACAAGCTTGTGTAATCACACTGTGGTCTTTGCTCCACAGCTCATTTTCTTAACTCAGAAATGTGTTTTTATTCTTTTGCACCATTGCATATATTCTGTTTATCCCCACGTTTCACCGTTGCCAATAAAGTAGGAAAATAAGGGATAATCACCACTTAAATGCTTTCAAACCAATGCCATGTGTGGGGAAAAAAAAATCCCAAACCAAGGGAAAAGTCCTAGCATCCTCGAAAGAATGCGCATTGATTGTGCCCCAGCCGAAGCACCCAGTTTGTCTGATGGATCATATTAAACTCAGGGTCCTGACAACCTGACGAGCCACCTTTTGTTTCATCCCGTCTCCAGCCACAGACCAAAGGTTGGCTCGGATCAGCGGCTCGGTAGTTACAGTTCTTCCTGATCACTTGTTTGTGTTTGATATAGCAAGCCCCGGGAGCAGGGAATGTCATAATTTTGTGCCAGTGCAAAGCTCCGAGGAGATTACTGATAACAACGATACACACACACATAATGAGCAGAGGCAGTAGTCAAACACAAGAACAACTGCTATCTTGATGGGGCTCGTTATCTTAAATTAAGCAAAAAACAGTTTGGGGGGGCGGATTCTACCTTTTTAATTTCCTGAAAATACGAGGGTCAAAGTGCTTCTTCTAAAATATGTGCCCTGAGAAGTGTACCTCGTTGGAGAACAGGAAAGAGCTGTGAACTATGTGCGTGCTTTCTTCGGTTCGTCCCAGGACTGGCCACGGAAAGCTAAGCTGGCCACCACCAGAACATCATTTTCTTCACCCAGTGGACCTCAGACCAGGTGACCTGAGTGTCCCACCTACATCAGCGATGTTCCCGTGTCCTGGGATGGCCCCAGGGAATGATGTGGGTGTCCCAGCACACATCGTGCAGAGGTTGTTTCTGCCTCCCCCCAGTTCCAAATCCAGGGGGTCTCAGGTGCATCTGCCCCACTTTCACACCTCTAAGCAGTGCTACTGCAGGTTTGGTTAAAAACAAAGGAGCCCCAACACACAGCCCAGTGCCCAAGCCACTTCTTTAGAAATGTCTGGGCAAGCTTTTTCCATGTTTAACTACATATCCTGCCTGCTAGCTGCTTTTAGCCACTCCACTTATGCAAAGTAGAACTAGACCCAGGTTAAGCAGCTACTTGTTTAACAGATTTAATTTTATTCACACCTTGGGAGTGATCAAAAAGCAGGATAGCAAATCTGGCCTGAATGCATGCAGGCGTTAGAGGTAAACGTGAAATCTTGATCACACAGAAATTGATGAGACTCTTCCTAAGAATTTCTCACCCACTGGCATCAGACCCACTGGCACCAGTCCTGGCATGAGACTCAACGTCAAGCCACAGTCCAAGGCTGAACTCCCCAGGTGCTAGAGTTCAGCTGAATGACTGAAGCTGACAGCTTCCGAGGATGAGGCTCTGCAAGGCAGATTTTCTCTATTAGCTGGCATTAACCTGAAGCCAAAGGAGTTATTCCCAGTATATAGCGGTTTAATTAAAATTAGCTGGATCATCCATTAGTGCAAATTAGCAAAGGGGAAAACGTCAGGGATCTCCTTGCAGAGAAATGTGGGCAGCAGTAGGCTCCCCAGCTCCCCGGCTGGGCTAATGAGGTCTGCCACAGGGGCTGGCTCCCGTGGCACAGACACGGGGCAATAAAGTGTGGTCTGGGGCTGTGCTCCCAGGGAAACCCGCCTGCCGTGCTCCCACGGCTGGGCTCGAGGTTCCTCCAGGTTAATAATAAACACAACCCACTGAAAGTGATATACAGGACACGTTTATTACCGTGTCCTTTAGAAGCAATTTCCTTTCTGTTCTGTTTTCTCACAGGCAGTGTAATTACCGAGTTAAGGAGAACACGGGGAACAAAAAAGTTTCCAGATTTGATCCTTCCCAGATGAAATGACAAAATTAATGAACCGGTGTATTCTCTTCAGAGATGTAAGGATATATACCTTGGGGGTAACAGCTGCATTTCAGCAAGTCTTCGAGTGAAGGGCCACGGTGAAGACAGCTCCATGTAGGTACAGCTTAGCAAGAGCAGACTTTAAAATAATGACACCCAAGCCATTGCTTTGTGCCTACGTGGAAGGCAGGCATCGTGGCATACCCAGCTATGCTCTGCAAAACAAGCCCGGCCACCACTGTTCTTCACATCGCCAAATGCTATTTATTTATAGAGAAATAGATACCGAGACAAAATCTTAACACTGTTGAAGCAAGTTGGCCATTCACTTTGCTAGAAGTGGGATTTCCCAAGCACACTGCCTTGTCGTGGGTTGTGCAGGGGGAAATGCCGTGCATTTTGTGTTGTGTGTCCTTCTGCCCTGCTCTGCAGCAACATCGCCAGGGGCCTGTTGAACCTGGGGCCAGAAAAAAAATCCCTCTACTGCAAATTGCTCACCAGCAGGTGCCCTACGTCGTCTTAATAGTCTCAAAAGCCAGAAGGCTGAGAGAAGTGTAAGTGAAGGTGTCCAGGCTGAAAAGCACAGGGGAAAGGCTGTAAGATTTCTCTGGACCCATGTGCCCAGTGAGGAATAGTTTCCATGCATGCTTTCAGCCTCTTCTGCTTGGAAAGAAAGGACACAGCCTTGAGGCACGATCCCTACAATGGGCTCTATGTAAGATGCTGCTTACAAGCATTTGTCAAGCTGCAGTGAGTGCAGGACAGCGTGGCGACGTGTCCTCATTCAGCAGCGCTTCCCATGGGCAAAGGATCATGCTGGGAACTGGGCAGGCTGCTGCTCGACGCTGGCAGACGGAAGCAATCCGAGGTGTCTGTGCTTTAACCTCTAGAGCCCCGAATGATTTGCCTTCTGACATCCTCAGAGGGCCTGCACCAAGTCTCTCTGACCATAGGGAGCAGGACCTGGGGGTTAAAGCATCCCCTGGAAAGCGCTCCCTGCTCCCCTCTTGCTCATAGCTTTGGAAACTTTCAGGGAATGCTGCACAAAGCATGCATGTGGAGCTGCTAGGCAGGCGAGGGCCATCCTTCAGCACAGCCAGCACAAGGGACGACCCCTCGAGCAGGAGGATCACAACCCCGCGGAGGGGTCAAACCCCTCTTCCCTATGGGGCATGTTCCCAGCTGGGTTTTTGGGGGCCACTGTCCGTTGGGGCTGGTCATGAAAGCTGCCCCCACCAGGGTGGGCATTGGGAAGCCCCAGGAGTGCTCTGTGGCTCCAAAATCCCTGGCATGTAAACTTTTTTTTTGGCCAAACCAGCCTATCCATCAGCCTGGTGCACAACTTGTGCTTTTCGCCAAGCCGCTGCGGTGGGGTTGGCGTGGATGGGGACGTTTACTGCAGCCCAGAGATGGGTACCCTGGGGTTGGCGATGCTGGGATATCCCCGCGCCGTGGGTCAAACATAAAGAAGTAATTACGGCTTAATCCTTCCGAGGCAGAAGTTCGGGGTCGGATTTCAGCTGGTGTAAATCAGCACAGCTCTGCTGGGGTCAATGGAACAAACCCCGCTTGTGCCAGCGCAGGCTCTGGCCTGGTGCCTCCCATTGTGCGCAGTCACAAACACCGCCGAGTGCCATGAAATTAGAAGGCAAGCTTAATAAAATCATATTTTGCATTGTCCTCAGCACAGGCAGGCTGGGAATGGCACAGCAGCCACGTATTGCCAGTGGCTCCGGCCCGCCTTGTTTTCGAGCCTCACCAGTGTGTGCAGAAATTAATATTAATATGGCTACATGGTGAAAAGTATTATTCTCTGCACTATTCATTAATTTAGCCTTATAGCTAAACAATTCACTTCATTTAGCCTTATAGCTTTTATTTTAATTCACACGGGGCACTTTCGACTACTTCGCAAGCTGAGCAGCTCTCTAGGCAGTCTTCCTGGGAGCGCAGGAGCTGGTGCCCAGCAGGGGCTTGCTCGTGTGCTGTCCCTCGGGGCCATGCACTAGCCTACTCCTCTTTCGCTAAACAAGAAAATGTGATTTTCTAAAAGCCAGTCATTTGCTGCCTGGGGTTTAGGTGCCTCCCTAAAAATTGTAGTTAAATTTCGCATGTTCTACCTCAAACCCACTTGGTGTGATGTTGCTTGGGAGAGGTGTGATTACCTTAAAAACAGTAACAGCATATTTGGTGTTTAATCATATTACACTTCTGAGTTGCAACAGAAGCAACTTAGTGGTCCAACCGAACACTGGAGCTGAAAGAAAGCAAATTACATTTTACTACTTGGGAGTGTAATAGCCTTTATTCTTGCAATTACTCACCTACGTCTTCTCAGATTAGAGTTAATTACAGAAAAAGATAAGCTGTTCTTGCTTTCACTGCTCCAGCTCGGGCAATGCTGGATCAGTATGACATGGCACATGTTCACAGCCCTTAGAAAGACATATTCTCAAGTGAAAATTGACAGAACAATTTCAGCAGACATAAAACCATCACCTGAATTGGCACAAGGGCCTGCAGATGCTGCTGCCGCAGAGTAAGTTTCCCGGTTCAATGTTTCTTAAGCTGGTTAAAGACTTTCCAAATGGGGGGGTTCCAAACAGCCTAGGCTCAGACTTTGTCCCAGGCACCACAGAGGACATCTTCATAGCTCAGTCTGGAAGAACCTGGGGTCTTCTTGTCGTGCTGGGTGAGAGGGGCATTCAGTGCCTGGGCCGCCAGGTCGGAACGGCGTGAATTATCCCAGCAGGTGTGTGAAGCTGAACCATGAATTCCTTCAGCACGATTAATACCTGGACTTCAAGGAGTTATTCTGGCTTCTTCTGCCTGGACTTCTGGGTTGCTCTGGTGCTGGCTGCTCCAATCTGTCCGCCTCTGCCTTGGCCCATAAAGGGGTAGAGCAGAGCCCAGCTCTGTAAAACGCTTCGCTACTACAGGTGGGCCGCGCTCCCCAGGCATTTCTAAATATCCTCACACCACTGTGCCTGGCTTCCCTCCTGTCCTCGTTTAAATCCCCCTTGAACACTCGCTCCTTCCAAGAGGCCTATAAATGCTAACCTATGTCAAGATAATGTCATTATCGCTACCATCTATGGAGTAACTCATCGAGTGCTGAAATAAATCACTTTCCCTGGGGATTACTGCCTAAAAGCCAAATGTAATCAGTAAAGCTCGGGTTTGACAAGGCTGTCACAGATAGAATTCATTTACTAATGAGTTGCAGCCCGAAGTCCACATCGGTAATGTGTCTGTGGTTTTAATGAAACATTACAGAGACCTTCTTCTTAGCATTTGTTGCTTGTTAGATATGCTCTTTGTCAGATACGCCTTCCCACTCGATGGGAAAGTTTTTTTCCTCCTCTTTCACCGGCAGAACAATAGGGCTGCAAAGGCTGCCCTACTAAAAACTGATTTCTAAAACAATTTTTGTTCCTTTTGGGATAATATACCCTTCCCGCCTAACCCAACACGCCCGCTCAACCTTTGCCTGGCCGTGGAGCGACGCTTCTTCCCTTTGCAGTGATTTTTACAAAATAGTTTCTCCTGACAACTGCTGAGAGAAAAATAAAGGTGCTCTCCACTTACCCTGCTATCAGGAGAAAACTTGAATCATCGATAAGGATGGTCTCCTGGCAACCAGATGCAGACTACAGCCATAATAACAGCACTCCGGGAGTAAATCGCTTAGTCGGGTGCACGCCAAGCCCTGCTCTCCAATTAACGGCGAATTCATATCAGCTCCATTGTCTGGCAGACACACGGTAACAGCCCTGGAGTGATCCTAGAGCAACGTTTTGGGCAGCACGACGAAGCTCGGCTACATTCGGGTCGCCCAAAGACTCATCGTGTTCAAGAGGTTTGGCAGAAGATGTCCTAAAGGATTCAATAGAAAACCAACATTTTTTACCTTTATGTGCCCTATAGAAGGCTGTAGTGAATTCTGCTCATGGAAGACTCCTAGAAGCTACACAAATGAGATTCACTGTTGTAGGCTTTTGAATATTTTGCCTAACTTTCCCCACAGAAAAATAACTTAAATGCCATAAAGCGGACAGTTCATTATGGCACGGCATTTTTATGGAGAAAACTCATTCTCTGCAAGAGAATAATCTACTACATCATTGTTCTGCTGAAATGTAAGCAAAGGTCAAAAAGGATGAAAAATGATGTTTTTCAGTAGGTAATAGGTTAACCTGTGAAAAATACCTTCCCCTGTCACAGCTCACTACCTAAATCCATCACTCCTCAGCTCTGCTCCTTACCGTGAATCTCCTTTTCTCACCTGCTCCTCGTTTGGAAAGGGGAGATCAGGGTTTCCACAGGGGAAGGAGGCATCCTCAGTGGCCTTTTTTTACAAAAAGCTTTTAATGCTACAGTTTGTGTCCTTTTAAGTGGCATGCTAAGGTGTCCCCTTAATTTCTCTGGGCTTAGTTGTAAAACGGGGGTGGAAATATGACAGATGCCCTTGCTTTGTCTGATTTTCCTAGCTAGTGTCTGGCACGGTGATAGTGCTGAACACCATTGGAACAAAATACTTGCAAGGCCACGCTGGAGCAGTTGTAAAGCTGGAGGGCTCAGGAAACAAGAGTGGCAATCATTAGCTGCATGACCATTAGTGCAAAGTGAGTCAGGGCAGACACATGAAGACTCTATGAGAAGCCAGAGGTTTTGAAAGGAGGATTTTGGGTACCTGCAAGGATCTCACCTAATCCCAAAGAGTTCTCCAGGATGACAAGGGAGCTAAAAGAAAGAAATGAGTGTATAAATGCATTTTTATTCCTCCTAGATTTACGTATTCCTCATGCTTTCTGGTTAAAGAACTGTTTTTTTTTGGTTACAAACCAAGGTGGTGAGGATATCAGGCGCTTCAGGTCCTGAAAGGAAGGAGTCTGAGGAATGTTTGCACTTGCGCAGAGGTTATTTCATGGCAGCTTTCACATGGCCATATGAAGAAAAGCTACTTAGCATTGCCCATAGACAGCAGGGAGCAAAGGACACAGGCAAGCCCATCCAAATGCCACCCGTGAACCCAAGGACGATAAACTCTTCAGCCGAGACCCAAGAAGGAGCTCGTGAGAGTGACTTTCCCATCACTTCTGTGGCTGTACGTGGGTCATAAAATCCAGCCTGGAGGGGGTTTTGGGCCCTGGGCCACCTCCTGCCCTACTGTCTGCTGGAGGAACTCTTGAGGGTAAGAGCAGGTGGTGTCCCTAGGCTTATGGAAGTGGAGGGCCTGTAGGAGGTGCTGGGATGAGACACCGTTAGAGACCAGCTCTGTTGTCCAGACCCACCGTGGTGATGCAAACCCATGCGAAGAGTGGCTGGTAGTTTTGGGATCCACCTGCCCGTGTGCTGTCTGCCATGGAGGCACAGGACCAAAACACCAAATAGCATCTGGGCTGCGGAGCAGGAGGCCACAAGGAGAGGAAGCTCTCGCCCCTACACCCCCATCGCAGTTGTCTGTGTTATTAATTACCTGCAAGGAGGGAATTCACAAGTGCAGACATAAGAGATCTCTGGGGTCTCTGCAGCTCTTGCAAAAGCAGAGTTAAAAAGCCCAGAACATCCTTCTCAGGGCAGCTTCGGAGGTTTCTCTCTCTCTCCATTTTTTCCCCCCTTAAATTTCTATGTCAGCTTCTCAGCTGTACTTGCATATGTGGTACACATGGACGAGAGAGAAAAAAGAAAAAGAAAAAAGAAATGTCTGGCGCCAAACGGGGCCTGCTGCAGCTTTTAACAGTCCTCTCCACTTACTATTAAAGTGCAGCTTTGCCCAGTGAAAATGCTGCTTTATTGCTGCAAAAATACTTACCAAAGACACGGCCCTTGGAGCGCAGCCCTGGTGTCAGCAGGGAAATGTGCCACAAAGCAGACGGCCCCGGGGTGGTGTGAGCGGCAGCCAGGGCAGGCTGTCCGTGCTGTACCAGGGTAACCGAGCCCTGAGGGTGCTGGTGATGGGATCCAGCATCCCCAGGGCACAGGGAGCTGGTGGATGGATGGGTTTGGGTTGTTGTGGGAGAAAGTTACGGGCTACGTGGTGTATGTGCTGAGGTTTTCCACTAAATGCCCCAAATCTCAGGATGATCCTCCCCAAAGCTTGTATTTTGCATGAATTACCTGATAAAAAGATGATCCTGGAGAAGCACGGGCACTGCTTGGCCTCACCTGTTGCACAGGGAGGGACATTGCGGGCTAAAATCTTTTTATGATGATGGCAAACTACCAAACTACATGTCGGTGGGATGCGAGATGCACAACCGCACAGAGGATGTCTGGCTTGGAGATGCGTCAGGGCAGTGCTGGGTACGGCGTAAACCTGTGTTGTGCTTTAGAGGTGCCCAAGAGCTGGGAACGAGGCAGGGCTGGCAGTGGGCAGCAGGGTGTCTGAGCTCTGGTGGCTGGAGTTGGCCGTTCCCCTAGGGAAGAGGGTTTGCTTTTCAAGAGGAGTCTTCTTGCCTGTGCTACCCGTGGTTGTTCTCAGCAGCCATACAGATCTCACCTACCTGATCATCCTGGGTCACCTGTGGTGGCTGTCTTCCCTCTTAAACACAGCAGGAGGCTGTGAAATGCTTCGTTACCAAAGCTCAGCCTTCTGGCTGCAGAGCAATATCCATTTTAAGGCATCCTGCATGACCCTACAGGTTTCCTCCCCAAACAGGATGCAGAATAGATGGGAAAGGGTGCATTCTTTTTTTCTTTTATCCTTTTCTAGTTTTCTGCGTAGCTTCAGCATGCATATTCTTGTATTTCCCATCTCAGATATGTACACCAGTGCTTAAGCTGTAACCAGCTCTGTGACATTTTCATGTCCATCTTTTCCTCTGGTGACCCTTTGGTGAAGACCTGAACTTTTTATCAGCCACACCAACTAAGATACGTTTTTTTCTGAAGTCATTTCAAAAATGGAAAATTAAAATTAGAAGTCACATTTCATTGGGCAACCATAAATTGCAAACCATTAAGTGGTGGCAGGACTGGTAGAAGTAGGAAAAGAAAATAATGAGCTTCAGGATTTTATTTTTTTTTTCTTTTCAGCATTCCCAAGCTTTCAGAACATTTTGCTCATGCTCAGAGTTACCTTTCTGGGGAAAAAAAAGAAAAGGACCCCCTCTTTTCAGAACAGTCTCTGGGAAACTGAGAGAAATTGTACGTTCAGTCACCCCGGCCATGCTGAAATTTCTGTGGCAACCCCAGGCAGAGGTGAAAAATATTGGGTTGGAGTGGAAAGGAATGAGCGGCTGTTCTCGGAGCATAAGAAAATAACACAGGTGTTAAAGTGCCCACCAGCGCCAACCCAAACAAAGGGTGGTCTGGTCTTAATTTTCCTTAGAGTTACAAGGGTGTAGTTTCTAGCTACAATACAATTTCTTTCCGTAAAAAATTAGCTTAGGAATCAAGATTTTTTTTTTTTTTTTTTTTTTTTTTTTTTTTTCATCTGAAAAATTAACAAGTCCAGAGATTTCTGGCCTCACGTGCTTGGCAAATGAGGTTGAATTTAATGACATTAGCACTGAGTGGACAAATGGGACTAATTTGCAGTATAGTGGATTCCAGATATGTAAAAAAATGGCTGGTGATAAAGATTTATGAATGCTGTGTTCACGCTGATGAAGTGCCTGGTTGTTGCTACTTATAATTTAATACTAGTTCCTCTTGGATATATTTTTTTTCCATCCTGTGGCCTTTCTGGGAGCAGGAAAAGAAGGGGAAGAGAGCGAAGGGATTTGAGGAATGCGCGCGGGGTCAGGCTCCGCATGTGCTAAAGAAATAATGAATTGTTGGAGGCCACAGACGTTGTTAAATCACGCTCAAAATGTTCAGTACTTTCGTCCCAGCTGATACCATCAAGCAGCTGTTGGGATGTTTATTAAACACCAGGATAAAGCCGGGTGAGGACAACTGCTGGCCGGGGCACCATGCTGGTGGGAGATGCTTTCCTCCGTGGGGAGCCTGGCGATGCTTGGGAAGAGGTGGGGGAGACCCCCACACCCTCCAGAGGAGGGGAGCAGTGGGGGGATTCCCTGCCTCAGCTTCCCCAGGCAAGGAGCAAGTTCTGCTGCCAGACCCTCGGCAGGGTTTGTACCCACTCCTGGGGGGAAGTGATGGGAAGAGAGCCGTCAATCCCCTTGATAAATCCATGGCTCTGTGGGGCATGGGGGCTTTTTATTTATTTTAATGTGAAGGCTCCCCTGAGCACTTTTCCATCAGCAGCACATACTGGGGAATGGCGGTGATGGCTGGCTGTTGCTCCGAGCAGCATCTTGAGAGCACGGCACCCCTCCGGGCTGCTCTGCCTCCAGAAACCTCTTGCCACGGTGGGTGTGATGCCAAGCTGTTTATGGGGCATTTCTGTAGCTCCTGAAATATTGTTCTTGTACCAGCGGCTGATACTCTCTTGCTCTTATCTGACTGGTCTTTTTGTTTTTTTTGGTGGTAATTCTGGGATCCAGCATGAGGTAGGTATTCCAAGTGGACATTTCTTTAGGCTTATCAAGATTCATGAGGTGAGGGGAAGAGGGCAGAGGGAAACAAGAAATGTCAGAAGAAAGATTGATTGGGCAAGTAGTCAATTTGCTCTATGTAATGTTCCCTTTGAAATGTGGCTTTGCGGTTTCATATTGAACTATAAACAGCAGATAGCTCATGTGGCCTTCTGGAGGCTACTTCACTCACGTAACTTTGTGTTGCATGCCTTGTGATCTGCCTTTATAGAAATCTGATGTGTTTCCCCGGCATTTCTTGCATTTATTCTCACATATTTTTACACTTAGCGATTCTTGGCACTGTTTACTTGGGATTTTACGTAAAAATCTTCAAGGACTGTAGCAGTTGTTTAAACAGCAACCCCAAAACATCATTGTTTATGTCTAATAGGGAGGGATTTCCCATCTTCAGGGACTGGAAGATCCTTATGTAGCATCTGGTGAAATAAAGCCCAGGAGGGAAGAAGCTAGCAAAGCAGGCAGAGACAAAGGCGAAGACAGAAATTGCCAATGCCTTTTTCCATGTATCTGTAGGCAACTTCTACCACCACGCCTGCTTCATGGCTCTGTCATTTGATGAGCTGAGTTCAGGAATCCATCCTGTTAGGCTTATTTAAATACTCGGGATACGTGTCAGTGCAGCCAAGGTGCCCAACCCAATACAGGGTTGGATCCATCCTATACCTGCAGCATCAGGGGTAAATGCGTGGTTGACTGATTTCCCTCCTCTTTCAAAATTGGGCACATGCAGAGGTTAGTTTAAGTGGGGTATACCTCCATCTTTTCCAAAGAGACTGAGGGCAGTTTTGCAAAATAATTGTTTTTAGAACAACTGTCTTTACTGAAAGTTCGGGAAATTCAGGAATCCTTGCTGTGCAAAATGACCTCCAACCCACCAGCCCAAAAGGAACCAAGTGGAGAAAACATTCCTTTATTTTACCTAGCGAGAAAGATGTGAAGCCACTTGAGAAAAGCATCCTTAAATCAGATTGCAAAGGTGTTTTATACCCCTACAGGCAAAGGTGTGTGCTTGTCAGATTTCAACAGGTGATGCATTCCCATCAAGATCAATAGGAGCTGCCAATGCAATGCTGTTGAAAGGCCTGCTAAGCAGAAACTTTTTTTTATTATTATTTTTTATTTTTTTTCAGGCTTGTCTTTAAATGATCAAGAATATAAATCTCCCAGAAAATCCCATCCCTAAGGAGCTAAGTTGCTTTTCGAAGCGGTACTTGGGAGAATAAGTCATTTTCCAGAATGCCTTCTTGAAAAATGTTACTGTGGATCCTCTTAGCTGCTGCTTGTGGCAATAATATGTTGGCGAGGGATCGTGATATCAAAGGAAATTTGATTATCAATTAGTCGAGCATGTTCTTGGGCAGATCAAGTGCAAAGAATAATTTTATTTAGCTTGAAGTATCTGGTAAACATAAAGAGAAAAAGGGCTGTGTAGTTGGACGGGTCTTATCTCAGTATCTTTATTTACATTTTCAAAGAACACTGACGCAATAGAGCTACCAAAAGAACTGCTTTCCATCAGCCTGGGAACAGAAACAAATTAGTCTTTAATAGCGTTGTGTGAAAACTATGGCAAATGTTATGTAAAACTGTGCAAACAGAATGTTTGTGTTCTAGTTCCAGGTCATTTAGTGGGCAAAAAGAAAGAGAGACATTTTGTGTGAAATAGTCATGAAACGGCTTGTTATTATATAAGGATAGGAACTGCTAGATCAGGCTAATGGTGACATGCCCAGAACCAGATGCTTCAAAGGAAAATGCAAGACATCCCAGCGTGGATAATTATGAAATAGTCTGACCATGGGGGAAATTTCTGCATAAATGACTTTAGTCCTAAAAGGCTACGTGTTTATATTTCTTCCAAGAAGGTTTCAGTGCGATTTCCCATGGACACAAGCCTTATGCAACCGGTGCTCTGCCCAGCTGTGCAGATCTCTGCCTCCCTCCCTCTCTGTCCACTCTCCTGCCTCCAGCACCTCCTGAATGCCTCTGATCTCTGCCACCTGAAGCGGAGGAGAGGAGGTCTCACAAATAGCCTACAGGTTTCACGAATATAAGCTGTTCTCAGTGGGGAAAGACAGGTAATCGTGCCAGCTCAGGGTGAGCTAACACCTCCTTAGAAACCACAGGGGAGAGGATCTTACGAGGGCTCCAGCTGTGGGAAAAGCCTCAACTGTGGCTCTCCATCAACATGAGATGCAAATCCCAGGTAACCACTGGCACTAATGGCACTGCCTCTTTTTCCTATTGATTATAACTTTGGATATCCCCAGGATCTGATGTAAATGCTTAATTCTTTGTGACTGAGCGTGTTCTTAGCTTTAACAACATCCAGGTCCAAGGATCACTAAGTCAGGAGTTGAATAAGGTCCTGGTAGGACGTTTCCTTTTGGTACCTGTAATCTACAGATTTCATTGTGACTTTTCCCATAAAGCAGCTGGGCTCAATTAGTGCATGATGCTCTTTATGGGCCAGTGGGCTAATTTGTAAATTAATTAGAAATAAGATGAAGGCAGTCTCTCATCTCTTGGGAACACTAGAATTAATTGTTTCAAGGTGTTGAAATCCTGCATCTTTTCCATGATGGACTTTTTGACCCTTCTGTGGAGTAAAAAACATTTTAGAAGACTTATGTCGTTCCTCTTTTCAGGCCAGGACAGCCCATCCATTTCACATTGAACTGCTGCAGAGTCCTCAGGACAGAGATACTCAGTGTCTTCAAAGCTTGGCTGTCTTCTCAAGGACAAGAGTCACCATGAGCCACCCCGTACCAATCCATTCCTCTTGCACTGCCAGTCCCACATCTCCTACCATTGCTCATAGCCCGCACAGCAGCATGACTTAAGCAAACCCTCCTTGGAGAAGATCCATGGTAAAGTCCTTGTGATAGTAGCTGCATAAGACAGTGTTTGGATATTGTAACAAAAGTCATGATAAAAAATACTAATGTGGAAAAGTGGATCTCCTAAAACAGAAGGAGATATGTATATGTTTCCCACACAATTCAGCTGCCAGTGTAACATTGCTAATGGGGAAATTTATTCATAGATATTTTGGCAACCCCTCCAGGTAGCCTCATTTCAATTGCAAATCTCTCTCTTTACTTTTCATTAACACTTGTGCAAGGAAAGTATTGTTCCTAGGAGCACTGTTGGGAAGGCACTATGACGCCCATCTGTGGGTTGCTTGCTTCTAAAATAAAGTAAAACGAAATCAGTATATATTTCGTTTGGAAGTCCAAATGGTTTATAAGATGAATCAACCTGTCAGGGACAGGCAGGGCTGGCAAACAATATGTCATGTCTCAGATAGTGGATTACAGAGTTCAACGGCTTAACTGCAAACCTCAAATATGTAAGAAAGCAGAGTTCTGGAGTCTGATTATGCAAGACATTAATTGAACAAGTTCAGAAATTCACGCTGTGTACGTTTCTCCCCTCTATGACCTGAGCTGCATGTTCATTCAGTTTCCTGGAGATGTGGCTTTTAGTCACTGAAGAAGAAACAATGAAATGGAGGCCTGGTGGCCTGAGAAGAGGAGCAGGGAGATCCTGTGAATCCAAAGGGACAGAGACGCTGCTCAGTCCAAGAGAACCAGTGGCCGTTCTCACTGGTTTCTTGCTGAAATGAGGCTCTGGGGAATTTTGCTGGATTTCTGTGAAGATGGAGAGCGTTATGTGTTTTTGACAGGACCACATATTCTGATGTAAGACAACGTTTCTCTGAGCAGCCATATCAGCACACTATTTTCTACAACTTTTCTTTGGACTTTAGACATTTACGTCCACGCACGCATTTTACTTCACGTTCCAGTCCTCTCTGCCATGTCTACAACACATCCTTAACCCTCATTTCCACACTCGCGCATAATCTACTGGAGGGGTGATTTTTTTGGCATTTGGGAATGGTGTTAACAAGGATCAGATGCTGCCATTGTTTATGAAAGAGCTAGGTTTCCTTTACCAGCTGTGGCAGGCGTCGGTAGAAAAATTCTGGCTGTGTGGACATTACAGTGGAGTTCTTGTTTTTAGCAGGTGAAAAGTCAGTACTCTACCTGTAACGAGATTTGCTCATGGAAAGCCCCTTGAAGTTGTTTTTAGCAGCGGGGCATTAGTCACCCTCAGACAGCTGCTGGCCGCTCGGCGCTTCTGGCTCGCGCCGCGCCGCGCGCGAGGGCTGTTCTGAAGGCTGCACAGTGTTAACGGTGACTCTTGCCTTGCCTCAGGTGTTAAGTTTAAGCACATGGGTCCTGGTTATTTTAGGAAAACATGAGCTCATGTTCCAGGCAGCCTTCCCTCCAGTGAGAAGTGGTGCGTTGCAGTCCTTTCCTGTGCACCGGGGCCGGGGCCGGTAATACCCTGCTTCTAGCAGGAACACGTGCGCCTTGGGATTGCTACCAGTTGGGTAGGTTGGGTGTTCTGCTTGGGTTTTCCCTGGGGCATGGGGTGGTGGGACCATGCAGCACCATCACGGGGCTGTGCTGTGGAGCACCTCCTAAAGTAGCATGAGATGACACATGGCCACCCAAAATGTCTTGTTACACCCAGTGCCCTTCAGGGTGGTGGTGACCTGCCGATATGGTGGGGATCTGAGGGTGGATTTGGAAAGTATGAAGAGGCCAGTCAGGAGATGTGTGGAAAGGCAAGTATGGCTGAGGGCTGGGAAAGAGATGCTTTCTGTGTCAGACAGAGATTAGGCGAAGAGGAGACAGAGGAGAGGTGAGATCATGGAGCAAGGTTCGAGGAGTGGAATCTATGAGAGCATCAAAAGCACTGGATTAAGTCATGCTGCACGAAGGCTATGGCAGCTCCTAAAAAATGGGAAATTACAGGTGGTGAAGGAAGAAATCAGTTTAATAGACCTGAAAGCTGGCTTGCCCACAAGGACTCTGGCTCAGAGCAATGACTTTTGCCTGATGGATGCTTGCCCATCTTCTCCACTCCATGGCTTCCCCCAGTTTCCAGCATTGGCCGAGCAGGGAGGGGACCCTCGGTCATTGCTCAAGGAGAGTGCAGGGTCTTCCAGCTGGTGGACAAGCCCAGCGAGGACAGGTCTCTTGCCAGGTGTGCAGGGTTGGGGACCCATGCTGGTGTGTGGCAGGAACCAGGGGAGGAGGAACTCCAAAGGATGATGAGGTGGGTCCCTTCTCTGGGACTAGCCGTCTATTCCCTTCCTCTACAGCTCAGACAGAGTTCACAGAGAAGAAAGGCTGCTAATACAGACTGTCGCCACTTTATAAGCAAATGTCTTGAAATAATACATACTTAAAGCTTTTACTAATGTCCTTATCATATGGCAGTCTAGGAGCGTGTATAGATTGAATCGGATAAGCAGATCTAGGAAAACTTTTTCTGACAGAGAATTCATTTAAAGGTAGCTCTGGGGGAAGAATTTGAAATTCAATTTCTTTTATAGTTTTGACAAAAAAGAGCAAATATGAAAGTGTTAGAAAAGATACTGCATTTTGTTTAGATATCTTGTGTTGAAACGCTGTGATGTTTTCCTTGGAGGATGTTCAGGGCCAGGGCACCCTTCATTCAAAACACCTAGAAAAAAAAGTACAACACAAAAAAACCGAAAGAAAACTGCAGAAACCAGGCTGAACAGAGAGTCTTGTCTGATACAAGGCTACCTGGGAGAGGAAAAGTGGTTGCTTCAGCTGTTGAATTATTCCTTCAGTTTTACTGCTAAGGCTCTCCTGAGTTGCTCCGATAGCACAATGGGGTCTTAAACCTGGCCAGAGGATTCTCCTGCTGCAGGGAAACCCCCGTGTGGCCTCAAGCCAAGGAAGTTGTTTAAGTGAGGTTGCAGTTGTGTTTAGACCAGGAATGTCCCTCTTTGTAGGGCTGAAAGCATGTGGAAAGGCACAATGCCGCTGAGAAGTTCCCTCCTCTGTTTCCATTTTGTGGCTTCTGCAATAATCTGTCAAAGGAACCTTATAAACCTCTAAGTAGTGGGTTCTTTAAAACATTGCTGTTATGGTAATAGTTTAATGCTGCCTCCTTTGTTATGTGTTAATGCTGCCTTCCTCTTAAGTCTACTAATAAAAGAAACTTGAACCTCAACAAGAAAGTCCTTGTAAAGTTACAAATCAAACACATTTGTGCTGTTCCTCCTGATACACAAGACACGGGTGCGGGTCTGCACGGGGGTTAGCGTCAGCTGCACGCCCGCTGCGGTGCGTTCGGGTCACCTGCTCCACGCACGGGGCAGAGCTGTAAAAGAGCATTTTACACACTGAAAAGTCTCTTAAAATACACGGGAAGGCGAGAAAAAGGAAGGCGCAGGGAAAGTTCAGATAAATGAGGAATACTAGTGAATATTACATCTGGAATCTGGATGAAATGATTCATCTTCTGTATCACACTTGGATCATCTCTTTAATACAACTTTTGAATCCACCCATGGAATATAGTCACGGAGAGAGTTTCTCCCTGCAAGTGAGTTCTCCAGGCTTGGTCACAGGCATGTGGAAAACTCTCCTTTCTGTTACACTCCTTAATGCTATATTTCTCCATAAATAAAATAGGAAAGGAAGGACGTGAATAATTTTCCCAAACCGATGTGGGTGTCACCATACATACTGCAGAGGCAGCCCTGCCCTCAAAGCTCTAGGCTGCTGCTATCTTCATAAGGGGGTGATGAGTGCACGTGGATAACTGTGGAGTCTGGCCATTTGTGGAGGAAGCTGTGGTTTAGATGACATATTAAGAAGACTCCCAGCTTTATTTCCTATGGTTTTTTTAGGAGCAGTTACTTCTTGGGAAAGTAAATATAAGAAGAAATCTAAATGACCGGGAAGTGTAGACTGATTTCTGGAGACAGGTGCAGTGGAAAGGACAGTAAGGCTTTGGACAGACCTAGAAAATACAAAAAATAAGCCAGCTACACCTTTCCTATTGCCAAAACACTGTGCTTTTATATGGGGAGAGTGTGAGGGTAACCTCATGGAGTTATGCAGAGGTGGTTTGCCTTGCCTGGCTTCGTCTTTACTTGCTTTTGTGCAAAAGCAAGGCCCTGTGAACACTGTGGAGGCCAACAGCTACTTAGCCACCAAATGGCAGTGGGCCACTTGGAGTCATCCTGAGGGCCAAACCCAGCTCACAAGTCCTCATCTGAGATATGGTGGTGAAGCCTGTGTGTGGCCCTGGACCTGTTTTGGTGTGAAGTGAAGTGCTCTGACGGCACTGCTACAATTACCTCGTCCATTAAAAGCACAGGGGCTGTGAAAGGATGGGAGGGGGATAAAAGCACAGCGCCTACCTCTCCAAAGCGATGCTGAACGTGGGATGCCCTGTCTGCAACTCTGACCATCCCCTCCCCTCTACCCCCCCCAAAAAAAAGCCTGGGGGCTGCTTGCAAGCAGCGTGGTGCTGGGCCTGCACGACCAGGGCTCGCTCCCCATGGGCAAGCCAGCTGTGTTGTGACTTTCAGCCATATTTTAATCGGATTGATGGAGTGGCCGGAGATGCTGATGGGATTAGAGCTCAGCACGATGACGAAGCACTCGGGATTTGCCCTCTCGCTGATCCCTGCAGCCCACCGGTGGGGAATGGATGCTCCGGATTTACAAGCCTTGGGAAGGCTCCACCCGCTTTGAGGTGGAGCACCTCCTAGAAGACACGGCCCCAACCCAAACACATCCCACAGTCTGCAGCCAGCACTTGGTCCGACCATTCCCCATGTACCATGCATGGTCTCGAGCACTGAGACATCGCGGTGTGGGACCCAGAGGCACTACAGGGGCGGTGGGCATTTGGCCATGCATCCCGTGAGGTGACCACACTGTGAGCATATCATTTCTCTCCACCAATTAGACTACAACCAAAATAATTGCTCTTGGGACTGGCCGGCTCAGAGGGGATTACAGGCTGGGGACCACGGTGGGTGTAGATCATCTGATGTTCAATGACAGCAGCGGAGCAAAGTGGGTTTGCAACAGCTATGAATTGCACTTAAAAATACTCCTTTTTTATTTTTTTCCCTGTGTGAAATTAAGGTAAAACATTTCTACAGACTCCCATTGCTTTGTTTACAGCAGCAGTATCTCTAATGCTCTCTCTAATGCTGCACCATTTACAAATTGCAAGTACAATGCGAGAGTCATCCGAACTGTTATCACAAGGGTGGAGAGCTCTCCAGCTCGAGCGAGCCTCGGATTTTAAGCCCTGAAAGAGCAGCTTGACACCCAGTGACCTGCCTTGTAATGTTCCTAATCCACCTCTTTATAAATACAGGCTCCGAGCGGGGCAGAGGGGGAGTGCAGCCAGGAGGATCTCGCAGCCTCGCGCACTGCTTGCGGGAAGCAGATGAAGGTGCTCACAGGCTAAGTGGATTAAGCCTGGGTAACGTCAGTTCAAAAATAGGAGCCACAGCCTGACACAAAGGGCTAGGGAAGTGAGGTTATCCGACAGGGACTGGTGCTAAGCACCAGGAGGATGCTGTGCTGGAGGGCTGGAGGTGCCTGGGGGACGCCTGCCTTCAGGACACAGCTCTTCCTGGCGCTGAGCAGGATCCTCCGCGGTGGCTGGGTGCTCCCTGCCTGTCCTTCTCCTTGCCCTCGTTTTAGCACAGCCAAGCACCTGGGCTTGGTTGGGAATGGGTCAGTGCGTGTGCCCGGCCATGTGGGATGCCAGACCTTCCTCCAGAGCAAGGCAGAGCATGGAGCTGAAAATATGTTTTAGAAACAATAATTAAAAAAATGTAGCAATGAATAATAATATTAATTAAATCTCCATTAGAAAAAAAGTTAAAAATAAGGCTTAAAAATATGAGTTAAATAATAAGAATTACCAAACCTCCCTTGTGCCTCCCCAAACCTTTTATTTCTTCCTTTCTTGATGCACAGACTGATGCCCTCCAGGACAGCGGCTCTTTGTACCTTGTATTTTGTGCTTCAAATTGCATCTCCAGGGCTTTGCTAACCACAGCAGTTCCTAGGTCCACAGCTCCTACTTCTCAAAAAATCTGACATTATCAGTGTTCCTTTTCCCTTTTGCCCCACTTGTTTTCTACATGCACGCTGGTGTTAAACCTGGTTTAAACAAGTGGTTGCCCTTGTAATCTGAAGCGTGTGTTGATTTCATATTTGCCAACTCAGAAGCAGCTGATTGGCTTTTGACCAAATATTAAAGAAATGAAATCTATTTCATCTAATAATGGTGTCAGTAATTTTAAGGTTGTAATAGTAAGCAAGGAGGATGCAGAAATTAATGCACAATGTGCAGGGCAGTGACTCTTTCAGACTCTTTATCTTATCACGCTAATAAGTATATCTTGCTTTGCATTTTTTTTCTTCTGGATTTAAATACACAAAAGAGCCCCATTTGGTTTCACATACATAGGGTTTGTGCTATCAAATGACATTTACAACCTCACATCTGCCTCTCGGCCCCCAGGAAAAGTTTGCTTTTTGTTTTTGTCCTAATGCCGCAGGAGTTAACAGCTTAGGGGATGGAAACAGGTCTGAAAGTCTCCAGGAAGATAATGCTTGGGAAGACAGGTTTAAGCTAAATAACAAAGCAGATTTCATCAGCCTTCTTGGAAACAAACTGACCAGAGACTTGTGATCCGTTTCTAAATTTGGCCTTTGCAATTTCCATGTAGAGGAAGTGACGAAAACAGTGGCAGTGATCTCTGGTGAATTTGGACACGCACATGAGGGGCTGAAAGCCTTTGTCTGTTATAGGTCCGAGGTAAGCAAGTTGGGTGTTGTAAACATGACTCACAACAAGTTTAATCAAGACAACAAGCATGGGAAACACAGCAGAAGGTCACAGTTCTTTCCTCAAAGTTTTGGCAACCAAAGACTTTTCCGAAAGATTTGAATGTGCTGCACTGACGCAAATATAAATGGAGTTTTCATACTGATTCCTAAAATGCACCATTTTTGGGTGATGCTAAAATAGCCTGCATAGAAAAAAACCTGACCTAACGCATGAGCACATTAATTTGTGGCACGCCAAGCTGCAACTGATGAAAATAAAAGATGTTGTGAACATATGATAAAACTCCTACAGTCGATTTGGTCCTGCCCCAACAATGACAAATTTACTCCTGGATGAATCAGACTAAATGTGTCAGACACTTAAGTACCCACCTGCCAATGCAGAACCTGCCTGTTTCTCAGACTTTCATATGCGTGCCTTTGAGCGAGCACAGTTGTGGATGGAGCAATTTGTTCCAGAAGCTCATTATCAGAGCTTTGCCTTGCTGTGGATGCTATGTGGGGCCTCAGATTTTGACTCAAGCAAGTTTCTTCCTACACCAGCTTATATGGTGGACAAGTGGTCCTTATGAGTTGATAACTATGGGCACAGCGCTCTTGAAGAGAAGGTTGTGAAACCACCTCTGCACAGAAGACAACAAAATCAGGCTGTGGGCACAGATTTAATGTTTTGTTTATGGGGCACGCTTTTGGGAACTTCCCAGTCATTTGGGAAGCTCAGTGATACAAACTCACAGCATCGTGCTTAATGCCTCCCAGATCACACAGCTCAGGTATTCTCAGGATGAACTCCACCCGTGCCAACAGCAGCCGTCTGAGAGCCAAGCATCCCATCAGATCCGTGGGGTTCCTCCTATAGAGGAGTGAGAAAAAGAGGTAGGTAAGGATATCTGAAAGGAATAGATCCCATCCTGAGCTACACATCTGCAGGAGATGGGGCAATACCATACGTGCTTATTTCTTTCTCCAGTGAAGCCAGACAAGGAAGCCCTGGTGATTAGCACACCAGGTGATCTGACTTCTAGATGGCTAAAATTAAATTAAATGAATCCCAGTCCCAGCAAAAACACTCTACCAAAACACTTTCATATGCAGGTCTTGTGCAAACACACATCTTCAAGACTTTAGAGAAGCTCATAAACATATTTGAAAAGTCTATTATCAAATAAAATCCTCTTGAGGGTTTTGAAGCCCAAGAAGAGAAGATTTGTAGTGGTGTGGAAAAAAAAAAAAAACCCTTAGTATGTAGAATTGTTTAGCTGGGAGGGAGCTTTTCAAAATGTAGGATTTTTAGGTTAACAGAGCCTCCCAGTTTTCCCTGGAACCTGTGCTCTTAAATGCTCCAGAAGCATTTGAAAACTCCCTATCTAAATTAAAAAGAAGTATTAAATTTATGAAACTCGGAAAGCAAAATTTGGTTTCTGCAGAGAATTTTAAGTCATAGGACTTGCAAACTCTATCCCAGGATTCAAAAGTATTTTAAAATGCATCTAGATGGAAATGCCCCAAATCATAAATAATGTCACAGAGCCATTTTGCCACATGCGCCTTCGAAAATCTGTCCCTTACTTTCTACCCTGTCTCATTCCCTTTAATTAAAAGCAGCTAAAACACCAAGCAGTTGTATTTTCTGATTGTCTGCTGGCCTCTGTGACTAAAACATGTCACTCACATAAAGCAAATGTGTGTGTTAGAGGGAAGGTTTTGCATGGCTTACTGTCTAAAATGAATGTTTTGGATCATTCTGTTTACATGTACAGATGGCTTTCTCAGAGGATTCTCCGTGAAATCACAACACTATTTTATTTTATTTAAGCATCTTACTAATAATTATGAAACTAGATCAGTCTGATTTTCTCT
Organism: Heteronetta atricapilla; assembly: GCA_011075105.1. NCBI lineage: Eukaryota > Metazoa > Chordata > Aves > Anseriformes > Anatidae > Heteronetta > Heteronetta atricapilla. The sequence continues at coordinate 176,649,486 of CM021731.1, read as the reverse complement.
TGAAGGGATTTTGTCACGCAATCCCAGCACTCACATGTTGTGTTTACAGACCCAAAACGTGTGCATGTGGCCAGTGTGAACTTCTGGAGAAAATAATGATGGGTAATTTTGCAGCCAGGTTCCTCAAAATCTTCAGTTGTCAGTTTTTTAGGGAAGTCTGGGAAGCCCAATTGTTTACAGGGACAGAAGAGCATTGTAAATTTGGAAAACGAAGCCCCCTCTATTGTGCAAAACTCCCATAAGAGCAAATAATAAATAAATGCATTATATTTAACACATCTAAAAATAAATACAAAAAAGCATCCATGGGAAAAAGCCATTCCTCCAGGACCAGGAGGAGGGAAGGCTCCCAGCCATTGCAAAACGTCGACATGTTGCAGTAATATCCTCCCGCCACCTCTGTTGCAAGCTGTCGCATTCGGGAACCCTACGGTGGGATTAAACAACAGTTTCAAACAGATAACTAAGGAATAGTCACAGCCCTGGTTGCCTTGGCTGAGCTGGTGAAAGCAGTGCTTTGCTTTACCCACCTCTGCATGGGAAAAGTTATGGCACTTGCTGCCGGAGAGGTCCCATGAGCTTTTCTTCCCAGGTGCCTGGCGTTCAGCGTTGGGTATTTCTGCTTGAAATGAAGAATTTTGGACCCGGAGCATTTTGTCAAAGCCCAGTCACCTCATTGGCTTTGGTTACATCGCAGTGAACTCAGCGTCTGGCAGGATTGCACCCAAGCAGCCCGGCTGTCTCAAGCAAACAGATTGGCATTGACTAATTAGTGTAACGGCTATTGGCTTTAATGTCCTATGAACTCCTCGCAAAGCTCGTCTAAAACCCGAGAGCTAAAGGGCATGTGAGCACTGAAGTTAAGGGGGGGGTATCGTATTTTACTACCAGCTTTTGAGAAAAATCCTATTCAGAGCCCTTCTGGGACCACACTGGATTCTGAAACATATTTTCTCTTGGGAGCTGGAGCAGAGATGCAAGTCAGAATGACATGAGTTTTGTGAAATCTGCATTTGCAAGGGGCAGAGGGGAGAAATCTGTATAACCACAGAAAAATAGTTCAAATACCAAGGCAAGAATGCATGCGTAGAATTTGGTTTCACTCATTTTTTATTTTTATTTTTAATTTGACTGTATGTTTTGTTCTTGTTGTTGTTTCAAGGGGGAGAGGACATTTAAGGATAAGGGGAATTCTAGATGATCAGGATAAGCAGGTCCCATCAAAATAGTGACATATGTAGCTATGATCTGGCTGGTTTGCTGTCCCGTACATTTTATTCAACACAGAATTGCAACAACTCATGAAGAAAGGACTCTGAGGCTCCTACTGAGTGAAATCAGGCAAGACTCTCATTTAGATAAGGAAATTTTGCCTGAGTAAGCGCTCAACGTGGACTGCAAAATCTGGTCATGAAATCCTCAGCTAAGGTGATAAGAGACCAAAATCCTTCAGACAGACAAGTAAAATAGGATTTCCGACCTCCATGGTTATTCACCTCCTACTAATGAGCTCTGGCATCTGTGGCAGAATTGTTAAAAGAGTATTGATCTCCTGCAAAATTTGGTGTGTAATGGTGAATAGCAGACACACAGAGAATATCAAATTCTCCTCCCTTGCAATTTCCCAGTGGGCTGATCAGTCGGGGGATGCTGGAAATGCAGATGGCATTTCCATTTCTCCGCTTCATCCATCAAATGTCTATTTGATGGTCCATCCAACCAGTGTGACTGGGTTTCTTTTATTCTTTTTTTTTTCTTTCTTTCTTTTTTTCCCTTCCCAAAGGAAAGTTATTGAATATTGATGCAGTCATATGTTATAAAGCAAAGGGTTAATGAGGGCAACTTCTTAAAACCAGGCTCTTGCTCCTGAGCAAAATGAATGCAATTTATTTTCATGCAGTTTTAAAAACAGGCAGTGCTGTTAAATATATTGGTGTTTCAGTGCACATTTTTCCTGCTCTTTCAAACCTTGCTGCCTACCCCAGTGCCAGTGTTAGAGCCTGCATGTGCAGGCAGTGCTGAGAGGCAATTTTCCAAGCACAGCCACGAGCAAACCAGTACCACTTCATCAAAACAGAATTTTACATGGTCTTACCAGCTGACTGTGCAGTTGGCCAAGGTGGGTAAGAAGCCACCGGGTACACTCTCAGATCCGGATCCACCTGACCCATCGGGGTCGGACCTTCCCAGACCCTCTCTTGGGTTTATCTTGCACTTGTCTCAGAAGAAAAATGAGTTTCGTTGTCCTGAGGGAAAGCGGCTGCTGCCTTTCCTTGAGGACTCCTTTGCACTCTGGAGCAGGGAATTAGGGTCAGCGAGCTTGTGTCACGCACCTGACCTCTTCGCCTCCTTTAGAAAACCTACCCAAATTTGGCCAAGCAACTAGCATCTGTAAAAAAATCCATCCCTACATGATCCATGGAGACTTCTGACTCCAGGTCAGGGCTTGAGCAGCAAGCAGTAAAAATGAAGCATGAGACCATGTGCTGGGGAAAAAAAAAAGCAAGATATTGAATAGCTGTTCATTACTCAAGCATTGGGAGCAGAGAGAGAGATATGGTGGTAAAAAATAGCGTGCAATTCCTATAATTAAAAGCTCTTTCAGGATGTGTATGTAAAGAGGAGGGTGAAGTGATATTCTACAAACAACCTGAATTTACACATTCCTTAGTTTTGAAGTGCTGGGCTGCTGCTGCACTATGGGTACAAGTGGGGTACAAGTGTGCTTATTTTTTTTTTTTATTATTTTTTATTTTTTTCCTGTTGCATAGTGTGGTCTGCTGCCTTTCAGTTCCCTGTACTTCTCTGGCTTTATATGATGTGGAATATTTGTGACTGCGGTGATGTGATCTCAGAGCTCTTTTCAGGGCTGTGGAAGAAATGAAATGTTGAGCTTATTGCGAGCAGTTGCTAAGAAAGAAAAAAAATGCTATTTTAAGCTGTTCCACAGAAGCACACACTGGCTTGATTGGTTATTGATTCCAGTTTCATTTCAGAGAAAGCACATTTTTAGCCACAAACATGCGCCGCCACATGTTGAGCTCTAAGTGTCAAAAGCACATCAGCTGTGAGGCTCTGCTCTGAGCCCGAGCATCCCAAGTGCCGAGGACCCCCATTTCCAGCTGAAGAGTGTGGCCACAGTCCCTTGAGGAAAATCTTCCTGGCTCCTTCAGCTGTATGGAGCTTTGGATTCACTTCAGTTAGGAGCAGGTTGTGCTTTGGATCTTGCAAGCTGGGACAAGATGGGAAATTAAACAAAGCCAGGGGCTGGTCCGGACACTGGAGCGTGACTGTCTATGCTGTTGGACTGGTCCAGGGAATGGGGCATGAATTATGCAGGCTTCCCAAAAAAAAAAAAAAAGCCTAGACAGGGCAGCATGAAAATTTTAGAGGATGCCATGGGCTCTTCTGTGCAGGATGACTTTGGTGTCAGGCAACACAAATGGTCTTGTTCAGTCTATGAGGAAGAGATGAGGCCAGAGACGTACAGCTAGGTAATGCCTGCAGAGTGGACAAAAAGAAGAGACGTGTGAGTTGCACATTTATTTTTCTGCTTTTACTCCAGCTAACCCAAAACGGAGGTTTCGTGGCAATTTGCTGTTAGCCTGGGACAGGAGAAATACAGGCAGGAAGCAGCAATGCCTGTGGCCACCAGGCTTCTGGGATACTCCTTCTTCAGTTGTTAGTTGAGAATAAGTAACAACAAAGTACCTCCCTGAATAAATGTTTGTAGGAAGGGAGCCCAACGTTAGGCACATTTAAAAAGGACATTATTTTCCCCAGAAGAAAGCCAGAGTCTGTAAAAATGAACAAGGCAAAGACTTGGAAACTGTTCATTATTTCCTGGAGGCTTTTCCCTTTCCTTCTCTTGCAAGTCAATGTGTGCTTTGCCTGGATGAGGGAGGGTATATATATATACACACACATATATATATGTATATATACTTTTTTTTTTTTTTCTGAAGTATTGAAGATATCTTCCTTTTGTGTGGAGGTTTTAGACCCCTTGAACTTTCTCCATTTCTTGGTCTGGAAGAACTGAAATGTGGTCATTTGTGTGGGCTACAACAGACGTGTGTGTGCCCATTTTCAGAGGAGACTGGAGGCACATATCCCATGAAAATGAGAATAGGAAGGGATCCTGTCAGTGCCTACTGAAACAGTTGCTTCTGCAATATTCACTCTTGAACCTCACTTGTGTTGCTGATTGTATATTAGGAACAATGGGTGCAGGTCCGTCAATGTGTTATTATATCCACCTGTATGTCCAGACCAGCTGGATACCTCAGCAGTTCTGTTGGCATTGGCTGACCCATGTTGAGGTCTCCTTCCTGTGTGATTTAAAATAGGAATTACAGACCTCAGACTATTCTGACCCGTGGGTCTAGACAACTGTCCATGCAAAGTCTGGTTACCCCTTTGTTAGCAGCAGGATTCTGGCTGAACTCTGCGATGAGGACCTGCAGACCTGGATTTTCCCTGGTTGGGAGGGAAAAGTGTGGGCTGTTGCTAGAAATTTGCCCTTTATAGGAATGAGCTATGGCCAAATGTACAGCTGGATCCACGTTCCAGATCCCAGACCAGCCCCCAGTTTCCCATCCCAGTTTCTCTAAACATAAGATTAGCCAATCAGTCTTCCAATAATCGTTGGAACGGCTCCAACAAGAGAGGTGTGAAGCAATTTTCCCTAACAACAGCACAAAGATGTTCACTAACTGCTGGATACCTCAAAGCCACATCAAGCCTCTTCCCTGACAGCACAGTTGAGCTTGGGCCTCCTCACATTGGTGCTGTAGGATTCCAGGCAAAGGGAGATCTAAAGCAAAGGAGGCAAAATGGGGACAATGGAACAAACGTAGTGTTTCATGTTTCTCACCACTTCTCTAACAGAAAATATGTTTCCCAAAGTAAGCCAAGACAGCATCAAAATTGTATCATCCTATGTCCATTTCTGCTTAATGAGGCATCTTCATGTAGATCAGTTAGCACAAACACTTATTCTTTCATCCTTTCAGCAACCAGTCAACCACAAAAATACAACTGACATTTAAACTGTGCAGGAGGAGAGGCAGACGGGTTAGTGAGGCTGAAGCGAGGGCTAGTAATTCCACCGTGTAACATGAAGGCCCTCAAACAAATGCTATATGAATTAATTGAGGTTGAACTGGGAGATATGTTTTTTGCTAGAGTTAATAACAGCTGACAGCTTGACCTATTCTTGCAGTTTACCACACCAGCATCAGTCCCAGGCACTGCTTCTCTCTTCTCCTTTGCTCTCTCTGAATACCCAGTGCTGGATTCACTTCTGAACGGTGCTGGGAAGACCCAGCAGGTCTCCCCCATCCCTGGTCCACACCACCGGGTGTACCCAGGCACATGGCAGGGTCTTCTTCTCATGGTGTTGGCTTCCCAGGATCCTTCTCCCCTGCTGCCAGAAGCTGGGAGCGAGGCCGGCGGTGTTGCAAATAGGGCGTGAGCGTGTACCGAGGCTTGTCATGTGGATATTATAGCTCGTGAGTGTTTACCAGCTGCTTCCACATCCTGGAGTGAATTTCTGTCTACAGGGGTCCATTAGGAGAATTTTCATACCGTATTTATTCTGAGGGAAAAGACACCGAAATAACATGACCCCAAACCGAGTAACAAACCTGAAAACTGCAGAGCAAATTATCACAGGGAAAAGGCACTCTCTGCTCAGCGCCTGCCTGGTAACGATGTTTTCTTCCTCTCCTGTTTATTTTAACCTAATGTTTCTATGCAGGTAACATAAGGCCACAGGCAACAGCATCTCTCAAGTACCCACCGACTCCAGCTGTGTTAGGTCGCTGTGGATTTCACAGTTGTTATCACCTCGTAGTTAATGAGACACAAACCAGAGCAGCTTGAAGTCTCGGGTGATGCGTGTGTGTTTGCAATACATATTTAAGGCCCCCTTCTGAGCTGTGGATAAGAGTTGAAGGCACGCATTTACCCTGCCAGCGGAACCTGAAAAACAATCCTTATTGCCACTGTCTTGAGGAGAGGAAGGGGCAAGCTGAGGGCAGCATCTCATGTGGACACCTTTCTTCTGTAATGCCAGGATTGGGCCTCCTCATCTAGGACAGTACCTGTACCAGGTTAACCATGAAAAGATACGCCAGGCTGCCAGAGCTGAAGCAGAAATTTAAGGTTTTGGTCCTGGGATGGATCTGAGCATACTGCAGGTGCCTGGTTCTGCAGGGAAGCTGCTGATGTTGGGAATCTCATCTGTTTGGGTTGTGGTTTCCAAAACACAGCAATAACAACAACGAGAATTAATAGGTTCAGCAGTGGTGGCAAGAAGGTGTTGAAGGCTTCAGAACTATAAATGAAATTAATCACACCACTCTTCAGGTGGCAAAGTCTGAGATTCCCCTTGTCATCCATGGAGAGCAAGGTTCATTTGGCTGAGTTTACAAATATATCTTAGGATGCGATGGCTTTCCCCCTGGAGGCATCTCCCTCCCTTTCTCAATTAGAAAAATATCCTGGAAACAACTTGCTTTGACCTGGATGCATGTCCTATGGATGTAGCAAATGTGAGTCCAGATGGTTTTTACCATCCATGCGGCAAGGAGATCTACAAATGGATGTTGATCCTTGGCTTGTACAGATGAATCCTCCCATGGAGCTAGCCTTAGCTTTCCAATTTACAGCAGAAGTGCAACTGGCAGCAAGAGCAAAGCCTTCTTTTTAGTGCTTTGATCCAGGCTGTGCTGAGCAAAAACTGCTGACTTTCATGGATATTCTGGGGAACTTCCTCAGACATTTTTTACTCCTGAAGACTGATAGACAGACAGTTTCAGCCCTCTCCTGTACTTACTTGATTCCTCCTCTGACATACTAAATGGAGTTGGCTTCCTTCTCTTGAACATATTCTCTCCTCATCCTGAGCAAAGTCAGTGCCAGAATACGAGGATAGTGGTGCAGCTCTTCATGCTCTGGTTGTCTTGCCTTTCTTCCTAATGCTTTCGGCAGTATTTCAGCTTCACACTTGTCCCTGGAAGCTCATTTTTTATGTGGGAGTCCTACCAGCTGCTACAGCCATGCCCTGAAGCCAGCCAGGATGCCTAGGTGCTGCAGCAATATGATGGTATTCATAATATTCATAATACTGGAGCTCTTTTTTTAAAAAAAATATTTTATGTGGTTAATTCGCTGTAAGTTCTCAGCCTCTTGCAGGAGCATGTTTCTTCCTCCGAGAGGCAAAGATCTTTCCCAGCTCCCAGGGATTTCCAAGAGATCTGTGGGCACTGAGCACTTCAGATTAACAAGCCCTAATTGTCTCACATCCTCCTGCCAAAGCAGGTATGTGCATCCCCACACTGTGCCCACATGGTAAGAGCTGCTTCCAAAAATCATCCCCTTAAAAGCCTCAACTTTGTGCTGGGGACTTCTGCAACTTGATCAGGCTTTGCATTTATTTATGGGCTAACAGAATAGTTGTATTTTAGTCAGACCCTCTATGAAGCTGAAGGAAAACAAAGCTGAACATCTCTTTCCGATGTTGCCAACTGGTCCTATTGTACAGTGGTTTTGTCAGCAAGTCATTTAAGATCCTAATCCCTTTCAGCTATCAGGGGGACTCCAGGGCAGGGTGAGACTGGAAACAGGAGTGATTTTCACTTGGATTTTCATCTTTTCTTTTCTCTAGTGCTGTAACCTGATAAAGAGGCAATGGTGTTTCACAATGTGCTTTTCCATTCACTGCTGCCTGCTTAAAATGAGGAAGGTGGAGGAGTAAGAAGAAAAGACTCTTTTAAATCCATAGGGGAGCATTGGTGCCTGTAAGAGCTGTTCAAAGAAGTAAAGCCACTTTAGCTTGTTGATCTATTTCTGCACTGTAATTTATGCTGCCATTCACGAAGTGTCAGAAAGCTATTGTAAACCATTCTGTTAACCCACGCTGCAGTCTTGAGGGGCTCCAGTCCACGGTTCTGTCAGCGCCGGTATACTGGTGGTAGGATAATAGCAGGTTTCACTCCTAGAATTTTTATTTTTATTTTTTAAGGGGGGGTAGTTAACGCAGAAGAGCAAGAATTTTAATGATTCCCGACAGACCACCCACTTAGCTATTAGCAGTAGGAAAGCTACAGTGCATGCATCCTGGTAGAGGTGAGTGTTGAGGAGAGATGTGAAATATACGCCAGAGCTTTCACAAATGATTTCTGGAAGGTGCTTCACAGAATAGCACATTGGTGAGATATCTCAGAAGAAGGTGCAGGCTGGGAAATTGCTTCTGATGAGTTGCTGGGAGAAATATACCACTTCTCTGGACCTTGCCACTCGTATGAGAAGGGAAGTGAGATGAAAGATCATTCAGGAGGATAATGTGCTGTGAGCAACAGGGGAATAGGCAGGGCAATGCTATAACAGAAAGATGCTGAGGACAGGAACCATCTCAGCTAACATTAAACATTTAGTCATCCAGGCTCTCTTAGTGGTCAGAAGCGCATGGCACTTTGAAGGCATGATTCATCTGACCTATTCTGGGCACAAGCCTACCTAGGATTAGATGAATTACTTTCAACACGTGCCAGTTTCCTCCTTCTGATTCTGAGGGGAGCTGACATACAACACAGATAAAGACATCTGTATTTTAGATGCATGAAGGAAAGCGATACAAATCCTCCTTTGCACGTGGAGTGGGACTTTGAGGGAAGGAAAGCATGGCATCCTCTGAACATGAGACAGCATCCAGTCTCCTGCACCCTTGTGTCTGGGAGACACAAGGAAGCAGAGTGACAGGGGGTGGCTCCTTTGCTGGAGAAGAAGCTGAGGAAGCACCGATAAGGACCCATGGAGAAACCACATAGGGCCACGTAACATCAAAACGATGTATTAGGGTGACAGTAGTGAAGTTTATAGAGTGTCTGAATGGGAGGACATGGGAACAAGTCAAGACAGAACATTTTGTAGAGGCATTGAAAAGGTCTGAAACATCACAAAGGCAGATTATATGGAAATATTTGTCTGTGGCCAACATATGAAAGCTGAGCTAGCGTGTGGAAGAAAATATGTTTTTGGGGTTAGGATCTGAAAAGCAGAAGGAGGACAGTATTGATGGAAACCAAGAAAAGAAGATAGGCATCAGAGGCCAAGGAGCTTAGGTTCAGATGTTATGTTTCAATTCTCACCAAGACATTCTAGGTAATATGGGAGATGTAGGCTAAAAGAGTAACACAAGAAAATAGAAATGAAAAAATAGTTGTAAAGTTTCATTAGTTATTATAGAATATCAGAATGGTTTGGGTTGGAAGAGACCTTAAAACCCACCCAATTCCAACCCCCTGCCATGGGCAAGGACACCTCCCACCAGACCAGGTCACCCAAAGCCCCATCCAGCCTGGCCTTGAACACCTCTAGGGATGGGGCAGCCACAGCTTCTCTGGGCAGCCTGTGCCAGGGCCTCACCACCCTCTGAGTGAAGAATTTCTTCCTTATATCTAATCTAAATCTCCCCTCTTTGGTTGAATGCTATTACCCCTTGTCCAGGAGTACACTCCCTGACAAAGTGTCCCTCCCCAGTTCTCCTGCAGGCCCCCGTTAGGCACTGGAAGGTTTCTATAACGTCTTCCCAGAGCCTTCCGTAGTGGGTTTATGTGGCAAGATTTTAGTAGCTGAGGGCTGTAGGGATGGCTTCTGTAAGAAGAATCTCGAATCTGCCCCATGTTAGATAAGGGCCCCACTGCTGACCAGAGCTGAGCCAGTAAGCGATGTTACTTGTGCCTCTGTGAGAGCATATTTAAGAAAGTGAAAAAAAAATAAACAAAAACAACAAAAAACTGCTGCTACACAGCAGCTGGGAGAGAGGAGTGGGAACCAGCC